>CM057820.1:91199015-91879015 GCA_030067965.1 Latrodectus elegans | reverse complement strand
CAATAAATACATATTTAGAATAAATATTTGCTTTTCATTTGAATTTTCAACCAATATTACTTTAACCTTAAACAAAGTAGTTTTAAATTTAAAAAGCTTCATGAATTAAGTATGAATTTGTTTAATCAGTTTTTGTCATATTTAGGTATCGAAAATATTTATATATCAAGAAATATATCTCGCAATATTTTAAATGTAATAACTAATTTTGTTATTGGAAATTCGCTAGTATAATGCGTGGCAACAAAGTGTGCATATTAAAAAGTAGTTAATTTTTTAATTAGAAGTGTAGTTAAAAATGTAATAGTTAAAAATATATGCATGCCATTAATGTATATTGTTCTTCTTGAACTACGTTATATGATAAGTTTAAAATTTCAGTTTATTTTCATAAAGTGACAATGTTATATATCATTAAAATTAATTTTTAAGTAGTAAGTTTCCGTATTTTTCAAAAAATCTCATAGTTATTTTTAAAATTGAATAATAATATGCAATAATCTTTGCTATATAAATTAGGGAAATTTAAAAGAATATAATTAAAGACAAAATTTATGGACAGTAACAGACATAGACAAAATTTATGGATATAATATCAATTTTAATTTAAACTGATAGACTGTGTCTGCAACCGTAGGAATATTAGTATGTTTCCGACAAGTAAGGTCATTACTGAAACTTTAAATTTTCCAATTCAGTGGTTTGATTTTTTTTCTTCATCATATTTGCTTGATCTGATTCAGGATCCACTTTAAGACATAGGGGTCATCTGAACCAATCTTTGGGGTACAAAAACGATTATACAACGAGTAACAAGTAGAAAATCAGTGTAGATAACTTTGGAAGCTTAATATGCTTTTTACAACAAAATCATCATTATATCTTGATCAGATCAAGCATCATAGTTGCTTGATCTGATTCAGGATCCACTTTAAGACATAGGGGTCATCTGAACCAATCTTTGGTGTACAAAAACGATTATACAACGAGTAACAAGTAGAAAATCAGTGTAGATAACTTTGGAAGCTTAATATGCTTTCTTTTACAACAAAAATCATCATTATATCTTGATCAGATCAAGCATCATAGTTGCTTGATCTGATTCAGGATCCACTTTAAGACATAGGGGTCATCTGAACCAATCTTTGGTGTACAAAAACGATTATACAACGAGTAACAAGTAGAAAATCAGTGTAGATAACTTTGGAAGCTTAATATGCTTTCTTTTGCAACAAAAATCATCATTATATCTTGATCAGATCAAGCATCATAGTTGCTTGATCTGATTCAGGATCCACTTTAAGACATAGGGGTCATCTGAACCAATCTTTGGGGTACAAAAACGATTATACAACGAGTAACAAGTAGAAAATCAGTGTAGATAACTTTGGAAGCTTAATATGCTTTCTTTTGCAACAAAAATCATCATTATATCTTGATCAGATCAAGCATCATAGTTGCTTGATCTGATTCAGATCCACTTTAAGACATAGGGTAATCTGAACCAATCTTTGGGGTACAAAAACGATTATACAACGAGTAACAAGTAGAAAATCAGTGTAGATAACTTTGGAAGCTTAATATGCTTTCTTTTACAACAAAAATCATCATTATATCTTGATCAGATCAAGCATCATAGTTGCTTGATCTGATTCAGGATCCACTTTAAGACATAGGGGTCATCTGAACCAATCTTTGGGGTACAAAAACGATTATACAACGAGTAACAAGTAGAAAATCAGTGTAGATAACTTTGGAAGCTTAATATGCTTTCTTTTACAACAAAAATCATCATTATATCTTTGATCAGATCAAGCATCATAGTTGCTTGATCTGATTCAGGATCCCACTTTAAGACATAGGGTCATCTGAACCAATCTTTGGGGTACAAAAACGATTATACAACGAGTAACAAGTAGAAAATCAGTGTAGATAACTTTGGAAGCTTAATATGCTTTCTTTTACAACAAAAATCATCATTATATCTTGATCAGATCAAGCATCATAGTTGCTTGATCTGGATTCAGGATCCACTTTAAGACATAGGGGTCATCTGAACCAATCTTTGGTGTACAAAAACGATTATACAACGAGTAACAAGTAGAAAATCAGTGTAGATAACTTTGGAAGCTTAATATGCTTTCTTTTACAACAAAAATCATCATTATATCTTGATCAGATCAAGCATCATAGTTGCTTGATCTGATTCAGGATCCACTTTAAGACATAGGGGTCATCTGAACCAATCTTTGGGGTACAAAAACGATTATACAACGAGTAACAAGTAGAAAATCAGTGTAGATAACTTTGGAAGCTTAATATGCTTTCTTTTACAACAAAAATCATCATTATATCTTGCAAGTCCGCATAATAGCGTTTTGAAAAAATGCTGAAAAAATATTTTAACATAAAAATTTGCAGATTCCAGTGTTCATTTTTAAAATATGTTTCGCTTATCGATATTTAATCAATTTGGGCAGGTATATTATCTTGCATAGCATTAAAATATTTCAAACATTTAGATTTATCTAAAAAATACAAAGAATTTTTTATTGTATTTTTTTAATTAGAAGTGTAGAATAAGGTATATAAGGTAGGATTTCATAGGATATATAAGGTAATATATCCTATGAGAAAAAATTTAATTTCAAGTTTTAATAAAGAGTAAATTTCAAAAATCTAGCAATAGAATAATTTGTGAGTAGGGTTAAGAGCTCAAAAAATTCATTTAGTGTTTTATATCTATAAAAACAATTAGAAAATTGAATACACTTGTATGGAAAATATAGTATTTTAAATAGGTGTCGCTCTTAATGTATAAGGAACTTGCAGATCATTTAATCTGTGTAGAAAATCTATAAAAAGATTCCCAAAAACTTGCAAGGATCACACACTCTGAAAAAAATAATATAAAATTTATTTGCGTAACATGTCAAATACCTGTAAACGCCATTTATATTATTTTCATTATTTAATAAATATTGTTTTAAGTTTTCTCTTATATACAAATTTATAAAATCTGATGGATTTAAATTATAAGTATTCAAAATCATTCACTGTGATTTCTACTGTCAAAATATTTGAAAACTATTCCATCCCAGTGTAGAAAAAATATTACCATATTGATTTGATTGGTCAATCCATCAAAGGCACTTTTATTCAGAGGCACTTTGGATTTCGTTCCAGTTATAAACTTATTATTTGTTAAAGTTCACATATTTTTTAATCTATGAAAAAAATACATTTTCACGGGATAGTTTTTTCTACAGCTTAAATAAAGAGCTTCAATATTCATAATAATTGTCATGATTGTCTCTTTCTACATCTGATATTTTCAAATCGTCAAATGTAGTAATGGTTTGATATTCAACAATAAGCATGTTTATTGATTTTCTATAAACATTTCTAAAGGATATCTGGTTATATGACATAAATCCTTGATATTTGTTGTTTTTTAAGTGATCAGAACAAATGACTTGCGTAACCTAACTGAAACATATATCGTATTTCAAAATTACTATACATGTTTCAGTTTTTCTGAACAACTGAAATTTTATAAAATCATTGATACTTCTTATTATAATCGAGACATTTTATTATTCTAGAGCCATGCCATAAAATATTTTATTTTTTCACGAAACATGGTTTCTAAAAACACATTTCATTTACTTTCAATTTTTTTATCTTTATCTGAAAGTTCATTGTCCCCGTTAAAATACAACTTGAGATTTTAATTCTGGAAAAATATCACCTCATGGAGTCTAAAATTGAAAGTTAATTATCGACTTAAAGGGTGAATTAAGTGTCAGCCGAATGTCATCTCTATGGTTACAAGGGCAGTTTGGCGTCCACTGAACTATCCAACTTACCAATGATAAGAAATGTCGATGACTTTAATGGAAAGAACCTCTGCGAAAATGTTAATTATATTGATTATCGAAGAAACTGAAACTCATGAGCATGAGTGATGTATGCATAATGCCATTCACGGGAACTTCATTTCCACAATTAATCTTTTCAGTCCAAGGCCTCGGTATGCTTTTCCTCTCAAATGGGTGAAAGAAAAATAAGGCGGATATTGAACCTTTTTTCGTGGAAATCTCTCCTCTAAAAGTAAACACATTTGTCTAAGTTTTAAGAATTGTTTGCGTAACAAATGACTCCATAAGAGAAAGTCCCTACAAAGGGAAAATCTTGAAAGCTATATTTAGAAAGAAATAAGTGACTTTAGAAAAGGTACCACACAGAGAGAGGTCGATATCCTTATTCAGGACTTATTTTTTTGAAAATAATCTTCATCTGTACATCTGTCCTATTATAGAAATGGTTAAATAAAAATACTCATTAGCTAGAGTAGTTTGCGCTATCCGTAACATTTGTGCTCAGGATTAATAACAAAAGCATTTTAATGAAAAAATTACCTTTTGTACTAAACAGCTTGATCATGATATATGAGGTATTCAGAAAACCTTATTTTTGTGGAGGGATAAATCGCTTAAAATTCAATTATTTTATGTTTATAAGCTGAATACATTTAGTAATTAAAATAATTAGATAATTAAGCGTAATTTATAAGAATAAATTAAACTTTAAAGAAAATAGCAGATTTTGTATTTTTAATTCTAATCTTTCATATTTATTTATTTACAAAAATATTAAGGATACCTGTAAAAAATATCGAATCAGGAATATAAGGCAATAAATTGTGATGATACGTTCAATTAAATTCACTTAAGAAATTTTAATTATCTCTCTGGAGATGACAATATTAGCCATAACCATAGCATAAAATAGAGATTGCGAAAAAATATCTTTTGGGAGTAACTGAAGTTGATGTTCAAAATTTGATTTATTTTTTTTTTTTTTATCAAAAATAGTCTTATAATGATTTTTAAGACAATATTTATTTTTCTTATTTCTTACATTCAATAATCAAAACATGTTTGAAAACCATTCGAAAGCTTTTAAATTTCTTGTGTACTAATATCTTTTAATCGAGAAACAGTTTTCTAATTAAAGCATAAAAATATCAATATCAATTTTAAATGGGAGATGAGGTGGACTTTAAATTTTCTCTTTTAAAGTTTAAATAATTAGTTTTAGAAACCTAATAGTGATGTATGTTCTTTCACTGCATTTTCAAATGGGTTGAAAATATAAGTATTGAAATTACTTTTCTCAAATATTAGTATAAAAATTATTTTATCTAATTGACTAGGGGGAAAAACCCCACATATTGTTTCTTCAGTTTTTCATGCTTTGGTTAATACAACTTGTTATAATACTATTTTCAAATATTTTGAAAAGGTTCTTAAATTTAATTCTTGAAAATGCGTTCTTTAACACTGCATTATATGATCTTAAAACAACAAAATCCATTTTTGTTATTTCATTGTCTATATTTTATATATAAGATTGAAAATACTATAATTAAAATAACTTAAGAAATTTTCTTTGTTATAGAAATAATAAAAAATGTTAGCAAAATAATAATGAACATATAAATTTTTTGCTATAGAATGCAAAAACATATTTTCGTTTATTTTACTAGAGTTTGAGCAAAATTGTTTCAAGCAAATAATTATTACATCATAGAGTTGCAAATTACTCCCCTATTATTTAAATTGAAAGTTTTCGTTCTGAGTATGGAGACATTTTCGCACCTGTTGCCCAAAATCTTTTTATTACGCAAGGAAATATTTTGAAGGCACAAAAATCATACTAACTTTGCTTATATGATTAACAAATGAAGGAACCTCATATTTAAAAAAATTATAGAAAATCTTTCCTTTTACATTAAGTTTATGTATATAATTATATGTAAATAAAAAATTATAATACAGAATGAAAAGTTTAAATTTCATGAATCATCATGAATCATTTACTATATAAAAAGCATTTAAAAATTTATGATACATTTTCTTTTTATATAAAATTTAACATATTATACAGTATTTCAAAAGTTTAACTTAGATATTCAATTTTGCACAATTTTATAAACAAGAAGAAAAAATATTTTATTCAGTTAAAACGAAATATACTCAAAGCCATGCATTTTCGTTAATATTATAATAAAGGAATATTTTCGTATTATAATTAACCCTTGCATATATATATATATATATATATATATATATATATATATATATATATATACATATATATGTATATATATATATATATATATATATATATATATATATACATACATATATATATATATATATATATATATATATATATATATATATATATATATATATATATATATATATATATATATATATAAATCATCAGCATCTTGAAATACGTTTATAATTACATATTTCATTTTACGTGGATAGATAAAGAGATAACAATATATGTTTAGGAGTCAAGTTAGGACATGATTATTCAAGAAATGTAAATCATGTTTGAAGTAAGGAAAATAGTTTTAGAAGTATAAGTAAGTCCATATAACTGTTCTAAATTCTTTTGTATAATGCAAGGTTTTTTTTCTTCTTTTTTTAACAACACTTCTGACCATATTATTATTGAATTCTATCAGTACGGCCTGTAAGATAATATCTTTCAGATTTGCTCTAAATATATTTGATTATGACTTTATATTATGTTATCATTAGCAATGGAGTCAGTATCTTGAGTTTCTTTGCCTCCACACAGATAAGAGAACGCTAAGCTATGTTTTACTAAACTATTGCTTTCTGGCATTTGTAACATTTTTGGACAAAGAAACCTTATTATAATAAATTGTATAAAGTAATATGTATAAAAACAAAGTATATATTAGCCACATGTCATATTACTGGCAGGACCAAATATTTTGGTGCGTAGGGTACCGGGTTTTACCACAATTACTATTGCACAATGAGTCCAAAATAATCTGCTTCTACTTCCACTATTTACATTTTTGGGTAGGGTTTGAAAATTTATAGAATCGTCCATCTTGCAAAAGGTGAGTATGGCAAGTTATCCATAAAATAAAAGTCTTTCATACTTGCAAAGTGCACATCAAACTTAATGACTGTGCGAAAGAACTGAACTGTTAATTTGTCTGCTTCTTAGGATCTAAACGAAGTATAACTCGCTTAATAAATGTGAAATAAAATGTGTAACATTTCTAAAACCTTAACAACATTTAACAAAATGCAAAGTTTCAAAACATTCAAAAATTAATAAAATTGAAATATTTTTCCTCAGTCAAAGAATATTGTTTTGATTTTTCTCTTGATGAAAATCTAAAAATGCATTCTGCAACTATTAACTATTGTCAGTTATTGAAATCAAATTGCCCAAGCTCCTTTCATTCTTAAACTTGTTGGTTAGAATAACTAAAATGATAAATAACAACGTCTCTCAACTAAATAACTTTATATTTAGAAAAATATTTTAGTTTTGAATCATAGATAATATCTTTTCTTAAGAGATACCTCTTTAACAAGTGAATATTCAAAAAGTTTTCGCTTTTTTTCCATAGCTTAAGAATATACAGCTTTTAAGGGTTATTAATCATTTTAAGATTATTTTATTTGAAAAGACTATTAATTTAGTATATTTTTAAAACTATTCATCGAATAAAAAATAAGAATCACATTATTATTCAGGACACGTTAAAAGCCTTTGCCAAAATTAGTAGAAAACTAAATTGTATCTATAAAATCAGAACTTTATTTTTCTAAATAATTATTGCCAAATAATAAAAAGATTTTTTTAATATCTTCTTAAGGTTGCAATGAAACATTTTACTTGGCGCTTTGATTAGAAATTAGAGCTAGAAAATACCATGTGGCCATGTTCCCACACGAATATCCCTAACCATTGTTCTAAAAGTTTCGGGTAAAGATAACTCCTATAATTGAATCAAGAATCACTAGTGAGAATTCTCCGTTACAGATATCGATTACGTCTCTCTTCCTTTATCTCTTGTAAGAAAGATAAACCTAGGTTTTTGAAAGACTAGTGTTATTTCATTATGATGGATGGTCTCTATTTGTCACCCACTACAAGTAGATAAAACATTCTAAATGAGTTGTAACTCATTTCGTAGAACAACAGTTTCTATTCTCATTATAGATAAAGTATGCTTACTTGTTTAGAAGACGCAATATATACATGAATTGTTTTTTTCATAAATCGTGACTGACATTTATGAAAACTAAATGGGATATTACAAATGAAAATAGGAAAATATAATTCATATGATAAATTGCTTCTAGATATATTAATAAAGTCAGAAATAATAACAACAAAAATGTGCAAAATAAAAAAAAAACACAAAAAAAGATTAAAATATTTTTTCCCTGCTGCTTTTTCTATTAATAATGCTGCTAAAATTTTTTATTTCGATGAAAAATTAATTTCAAACAATATATATTTTAATAAAATGAGCAAATTTCCAAAAATTTAGGAAAAATCACAAAAAGAAAAAATAATAATTGTTTATTTAAAAGCAAATAATGGTTAGAATAACTGGAATTTATTGTTAATTAAAAAGTATTAAAATAGTAGCAATATGCAAGTTTATGCTCTTGCAATCGAAACACGCCATTTATAAAAAAAATTAATTTTTGAAAAGAATCTCAAGTCTAAATAAGCAGGTCAGCGAATTTCCTTTCAGTACTGAGTTCAAGATCGATCTCAATGTATTTGGAAATATATATATATATATATATATATATATATATATATATATATATATATATATATATATATATATATATATATATATATATATATATATATATATATATATATATATATAAGTCATACAACTTCCTGAAATAATTTAACCGTTATAATTAATCATATTAAGACATTATTGGACATATTATTAAATATTAAAGAGACCAGACTTTTTATAGACAGGATGTATCCAGAATATATACAAATATTTACAAAATACTCACAACGATTCCCACCAGGAATATGAATATTATATATATATATATTGCGGATATCTAAGCATTATTTTAAATCTAAGCTTAGATTTAAATTCAAATTTCAATATGTGATAAAACTGCAGCATGTGCAGCAGTGATAAACAGCAAAACAAACACACACACACACATTTTATGCATATATATATATATATATATATGCATAAAAATCTATATCTATCTAGATATATATTAAGAAATTAAAAATTAATTTCAAAGAAATTAACATAGATTTTAAAATTAGCATGATTTAGCTATAATGCTAATTTTTGTCTGATAAATTAACATTAATGCTATAGTGTTAAATACATTTATAAAATATAAAATTAAAATATGAATTATAATGAAACAAATTTCATAAAATATTTCAAGTTCATGCATTTAATAAAATCAAAAAAAATTAAATTTCGTAAAATCAACTTCACATATAATTACCTTAAGCAGAAATTAACAAAATATATTTATAACAAGAGGCGTTAAACTGTAAATTTGAAATATTTTAGTTAAAAGGAGCATTTAATAGGAATCCATTAGTAGTGGAATAATTATCGCATCAAGATTCAATTACATTCCTGTGCCTTCTGGTCAAATATTTCGAATCGGTGCTCTCACTCGGTTTAGTTTTAAATGGATTTATCTTAATTTATCTAATATGCCTCAAAAATGTTTCAATTTGTTGCTGCATTTTCCAAATGGATTTCCAAATAGAATTGTTTTTATTAATGTTGCTTAAATTTAATGTCATTAGATATTGCAAGGAATATTGTTTAAGGTGATTAGAATAAAATTCATGAATTTTAAAGCAATTAAAAAATAGCAAGAAGAAGAATTTCCGCTTTTCATTAAAAACAGTACATTTTTAAGATATCAAGTATAAGATTCGAATATTTTATTGCATTAAAATAATTAAGAATTGCCATATATGGTAAAGTGAACATATTTGATGTGAATTGTGAGTAAAATGATAGTTGTGTAAATATATGAAGTACATGAAAAATTTAAATTGTATTTTATCTTAAAATATGTGTATTGAATATGTTTTTGCAATCAATAGCTAAATCATCTAGCAATGAAAATGTTAACCACTGTGGATATCAACCTCATTCAATTTAATATTCAAATAAGGAAATGTATATAAATAAACAAAATCTGAAATAATTCCCGTGAAATAAAAGGAGGGGGTTGTTTATTCATATATTATTATATTTCCCATCTTTTCTTTATGGATCATTTCTGTTTTCCGATGATTGAAGTAGAAATTAAATAAATAATAAAAAACAGTTTATATATAACTACTATTTAAAATTTATTCTTGTGTCTGATTTCGTATTGTGTGCATTATATTTATAAATTTCTGTTTGAGATAATATATAATATATAATATATTTAAGATAATTAAGATTTATATAAATCAAATTAATTCAATTATGAAACTCATGTAATCATGTAAACTCATCAAAAATTTATGAAACTTCTATATTTTTTATCACCAGGGATTTCAATATAAATAATGGGAAATTGAATACGTTAGAGTGGATTAATTTCATAATTCCAAACCATTTAATTTTTGATTATACAACGGATTAGACAGAAGCAGCTGAAATATACACAATAAACTTAGGCTCCCTCAATAAGCGACAATTTTAAGATATATTGCACAGATTTAATATTAATTATAAAGACCCTCTTCAATTTAAAATAAGCCCGAAAATTGTTTGGCATCATGTATTTCTTAGCATTTTTTAGCAATTCATTTTCTGAAATCAAACATTTTCTTCTATACATATCTAGCTCATAATTTATATGTTAATTATAATATTTACGGAAACAAATTATTCATTAAAATATTAGTAATTCGGCAAAATATTTATTTTTTATTTTGTACGTTTTTACGGAATCTGTATGGTTAAACTATTGGTAAAAAGAGAATAAATAATAGTTAATTTATAAATCAGAAAATTATTAATAATAATAATTTATTTTACACAAGAAATATTTATTTAAAAAAATAAAAACTGATGGATTGAAAAAATTGAAAAGAAAATTTTCTGTAAAATATAATATAATCTGCTTATTTAACAAAAAACTTTTTAAATATGTTTGGGAATATTCATTCATTTTCATGCAACTATTTTTTTTTTCTTTTGAATAGAATGAAAATTTATTTCTTTGTTACAGAAGTGAACATCTGTACTTGCTTGTAGGTAGAAAGCTGCACGGCAGCGCAAATAATTTAGAATTTTTATTATATTAATGATATTAGCAAATACTTTCCCTTCAAAAAAAATATGATACAATGAAGCAAAGATGTGTGATATTCAATTTATAGCATTCTAAGGAAAGTAATAAAACAGTTCCTTAGACTTTTCTTCGCTTTTATTGAATTAAAATATTCTAATGTTACTCTGAAACCTTTATACAAGAGACCGAGAAGGGATAATGAAATAAGATTTGTCCTTTCTGTCAATTAAATTAGAGAAAAAGAACTTATTTAAAATATTATTCACAAAAATTTACTTTGATAAACATTTTCACTTCATTACTAATTTATCACACTTAATTTATTGTAATAATTTAAATGATGTATCTTTTTCGTGGAAACAGCATCTGCGATCAGTAAAGAATTTATCAAAAAATTAAAATTTTTGTTAATATATATGTATTAAAAGTACAAAACGTATTTTTTTATTTAAAAATATTATTGAATAGTGCATATTTATTTACTTAATTTAATTTTCTACATTTGAATTTAAAAGAAAGTCTCAAAGGCATTGCATTGATAACCAACTTTTATATATTTATTGAGAGAAATTGTGTAGAAAAAAAGACTTGCTGATTATTTTAAAAATTATGTTATTTTAAATATTCGCTGATGTATTTTATTTTCGCGTATTACAGTTAAGAAAATTTAGTGATCTTAATGGTTAAGTATTTTACATTAGTATTATTCTTTTTTGATACTTTTTAAATATGTTTATATTATGTGATATATATAACTAACATATTTTGTTACTAGTACAAAAGTGTTCGTGTTTATTAAATTTAATTAATTGATTTTATTATAGATCACATTTGTAATTGAATTGTGTTATGCGACAGTTTTTATTCAATAGGGCAAAATGTTGCTTATTAAAATCATACTTCCACATATAGGAAATAATGAATTAATATAAAATCTCAGAATAAAATATAAATAACATTTGCTCAAAATTGGCTAAAACTGTTTTTATGTTCCAAATGGCTCAAAAAGCATTTTTATGCTAAGATATGAGCCCTTTTAACTCACACGCAGGAAACATATGCAAAGAAAATGGCTTATTTTCGATATGTATTGTTCTTGCAATTTCATGCATTTAATGCACATTTAGGGAATGCATTTAGAATTGAGAAATAGCTTGAAATGTATATAGAAAATTATTTTAGAAAATCTATTTTAATTTTTTTTTACCATTAAAAACTTAAATTTCAAATAAGAAAGAAGAGATTTAATATAAAACTAAATACCAATTTTATATAGTCTATTATGTAATACTTATCTTATTTATCTTATATTATTTATACATATCTTATCTGCACTTGTATCTTAAACTAAAATAAAAATTCAACAATATTCGTTTTCTCCCCATTGAAAGCGGTATAAATAAATTCGCGAATTTATAGATCAAGAACATTTATCAAAACATGCATTAAAATGAGTTAATATGCATAAGTACTTTCATAGGGTGGCTTCTGGACAAGATATTCAGCCCACTATCTTTCGGACTCAATATTGTTTCATTTAAGCTACTATGGCCTAGTGAACAAAACATATATTAAGATCACAATTTTTCATTGTTCAAGATGGTGTAATTTTATAAATATATCATAACTTGATTAGCACATATTAATTATATTCCTATGAGTATCTGGTTCATTGCATTAAATATGTGCAGTTTAAATATAAAAAATGCTGTAACAATTACCGTATACTTAGTTTAGTATAGTGTATATGCAATTATTTTAAAAGACATATGAGACAAAAAATATGGCGGGTAAATATTTATTGTTTCCAAATGCAATGAGATTTGTGAAAGGTATTAATTCATTTAAAAACTTAGAAACAACTACATAAATAAAAAATAAATTAAAATAAAATAAAATAAATAATAATAAATTAAACAAAAAATATTTTTATGATTATTAGAAATTTACATTTTTGTAGTAATAATATTTAGAATTGTACGGTTAAATGATGCGATAAGAACTACTACATATATGAATGGAATATCGTTTAACTTTCAATTGAAAACCAGAGTAGACATACTAAAACATTCCTTCTTATTTTATACAATTAAAAATTCCATTATACTTCAGGCCATTTGTTTGTCACTCAACGGTCATTTTTGCACACGAGGGATAATTAGACCGGGATCTACGGCTTAAAGTGGATTCCGAACCACAGCAAACTTCATGCCCAAGGCGGGATTCGAACCTACGAACTGTTGAACCGAAGGCAAGGGCGCTAACCATTCGGCTACCAGCTCGGCATACTTCAGGCTGAGTCACATGTTGTTTTATGTGAATACATTTATTAGTAGTCTTTTATTTAACATTTATTTACAATACATTTCATTCTCATTAGTTTTATAATTTTTTTGATAAAATGACATTTAAAATACTCACATGGTCCATACTCTTCTCTCTCTCTCTTTATATATATATATATATATATATATATATATATATATATATACATTAAAACATTATATTACATTAAAACTTTGAATGCACTATTATTAAATATAAAGTATGAAATCAGAATATAATTAAAGTCAAATTTTACCTGAAAAGATCCAGACTTTTTATTATTTATGTTGTGTATTTTCAAAAATTTTTATATCTGACAATATTTTAAAAATAAATAAAAAATAAAATGCGATCTATCGGTGAATCTTATCTACATTTGATGTCGAAACTGAAAGCTGAGGGAATAACCTCAGATTTCCTTAATTTCAAAATAATTTACAATTTTGAAAGCATTTTCAAAATTGTAAATTATTTTGAAATTAAGGCAAAATTAATTGTAAATAATTTCAATGCAAAATTAATTGTAAATAATTTTGCATTGAAATTTTTAAAGTGAATTTGATAAACCATATTATATAAATAACTGCAAAGTCAATTTTTATCTCCAAATTCATTTTCAGAAATAAAATGCATAAATTTTGATTTTGTTACCATATTTTTGTTAAAAAATGTACATAAATAATTTATATTTCCGTAAAACCAAAATATTTATGATAATATAATTATATAATTTTTAAATTAAAAATTTTCATATAGTGTAGGTATGTTTCTTACCAAATGGAATTTTATTATACGATTAAAAATTTTCTGGAATTTTATAATTTCTATATTTTTCTAGGAAAGGAGTATAAATTATCATTATACTTCATTAATAATCGGAATTTTCCTTTGCGTGCAAGTAAAAAAAGCTGAATGGAAGTTCTGAAGATTTTGTTGAAACATTTAACCATTACAAAGCAATTATGGTAGACTTTGAAACTGTTAGATTCATTATGTCTTAAAGAAAGTTATATCCTTTGTGATTTGAAATTAGATAGTTTATTTCTCAACCTTCAGGTAATGTTTAAAAACATAATGCACAATAGTATCCATTAGATTATTGACTAACACATGGCAAACTATATTTCCTTTACAAAATTTAAAGAATACTTTGAAAAAAATTTAGATATTTAAATAAAAAATATTTTACTGTTATATTTTAAGAAATAATATGTGAGTTTTTTTCATTTTGTTTTATAAATACTGCATATTAATAAGTCATTTCTATTTTAGCGAGCAATCATAAGAGTCAGAATAAATTATGATTAAAATATATATATATATATATATATATATATATATATATATATATATATATATATATATATATATATATATATATATATATATGTGTGTGTGTGTGTGTGTGTGTGTGTATATATATATATCATATAATATTTCAGTTCATTTCACTGAAATATTTCTTATACAAATATAGAATTAAAAGTATATTTTCTTACAGATTACATACATTTACTGAGGAAGATTTTTATCTTGTAATATCAAAAGAAAAATTAGAAAGATTCTTATTTAATTAGTATCAACTGTATCAATTTGAGTTCAGTCTTTAAGACAATATTATGAATTTGGAATTCAACTCTGTTTTTTTAATATGTTACCTCACTAAAAATATCAAATTAATTGACTAATATAGTTGTTGTTCTCGAGTGCCAGCTAGGCTGGAAAATTGGGGTGCGTTGCTCCACTTTTCCAACTGAACAATCTATTTGGTGCAGAGTCCGACTTCTTCAGTACACACACATACCATAGGGACCCGTTTATAGGGTAGGCAACCATTCACACCTCATTCACACAAAAGGAAAGGACAAAAACAGGAGAGAGAGAAAAAGTACATCCATGCCTGAACCGGGATTCGAACCCATGACCTCCCTATCCCCAGTCAGGCACGCTGACCACTAGACAAGTTGGCCGGTGACAAATACCTCTAGATTCTACGATAGTGAAATGTTAATTTTAGGAAAGGATAAGGTCCAGTAAATTTTAATTGGTTGAGCAGTGTTGGATTATAACAAGAAATATTC
The DNA here is from genome assembly GCA_030067965.1 of Latrodectus elegans. Taxonomy (NCBI): domain Eukaryota; kingdom Metazoa; phylum Arthropoda; class Arachnida; order Araneae; family Theridiidae; genus Latrodectus; species Latrodectus elegans. The sequence goes on along the minus strand of CM057820.1, from coordinate 91,863,432 downwards.
AGTAAAACAGAATAATAAAAAAGAGAGAAAATTAATAAGATAATATTGGGTGCAAAATAAAAAAAAATTATATACATCCATATTTAGTATTTCTAAAGATAGAGGAAAATATTAAAAGCCTCACTATTATGTTATTTAAAAAAAAAGGGAAACAAACATAATATAAAACTATGGCTGAATACAAGAAACACCAACAATCGCAACTTTAAATATTGAAATCATTAATTTGACTTTTAATGTAACAAAACCATAAATAAGATACGCTATATTAATTGAATAAAAGCATAATTATTGGAGTTTTCAGAATGATTACTTTACATAGAATATAGAATTGCATAAAACGTTTGAAGCTTTGAATTTATTTGAATAAATACATTTATAGTATTCTTCTGTTAACAACAATAAATATCTTTTGTACCATCTATTCAACGATTTTGATAGTGTAAAAAAAGGAATATAGATATACTATTCGGGTGAACATCGGAAAATAAGTCAATAAGAAACACAGGCGGGAAATTGAAATTATCTATTGAATTCTCAAAATACGATGGTTTTGAAATCGTAATTTTTCAGAAAGTTTAGCTTTAATTCGAATTTCTACATTGATTTTCTATATAAATAATTCCCACACACACGAGGAAAATTTCGTTTTTGCAAGAATATTTATTAGAAAAATACTGTTTAAATATTGATAAATAACATATGTGTGACTCACCAACATTTTATTGGTATATTTTTTTTCTATAATTTCGTTAGAAAATATTTATAAAACGTTTGTTTTTTTTTCTAACTCATGTTCAACTAAGCAATTTCATAAATAAAAATAGTAATCGATTTAACACAGTTAACATGTAAGCACTTCTAGATAATTTGAATCTCATATAGAAGTATTAGTTTATAACTCTCCCTATTTCTTAGGTATGCTTTTAATGATTCATTGTGATAAACTAATGTAGTACAAATTTGCAACAATCAAAAGTAATAAATACTATGAATAGAAAGGACAACTGATTTTACACATTGAATATACATTTTCCAAAACAGAAATCCTAAATAATGTTTAGTTTTTTTTTATTGTTAGTGCAATACAAATATGAAAATATATCATTAAATGTTAAAACTTAATCCAGTTGAATATTCCTTTACATTATATCCATAATATAATGTTTGAAGATAAGGATCGAAAATGAGGCTATATGATACAGGAAAATCATAGCCTAAAGCTGATATTATGCTTTTCTAATCCATAATATTTTGCACTGACAATGATATTTTCAAACATTGTGGGTTTATTCATACATTTGAAAACCATTAGCAGTTAAGAGAATTAAAAATCTTTTGGAATCTGATATGCATGAAAAATTGCAGAAACGCAATATTAGTCTTCCATCTTTTGGTATTGGCTAAATTCAAATATTAAATTAATTTTATTCCTTCAATTCTGTAGAATTTGACTCTATTACATTGTCATATAAGATTTATAAATTGATAATGGTGCAGGCGATATGTACCCTCGAAGAGTACCGAGGGTTAAGGAATTTAGAATACTCACCTATCTCCAGCCGCCTTGTAATTTTGAATCATTATCAGATGACGAAGTCGACATACAAGCTAGCACTATCTTATTTACATTTATGCCACATCTGTGGAATGAATATGAGCATCACAAAATAACGTCTCTCTTCTAATCCAGTGAGGGAAGATGTGGTCACTCCTGTAGTCATTGCTAGCTGCAAGCCATGCTTTATTTTGCAGATCTTATGGGAAGAGGCGCGATGCTAATAATTGATGCAGATCTTATGGGAAGAGGCGCGATGCTAATAAATCATGTAGATCTTATGGGAAGAGGTGCGATGCTAATAAATCATGCAGATCTTATGGAAAGAGGCGTGATGCTAATAATTCATGCAGATCTTATGGGAAGAGGCGTGATGCTAATAATTCATGCAGATCTTATGAGAAGAGACGTGATTCTATTGAGACACTGGAGATCTCATAAAAGTGATAAGAAATATTCAGTAACAAATGTCCTGAGTGATTCTTATAATCCGAAGATGTTTGCTTGATCCTGATTCTGTGTGCAATAAATTTTCTCAACAGAATCAAACTCAAAATTTGATATTACATACTTCGGAAGTTTAAAATAAATAGCGTAGATTAAGCATCAATCTCAGTCCTACTTCAATCAAATTTGCGAGAAAATTAGTTTCATTAATAAGGCTATAAATCTGCAAAAGTAGCAAGAAAAGCAAACCATTAAAAATGAAAACGGAATGATATCTTGAAACAAGTGAGTTGTTTTCTTGAAGTCAAATTCTTTAATAAATATCATTTCAGAAAAATTAAATATCAGAAATGATAAATAATCCCCATCATAACATTCATTGAAACAATGTAAGTAATCAGTGTTAGCCATTTTAAAGGATGAAAGTAAAGATGTAGAAGAAAAAGATTTCCGAAGAGCTCGTGGGGATAGCAAAGAACTGGCTCTCATCAGTGCACTTTAACTCTCATTAAAAGGGGATTGGATGGTGATGAAATCCCAAGAAACGTAACAGTGGGATCCATAAAACGTTTTGACTGGGAACCAAAAGATCCATCTCAAGAGAAAGAGAGAGGGAATTTTAGGAGAAAACTCGGAACTTTCTCTTCTTTCCCCCTTAGGTGATGGGGAGCTTAGGTTTGTAATCAGGGTCGTAAATTTTATTCTTATTGGCTACCATCCTTTGGACAGCTCCAAGAATTGTCGAATGTTTTCGTACTGATATTTTAGAAACCATTTCCGAACAATTGAGTTGGAGGAACTATCCGATTTGAACTTCGCTATAAGAAAGAATTGTTCGAGGAAAATTGTGAAGGATAATAGAAGTTTATGAGTATTTGTGAAAGAAATACGATGCTCGTTATATGGTTACTCTGAAGAAAAGGTTTGGTATGGATAAAAAGATAATCAACTTTACCACCTTAGAAGGAAATATATAATAAAAAAGATACTTTTCCGAAAAGTATTTTGTCTTAGATTATGGGTTTCTGGGTAAATAAATCATGCCAAATGATTTTTAAAAACAACTTTATATATATATAAACTAATAAATGAACATTTTTCTACATCAAATATAAGAAAATTCTTTAATTTCTATTATATAACAAATAAATATAAAATGATTGAAAATTACCATATTCTTATTATAAGTAAAGCAGATGTGTTTATTGATATTTTAAGCAAACAAGATGTGTTTATTGATATTTTAAGTAAAGCATTTAATATATTTTTTATAAATATTTAACTTCTCTAAGCAACGTTTCCATGTAATGAATTATTTCAAAGAATTTTTATTAGTTTATATATATATGTCATGTTCTTACCTATATACCTATTCATGTTCTTACCTATATACTATAATAATGTAGTTTTTTAAAAATTTCTATTTTTATTTAATTTTTGATATATATATACATATATATATATATTTACATATATATATATATATATATATATATATATACATATAAATATATATATATATATATATATATATATATATTTAAATATATATATATATATATATATATATATATATATATAAAAATTACCATATAAGTAATATGAAAAAAGCTAAAAGTTTCATAACTTAAATATCATGTTTAAAAAATTTTAATATAATATTTTTCATTCAAAACTATAATATTTAAACTTATCGAAAGCTGTTTTCAATTTTATTTATATTTTCTAAATGACTTTCTTCAGTATTATTATTTTAGGCTTAGAAAATATTTTCTCTAATTTGTAAGTATAAAAGCAATAAGAAAGAGAAAATAGTATTCAATATTTCAAAATTGTTGAATTGGCAATAATTTATTTGGAACTCTTAAAGTCGCATTTCACTATACAAAATGGTAAAGCCAAAATTTAGGTATTTTCAAATTTAAATAATGCATTTTGTTATCATATCTATGAGTATTTCTTAAAAAAATTGTAAATCTCATTTTCAATCCATTTCTAATATAGTAAATTTCAGTTACTGAAGCTTAAATTTTCAGTTTCGCTGCGATGAAAAAACTTTATTTAGCATAGCTTGCGCGTTTTCCTTTTCTGCATAATAAAGATTTACATCCCATTTGATTTATTGCATTTCTTCATTCTCTCAATATATTTTACGAGGAATAGTCAATAACGGTTTTTCTATAGTTGCTGGTGTTCCTCATCTTTATTCTCTTCTGCAAGTTTATCACTTATTTCCAGTCTACATTTATAAGCTTTGCATTATTCAAGAGAATTCATAATATTGCAGAATTTTACTCTCAAATTGGAATCACATTATTTTGTAATTAAAATAACATTATTATATAGCTAATATTAATAATATAATTAGCTGTTTAAAAACAATTTGGAGTGTCATATAAATATCAAGATTCTACATTAAATTTTATTTCAAATTCAGAGTTTTCCATTTAAATTGCTGTATTTTTTTCCATTTAAAGTGAATCTCAAAATCTCCAGTGGTCAATCGGTAACCAGAGAGCTGAATCCGGCCCCAGTTCTGATTGGTTCTGCTTTGTCTAGCCTAAGATAACATTCAAAATTTTCTCCGCATCATTACAATAATACCATAGTTCTTAAGGAATAACAAACATTTACATTAGATAAAATTAAAGTAAAAGTAGCCACAAATTTATCTATGTTTTATAGTGTAGTTTTTTTTATCGTGATAATTTCATGAGATTATGCTTTTATTGAAAATTGTACACATTTGTGAACTTAAAATGTTAAATTTTAAATGAACTTTGCTGTTTTTTTTAATTTAAATGAACTTAATTTTATAGAATTTACATTAACTAAAATATTTTGAAGTCAAAGCAAATTTAGAAAGTAATTTTAAAATATTTTTATAAATATTTAAAACTTTCTTTAAAATATATGATATTATATTTTTCAGAAAAAAACAAATTGAAATTATAATTTGCTGAAAAAATATTCTTCGAAAAAATTATTTATTTTATACCTTCATTCACAAATTATTATAATAATATTATTTACATTTTGTTTATCATTACTAATTTCGTTAATGTTTAAGGTCAATTACGGGAATTTCAATCAAGGGAGATAATTTTCTTCCATTAAATATTTAACCGATTATTGCTAACCCATCGTTAGTAATAATCGGTTAGTAATATCGATTATAACTAACCCATCGTTATTAATATTTTAAATTACGGGAGAAAAATTCTTAGCCTTTTATGTAAAATCCTGATTTTTACAAATCCTACTAATACATTAAACTATTAACTAACTAATAAATCCAGTAGCCAACTTAATTTTCATAGTTTTACTATCTAATGTAGATTTTAATGCTTATAATTGCTCTATATTTAAATTAAAGAGTTCAAAGAAGAAACTTGTAAACAAAAATTATCATCCATTAAGTATAGTTTATATATATATATATATATATATATATATATATATATATATATATATATATATATATATATATATATATATATATATATATATATATATATATATATATATATATATATATATATATATATATATATATATATATATATATATATATATATATATATATATATATATATATATATATATATATATATATATATATATATATATATATATATATATATATATATATATATACTAATTTTTTATTATAATTTTTATCATATTGAGTTCATAACACTACAATCGCTTGTTGTGGTAACGAATGAGATATTCCCACACCCACACATAAATTTAGTTTCTCATAACTTAAATTGCATATATTCAGATATCCAGTTAACGATACTATACACGGGACAGTTAAAATACTTTTGTGATAAGAAATGTAATCCACTTTAACTATCGAAAAAGCACAAATTTCAGAAATTATAGACGGAATCAGTATTTTATTTGGTGTTCATAAAATGGTTCACCTAGAGATTTAAACTAAGAAAATGTTCAGTTTATTGCTTAATAATTTAAATGAAATGGATTACTCTTTAAACTACTGAGCCTTTCTTTTTATGTGATAAAAAAACCATATTTTGTTTTGATCAATCTTATTATTTATCATGATTAGAATCATGAACCATGTAAATTATATAAAGTTAATTAAATGATAACAATTTTGTTTGTACACCGATGAATCAAAATGTATTTATCAACTTTATTCTTCTTAATTTATAAATAACTTACTAAATATTGATTTTATTTCTATTTTTATTCCTATGTATGGGATATTCCTTACTAGAACTTTTAAAACAAATGAAAGATTATTCCCAATTTGAATGTAGTAAAATTTATCCATTTAATTATTTTAGCATTTGTTTCCTGTGATAAATAACAAATTAGTAGGTTTATATATTTTGCATAAGCGAAAAGTCATATAAAAATATAAAATCTGATCCTTAACTCATTCATGAATTAGCATATTTGCTAAATTTCACTGCAATTTTTCCCTCTATAAAAGCTTGTACGTTTTTAAGTATTTTGAATCGGTCCTTAGAATAAATTATAATATTTTTTAAATCTTACTGAAACACTTAAAAGAATTTAAAGAGATACTTGATTAAGCTGTGTATGTAGTAAATTACAAAATAAAAGAACAAAGAAGTTTGCAGTATGTATTGAAAATTGTTCATTTACATAAAGCTATTCTAAGTAATTTTGTTTCGTCATATAATTTAATGAACAGAATGAAATATTAAAAATGCTGTTGATGAGAAATTTAATCTTTCAAGAGAGCGAGAATAAAATCCCAGCTAATATTGTTTTTTTGTAGCAACGCTGTGGATAATTCGGTGCTGAGAAAAGGAATAGATATATTCAACTAAAAAACAAATAAAACAGAAACGACGTAATTTCAAATCAAAACAACCTAAAAAGTATTGCTCTGGAAGTTTTCATCAACATCATCCACCTGTTTACATCACCTCTATTTTTGTCTAACATTCTATCTTTCCGAGTGGGAATTTGATTTCGGCGGAAGGAAATTTTATTCTATCGATTCTCGGCAGAAAAGATAAAAAAATGGTTCGAAACAGTTAGAAAGGAAAATTGCAGGGCCCATGGCCTACCATGTACTGATCGATCCAAGCTCTATTTTTCTTTTGTTTTGACAGAGCAAGGAATAAAGAAAGCTGTAAACAGAGACTTGCGCATCTCTCCTTAAACGCCATAGAACGTGCAGAGTTCGAAACAAAACTCGAAACAAGAAAGTTCTGAAAACCAAAGATTTTAGGAACAGAACGTGAGTGAAGATTCATGCTGATTCTTAGGGAATAAAAAGATTTTTCATTTCCTCGCCTTAGTCTCCAGAGGGAAGTCAGAATAAAAAGTATTTTAACACAATAGTTTCACAGGCCCGGAGGAAATCTATTCACATTTCGTTTCTAAGGGATACGTATAAGGATTTATTTAATTCTATAGTTGTAAAAATACCAGGTAATATTATAGTTATAGTATTTTATGCAGTTTTTTTTATCATAAATATGTTTTGATTTCCAAAAGTCAAATGGGTATTCTTCTAAATGAAATATTCTTGATTATAATTTGAAATTTATTATTTTATAACAAAAATTTATTAAATATTTTATACGTCACTATACTTTTTTATACAATAAAATATTTTAGTTGGATGAAAATCAACATTATTTCCTTAGAAATGAGAGAATTGTACTATACATAGCACCATATTTTATTACATTATTATAATTCATGTGAGGAAATTCTTAAGCAAAATTTGTTTCAGGAGATAACTAAAACTCGCTATTTTAAAGTAAAAATTTATAAGCAATAAAATTAATTATATATCCTTCAAAACGAATAAAAAAAAGCAAAACATGGAATTAATAGTTGTATTGGAGTTACATCAGTTTTAAATATTTTATAGTAATATTATTTTAAAAAAATCTAAAGTAATTATTAATTTGTAATATAGTTCATTCTCTAATATTCATAATTAAAAAGTTAACTAACGATAAAAAGTTTATTCAATTTCAAGAAAATTTGAATTTTTCATTTTTATAATACAAATGTTGTGGTAACATATGTGGGAAATGGTCAAAATTACATAGAAGCTATTGCGATTTCTCTGATACGTTAAGGCGCTATTTCAAATCCATTACGTTAGCAAACATTCTGAAAAATTCACCAAATTGCTATTTACATTTCTTACCATATATCGTTTCGATTCAAAAAATATCATCCACACATTCATTATTGAAAGTGTGGATTCATTAAAAGAAAATGACAGTTTTAAGCATTTATTTTACACTTCTAGAAAAACAAATACGAACAATTTTAAGTATAAGAGCTGAATCAAAATTAAATGTTAAATCTTTCATTAACTTTTTACTGGAGGAGTGCAAAATAAAAGCTGAATTACCACATGAAGCAGCATGAAATATGCCAGTGGTAAAAGTAACAAAGGAGTGTATGTCGAAGAAATGCATCTCTTTAACATTTTTGTCAAAAAACAGTGCATAAATAAACAGTTACTCGGAAATGGATTAGGGATCAAGTACATCATAAAGAGACGAAAGAAAGTATCGAAAATATCAAGTATATTTCAAGCATTGAATGCAGTCCATATGGAATCAAATTCCAAACTATATTACATATCTCTCTTGATCTCTCTACTCCAAAGAGTGCTGACATAGAAATGTGATAAGTTGCTTTAAAATATTTGATGAAAGTAAAACTATGCTTCAGGTGTGACAAATTATAGCAAGTATTTCACACGAAATCATTGTAAATGGAGCTCAACCCAACTCATTGCTTTTTGCCATGAAAAACACTATCGACGCACTTGACTGTCAAACAGAAGTTTTCAAAGTGACCATCAAATGCAAATTTTCAAAGCTTCACATTTTGAGTTTCATCTTTGAACTCATTAAACTCAAAAGATTACTTAATTGGTGATACACACACACACACACACACACACACACATGCACGCACGCACGCACACACACATGCACGCACGCACACACACACATGCACTCTCGCACACACACACATGCACGCACGCACACACACACGCACGCACACACACACGCACGCACGCCTTACCACACACTTCGGCACGCACGCACACACTGCACGCACGCCACACTGCACACGCACGCCTCGCACTGCACACATGCACGCACGCACAGTGCGCACATGCACGCACACACACAACATGCACGCACAAGTTACAACATGCCATCGCACACACATACATGCACGCACGCACACATGCCTTTGCACGCACACCACCACATGCACGCACGCACTTACACACACACATCATGTGCACACAGTACCACACCAACGCACACATACTTTGCATCGCACACATCGCACACACATCGCACGCACGCGCCATGTCATCACATGCACGCATGTCTTATTACATGACGCATCGCACACATCTGTATCTGCACGCATATTGCACACATGCATCGCCGCACGCCATTACATATACGCGCGCACACACATGTATGCATATATATACATGCACGCATATATACACACACATGCACGCACGCACACACACACATGCACGCACGCACACACACACATGCACGCACGCACACACACACATGCTCGCACGCACACACACACATGCTCGCACGCACACACACACATGCACGCACGCACACACACATGCACGCACACACACATGCACGCACACACACACATGCACGCACACACACACATGCACGCACACACACACATGCACATACTTCAACTTGTTTAGCGTGGAATAAATTTTAAACAGAAGAGAAAATGGAGCTGATGCGAGAACATTTTCGCGCAATGATTTTCTACGATTTTAAAGCAGGATTAAGTAAAAAAGAATGCGTTCAACGGTTGCAATCAGCATTTGGTGATGCTCGTGCTACTGTATTCAGATGGTTTAGAGAATTCAGAAGAGGTCGAAATTTTCTTCAGGAAGAAATCAGAGGAAGGCCGCCGTCGGCAGTAATCCCGGATAATGTGTCTGCCATACGAAACATGCTAATGGATGATAATCGCTGTACCTATCAAATGATACATAAGGAAATTAACATTGGATCCGCAGTCATACACAAAATCATTCATGAAGAATTGCATCTGAAAAAATAGTTTGCCGTTGGGTTTCCTATAATCTAACTGAGCACCAAAAAGAGGAGCGTGTCAGAATCAGTAAAGAAACTCTTAAATTGCTAAATGATGGTGGCCACTACATCATTTCTAAAATTGTAACAGGTAATGAAACGTACATACCGTTTTTTGACGTCCCAATACGTCAAGAAAGCAAAGTATGGGTCTTTGAAGATGATCTCACGCCGATACTGGTGAAAAAACAACGCGCAGTGAAAAAAAGTGATGTATGCCGTTTTCTTCAGAAGTACGGGATTGGTCAAGCCATCAAGTTGGAAGAACAGAAGACAGTAACAGCAAACTGGTATACTAGTAAATGTCTTCCAGAAATTTTACAAGAACTGAATGTTAAGGAACTAATGCTTCACAATGACAATGCATCTTCACATACAGCCGGATTAACAGTTGAGTTTCTTAAACAATGTAAAGTGATCAAACATCCGCCGTATTCACCTGATCTAGCTATGTGCGACTTTTGCTTATTTTTTAATCTTGAAAAGAACTTACGTGGAAGTCGTTTTCATTCAGAAGAAGAGAATGATGTGGTTATAAATACATTTTTTCATCTATTCCAAAAAATGAATGGCTTGAGGCATTTAATCTGTGGAAAATTTGTCTACAAAAGCTCATTGATGCTGGTGGAGACTACTTTGAACACACGTAAAATTTTGTAAGTATAATTTTAAAATCCTAGTTGTATCTCAAAAATTTCAGAGTGATCCTCGTATTAAAAACGATTTCATCTGCAGGCAACTTTGATATATTTTAATTGAAAAATATTCACTTGTTGCTATGGTGAACTTTTATTCTGTTTTGTTGCAACCTTTCGTTTTTGTCAAAAATACATATGGAAATAAGTCATATATTTAACTCATAAGAGATCAAAATAAAGAAGAATAATTTAACTGAGCTGTATGATGTTTAGGTTTAAATTAAAAGTTTAATTGAAAAAAGCATTTCCTATATTTCAATTAAAGAAAAATGTTTTATGAAATACCTGTTTTAAAAATTGTAAATAATTTAAGATAAAATTTTTTTTTGAATTCATAAAAATTATTAGCATTCATAGTTCTTTTAATTTTTTTTTCTCCGAAGACCTTCAGAAGATTAAATCTTGTCAAGTGGAAATACATTTTTTAGTATCATTTTATTTTTTTTTCTATCAAAGTTTTTACCAAAATTTGTACTTTACACTAGATTAATCTTTCAAACTTTAGTGAGTAGGCATTTGCATATTTTATCGTCAAGCTTCATTGACTTTCAAAGCAACAGAGCTGCATTATTAGTGATTCATGAATTTCAAAATCAAAGAAAGTTTGAGCCAAAATAATATTCATTGGAAAGGACATTCTTTTTCGCCTGGGATATTATTTTAAGTCAACTGTCTTTGGGCTATTTTCTTTTCCGAAGTTGAAATGAATTCTGCAAACAAAAACACGTGATCAAAGATAATAACTTTTATACAATGTAATGAAAATACAATGGCGATAAAGTTCGTATAGAACACTTCCGAAACAACTTTTAAATATGATTTTAACAGATCTTAATAAAGACAGGAGAATAAATATTCGGTTGAATAAAATTTCAATTATCATTTCTAGTATCACCTCAGCGGTTCCTTAATAGCGGTACAGAAAGTATTCATTACTTAAGGGCTTAAAACAACTTAATGACAATTCTAACTTGTAGTTTAGGATCAAATCACTTTTTTTCACTGGAGATGTTTAGAAATAATATTTGTTTAGTTATACATAAGAATATATATATGTATATATATATACACATATATATATATATATATATATTATATATATATATATATATATACTATATATATATATATATATATATATATGTATATATATATATATATATATATATATATATATATATATATATATATATATATATATATATATATATATATATATATATATATATATATATATATATATATATATATATATATATATATATATATATATATATATATATATAAACTTTATATTGTTTTGAAAATTTGTCAAAATTAAATTATAAATGCTTATACATAAAAAATAAGTTTTTTTATATAAAATTTCAACATGACGATACAAATAAATTGTAATTAATAATTAAAAATAAAGCTCACATGAAGTTAAAGTAGTAAAGCTACAAAATTAATTTTAATAAAATTATATATTTATCTCATAAATGATGAAAAATTTATGTTAAAATTTTTCATTTACAAATATTTTAAAATACATAAAAATTATATTGCATTTGAGTTGTTTATTAAACCATGTTTTACCACATAAATAAACGTTATTTCTTTTATTATTTTGAAGTAAATGTTTAATTAAATTATAGACAATTTATGTAATTAGATTTTAAATCAAGGTACTGAATATTTAAACATGATTGTGAATTAATAGGCAATTTATATTTATGGAAAATATAATAGTTTAATATTCAGTTTTAGTAAAAAAGGATTTACATTTTGAGAAAAAAAAATATTCTGGCTTTAGTTTCATGAAGTTAACATTTTAATTGTGATAACGGCATTCTTGAAAAAAGAAAATTATCCTAATAAAAGCATACACATACTTATACATTTTAAAAGTTATTTTTACGAATAAATTAATTAAAAAGTATATTTTCGATACATTTTTTTAAATCGGAAGATCTAAAGAAATAAATTTTCATAGCTATATTAATTTTTATAATTATATAATTAACATATAAAAGTAACATCATAAAATTTTTTACTAATATTATATATTTTAATTTAATAACGCTTTGACTAAAATTGCTATCTTTTTGCTTAATTTTTTCATTAATGGATTAATTCCTAAAAATACACCCCTGTGTGGGTGAGCCTTATTTGTCAGAATATTTTGAAGATTTACAAATAGTTAAGACTTAAATAAAATGTATATTTTTGTTTATTAAAGCAGTTTGAAAAATATTATGTATTACAAATACAAAAATTAAGTATGGTTGTTAATTGTGGTTTGAAATCTCTTCACACATTAAACGGTAGGTTTTAGTTGACTTAATCTTCATATGGGAAGGGAAAAAAGTGACCATAAGGCATCAAATAAATCTAATATAATCAAGAGAGTTACATGATATATATCAAATTTTAGAAAATGTGAAATTAACATTCATATTTCACATTAACTTTTAAACTTATGATTTTTATAACTGAATAATTGGAAATTGATTGAAATAGTATAATATCAGCTCAAAATATGTGAGCATGATATTTTTCAATATAATGTTTCTTACTTTGTTTACCCAATAAACTGTGAAATGAAGATCTTTGAGATTATTCCACGGATTATAATTTTTATTATTTGTAACTAATTCTTGATGTATCATTTTGCTTAAGATTAAAATCAATATTTAATAATTTCATCTTCTTTATTTTCAACGCCCGTAAAAAAACAGTTAGTTTTAGTTTCCAAAAATGTTTTTAAAATTTATCCCATATTAGAATCACAAATAAATTTTAGCATTAATATACAAATTTCAGATTTTTCTAAAATAAAATACATTCATTAATAATTTTTCAGACTGAAAACGTTTTTCGTATATGGCAAAATTTTAACTCGTTGCACATTGTCACGATTAAAATAATGAATATTTTTGTTAATAGGAATTTTATCTGTAAAAACACATTAAAAAAATTGTAAAATATTTTTATAGGAATTTAATTTGAGTTCCCAAGTCTAGGGATTTATATTTACATAATGAAAAGTGCATAACAGAGTCTTCATAATTCTCTAAGCCCATAGTAAAAATGAAAAGTATTTAAAATAGCTTAAAGTATATTTGAATAAAATAGTGAAACAATTTCACATAGATTTGTCATACATTTTTAAACATTAAGCAATATATATAGTCTATGAATTAAAATGATTACTAAAACAAAACATAACATAATAAATAATAGAGTAACAGGCATATATGATGTTTATATGTTAATTAAAAATGTCCTTGAGTACGAATTACGTTTTGTACATGTTGTTCTTTTATTTTATTTATTTATTTATTTTTTTTTATCAAAATAGTAGATTTTAGAAATAAATTAAAAAAAAATGCGCCAGCATTCTGCCATAATAATGCACGTTTCTGGATTTTTATACTCTTTTACTTTCAAATGTAGTGTCAAAACACGTACATCATATCATTATTGTTCTCAGGACTATTATTATTGAGTATAGTCTGTCAGTAAAACAATTTTGAAATGAAATTGCATAGTTCGAAAACTACTTCCAAAGGACTCATTTTTTTGAAAGATGTAATTTCCATGCATCATAATTTAATAAAATATTTGTTTAAAAGATTTTTTACCAAAAAATATTTCAAATATTATGACATACAAAAAATTATATAAGTTATGCATCCCATCCTAAAATAATTTAATCAAAAGTGAAATATAATATTGAAATCCTAATCCCTTTCTTTAAATTAATATTAGATCTAATTTTATCATAATACAATCGTGTACTAAAGGATAATACAAGTTCAGGTAAAGATAGAGATACAAGTAAAACTAATGTGACTTATTTGTAAAGTCAATTTATTAAACAAAAGGTAAAGAGCAAAAATGATGCTAAATGTTTGACATCATCATTAATAAAAATTGCAATTTTTACTCCCTGGAGCAAATTTCAAAAAAGAACCTATTTACAAAAATCAACATAATATGGTTGGTATGATGGTTAATACATAGTGTGCCCCCCCAGATGATGTCATATGGGTACAACGCCAAAACATGCTGAGTATCAAATTATTGATCTGATTTTGGGAAATGTTAAACCTCTTATCAAGCAATGCTTTCCGAAGTTCCGGTAGACATGTGGGAGGAGGTTGACAGGTTGTAATTCATCGGAAATCATGTCCCACACATGCTCCATTAGATTCATGTCCAGTGAGCATGCTGGCCAGTCCATACGGGTGATATTCTCTAAATGAAGTTATTCATCCACAATATTTGCACTGTGAGGACGGGTATTGGCATCCATAAACAGAAATTCTGCACCCATGGTGCCCCGAAATAAACCAATATGTTGTCCCAGAATGACACCCCGATAGAGGTGGCCCGTCATGGTTACATTCTGAACATGCAGATTAGTTATGGAACCCAGAATAATTCCTCCTCGAGCGACCAATCCTTTATCATCTCAACGGTGTCGTTCAATGATGTTCTCTTGGTGGTAACCTGGTCCTTTTCATATGAAAGTCAGGCGAGAATCAGACTGAAGGCTAAACCTGCTGGACTCGTCGGAAAACATCACACAAGATCACAGTTGAGTTGTCCACAATGCATGCTCTCTTCCGCAGGCTAACCGCAGGTCACAGTGAGTTGCGGTAAGTGGAACACATCTGACAGGCCTAGGAGCATATAGACCAATGTGTCCTAAAAGTCTTACACGGTCTACCTTGAAATTGTCGTACCTGTAGCTGAAGAGAGTAGACGAGACAGGTCTGATCCTGTGCTCCGTCTGCTTCTTTTGGCAATAACAGCCAAATATTGGTCCTCATTCGGCGTTGTAATTCGGGGACAACCTGTGCTGTAACGTCTACTCACATTACCATCATTTTGGTACCGTTGCCAAAGGCTGGAGATGACACTCTGAGTGATTCCAAGTTCCTCAGATACTTCAAGCTGGGTACGGCCATGTTTCTGACGGTCGATATTTCTACTACTTAAAATATCATCCAAATGCTTCATTTGTGCCATAATTATGCAGTTATTGTACTGAAAGGCTTTTAAAACGCTTGTGAACAATTTTACTTCTTTGCAACCATACTTTATATACCTCTCTCTTATCCTCTCGTCATTGTAACATACTAACGGCACCATTTGATGGTTTTTTGTAATTTCCATATTATTCTTTAAGGTGTGTGTGATAATTCTGCGCATGTGAAACAACTTATTTTAAGGTTCAATTTCTGGGTGATTATGAATTACCCTTCATTTATGGACATGAGTGTATTTATCTATAATATCTGAGCAATTGGCTATGATGCCACTGGTCACTTCTTTTGGCTTAAAAGGCGGAATTCGTGTCATTTTTTATGTTAGAATACCCAGGGGTTGTGCCATTTGAATACCAAAAGTGGGTGGTTTATGGTAATTTAGAAATAGGGATTAAAATTAAAACACCTCAGTCATGATACAACACAGTTTACTGTTATTTAAAATTAATTGATATTTTAAAGTATGAAAAGCATTTTTAAATATAATTAATATTTTACACACTTCATTAATATACAAAAATATTCAAACTTCTACTAAAAGTAGTTTTTTTCCAACTCTTGTGTAAATCTATAAATCCTGCAGTATTTATCTCCTTTTTTCATATAAGTTTTATAAAAACATTGGTTGTGTCATAAGTATTCGTATTAAAACTTTCATGGTGAATTCAGTTCGAGGAAAACTTCGTATATTCTTATCAGCGTCACGACGAATCATCGCTTCCTATAATCAGATGAAATGTAGACGAGTTTCTGAAAGTATCGAGAGTGGTTTTTTCCTCTCTTTCTAATATATTTAGCATCCGGGTTTAATTCAATTTCCGATTCTCAGTGGCAGTGCATTCATCTCAGCTTTTCCCTTGCAGTTGCTGGAAAAAAATCAAATTTAAAAATGGAAGGAATGCGAAAGAATTTCGTCAAGTTGAAATACATGATGTGAGGAATGCTGTTTTTTAATAAGTTCAAAATCAGAACGGAGAAAAATTTCTTTGAGAAAACTGTACTGAAATAAATTTAAAAAAAATTGATGAAAGATAATTATGTAAAAAGTTACGGCATATAAAATATACTTTGTGTTGTATCACCGTAAATGATATTATTTAATTAAAGTGTTGATCATTTAATGAATTACTTGATATTGAACCAAAATGTCCTTAAAAGTGAAGTTCATTTACTATTCCAACCGATTCCAAAATTTTAAAATGCCTTATTGTTATTACAACATTATTTTAATTGTCTTGGCTGCATAAGATACCTTAGATAATTTAAATTGAAAAATTAAATATGCTGAAGTATTTTGTAATTCAAAAAGCAAACAATAATTATTTAAGGTTTTAATGTTTTCATTTAATTTCCCAGTTCTTATATTAAAATAATATTTGTATTGTTAGCAATGAAGCTCAGTGGCTTAGTAGTAGCGTTTTAGGCCCCCAAGGCACAGGTCTGAAATTCGATCCTCAGGGTGGGCAAAGTTGATTCACCATTTCATCCCTTCATTGGGTGAATAAACTGAGTACCAAGCATGCTTGGGAACTAAACACTAGTTTCGCATTAGGCTGACTACCTAATCTGAATATATGCTTTGCACCCCAGAGTATCTCGGTCAGGAAAATAAAGATGCACGCTATAAGCTTCCGACTATACGGGCTGTCGTACCACAAGTTTAGTTTAGTTATTATTAGAGCAATTATTAGGTTTGTTTTCATGAACAAGAAAATGTTTGTCTTAAGATTACGTGAAAATTGCTCGCAGAATAACCTAGTTAAGATCATCCCTATAGTTTTTCTTTTGCTTTCTTGAGATTTAAGTCTTGTCCTCAAATACTGATGATGCTTTGAAGTTTAATAGCCTACATTTTATTTTACATTTTTTCATTGTAATTTTAACTGTAATTTTTTTATTGTAATTTGTCAAAAAATTAAAAAATCTTCAATTAAGTAATACAGATTTTTAAAAATAATAGTATTATAATTTACAAAAGGCTCTTTTAATTGCTTAGTCCATTTATTAAAATTGTATTTATTTTCGACCTTTTAGGTTGCATGTGTCATTAAATTGTGACATGGTTGAAATTGGTGAAAATGCAGTTTTGAGAAAATGATTTCTGTACGTATGATAGAATTTCGACATATTTCACAAATAAGTTCTTAAATTGCGGTTACGTGATGTAATTATGTGTGTAGAACAATTTAACGGTATATGTAGTATTATGATGTAACATTATATTTTACAACCAAGAAAACAGAATTCTTAAAATTCATAATTAATTCGTTCAAAATAATAAATAGTTATTAGGACTACAGTTTTAAAGTTATAAATTAATTTAATTCATAAACATGAGATACATTAGCGTGCATCTTTTATTAAAAATATATCAGTTATTCCACATAATAAAATTCAAAATTACTCTCCCTGTTGACGGATTAGTGAATTAAATAGTTCAATCAAATAAAATGCTTATTTTTCTACCCTTTTTTGATGAAGTAAAATACTTGGTTAAATAAATGACGTAGATGTTATGGTGGTCTGGCTGGTTAGGTTGTTGTTCTCATCACCAAAAATAGTGAGTTTGATTTCCGACTGAACCAAGATCTGTCATGTTTACTGAAAATGGCTGAGGCACTTTAAATATGCCGTGGTCACAATATCTTCTAAATGAAATTATATATCTGGGGTTGGCAGGTCAAATATTCGGGAGTCTTCTCTTTGGTTCCTGCTTCTAAATTACGAAGATTGCCACCCAAGTGCTTCTATCTAACTGATAGAATCTAGCTCAGGGTTAGGTTCAGGGAATCATGCTGGTACAAAATAATTAAATAAATAACACAAGAGCATTTTTAAACCTGTCTTTAAATATTCAAAATGTATTATTAAACTTATATAATATTTTTCAAAACTGTATTCTTATATTAATATTCTGCTTGACAAGCACTCAAATTCTTCTCCAAATAAGAAAAAAAGTTAATATATCAGGATTCTAAATATGTGTATTCTTATGATCAATTTTATTATTCTCAATGAATACTTGCGAATCCTTCGAAAATCACTGGTATAGAACTGAAATTTAAAAATTTGAGAGTTATACTTTAAAAATTTCTTAAATATTTAACTTCTAATGAAAGTAGAATAATCTTTAATATTTTGATGGCATTTAAGTATTAAAATAAAAAATATTCAAACTAATTATTTACAGAATAGCTTCTGGAAATGGTCAGAAGTATAATCGTTCACTCAAACAGTGATAAATTAATTTAGAAAGCGCATCCAACACAGATTAAAAAAATTCCATTTCTTCCAGGCAAGCTCATTCTCTATGTTCTTGGTAGGAAATGTAAAAATAAGTTTCATAAAATTTTGATTACGTGTGATCCTTTATTTATATAAATTAAAATAAAGTTCGTGTAGTTCTTATATATTGGCAAAATTTTTAATGATGTAATAAAATGCAGACCACGGCTTATATAATATTTTCTGAACTCGCAGAATATGCACAACTCGAAATAGAATTCAAAACAGTGTTGTTCAAGAAAGCTCGAATTCTAAAAGTGGAACGTGATTTGGGATTCTTACTGATTCTAAGGGAATAAAAGGCTTTGCATTTCTATGACTCTTACCTCTTGAGGAAAATCAGATTAAAAGCTTTTTATAGTAATAATTTTAAAGGCCAATTATATTCTATTTCTCACAAGTTGAGTAAAGGAAATTATAATAAGTTATTTGGAAGAGCGACTGTTATGAGTAGCGGATAGCATTGTATTTTCTAGCGTTTTTAAATATTTCATACAGTAACATATGCATTGCGATTGACAGAATGATGCTAAAATTATATTTTCGAAGTAAATGTCAAATGACCTTAGTTTTAAAATCATTATTTAAAATCAGTTTGACTTTATACTATTAATTTTGAATTGCATAAAGAAATATTATTCAAAACAAAAAATTTCCAAGAAATTCAAGGAAATAAATATTTGGGTAGCTAATGACATTCAATTGATAATTTGGAAAATAATTAACATCATTATCATAAATCGAATTTCAAATATTGCTTATAAATTGTTTATTTGAGTACTTTAAATGAAATAATCAAACTTATATCAAACAAATGATTCAAAAATGACTTCAAAAAACAAAAATAACATTAAAATGTTTTTAAAGTTTTTATTAATTTAAAATTTTATTCTGAAATGCATTATCCAATTTACGATGATAAAGGGGGAAATTATAATTCATTTGATACACATGCAGTTATTTTAAAACTAAATGAAGGTATTTATTTAAAAAGAAGTATAATATTTAAAAAGAAGTATAATATATTTTAAGAATTTATCTCTTTTAAAAAATTTGGCAGCAGTAATCATTAAAATTTTTTGAAAAACATAATTTTTGATACCAATAAGTACCAAATGCAATATATAGCTTAATAAATTAATTTGATTGAATAACAATGTATGCAACTTAGTCATTTAATTATAATTTCTTTTCATTTTGTTTTCGTTAACATTCTCAGAGATAAGTATTTCATTACAAGTTTAGTTTTGTCAAGCAAATTTCATAAAGAATACCATTGTTAAAAATACTCCTATCATAAGGGAAAAAACTTGTTTTATCTAATTAACTTTATATCAGATTATTGGAAATAATTTAAACTTAAATTTCCTTTTCTTTAAAAAAAATTAATATGTATTTAAAAATGATTTGACAACATTGCTTTTAATGATTTTTTTTAGAATTTCTGAAAAAATATTAGAATTTTTCTTTTTGATTCTTAAAATCATGATGAAATCCAATTTTCTAAGCAACTCTTAATGACAAATGTTATTTTAGTTAAAAGTTTTAGACAACAAAATGATATGAAAGAAATTAATAAACTTTCGCATGATTATATGAAACCACATAACGTGAAATAAGAACAAAATAAAGGTTAAGAGGTTACGTCAATTTTTAATATATTTAAATGAAAGAAAGAAAGCTAATATGCCACGTGAACGTTAGTTAAAATAGATGCATCTGTTGACATGCTTAATGAATCTCTCAACAAAAAAATGATTTTTAAAAGATTACAGTATTATTGTGGTAGCTTAAGGAATAAAAATATTTTAATAATTGCTACGAGCGTTATTAATTAAACAGTAAGCTGTATTTTATTATATTAAACTACTTACTTTCTCAAATTTTATTTTAGAGGTAAGGAAATATTATATATATATATATATATATATATATATATATATATATATATATATATATATATATATATATATATATATATATATATATATATATATATATATATATATATATATATTAAAAATAAGTGCTAAATATTTCCTGGCATAAAAAAACCGAATATCTTCAATTACCCTGGAAGAAAATTCAGTTCAATTTTAATTATTTTCATTTGAAATACTATATTTTACAGTTCAGAGAGAAAAAGGCAAATTATGAATACCTCAAAATATTTATTTTTTTATTACAATAATGTTTGATTACTTAAAAATGTAGATCAATCAAATTTTATTTTATTTACCAAATTTTTATTTAAAGCAAATCTTAGAATGAGAACATTAAAAATTAGATAGTAAAGAGTAGAAATAGCAACGGTGTAAAGTCAAATAAAAATTATATTAGAATTCATATAATGCTTTTATCAGAATATTCATCGAAAAAATCGATAAGTACACATTTAAAGAGGAGATTTACACTCCCATAACTTGCGAGTTTTTAAAGGAATAAAAAGGTGTTTTTTTATAATATTAAACATTTTGAAAACTTATGAGTACTTATTAATTATATAAATGTCCTTTTCATATAAATGTATGAATGTAGAGAAAGTAATACACTTTATTTAATCATATTCTACTTATGAATAAAAATACATATTTATAATAGAATTTAAATTTCATTTTGAGAAAAAGAAAAATTGTTAACATAATTTATTTATTATTTATTTCAATCTTTGATTTACTTAACTCCATTTTTCACTTTAGACAATATAATTTTTTTTAATCAAAAAAGCATTTTTAGGAAATACAAATAACTGTAAATTATCTTTATGATATCAGCCATACTCTAATTAATGTTTCAGTTGGAAAAACCTATCTTCTTAAAACATTGGGGTCTCAAATAAATCAAGCTTCAAAAAATGTCTTAGTACAGCGACCATGGATTGAAACAATCCTAATCATCATTGTTATTTTAATACTGATCTTTCATCATTTGTCAAATTTCCAAGCTAAGGAATAATACATACGTCTGTATTGCCCTTCTCAATAAAAATTCAAAATTAAAATTTTGATTCTATTGTTGTCGGCAAATTTGTATAGGTTTATTTCATAACGAGTAATAACACAAAAGACTGCATTTTAGGTAACGTTATACTTCTAACAGAATTATGAATTATGTATAATTCAAGGTTTAGTTTTTGTGTGTTACTGCGTGATCATGTCACGATGACTATAAATAAATTTTCTCTCTACCACATATGATCAAACTGGGACATTTAGTAGCACTGAAAATTATTGATGCGCGTAAAATGTGGAAATCTTTGATTACGATGACAGTGAGATGTGAAATCGTATTGTAATCGTAATTATTTTGAATTCTTATTGACAAATCAAACATTAATTGATAATGTTAATAATGTTTGTAAATATATATAATTTAATTTTAAATATTTCCTTATAAATTTTAAATAATATATCTTAAAAGCATTTATTCCTAAAAATTATATTTTAGAATATATTTTCAAAAAATGTTATCTAAAACAAATAAGTTTTTTTATTTAAAGTTTTACATAGTTAGTTTTTTATTTATAGTTTTACATAGTTAGTTTAAAGTTTTATATAATTTTACAATTTTTTTTTTAGTTCAGTCGAATTGGATTAAGCAAATAGTTACTTGGTCTTCAAAGATAAGGCTATAATAAAGTTTTAAGCAATTCGTGTTTAACTAATAATATTAATTACATACTAATCCTTATTTTTATAACTGTTCATATTTTCCTTTGGATAAAAAAGAAGGATATATGCATATCATTATACCATTATAAATATTTTTATTTCAGTATAAAGTTTGTGAATTTTGGAATAATAATATTAACACATATTCGATTATATTTATGATACTAAATAAGGAAAAAATATGCCTAATATTATAATAAAAAATCTATAATACAAATATTTAATTAAATGCAATGATGTTTTATTTTACTTACGAAACAATTTACATTTGTTTAAAAAAAAAAATTAAACTAACACTTTAACAAAGATAAATCATACGAAATGATTTCATATTCTTTTTATCAACAAATCATGCATTTCATAAAAAAGTAACATTAAATCTTTTTGAAATTAAGTTTCATTTATTTTTCACAACGTTTTTAGTGACACTAATGAACTTAGTATGAAGAATCATCACAACTTTTTGATGTCTCAGGGAAAAAACTTCATCAATTTATGTAGGTGCCACGACGAATTTTCTCTCTTTTCCTATAATCAGATAAAAATTTATACATCTCCAACAGCTGCGAACGATATTTTTTCAGTTTCTAATGAAGTTAACTTCTGAATTCAGTTCGATTTCTGATTCTCAGTGACAGTGAATTCATCTTAACTTTCATTCTGCATTTTCAGAAAGAAAATAAAATGCAGTTCGAATGCAATGCATTGCTTATTATTAAGTCGATACATCATATAAGGAATGGCACATTTTCTTTATATATATATGAGCAACATCAGGCTGAAATATATTTGAAAGAAAATTGTGTTTTTGGAATTATATATATATATATATATATATATATATATATATATATATATATATATATATATATATATATATATATATATATATATATATATATATATATATATATATATATATATATATATATATATATATATATATATATATATATATATATATATATATATTTAAATTTTTAATATTCTGAAAAATGTAAATTAAATTGTGTGCTTAAATAAAATGTTAAATAATATATAAGATTTATCTTTTTTCACGTAATTCTTTTAAGGAGACATTTAGATTCTACTAATTAGTAGATATATAAATTCTTATATGACCGCGGAGAATCGTATAAAATTAAAACTAATAATTTACTGTAAATAAACTTTAATAATTTCAAATAAGAAATTAGTATAAAAATGCAAATTTGCCAAGCAAAATTGTGTTTGAATTGTAAAAAATTTAAATAATTTAAAATAATCTACATTAAGCATTCAAAATGATGAACATCTTTGAGTGTAAAAAAGCTCAATTTACAAAAGAAAAGAAAAAAATAAATAAATAAAAATAAAAAAATAAAATAAATAAACGAAATTGCATTAATAATTAATAACTGCATATAATGTAAGTTTGTTTAATATTAATAAGTTCTACTTGATAAGCACTTTCTTTCAACTAAAATCTTGTTTAGCTGCTTCATCTTTTTTTTAGAAAAGATTTGATATTACAGTATGGCTTTTTTAGAGTAGGATACTTTTTTGTTAAAAAAAATACATAAATAACAATGTAATGACACTGTGGTTTATGTCGATTTGTTAAAGGGATATACCTCTTTATCATAAAAAATTTGGTATTTCGAATCACAATCAAATGAAAGAGATTAATTGATAAGCATAGAACACTCCTCCTCTTATACTACAGAAAATGTCAGTAGGCCCTAAAAAATTTGATTACATTTCTTAAATTTGTCGATTTTTAATTGAATTAAGAAACATCAAATAAAATAAAACAGGGTTGTTTCAACGAGTGAAATATGCCATAGTAGCATTTTAAGCGCGCGCACACACACACTCACACACACATAATAATTTTTTGGGGAAAAAAAACGTAATTATTATAGTGATTTGTGTGAATATGACCTTTATTTTATGTATTCATTTTTGATCAAATGAAAAAGTGAAGTTGATCATGAATGATAAAAACTATTTTTCCCTTCAACATTATAATTATTTTTATTCTGCTTCATTGCTAATTCATACATTAACCGAATCTAATGTACCTGTGTTTTTTCTATTTGTTTCTCATAATACTTTCTGCTATGCCCTACATTTCTAAGTTATTTTGTTCAAGCTATTACTTTGCTTTTGAAATATTGTCCAGAATTTTTAAGGTAAATAATTTTTTCTCAAATTTTCTTTTTGAGATTAATAATATTAATAATGTAATTATCTTAGATGAAATGAGTAACTTTCTTTAATTTAATGTAACACATGTCTTGACCCTTAGATCTTATAACTTTTAATCGGAGAACTGTGTTTTCATATACAGAGGTTAGTTTATTCGGTACACCTATACTATCTGAAAATGCTGGAATGAGAGAACTTATGAATTTCTCCTACTCTCTCTCTTTCATAGGGGTCTACTATCTGCTAGTTGTTAAGGATTGTACAAGAATTCCACATTGGGTTTGGAATTTAGATCAAAATTAGAAGAAGATTAGTTTTATTTAATGACTCTAATTAATAGAAATAAGTAGCCGGAAACATGGTGAACGTTATAATCTATTTCTTTGTAATTATTGGTAATTTTCTTAGTTAATGAAAGTAATTTGATCAATATTGAAAATAGTTTATTTTTCTTAAAAAAAGTAAAGTTGAAATTAATTGCATTTTTTATTTTTACTGTAGAATAGAAAACTTGCTTTTAAGTTGTTTAAAATTTTATTATTTCTGCATTCAGTGATAACAATGTAGTTAACTGTAGAAAAAGAAACGAGCACAGGAAAGAAAAGAAGTACATTTTTTCAAATTTAAGTATAGGATTATGAATCGTAAGTAACCCCAGATTTTTCAAGGAATCGTAAAGAAAAGTGATTATCAAAGTTTCAACTTTTTTAGCCTTTCTTCAATAAGGAGTGTTCAGTTTTATGACAAACAATTTTACATTAAAATCAAACATAAAATATTTTTAAATTCAATTTCTAAGTTGTTATTGATGTAAGTTAAAAAATTATGAATAATTAAAGTTAAACTTAGTTATTCATTATAAGATAATGAATGATTTAGAAGGAAGTTACTTTCTGTGTACTAGGCAATGTTCAGAGACTATACATAATTTATGTAACAATTTAAGCGTGATTTAAGAATTTTTAAATCTTAGAAATAGTGCGATGGCCATTCAAAAATCTTTTACGGAATATCTATATATATATAAGATTAATTTACGAATTTTATTAAAACAGTATTACATTTTTTGGCAGTTATGGCTTGTAATCTTGCAAGTTAACAGAAGCATATAGATGGCAATAGCAGCAACGCGATAGTGGAATCAATAATTCATTAGAAAATTGTAGATTCTGATAAAACACTATTAAAGACGTTGTAAACTTTAATCATTATTGCTGCAAAATTAAAAAAATAAGAAATGATAAAAAATAATTGATTGCACAAGCATTCGAATACAGATATAAATTGGAATCTGTAGTAGTACTGAATATAAAATGATGATTAATTTATTGATCATTATTATATATAAATCACACGAATTTTAATATTTTTTCTAATGACTGAAAAAATAGTGAGCTTCATTACAACGTAAACATTTTTTTGATGAGAAAACTTTCCTTCTATTAAGGTTATGAAACTGGTTAACAAATTGCTCTGTTTAAACATTTCTCTTACAAATTAGAATAATATAAATACATTTCATTTAATACTATTCAGTTAAAAGTGCAATGTTTTTCATTACTTCAAATAACTGATAGACGTAATATGAATTCCTAAACAAGACACAATCATAAATATAATATTAATAAAAATGATTCCTAATATTAATGAAACATGTAACACGGAAAAACTTGTTTGAGTCCTAAAATGAGGAAAGAAGAGTAACAAAAATAAAGAGAAAAATCCCTTTACTTCTGTGCATGAACAAAACAAAGCAAAATAAGGCAGTGCATAAATAATTGAGTTTCAAGAATATTAATTATTTAACAAACAAGTGATTGGGATTAAGAATCAGTTTCTTTCTTAAAAAGAATAAACAGAGACTAAGATTTTTTATACATCACCCTAAATAAGAAGAATGTGTTTTATCATTCAAATAAAAGCAGTTATTTCCATCAGAAGATATTTTTTATTCTTTTTGCATTGGAAGGTGAAGCATAATTCTGTTTACTTTTTCGTTTTTTCCTCGTTGTTTTGCAAACAAACTCGAGCATAATGGTTGTCATAGTTACGCCTTCGACCCGATGCAAGAGACAAGTTTGCTGCAAGATTTCAGAAAATAAATGACGTTTTAGTCTCCAATGGAGCATTTGTTCACAGTTACTAGATATTTCTTTTACAAAGAACAGAAAAGGAAATCTTGAGGATAACATATTAGGCGGAAGAATAATCTAACACCAAAAGTAACCTGTGATTTTTAGAAACTTTCCGATTGTAGCTCAAGTCAAGCTTCAGTCCATTAATCTTCACCAGAATAAAGCTTTTTTGTCCAGACAAAAAGAAAGCTTTATAGTATTTTTCTATGTGTTTACTTTGCATGGTATTTTTCCTTCTTTTTCTAGTTGCGTTAGCTGAAACAAATCACAGGTAGTTTGCATTATACGATTCCCATTATAAGGTAATTGGTTCTATTGTTCTGATCAAAAATTAACAATAGATTCTTTATCCAATTAACAGCTTAAAGAATATGCATAAAATAATTGAAGTGCATGAATTCTCTTTTTATTGTTTCGTTTGATTTAAATAACATAAAGAATAATTGTTACCTTTCTAAAAATTAACACAAATTATATTTTATTATCATTGTGTTCTACAGTCAATATTTTATTACTCAAAGTAGGTATATTATTTTAAAAGTATGTGCAGTACAGCAGTACATGTATCGTAAAGGTATTTTTAAGTGTATATATATATATATATATATATATATATATATATATATATATATATATATATATATATATATATATATATATATATATATATATATATATATAAGATATTTTTAGAGAAAACAACGAATATTTTCTCCTATTCCAATAATAACCCAATTAATATTATTATGTCATTATATTTATGTCGGTTAGTCTGAAGTAAAAATATTTTTTGTCCAAATCAACATTTATGTGAATAATTTAGCGGAGAAATTTTATTATTGGTGAAGTTTATAGTAATATTAGCGTAATAAATGACATATGTGGGTGTGTGTTTACATATTCTACATTTACTTTTAAAGAAATATTACTAAATTTTGTGATTTCTAATGATTTCAGAAGTGAAGAAATAAAAATATTGAACTTAAAAAATAAGAAGGAAATGTTACAGCAAAATATTAAAAGAATTATATTGGTTTGATTTCCATTACGTTATAGATTAGATAAATAATATGCTATAAAATTCCTTGTGAAAACGAATTTAAATTAATTAATATCTAACAAAAATATAAATCAGTATATGTTAATGATGGCATTTTAAAATGTGCATTATAATTTAATTTTACACTAGAAGTTTTACGTTTTGAATTGCATCAAAATATCTTTAAAATTGTTAGACATATTAAATGCTTAACTAAATCCGTAAATGTTCATTTTTATGAAATCATAGTCATTGTTGAATTTTTTCTTAAAAATGAAAATTCATAAAATGAAAAAAATAAATTTTGTGTCGTAATATTTTCAAGCAAAGCACTTCCTCTTTTTGTGAATAAAGTATGATTCGTAAAAATATTTAAAGTATTGCCTGTAAGAAACACAAGCAAAGTAAAACTCAAGTGTTAAAAACAATTCTTATCTTCTTTTTATTGAGAAAAAGTGGAAAAGGAATAAAACTTATATTTTCTGTTTCAAAACTTTATGTTTCAAGACACATTTTCCTATTTCTTCAATATAAGAAAGCATTTTACATTTATCTTCCCCACAAATGCATCTCAATCTTTTTTACCGTTCATCTTACTTTGCGGAGAATTCTACATTACATCCTTTTCGTTTCCTTTCTATCTGAAAGTTCTTTTACATCTTCATTCATTAATTTCTCAATCACTTAATCATTTTATACATCTCTCATGTGCAAATTACACATGAGTCCACATTAAAAAAATTTTGAGATGAAATTTCGAGAAGAAGTAGGTTTCTTTCTCAAAGTTCATGTGTGAATAATTTCACTCAAGTCATCGGATAAATGCTCTTCGCTTCCTTAAGTTACAGTAATTTCTTTAGTAAAACCTGTACATCAAAAGGAGTTAGTTATAGGTTTTTGTCCATAACGTCCTTCCAAGCCCAGATTAATATGTGCTTTGAATGAAGGAAGTCTTAGAATTTTAATTTCATAATTATATTCTAAGCCGTGATAACTTCTTCAGAAAGTACATTTCCATATTTGCACTTGAAATGATTAAGTACACACTGATACAAGATAGATAAGCGGGCAAAATTCAATACGAATTGCTGAAAAAATAAAGAATTCCAACCTCAGCAATGCAATTAGTTATCCGGAATTTGAAAGATGTACAGTTTTTAAATATAAACGTCAGTTTAAACATAAAATAAAATTTAAAAAAATCTGAGTAAAATTGCACGTAAATGAAAGATGAATGAAAATGAGCTCGGAAATAGTGATTTTTCAATATTTTCAATCGCATGTATATATATAAATGAGATTTAAAATTATCATTCCATCTATGTCAAGTCACTATGTTAGGAACATCAGATGATAAAACTAGTTCTTGAAATCGAGAATGTCTGTAAATTAGTGTTGTTGCACCAGCATACTTCCCTGTACCTAGCCCTGAATTGAACTCTACCAGTTAGATAACAGTATCCGAGTAGAGTCCTCATGAATTTGATGCAAGGATCAAGCAGAAAATCCCAATACTTGGCCTGTTACCATCAGAGGTTCCATTTCACTTGGAGGACATTGCGACCACTACCAGTTTTAACGTGCATCAGCCGCATTTAGTGAACGACGGATCTTGTCGGCCTAGATTCCAACTAACTATCCTCCAATAATGAGCATGTCACTCTAAGTGACCAGGCCACTATGGCCCTTTGTAAATTAGTGTCGTTGAAACTAGTGTCAACGACACTAATTTACAAAGGGCCGTTGAACATGCACAAGAGGTGTGTTATTTTCTTTAAATTAAAGAGCGTATTATGAATCAAAAAAGAAATATTTAACTAACCGTTTTGAGAACTTAGACTTTGATCATAAAAATATTTTATTTTCAATTCAAAAGTTGGTTTTAGATTTGTTTCTATCAAATTACTAACAAAATGAAACCTTGATTGAATACATTGGAATAAATTACACTGTTGGATATTTTATAAAATAATAAGTTTTATTCTTTGATGTCAAATTATTAAATTTTGTTTCAATTTACCATCCTAATACTTTAAATAGTGAAAATAAATTGAGTTAATAAATTTCAAAATAGTGAGAAAAGCGAAAATTTATTATTAGAAAAATTAAACATAAAAAAATAAAACATCCTTTCATAAGAACGTAATTAAATTCAAACATATCAATGTAATTTTAAATAATCTAAGAAAAATTAAAAAGATACTTATTAAAATTAAAATAAGAATATTTCTGCCGAACCTTTTAAATGGCAACTTTAAAGATTGTTAACATTGAAAAATGGAAAGAATCATATGCGCAATTTAATTATAATACTTAAATTTATTGGTTATTTGATTTCCTAAATTTCTCATTACTTGTCTGATTTGTAGTAAATTATATAAATATTGGATACTTACCAATCGTCGTGATTTCTAACTGAATTAAGGTCCTAATTATGGCTTGTAAAATTCAATTGTAAATGATAAGCGTAGAATGTACAAAATCAATGCTGCTCTCGAAACTTCGTTTTGATCGCAAAATCATGACTTTTAATGAAGCTTGTTTCAAAATCATTAATCTTTAAAATGTTAAATAACTTATCACATTAATTTTATAGAACTTGGTGAAACTTACTGCACAGTAATAGAATTAGTTAAAATAAACCTAATTTCTTGCATCTAAAGGAGAGAGAAAGAGAAAAAAATTATTTTATTAACTTATTTGTATATGAATGATCAATAACTAAAAACTATAAAGCTAAAGGAAGGGAAATTTTTATGATATAATTACTTTTCTATAAATTAAAAATATTTCACTGATTAAAAAATATTTAGAGTATTATTTACAAAATCCTAATAAGAATTTTTTATCTATTTAAATTTCCAAACGTTTTTATTAAATTATGCATGAAAGTACTAAAGTTAGATATTTTTAGTAAATAAACTATATGAATAATAATAAAATATGTTTATCATAATAAGGGAATTTACGATAAAGTTATTTATCAGAAAAGGAAATATGTATCAAAAATAAGCAAATAGAATGAATGTTATTTAATTATTAATAATAAGAACTAATTTTTTGAAACACTTTTATTTATTTTAAGAAAATGTATAATAATTTTCCATACTCAATTTTCTATACATATAATTTATATAATATAGTATAATCTAATATAAAGTGATATTTATTCTGAATTTAAAAAAAATTCTGAAAAACGAATTGTAATTTTAGAGTAATTAGGCTATCAATAAGCTTTTCCTTTAGGCAATATTAATTAAAGTGTAAAAATGAGAACTCTAAGTTTTAATTAAAACATAAGTTAATGATGAGTTTGTAAAAGAAATAGTATTTTGTGAATAAGCAAAACATACTTATTATACGGAATAAATAAAAATTACTAAGATAATTGATTGCAGAGATAAGAATTAATGTTACCCCGCATATATATATAATGTCACATATAGGTATGACATTATTTATAAGATTAAATCACAAAAATTATAATTTGATTAGCTTAATAGTATTTTCATTTCATTGTTGATTAAGCTACTGTAAACCCTTGTAGATCCTACAAAATATAGACACCAATTTCTTTGATTTTAGGAAAATCAGCAGGACTGCAAAATTTCCAAGAAATTGAAGACAAATTGATCAGTAATTGGAAAAAAATTGAATGAAAAATAATGGCATTAAAATATATATACTTTTGGACTTTAGTACAATATATTTATTGTATTATCAGATATTACAAGTTATATTCTGTATAATAATTAGCTACATTTGAAACACTATTTTAAAACACTATAAATGGCAATGGAAAAATACAAAATTTTAATCTAAATTTTTCAATAATTCAATACACACATAATAAAATATAATAATAATATTGCTCCAGATTTATATAAGGCAAGTGATTATATATTTCTAATCCACAGTATGAACATTCATTTCCAAATAAAAAAGACTCAAAATACGCTCATACTATACTCAAATGTATTTACCAACAAGACAAAACACACAGTGATTAGCCAGTATATAAAAAATATGCTTACAAATCTTGGAATCACTTATCTACAAAGTAGAAATTAATTGATGCCAACTTTTATAAGTCGTTAATCATTCAGATTATCATCACAAATAATGAAGGATGAAAATGTTACTTAAAATTGTAATTTTTTCTGTACGATAATAATAATCTATAGAAATAAAATATTAATCACTAAAAACCATTAGATATATGTAGATACTTGTGAATAATAGTGTTGGCAAAAAGAAAAGAAAAGAGCCATCCTATCCTGAATCGTAACTACAATTACAATTAAAGGCAACCATGTGAACTATTTGCAGTTATATATTTCAAGCAAAATTGTAAGCATTTGCACTGTTCACTGTGACCATCTTGGATTCACTGCTTCATTGACCACGCCGCCACTGGAAATTGAAAGGGTAAGCTTGTCATTTTCATTATCGAAAGAAAATCTTTTTGATTGATGTAAAGTCATTCAACCTCTCAGTTACATTTTCTAGACTTTTTAGATAGAAACAGCTGAAACGTGGAACTGCAGTTTGTTTTTACTAAGCAATATAAAAAAAGAGAGTTGGCAATAGCTAAATGTTTTTCCTTTTGCATACTACAGTAAGTTTATAACGTAATGAACAGATTCGGTACGAAGTAAATTTGCATTCTCCAAAAGTTAATTTTCATAAGAAAAATGTAATATTTCAAATTAACAATATTTTTCCGAGTTAAGAAAATCTAAATGATTCAATCAATAAATAAAAAAAAAATTGAAGGATTTTTAACACTTAAATATTTTTTATTACTAAATAATAATTACATATTTGAAAATATGTTTTAGTATTTCATGGAGACATAACTTTAAGAAATTTTCTTGGTAATGATCACAGATTCTAATGTGACATATAAAAATTGTTTTTATTTTCTTCATTTAATTCAATATTTGTTGTGAAAATAAATAAGTTCTTATTTCTTTTAGCAATTGTTTCAATTTCTTGTAATCTAATGATGTCCATTTTTCTTATTATCATTAATTCATTATCAACTATTGCTATATTAGATCAAACATTTCTTCGTTTGTCCACAGTTTCTTGATTCGTTGACTTTCCTTTTTCTATATCTAAAAATCTGCTATGTAATTATTTTGGCAATTTCTTTAACTTCATTTGCAGGAGGGAGATTGATCACAAATCATTACGATGTTACAACTTCTGAACCGAGTTGTTGTTAAGAGAAGAGTAACGGAATTTCCTCGTTCTTAATGAATTTAAATATTTTTATGCAGAAACTTTTGTTGATTTAATTACGAACTCATAAGGAATACTTTGCTATAAATATATGACTGCATCACCTATTCATTATTTACAAAGCATTACTTATAAATAAAAGTAAATGATTTAAATGTAAACAAACAATAATGAATAATACCCGTGTGTAAAACTGTTTTATCTGCGAGTTGCCACTGCCTTAGATTATATTTTATTTAGCATTTTTTACTAGTATTTTTAATGGTACTTTCATACATTTTTGTTTAATCATTTCATTTAGATGAATGAAAGGAGGCAAAATGGATGCTCTAAATTTAATCTCCGAAATTAAAATAACTAATTGATCCCCAAATTGACTTCTGAATGATGAATTTTGTGTTTTAAAAATCAATTTAGGTTCGTTGGTCTCATAAAAATGCTTACGCATAGTAAATATTACAATTTTTTAGCTAATTTTGTAACAATCAATATAATTTTCTGCATTTTTGGATAATACTTGTGTTTAGTAATTGATTCTTAACTTTTTCAATCTATTTAAATTTAAATGTAATATTTTCATCTCAAAATATACATTTGAGTATAGGACAAATTAGTGCAGAGTCAATTTAAATAAGTATTCAGTTTGATTTTGCTATTCTTAAAACAATTTTTGAGAAAGAAAGTAAATAGTATCAGTCAGCGTATATACAAAAATTATAAATGGTTATTAAAATAATTTAAGTATAGTGATTATTAAGTAAAAATAATATATTCTCAATATTTTTCTGAATAATGTATATTTTTCATAATTAACTGTTCACATATATTTCTCAAGTCTTAAACGTGTATTACACACGATATATAGTTTGCATTATTGTTTTAACATTATGCTCTTTAGTTTCTTACATGTTAAAGAAAATTAAAATTAATCTAACATACATTATATTCAACTGATTTACTTCTTCACCATACCCTAATTAATTAATATATTTGTTTTTAATTCGCAACATATCAATAAGATTAATTTAGCATTCGTTGAAGATTATGCCCGTCCAAATTTAATGAATTTTCACTACCTGAAGAAGAAAGATTTGCATTTAGATCCTTAATAAAATATTTGCTTATTTTGTTTATACCTTAGACAGAGTTTAATTATTTTTGTTTCTCAAATAAAGATTAAAC
The DNA here is from genome assembly GCA_030067965.1 of Latrodectus elegans. NCBI lineage: Eukaryota > Metazoa > Arthropoda > Arachnida > Araneae > Theridiidae > Latrodectus > Latrodectus elegans. The sequence goes on along the minus strand of CM057820.1, from coordinate 91,828,797 downwards.
TTGTTGATTTAGCTTAAATGTTTAAGTTAGAGAAAACTAAATAAAATGGGTTAAATTGTTTTCGTTTTTATTGTGAAACGTTTTACAGTGAATCTTAATTAGCATTTATATTAGATTTTGTTCATAATCAAGAAGCGCTACATCTTTTCAAATAAATGAGCTTTAATTTTATTTGTTCTTATTGTAATCATATATATTTTTAAGCAATTATTTTGCGGTCTCCATAAAAAGGCTTTTTGTAATGCTTAAAAATTGTGCTTTTTATTGCTTTACATTATTTGCTTTTAATTTACTATTTCATGAATAATAAATGTCAAGAATATTTACACAGTGACAGTTTAACTTTCTTAACACTATGCAAAAATTTGCGTGCCAAATCTAGCTTCACTCAACCGGCCGCAAAGATACATCCGTTCGCTGTCTTTGAAGTGCTTTTGTGTCCGATGGCGCATTTATTTATATCACCCTTTATGAGCAAAAGCATGACGCTACTCGACATGACGTCTACGTACTTCAGAATTTATAGGGCAGATAAAAATTTGCCCATCCACTTTTACAACTATCCGTCCTACATTTGACGCCAGAATGGCGTGTTTGGCGAAGCTCGTAATTTCGTACAGCACTGTTCTTTCTAACTTCAATTTGGTGGACCATAGAAAACTTATCTTCCCTCACGTTATGATAAAATAACACGCGCATTTCCGTCGTTTAGATAGTTCAACTGGGTAATTTTTTAAAGAAATGTTTCAACAGCCCTATCTCTTTGTTTGAATGAGGAGCAAAAAAATGAGGCTCTTTTCTCAAATAGTTTTTCTTCATTCTTCTTGGTGTAAATTCTGACATTCATGATCAAGTAAAAGTATATACTGGCTGAATTTTATAATTCAGATTTTGAAAATTACATTGGAATAATTATTGTAAAACGTATTTACTAATTATTGAGATTATTTTAAATTATGCTTAATAAGTTACGCATATTTAGTTACCAATTTATGTTTAATATTCCTTGGTATCAGTGGTTTAATATCAACTTATAGCAAATTACACCAAAATGTTATGAAGAAATGTATGTCAATAACAAGAAAGAAATTTATCCTTTATTAATTTCCAATTATTAATAATGATGATAAAGGAGTAAATAGATTGGTAATTATATTTAGCAATGAGTAAATAAAGAAGCTTTATTTCACATGCATATTTTTACTTGAATTTATTTTAAATGTTTTATGTCGTTAAGATAAATTTTACTGATAAATGGAGTGCATCTGTCGGCCATTCCACCAAACAATTAAAAAGATCCTTTTTTATTGTTTTCTATATTGAATCTACACTAAATTATTTTTTAAATGCATTCATATGAGACAGTCTACAAGAAAAAAGCTTGAAAATATATGGGATATTATATAAAATATATATCAGAAAAATTAAAACCATGATTCTTTTTTAAGCACTAATGTAATGAAGGAATTATAAATATATAACTTATATATATTCTTTTAAAAGCTTACTTTGTGAAAACTATTACACGTAATAAAAGGAAATATATATGAAAATAAGGTCATAAATTCCAAGTGTTTTCTCTTTACTTGAGAGTTTGATACAAAAATCAAGAATCATAAGAAAAAAAATTCTAAAGTGATATTTGAAATTTTCCAATTCAATTAGGCGTGTGAACGTATAAAGTTCACATTCACCTAAATGAATTTTTCCAATATGATATTGAACTTATGGTTTGATTATAGTTTGGGAATTCTTTTAGAGAGATATTACATATTTTTTTTCAACAATATTTCTTTACTTCCTACAACTCTCAATTTTAATAAATTGCCACTTACAGTTTTTCGAAAACTTTAAGAAATAAGTATTTTATTTTAGCACCCAATAAAATACAGCTTATGCATGCATTCCGATATCTCTGTATATTTATTGTTTCTTTATTTCAGAGATGAATAAGAGTAAACAAGTTAACATGATATTTGCAAATGTTTTGGTTTTCTTACAAAATCAAGCAATCCATACGAATAAAAATATTGAAACATTCTAAAGAATTTAAAAATTCTTGCATTTTCAATATAAATTAATAATATTTTAAACTAAAAACACATTTTTTAAGCTTCAATAGAGCTCACCTTCATATAATAGTAAAACCAAGCTCGTGGGACGCTCAATTACTTTTGAACAACAAGAGAAGGGACACTGCGCTTATGCTTTTTGCTTGCATTTAAGCTGGAGTGAGTCTCCAGAATTTTCTGTGTTCTCTTCATAGCACGTGAATGCAACCCATTTTATGAGGAAAGTTTCTTCTCCAGAAAGAAATATTAAACAGAGATGTTGTTGAAAATGCTTGACAATAGCATGCGACAATTAACCTGTTTAACACATAGCGCCAAATTACAAGTTCAACATTTTTTTCCCCACAAATCAGCATTTGTTCATTTTAAGACTAGAAAATCTGTGCTTAATACTTAAGTAGAAACAATTTTTACGCGTTTCTTTTTGCACATTATTAACTAAATCTGTATATAAGATTAAAATTTGAAGAATTATTACAGAAAAAACTTGATAAAGAATAGAGAAAGCACATTTATAACATCTTAAAAATCGCAAAGCAGTAAATAAATAATATTGTGTTTAGCTCACAAAATAAATAAAAAAGTTATCAAATTCCATTAAATAATCACAAACTGTTTTAAATTTGTTTCGAATGTGTTTCAAATTTCCTGATACTTCCCATTTCCATCAATATTCTTTTGCAATAATAGAGGATTTAAACGTTTTTATTTAAAATTAACTTATTTTCTAACGTTTGTTAAATTTTTGGATTATTATAGATTTTTATAAATTGAAATGAGATTCCTTGACAGGAAACCAATTTAGTATCTATTTAAAAAAAAGCAATTTATTGATGAATGTATTTAGTAAACTAGCATAAATACTAATTAATTAATTCCAATGAAATAAAGTGTTGTTCAGCAACACTTTATTTCATTTTATGTTTCAATCCTGTCTTAAAAAGTTTTGGCACATAGATTAATTGTTCCAATGATCACATTTTATTTTTGATTAAAAATGTTTTATTTTAAATTAATTGGATAAAAAAGATCAATTGATAGCTTTTACCCCAGTTATTTTGAATAAGAGAATATAAATTGTATATAAGCTATACTTTATCTTAAATATAAAATGTTAAATCTAATAAAAAAATTGACATTTGACAAATTTTATAAGTAATTGAAAGTGTGATTTTCTGTGGCTGACGAATAACCTGTTCTCTTAAACAGCTAAATCAAAAACTTTCTGAATAACTCAATTATGCAAAAGTATGTGACATTAAGGCAAAAAGGTTCATTTGAGATCGATTTCTATTATTATTATAATCGAAATCGTTAGTTTCCAGTCGTGAAGAATAATCATTTGGGATTACTGTGAGGGCTGTTTCTGCTATGCGATATCCTGCCCAAATGAATGGAAGGATGAAACGTTAGCTAATATGAATGATAGGGGTTCTTCTGGATTGGGCCTTTAACACCTCCTACAGATAATGTAATCGATTAATCATACACAACACCCACAGCTACAATTAACCATCATTAGTCTCCAGTTCAATCGATGGAAGTGTGGAGTGAACAGGTATTGCGGCTTGCATTTAATAGCTAAAATTTTCTAAGAGAAGTGCTTTGTCAGAGATTTTCGAGCCAACAAAGGATTTCGAATGATTGCTGTGCTCCTCTATGAGCCAAAAATGATTAATGAAGTGGATGTAAACGTTACTCGAAAGCCCGGAACTGATTGCTTTGTCGAACGTTGCGGAAGAAATCAATAGTAAAATGGTTTTGTTCTGTAAACTGGCAACAGGTTTGAAAACGTTTAGCTTACTTCAGAGGATTTATCTTGAATAAAGATTAAATTCATGTCTTTCTTTATTCCTTATTTTCTCAATAAACAAAAGGAAGAACCAAAATAAAATAAAGTTTCGTACTACTTAAATCTATTGAGTAAAACTTATACCTATTTACAAGCTAAAATATTAATGAATTTTGACTAACGTAAAATAACATTTATTGATCCTAAAAGTAAGAAATGGTTTTGTAAACTGTTAATTTTTTGTTAAAAGAAGCAAAATCAGTGTTAAATGATAGTAAAACAAAAGTGCATATTAATTTAATGCTGTTAGACATAAAGGGGTGAATTTTATCAGCCATCATTATACTCGCTTTCCCATGTTTTCGTATTTAATTTATTTAGTTGGAAAGACGTAAATCTATACAATTGAAATCTGTGAATCAAAACCTTTAAAGAAAGTAATTTCAAGTGAAATAAAAAAAAAAAAAACGTTATCATTTAAAATTGAGTTTTGCAATACTTTTACATGCAATTATTGAATGTTTATAGCTTTTCATACCTTATACAAATTACGTATAACGAATTTATTTACAGTTAATAAATTTTTAGACTCAGCAATATATTTTATCAAAAGTGGAATTTTTTGATAATGAATGACTGAATTTGAATTTTAAATAATTTTCTAGATTATAACAACAAAGATAAGAGGTAAAACAATAGTACATTTATATATGTTAAAAATTATATACCAATTTACTCACAAATTCTGATATGATTATATTTTTAGTTAGAAGCAATAGTATGTAGAATTTCTTCTAAAATACTAAATTAATATTTTCCAGTAAAAGCTATTTTTCCCAAATTGTTCAGAGAAAATTACATTTAACTTGGAAACATTCTAATGTATATAAAAAATATAATGCAAGGGAATTTGATCCTTTTTTTATAAAAAGAAGTTTTGCTTACTCTTAATTGCAGAAAATATATGAATAAGAATTTACATTAAATCTAACAGTTGGTTCGTTATTATAATATAATGAAACGTGATTCGTATATTAAATAGTAAATAAGTAGAATAAAAATTCTTATCTCTAATTAGTTAACATATTTATCTCAAAACTTTAAAATGATTCAAAAGGATTTTGTGAATTACTTATATGTGAAAAGTTCGTAAACACAGACTTTATCTTTTATGATCAACAAGAGCTACATTCAGACAGAAATAAGATTTCCGCTTTGGGAGCTTAAATCATTCAAGAGGAATTTCCTCTCTGTTACTCTGGAGATTCTTGGAGAAGGCGGCAATCAATAACAATTAACACTTACAAGTAGTCTTAAAGACAACTCTCTAGGTAGGAAGTCTTTGAGTTATCTCCTCGACAAAGATTCCATGTGTTGCCCAGCAGTTAAAGAGAATTATTTTACCTATTTTCCTGTCTCGCAGGTCCTGCGGTGAAATTCGTGAGTTCGCTTAGCTATCGAAATCGTTTTAATGGAGTAAGTGGCAACTAGGCGATTTATCGTTTGGTGTCACTGGCATTTGACTATCGAATTCCAGATGTTGCCAACGTTTTGAATAATCACGAGGATTTTGTAGGGATTGCATGTATTGATGTGAAAGGAGTTTGATAAATGGTTACGAGTAAATTTAGCTAACGTAGTAATTATTTTAATCAAATATTTGCATCTCTCTTTGATGTATTCGTTGAGCAAGCAGAAAGTAAAACGGGATAATATGGTAATGAAATAAATGACACGTATAATTGTTTAGATCAATAATATAATGGTAGTATTATTTTGCTTAAGTACTAATGGGTGTGAAAGTTTCTATTACGAGAAAAGTAAATTTCCTATACCTTTTATAAAAATTCTTACTTTCTTCATAAATTACACTGTTTTTGTCAATTAATAACACTGGATATCACTTGACAAAAACAAGGTACTAGATATAAAGAAACTATTGAATTTCATTTTTAGCCTCCATTAGTTGCAAGCGATAAGAATTATAGAACTTTAATAATATGACTGTATTTTCTTCGGAATAGAAAATTTCGATTTCTGTTTTTCAAAAATGAGAAATAAGAAATCCATTTCTGCTTTGAATGTAGATCTATTGTAATGAGTGACAAGGTTTTTTCTAGTTTACTTATATTACATGGTGCTAATATGGCTCAGAGCCTATGAAAAAATCCTACGCATGCGTAATAATACACCGGATGTATTAAAAAATCTTACTACAGCTTTAGACGTATAGGTTACCTACAAGGCGTTAAAGGAATCAGAACAGTTAAAGGAATCAGAATCTAAACTTTTTGAGGTAAAACTTGACAGTTCTATCCAAATCACTGGTCATCAACAAGTATTGCGTTTCTGCTTTCTGCGTGTATATCTGAATTTAAGATGCTTATAATGTTTTTGCATTTTTCTTAAGAAAATAGAAAAAGCTATTCCGAAAGTCAATGTACAATGGTTGTAAAAATTTTACAATAAATTCCTGTCGTTTTGCTTTGATCTTGGAGAGTATCAAACTCATATTAGTTAGCAAATAATAACTCCATCAAACGTAACATCTTTTTAAAATAAACTTGATTTTAATATGATTTACAAGAAATGATCCGAAAGCCATTTCCTTGGATAAATTTTTGAAGGATGCATATATAGTTATTCAATTTGCTTTAGAAACAAGATATGTTTTGACAAAGGTCATTTCCTATCTGACCATAGCACTAAAGTCACGATAAAATTTTAATAAAATACAAAAATATTTTAGAACTAAGATAAAATAAAACATAGTGAGTTGTATAAGCTGAAAGATTCAATAGAAATACAGCTAAATGGGGTGGGAAATGCTCTTTTGAAAAATAAGATTTACTGTGAATAATATGAAAACTACCAGTTAAACATTTTAATAAGAGATACTGAAAAAGACACATTAATTTAAAAAAAAATTAATGCAATGCGACATACGTCAAAAGTATTTTAAACGTGGTTATATACTGTTATTATAAAATTCTATTAAATTTGTGCGATTCTAGTATTTTTCACATTTGATAAACTGATTAATTTTTCATTAAAGTTAAGGTAATATTTGTTGATAATTAAAACCTTTTTATTTAACTATGTTGCTTAAGTTATTTTGATCTTCTTGAAGTACTTTATGTTAATATTGTATTTTGTTGTTAGGGTTAAGAAAAAAAAAAGGTCATTTATATAATAAATTTTCTAAAAATCTAGAAACAAATAAAAACTGATTTCTTTTTAAAAATTTGATAGTTTAATTTTATTAATTTACATTTTTATTGGAATCCTATAAGAGAGTTATTTATTATTAAAAAAATAATTACAATAACATTAGCACAGAAAAATAATTTAAATTAATTATATGCAATTTTTTTTAAACAATTCATAATTTATTTTAATTTTAAATTATTGAAAATTTTACCACAATCTTAATCTGTTCTAAATTAAACTTTCGCAAAGTATTTATTTCCCTTGCATAAATTTTAACAGAACCCTTTCTAAGCGATAAAATACTGGACTAAGCAGAATTACGAGTGAAACATTGATGAAAAAGAGCTCAACTCTTTCATGCAGGACACGGAGGCCTCATTTTGAGGGAATAATCAATTCATATTTTCCTGGGGAATAAGAATAAATTCCGTTTTGTATCTGTGATGACACTTCTGTTCCCACTCCCGCCCCAGGCAAAGGCGATTATGCTTCGTCAAACAGCGTCATCATCTTTTATCTGTCTGTTATCATTTGCGGAGAGTCTTAAGACGACGAAAAAAATCGTCGCTCTGGGGGAAGTTTGATTAGCTGAGGATAAGGGATAAAATGAAGCTATTTTCTTCCGTCGGAGAAATGTGGAACGGGTTTAGGCTTCTTAGACTGTTTGGATAGGCTTATTACGCCTTCACATTTTATCTTAACGTTACAATTGCCAAGTTTAAAAAGAAATATATGCTGATATATCCACAAAAATTCATCTCATTTTTGATACTGAATTATTATATATGATTAAGTGGAAAGCTCCACAATTTATTTTGGATTACGAGGGATATAAATGTTTTTTTTCTTGTTTTAAAATATGAAAAATAAAATTCATACCATAATACATTTTTTAATATCCATTTAATGATTATTTTGAATAAATCACCTTGAAAGTGATGATTAAAATATTATAATATTTATGTTTATCTTTAAATTTTGGTTGTATTTTATAGTTATTAAATATACATAATTTTTGACCAAAATGATTTGGAATTAAATATTTTGGAGAAAACTAGTTTTTATTAATTTCTATGATCCTCTCCTATTTTATGATTTTTGGCTAAAAAGGTAGTTCAGTATATAAGTTAACTTTTTAGCAGCTAAAAATGTTTTTATTTGCGATGTTTTAAAATAATATACATAAACCTTAGAATTAACTAATTATTATGACCAAGTACTCATTTCAAAAAAGGAATTAATCAAAATGACTCGATCATCAAAAGACAAGCTTAAAATTCTATTTAAAAGATGTTTTAAAGGCTCCAGAATGATTTTGAATATGAAAAACGAAAATGGAAAAATACGTTAGTTTTTTTATAAACATTTAATGTTTATAGAGCGGTGTCTTAGGATTGTGAAAATTATCCACAAACAAGCTTATCTTACTGTATCTTTAAGATTTTTTATTTTTATCACATATGAGAGACAGGGAAGAAAGTTAGTAAAATCACAAGCAAGCCTTTAGGTGTCAGCCAAGATACCTGATTACAGATTTGGGTCATTGAAGATTAGCTCTTGCTATAAAGTGAATTTAAAGAAGCCAGAATCTTGGTTGTAAATTTAAAACAATATGTGGATAGCTATAAATATAAACGAGTTCAACGAACGGAGAACTGTATGTTGTTTATTCAACATACACTCCTTGATCGTTTTTTCTGTAGAGTAGCATTATCGAAGCTTGGAATTTCAGTAAGTTAAGAAATATATATAAAAAGAATAATCATTCCTCACTAATTATCTCATCTAACAAATCATATTTTCTGGCATGTTTTTAATGCCAGATTCAAACCGATGAAGTTAAACTGTGCTACGAGAACTATGGGTAATTTACAAGAGTGATGTTTGGTTCTACCAGCTAGGATAGAATTGATAGTCGAAACATAGATTTGAGCCTTGTTTTCTTGATGACATGTAGTGAATCTAAGAGGTGTCATAACATTCAAGTTCATCCAATAATATTCATATGACTGAATGCTGATTTTATGGAATTCCCATGAACAGAAAAACCAATGGTCTACCTCTAATTTGCGGGACATTTAAAATAATTCAGAAAACTTAGAAATAATTAATAAACTTTTGGAGTTAATATACGATGGGCTTACATACCATAAATGAAACAAAATGTCCTAAGGTATAGAATTTTAAGTTTTGCTGTTTGATTTTGAAAACGTTTTCTTGTTTTGTTATTTGATCAACTGCAAAACAGATGCTAAGTCCTTAGAAATGTGATAATGTGAACAAAAGTATACTAAAATAATAAATTCAGCGTGGTAAATCTTAAAATATTTTCCACTAATAACATCATATTTTAACAACACTCATTAAAACATATCATTCAGAATCCTTGATATTCTTTCACATCAACAACTCACATATATTTCATACAGTAAAATATGAAATAATTGCAGTTTTGTTTTGATATAGCGCTTACATACGATGAACAGTTTCGTATACCGCTAGTTTGAAGCAAAGAAAGTAAATATTCAACCAATAACACATATTTACATTTTGTGGAATAAACTAAGTTCAGAAATATGAATTTCTTTTACTCACACCATGTTTATCATTGTCTTTCCTGGGTTTCAAAATAGACGGGATAGATGAAGGAATAGTTTAACGTTAGTCCTATTTTAATATTGATCTAAAAATCATTTCCTATTACATCTAAAGATTTCAACCCAGACTGTCTCATATATATTTTTTACTCTATCCCATTCCATAACAACGTAGGAAAGTTTTTGTTGTATATTTATGAAGCCTTTAAAATTTATATAAAGTTTATTAAATCAAATATATTATTGTAAAATAAAATTTAATTTTAAGTTTTCAATACTAATACTTAATAATAATTTAATTTTTCTTGATTGCATGCTTTTTTAATATTTGTACTTCAAAAAAGAAATATTTTTCAAAATTATTATTTGGCTTGTAGTTTACGGAATATCATTAATGAAGAATTTTCTAAAATAAACAAACTCATTATAACTATTCGACTTTAATATGAGAGCTATTTTTTGATTATACAAAATTAAATAATGATACATATTTTTAGTGAAATTATATATTTATTATAATGATATATTACCAACAGACATCATTTATTGAAATTAAATCATTATTTTCTTTGTTTATAAATTGGATATTAAAAAAATTATCTAATTGTCTAAATATTTTATAATTCTTTTTTTGTATTTACAAAGTTCTTTTATTATATTTCATTTACATAATTTTATAACAAACATATGAATTGCTGCATGATGAGAAATTGAATTTTGGAATATTACACATTAAGGTTAATTATCGCCTTTTAGAGGTATGAACTGTGTATTATGTAAAATTATTACCAGTAAAAAATGAATTTATCGGTAGTTTTCATGTTTAGGGCACTCATTATACAGCTGGGTTAAATATCAAGTTCACATTCTCCTCGAAAAATACAATCATTATATCCCGATGCAATACAGTGAAGTAGATGATGATAATTTTTCTCATGGGAGTTCCTATCTATTTCTATGAGACGTAACTATTAGAACTTTTCTTTTCTCTCTCTCTCTCTCTCTCCTAAGTATCCAAGTCTGAAAGTACTTTTCATTGTGCTAATTCTTTTTGTCCCTCTTTTGCCATTCCTTGTACCATGTTTTCCCTTTGCTTTAATGGATTCAGTGGCGAGTCTGAATACATGCTAATGAGTCAGTTTATTCATGCGTTTCAATTTAATGAAAAGGAGTATATGAAAATGATTTAAAATAGAAATAATTTTTATACGACTGGTGGGTAACTAAATTGTTTAATAGCGCATTAAATGTTTCATTAGTTTTGCGAAAGTTTTTGTGCCTTTTCGAATCAATTTAATACTTTAAATAAATAATTTATTGGAGTGCTTAAAAACATTAATAATATTCCAGTAAATTTTTATTATTAAAATATTTTATACACATTTTATAAGTAAAAGTAATTTTTTTAAAAATTAACATTAAAGCTTAACAATAATTTGGTGTGAGTAATTTTTAATTAATTTATTGTTTATGAAAATAAAGCAAAATTAAAAAAGTTTTTTGCAATAAAAAATGAAGTAAAATGAAAAACATTTTGATAAAAAATATGATTTTTGAATGTGCATTTCTTATACAATATCAATAAATATATAAAGTTCTAATGACATGTGATTTCCATGAAGGTTAAAATATGCTAGAAATTGAAGTCTCATTAAAGACATAGCTTAAGAAAAGAGTTATTAGATTATCGAGAACAAATTTTCTTGTAAAATGACTGGAAGTATTTTGGTATATTGATTACGGTATTTTTTATGTATGGAAACAGAGATGGGGGGTTTTTCTTCAAAGAGGCACAAAAAACGTATTTATTTTAGCAATAAGTTTTTCCATCAGCATTGTTCATTACTCATTTTATTGATTTGTAATTAAAGACACGTGGATTTTAAAAATGTAGCGATGCTCACCGTTAATGGATATCAATATTTGATTCAAACAATTCACATGACGCTGTATATAAACCTCTTTTTTGTAGAGTTATACAGAAATGGAAGAATTATTTTAGAAACAGAGATCTAGAAAATCTGGAAGCCAAATTGAATTCTTCATACCTTTCAAATTTAATAAGTCTAAATATTTATTTGATTAAAGTAAAAAGTATTTGTATGATATCATTTTTTAATGAAAATAATAATTCTGTAGGAATCTTCGGTAATGCGTATACTTATAACATTGATAAGCAGGAATTTAGATCCTGAGTTCTGTATTTCTGATAATTTATTGTTTTAAATTAATAGTTGAAAATTGATTTCCTTTGAAATTGGCAGAGTTTACTGCATTATAAAATTGAATAAATTATTTCTTGTTATAAAAATAAAATACAGTATTAAAATAATTATTTCAAAATGTATGTTTCCATATTAACAGTACATAAAAAATGTTATCATGTATTTATGGTACATTTAGTTAGGAAATATTACTTACGCAATAAACTAATTTAATACAAACATTAGTTTAATCTAAAAATTATTTGTTTTTTGTGAATATGTCTTTTTTGCAGATCAGTCCACTTTTTCAAATTTACAGTTTAAAATTTCTAGGACGAAAGAGAAATAAGCCCTTATTTATATTTTGAAGCACATCAACTCTTTATTTTCGTTAATTTTTTAAATCTTTTGAGTTTAATAACCAAACATTGATCCCAATTGTAAAAGATAACTTTAGCATTTTAAATCATATAGAATTTCTAAATGATAAACGCTCAAATTCTCTTTTTCTTCATTATTCTTCACTTTACTAACAGCAGAATCAATTTTTCTTCATAAAAATTTAGAGTAAATGTTTGATTACTTATTTCAACTTTAGTTTGGAAGAAACTTTGACTCAAAGCCTAGATTTGAAACTTGCTTTAGCTTTCCAGCAGGTTTTGATCTCTAAATTTTCAGGGCTATCCAAGCATTTGAGCTGGTGAGATCTGTCTCAAAACGCACTGAATTGATTCTAAAATCTTTTCTAGTAATAGCGTATGGTGCATACATTTTAAAAATTTCAGAACTTTGTACTAAAAGATACAGAAATGTTTTCCTCTTGGGAAATCTTTGTATGATAAAAACAAACTTTTTCAAATTGAAACGTCACATGTGTTTTCCACTTCTATATAAAGCATTCTTTTTCAGAAATGAAAGAATTCTACACTATTCTTAAGAGACTTTAATGTTTCGAACCTTTAATAAAAAAAGAGCAAAATATTTTATAAACTTAAAATTTGTTTGAATGTCTTTAAGTAACGAAAATTAAAAAACAATAATAGAAAAGATGAAAATTGTTGGATGAGAAATTCATGGCATTTCTTTGACGAAGGTTATTATTGGACGATAACTTAATATGCTAAAAATTCAGTACTGAAATTCTTTTTCCTAAAATGATTTTCATAAAACAACATTCAACTAATGTTTTTTTCAAATTTATCTTACAAATATTTGTCGTTATTTTCTCTTTAATAGACATTATGTTTAAGAAAATTGGTTCTAGTATTAAAATAAAATAATAAGATTCTTGAAATTTTAGCAGTAATAAGTGCATCAAAATTACAAAATTCTTTCCTGAATGCGTCCAACTTCATTATGAATAATTTAATATCTTTTATTCAATATTTATATATAAGTAATGTAGAATTATTTCAAAAATACAAATGCTTATGTTTCTGCGAAAGACGTAATCTCTAGATTATTGGTAAATAGTTTTTTTTTTTTTTTTTTAAAATGGCAATAATTAGAAATGGCATTTTAATGAAAAAATATTAGCAGTAACATTTATATTTGATCTAAATGATATTTCTGGTTATTAAATGTTATAGTTATATTTTTCTGTAATGCTTAAAATATTTCACTGTAAGTGACATCTATATTTGGACCAAATGTTATTGTCAATAACATTTTAAGCATGACGAAATATATAACTTTTATAAGCGTTCTTTTAATCAACGCTTAGAGAAAGATAAAAAAAAAGTTGTAGATCAATACAAATTTTATAAATATAATCAATGCAAAACGATTAACCAATAATTATAAAATTTTTGAGAAGACATTTTTGAGCTGGCAACACATTTTTCTTGAAATTAAGTTAGTGTTTTTAATTAATACTAATCACCTTCAAGTTTACATCAAATTAAACATTCTATCTAAATATTTCAAGCAGATATACAGAGTATCCCAAAACGTACGCATAAACTCTGCACAGCTAAATTCCTTGTTGGGAGTATATAAAAACTGATCAAAAAGCGTTTCTGTACAATCCCCAGTTTACGAGAAAAATACAAAAAAACAAAGTATGACGTCACTTCAAGAGAAAAAACACTTTATTGGACATATCAACAACATTATTTTCATATCTTTCCAGATGATAATATTTAAAATGTTCACCGCACATATCGCGTCAGTAATGCTCTAACGCCATGGAATGACGTTAAACCGCTGTTGAACTTTTATTCAAAAGGCTGCATCTTGCAGCTACCGATAGTCTTTGTATGGTGGCTACTTATTCTGTTCGTGACTACTGCGACATGCACTTGATGTACCGTCGATGTAGTATAATGGAAATGCTTTATAAACTGCTAGGGAGAATGCCCATCGACATCCTCTGCATATACTGCTGTTGATATGTTCAATAAAGTTTTTTTTCTTGCACCGGAAGTGACGTCATACTTTATTTTTCGCATTTTTTTCGTAAAGTACGGATTGCACAAGAATTCTTCTTTGGACTGTTTTTATGTACCCCCAATGAGGAATCTAGCAGTACAGAGTTTATGCGGTCGTTTTGGGATATCCTGCATATGTTAAAATTTTAGATTTAAATCATCAAAGAGCTGAAAAACTTAAAAAAGGAAAAGTATAATGAATTTATAGTATAATGATGAATTGAAGAATACTTTAACCTCCAAGACCATCCCTTTTTGGAAAAAGCTTGATTTTTCAGGCTTAATTAAGAATTTAATCGGAATTTCATCAATTTTATAACTGAAATTTTCTTAATTTATTTGCCATAATCCACTGTTATAATGCATTTTATTATAATCTGTAAGCATTAAAATATCAATTCTCTGTGTGAACGGTAAGCTCCTGGCCGATCTTAACTCTAAAACACTAATTAATAAATCCAAAAACTTTCACCTGCAAGTTTTAAGTACTTTAATTTTGGAACATTTATTTCAAAAGTTCTTGACGGCATGAAATCCGTGCTTTTAGGTACAATTAAAAAATCCAATTTTTGTTCAAAACTTTCCTCAAGATTAGAAATCGTCGCATTAACAACAGATTTAATCGTAGTAGATATATTTCCTATACCACAAACAGTCAAATTAATTCTCGTTCTTTTCAAATTAAGGCTATTCGCACAGTCTATCGTCATAAAATTATTCATTGCTCCTTGATCTAAAATAGCTCTCACTCTGTATTTATTTCCTGTCTCATCTCTCAATAGGCAATTAACGGTACTCAGGAGCATGGTTTTTGACTGATTTATTACTACACGCGAAGAGAGTATGGAAGTAGTGTTTTGATTATTTGTTAGGCTGGCAGCTGTTTGAAACGCCGGTGCAACTGTGGCGACAATATAGAATCACTGGCTCTCACTATGGGGTTAGAAAATTGGCCGACACCCGACACACTTGCACTTTCATTGCGTGATAACTCAGAATTTCTCGGATAATGATGACGCCTGGTTTTTCCCTCTCGCTTACACAAAGAACAAGAAAAGTGCGATTTACACTTATTAATTAAATGTCTACCTAGGCAATTAAAACAAAAATTATTTTTCTTAATTATCTCAACTCTTTCAGAAACAGGCATAGCTAAATAATTTCTACATTTGTACAAAGGGTGAAAATCAAAACACAAACTGCATTTTAAACTTTTACTATCAGTTAGAAAAATTCTAGACACATTTTTCGTGTTGGGGGATTTTTAAATGCTGATATCCGTAAGTGATTTTCCTCGCGACACATAGAACAAATCTGCCTCTTTCCCTAAGTTACGGGATCAAACCAACTATCTGATTATCTAATGCTGACATGACTCGCGGTTTCTTTATCTAATGTTTGAAACAATTTGTCTGATATAATTAATTGTTTTAACTTCTCGAAATCAGACACTTCTCTTAGTTTTAAATAGTATTCAAAACTAGTAGTTAACCTTGACGCAAATTGTACATGCTTTTCATAAGCTTGCTTAATAGTTTTCCTAAACTGCTCCAAACACAACTGAGAGGTCGGTTCGAATTCTCGTAGAACAATTTTCTTAACTTTTTCATAATTACTCAATTCATTATCACTGATGTAAGAAATTACATTTGAAGCTTTCTCGCCAAGTAAATTCAACAGAATTTCCGCTTTAAATTTATCGGGTACATTTTTAGCTATAAATGATCTCTCTAAAGAAGCAAAAAACAGACCCCATCCTTCAGGGCGACTTGGTATTCTAATGGTTAAAGTTTTTACACTTTTTATTACTGAATCCAAAGAATCGCAAATCTCAATTGTATTTTCTGAAACATCGTCTTTAGTTTTTGAAGCTGTTCTCAAGCGCGATAACTCTAATTCGGCTTTCGCTCTCTCTAATTTAATTTGTTCTAACTGTAGTTCTAACTGTTTATTTTTCTCATTTGTTTCTAATTCAGATTTCCTGTCCTCAATTATGCCCTCAATGAGATCAGACACAAATTCAGGTTCAGATTTGCATTTCTCAGTCCTTTTAATGATTTCTATCAGTTCTGAAACCGTCATTTTATCTGTTACTTTCTCACCTAGCTCGGTTGCAGCAAGCTGCAGATCAAATTTCTAGCGTTTTTAAACATTATGAAAACAAATCTTACCTACAGAAACACAATTTAACTCTTAACAAGGATTTTGTGAACAAATCTTAATTACAAAACAAAAATAACTCTTTTTAAAAACTGTAAGAATAAATCTGAACTACACCACACAATTCAGTCACAAATTATTTTTACTCTACCACATTCTAATATCAACATTATTTCAACACTATTACACTAAATCAACGACATTACCACATCAACTCTAAATCTACAACTTCCAACACTATAGTAAAAAACAATTGACTACTGAACATCAAAATTACTCACCCCAAACCCAAACTACGCAACAACAACAACATACGAAATTATTTCTTTCATCACAAAATCACTGTCTGGGACTCGCACCAAACTTCCTGACACCAACAATGAACAGTAAACTCCTGGCCGATCTTAACTCTAAAACACTAATTAATAAATCTAAAAAACTTGGAGACAAAGTGAGGAGCCATACTGTAGTTTCGCTTATGATTTATTCTACGCACATACCGCGTACACACTGCCTATTTTCAAAAAGTTAAAGAAAAATATAACAAACGACGCTCAGCGCCATCTCGTAGTAATGAATTCACAATTTAATGAATGGGAGCTTGAACACTGTGGACTATTTATTATCACTCTCTTTATAGAGTTAAAGGTCCTACTAACTGTTGAATAATGGGGGATCATTGTTCCATCTTTGCTTTGTATTGGGTTTGGAGCTTTTCAGGTTTTTTTCATGCTACTCGTGAATACGACCCATTATCTATGAAAAATTGGGAAATAAAATGCGTAATGTGCTTAAATGTCTTACAACCACTTTCGGATGTTAGACTTTCTTTGGGTGGGATGGCCCTCCATCCTCCATGTTACACCGTGTCAAATGATTAAAAATAGTAGTAATTGCAAAGAACCATTGCTTTGAATCACTAGTCTAAAAATAGAATCGCGTTTTTGAAGTAGCAAATTAGTGATTAAATTTCTTAATCGTAGTTGAACAATATAAGATGAATGTTGTACTGATGTTTCCTGGCTGCCTCTAATAAAATGGATGATTAAAAATATCCAAATTTAATCATTTGTGATAAATTCATTATGATATCTTTTAAAATCCTTCTGAAAGATAAGACACTACAAATTTAAGAATGGCTTCCATTGACTTTCTGCCATCCATAATGGCTGCAGTAGACTTGTTTTTTAAAGAATCGTTCTCATTATTGGGCGGTAGTGAATTCGAATCTGGGCTTAACAGAAGATCCAGCGTGTTCAGTCGAAGCGGCTGAGGGTATGCTAGATAAATTCTGGTTGGAATGTCCTTCGAGGTACATGATACGTCTGGACGTATCAAGTATTAGCGTTCACTTGCTTGGTCCTTACTTCTAACTCATGAAGATACCCACCCTTATATGCTTCCACATAACTGATAATACCCAACTCAGAAGTGGATGAAAGGAAGTATGCGTATGCAACAACAAATAGGAACCAAAACATTTATATTATGTTTGTAAATACTTTCAATATTCAATATTATAAATATATAAAACACAATTTTTTATTATTTATCCAACTGATAACTGAGCCATTTTTAAGCCATATGAAATATATTTAATACGTGATTTACGTAAATACATAATTGTCTTTGTTTTAAAGTAGAGTTAATAAATTTAAATCAACATAAAATATATTACATAGAATATGTACAGCATTTGAAATAATACACTTTAAATGTAGTCTTGATAAAATAAAAAAGCAGTTGTTTTCTTCAATTTCAAGTCGCCGTATGGATATGACATAATTCATGAAAGATTTATTTATTTGCTTTTAAATTTGCAATAATATAAAAAAATGATCTTCTAGACACAACGAAAGATGAAATATTTGGTGAAAAGATTTTAAAGTAATGAATTTAAAAAGTAAAAGTTAAAAAAAAAAAAAAAATTCTAATTTAAATGTCGATGAAAGAAATAACCAAAAGGTGACAAAAAATAAATGTACATTACGTATATACCTTTGATGTCCATGTTATACCAAAACAGACATTCTTAAGAATAAATACAGATACAAATGTCACATTGCAAATTTATTTGCATAAGTAAGTACAGATTGTCATTTAAAGGAAAAAATCTCATTTTTCATCAGAGAATTTATCTTTTTTTCGATAAACTTAAAATGGATTTTCTATAAGGAAAATATTGACTTCAATCTTGCAAAGTAATTATTATCAGTCAAATATTTTTTCTTCATCTGCATAAGAATTAAACTATCCAGAAAGTTTTAATCAGAAGTTGGATATGTTAAAGGAAAAAAAAAAAAAAAAAAAAAAAAAAACGTCTGAAAAATGAAAATACTCTTAATTTAAATTAGATTCCTGGACTTAAGTTTTTATATTTTTCTTGTCATAAATATAATGAATTATTCATTAGAATATATCAATCAAACAAGAATTCAAAAAATGAAATGTTTATTTAATATGAATATTTACTTGTAAAATAATTTCTCTATTAACCTATGGAAAATTTTGCTAGAATTAAGAATGTTGATATATTTTGTTGGTAAATAAAATTCTTATAAATATGCATTTCCTGTAAAGTCACGTCATTCCAAAATATATATGCTTAATCTATTATTTAATTTACAATACTTCATTTTTTTGATAAATATTGCTCATTAGCTTTAAATATTCATGGCTTTTGGTTGAAATATGCTTTACTTATCAAATAATGCTTCATTTCATTTTATTCATTTGGTCTACCAATGGTAGTATTTAAGTAAATAATTACGTCGATAACAAACAATAACAAATATTTATTTGAACACGATAGCTCGAATCAGAACGCGGACCATACCGGTACAAATACAATTATTTTCCTTTCTGAATCAAGTTTTTCAGATAGAAATAAGGGCGTAGAAGGTTGCCATAATTGGAGCAAATTATCGCCTTTTGAACAATTTTTCAAAGCGGCAACAATCAATAAGCTAAAAAATTTAATAAATATAGTTTAAGTTTTGTATTTAAAACTATATTTTATTTTTAATAATAATCATAATTTTCATTTTTGGTAAATATTAGTGGAAGCTTATTTTAGCTTATTTTATAATTTATTATGAATAGTGTTTTTGTACTACACACAAATTACTTGTACTATATATATATACATATATATATATATATATATATATATATATATATATATATATATATATATATATATATATATATATATATATATATATATATATATATATATATATATATATATATATATATATATATATATATATATATATATATATATATATATATATATATATATATATATATGTACAATTTTGTACTAAATTACTAACTTCATCAAATACTAATTACTTATCACATAGAAAATGAAAATGCAAATTCATTTAAGTTGACCATTTTTTCTTCTTAAAAAATACATTATTGACTATTTCAATAACTATCATTTTAAAATAAAATACATATTTATTTGGAAATTATTAATGCAAAATGCTTCTATTTCTTTCTTAGCTTCACCTTCTTAAATACTTCTTTAATTAATTATTTTGCAGTATAGATATTCATCCATCGTGTATTTTTTTCCACAATAGTTAACTTCAAAACTACTGTCTGCAATTGTCTAGGAAATATGTATTAAAAGTATAAATCTAATTCTTACTTGTATCAGTTAGATTGTATATAAACTAAACGAAAATTTCAGTCCCTCATTACGATAAAATTGACGTCATAGAAAAAGTTGGTAATCCACATCCATCTTCTGGTGTTCGTTGTTCAACACTGGCTAGAGCTGAACCTGCGACTTTCCACTTCACTGAATCAGTGCTATCATTGAATTATGATTAATTCCGATAAGTAATTCAATGTTAAATATTTTTTATGCACAATTTTCCTTTAAACTCTCTTACAGATGATATCTGTTATATGGTATTAACCGTATTCAATGTTCAATTTAATGAAGAAATTACTATAAAAGACCTTAATTTATGTTACAAAAAAAAGTATCTAGAGAACTTCCAACTGAGGCTTCTTCTGGTGCTCCTTGTGACAGAAGAGACAGTGATAATCTCCTTTTCATTTCCACTACTTTCCTACGTGCGGTCTTAATCATTTCATATAGCGTATTCTTTACTACGAATTTATTAATACAGTGGCTAAAATGATTTTCTTCAAAAAAATTTTTATCAATGATTAATTGAAGCTGTCAAAACTCAATAATCTGTTGCTGCGAAAAATGTTTAAAAATAATTCATTATGAGTCTTTCAAAAGTTCTCCATTTCATGATCTTACATATTTTTAAGTATCGGGTGTTTTTCTCACATAAATAAAATCTTATCACAGAATAAAATAATAGCAAAATTTCAATGAAGATTATTTTAAACTAGATTCTATGAATTAATAAATTTATGTTAAGTACAATGCGTAAGTAAAACATCTAAATTATAAGCAAATAAATATATATTGCATGTCATTGTACAATAATCCTGTGTGAAATAGTACTTTTTTAGCCTAAATCTATCTTTCTTAGGGTGTTATGATTATCTTGTTTTCTATATATCGACCCATAATACTATTTTTTGATATTCAGACATGTTATACAAGCAACTAAATGTGCGTTTTCTTTATTTTATGTAAACATGTCCATTATCGATGCATTTGATGCACACAATATTTACGAAACTCCCAATGAAATGAGATCTATTTTTTAATATATTCTGTAAATTGTTTGTGTTTTGATGCATTGGAGTATTATGTTTTGATGTATTAGTAAAAATGAGCTTGTTTCTCCTTTTTATATGAAATACTAATATTTGATGAGTAGACGCTAATGATTGATGCCACCGATGCTGTTGCATAAGGCCATTAGCGGGAAAGCCACTTAAACAGGTAATCTGTAGCTGTGTTCTCTTCCTAATGGAGCTATTTTGCACTCAATATTTTGAGATGTACCTTTTGCATGTTTACGACATACCAGCAGGTTTGTCTTTATTTTAGAAATTTATACATATTTCAATGTTTTCTAATAAAAGGAAACAAAAATATATATTTTTCAATACTGAGAAGTTTATATTTTATTTGCTCTTTATTGTATTTTCGTCTGTGTAGTTTGTGTACACATGTATCTCATTAAAATCATTAAGCCTAATGCTATTTTGTGTTATTTATTTCTTAAAATTTTGAATTAAAAATTATTCCATTAAAAATGATTTATTACAGTTTTCAAATATTTTATTAAAGTTATAATCGCTAATTCTTAAATAATTTTACTTAACCTTTAAGCCTTTGTAATTTATTTATAAAGGAATTAACCATCATTGAAGGAGATTTCTATCAATGAATTATGCTCACATTACATATAAAGAATGAAAATTCTTGCTATTTTCATTACATACAAGTTTATGAATATTCAAAAGAAACTACAAGTTTAAACTTCTCCAGTAAAAATATTCAGTTTTTTACTTTAAAAAGTCTAAATAGAACGCAAGCATGTTTAAGAATATTTGTTTTCCCCAACGTTCAGATACTAAGAAAAATTGTAGATTTATAACTATATCTTGCATAATTTGATCACATGATTTTAGAATTTCTATTTTTGAGAAATGATTATTATGTATAAAATTTTAGACAGTTTATATGTAACTTACTTGAATTTTATCTGGGAAACATTCAAAAGGTTGTTTTTTTTTTATTAAATTCGTTATTTCTTTCAATTAGAACTTTATGGAATAAAATTTTGAAGAACTATTTTGGTTAAATGTTGAAGAATTAATGAACAGAGCTTTCTCCATATAAAAAATATATGGTAGAGTATGTAGAAAAAGAATTCCTTTAATCAAAAAGTTTGAGGGGGAAATTATACAAGCTTTCACTTTATAGAAGGGTATCTCACAATTTTTGAGTAATCGGGACAACATCGGTGTGCTTATAACAATTCAATAAGTATTAATTGCATTGTCCTATTCTACCGTCTTGTTTATGAATAGCGAAGAAAACTTAGTATTGATCTTAAGATGAATCTTAAGCAAGTGTTTTTTTTTCTTCGAAATCTTCACTAGTTTTATAAAAATTATATTAATGCAATTTTGATAAAAAAATTTGATAAAGATTAAAAAAATTCGACGGGTGATACACTATATTTAGACAACTAACGATACATTTCTCTCACATCCAAGTATATTTATGGCATTAGTTTGAAGGGTAATAAAAATTTTTATTGCAGTTTTTTTTTATCGAATATATAGACAAAATAAAGGTACTTTCGTTAAATTTATGTTGCAAACTTCATTTTGAAACATAACTCGTTTATAAATAAAATGGACTTCATAGTTTATTCCAAGTCCACATTTCGAACATCATAAATTTTAAAAGGAAAAAAAGTAAATATTTATTCCTTTCCTTTTGAGTGTTGTCATGTAACATAAACAAGAAATAAAAATAATAAGATATTTTAAAATTTTGTAACTTATTTATGATTTTTTTGCATTTTTAATAAAAGGTAAAATATTTATTAACATAAAATAAGCTCCAAACTGTCTAATACAATTTATTATATAATTAAGTAATTAATTTTTCATATAATTAAATAGTTTTTAAAATTTATTTTCCCAATTACGTAAAAATTGCCGCATACAATCTTCCAAACAAATTCGCTTATGATAAAGAATTATTGGTTGATTAAATGTTTCAACAAATAAACATTTTAATTTCTTTAATTTTTATTAGTTTAATAATTTTATTAAATAATACATTTAATAGAATCCATCTATTTATTATAAAATTTCCTTAAAAATATTTTTCAGAATTGAATATTAAGTTATATTAAAAATATTTAACATATTTAGTTAATATTAACATACAGCTAAATATGTTAAATATATTTAATATTATTATAAATTATATTTGAAACATAAGTATATTTAATATGCATTAAAAATATACTAAAATATATTTTATTTAAGTTTAGTATAGTTTATTTTATAATAATTTACACATTTTAACTATATCTTATCGATGCTATAATTTGTGCTAAATATATATAAGATAGATATATAATATTACCTAAAAATTATTGACAACTTTGATAATAAAAAATTACATTTACAGCAGATAAATTCATAAATTTTCATCAGAAATTCTTTCATTTATAAAATAACTATTTTGTGAGATTGCTCTTTGTAATTTTTGAATTTATTTAGAAATATAAATTTTAATTAAGAATATTGAAATAAATATGTAAATGACATTCTAAAACGTAAATAAATATTTCGTCTATTTAATCTTATGAACAGTCTTAAAATAATTCTTTATTTTACTTTATCAACGCATTATAAACTTATATCAACATTTTATTGCTTGGAAAGATAAGCGATGGATATATAATATTCAACTTTTTCACTCAACTCTCTTAAGGAAAATAAATGAATATGAGATTTTTCAGCAATATCAACTAACTATTTGAGGTTCTGATTACCGTGTTACTTTCGGAAACACATGTTTATTTTAATAAAATGGCAACCTAATAACCAAAAACCAATTTAAGAATTTTTTTTATGAATAATGACTAAGAAATATGAATAATGAAATTTCATCTCGTTTATAAACTCTCTTTCTCTAAACAAAGGAAGAAGAAAATTCTAGTAATAGTCCATATAATAAAAAGCACATTTTTCACTGGATGTTGACAGAAGCATTATTTATCCCATAAACTCTTGTCAAAACAAGTCATTATTTTTAGTGGAAAGGAGTTATTTCTTTTTTGCTCCTCACAATATAGATATACAAGTGAATATACCGCACGAAAAGTACTGAGTTTTTTTCTCCGTTTACTAAAAGTTTGAATAATACACATTTTGCCTAAACCGTCAAAAACGTAAAGCGTTTGAGTGATAGCAGCAAATTTGATGGATTACTGATGATTTATTTGTGTATTTTGTATTATTATCAAAATTTCTTCCCTTAAGTATTTTAATTTAGTTTACTATAATGTTTTGTAAACGATTTTTCAACATAGAAGTCATAATTGTGACTTCTTTGTATACACTTAAAATAAATTTTTAAAAATGTACATAAATATTGCTCTGCATAGAATCCATCTGACTTTATTATAAAATTTCCTTAAAAATATTTTTCAGATTTGAATATTAAGTTATATTAAATGTATATTCAACATATTTAGTTAATATTAACATATAGCTAAATATGTTAAATATATTTAATATTATTATAAATTATATTTGAAACATAAATATATTTAATATACATTAAAAATATGCTTAAATATATTTTATTTAAGTTTAGTATAGTTTATATTATAAACTCAAAAATTAATTATCTCTATAGCTCTAAAAAATGAAATCTCTGTAAAATTTATTTTTCACATTGAAAAATTAATTTTTTTAAGGATTACCACTGACTATAATTGTTTTAAAATTTTCTAAAATATTCCTGTAAACAGAACTGTATAATATGTTTAAAAGTTATTCAATTGAAAATCAGGTAAATAAACAACTATCAGTAACAATGTCATTTTGAATTGCGTTATGAGGAAACTTTTATTCTTGGATGCTGTTAAAACTCTTTTCAGGAAATAAATAAATAAAGCTAACTGTATGTACTTTATGCTTTGGAACTAAAATGGTTTTTTAAAAATCAAACTGAAGATTATTTGCAATAATTGCAACACTTGACATGTCTTTCGAAAAACTATATTGATAATGGGAATATTAAAATTGAATGTAATTCATTTTGGCTACATTTAGTTGATATTATATACATAATCTAATACTAAAATATTTATATAATTTAGAATTATTTAATACTTAACAACATTATGCAGTTTTACTAATACGTGCATACATATAAGCAGATAGAATGACAGATAAATAAACACAGATTTAATATATATATATATATATTGCAATGTAATCTTTTTTCAAAAGTAATTAACAATTCACTACATTACATTTATTCATATTTAAATTAAGCTTTGAAACATAAAAATATAATTATCTTTTCTATAATTGAAATAATTTCCCAATATATATATATATATATATATATACACCGATACCTTTATTTCTAAATTTTATTTTATTACCTAAAAATGTCTTTTTCTTGACAGTTAAAAAATAATGAGTTTAAAAATTTGGTTCTCTGATTTTATAAATATTTGAGACGGTAATATGAGTTTTCGAGTTTCGCAACTAAAGTTCAAGGTTCTAGTAGGATAAAGTATACTTGTAAACCTAGTAAAATCTTTGATTAAGTAGTATAAATAATATGTGATAATATTTAATCTCGTATATTTTTTGATTTGCAAAGTTGATGAATTTATTATAACATTTGTTTACTATTTTAGAATGATTTAAGTGTTCACAAAACATATTATAATTACTAGTAGAACTTATTTTGAACTGCAAATTTTCCTTTTAATATTTGTTAATTACGGTAACAAAAGTTTCGTAATTTATTTTACATTCTTAATAGTGAACAAATTTTCTTTTGTTAAAATTTCTTGTTCATTATTTATATAAGTGAGTAATAATTCTTGAATGCTCAAATTCCTGTTAAAGTTTTCTCATAAGTTATAATTTAATTATAGTGTGTATATTATTATTATAACTTAGACACTATGCAATTTGTAGAAATTCATTAAGCTACTATTTGAATGTCTTCATGTTATTATATATGGGTACCAATAATATCTTCTCACTGGATTAATTGGAAATAATATTACTGTGGCTATATAATTTTAATATGTATACAATATATATATCTGTAAAAATTATTAATAATGAAATATTTTTTACATATAGAAGAAATGGAATTTCCAGTAAGTTTTTTGAGATTTATTATGTGAAGTAAAGAAGGAAAGAATACTACATTACTTCTCAACATTCTTTAAATTGTACGAAGAACACTTACCATTCTGATGATAAAAGTTATTATTCAAATATTGTGCTAAAATTATCCGTCAAAAATATCAATTTAAATTTTTCCAATGAAAACAATTTTTTCTGGTGAGTAAATTAGAATATTTCAATGCTTTTAATATCTTTACTGGTTACAATTAATTTTTCCTTTCCTTGTCTTTAACTACTTTCTAGCTATTTTCTTTCAACGTTTGGAAGAACAATATTAAAGATTTGGTGGCAGCTTGTCTATAAAATATCCTATATAAATAAATTATAAAACAATAATCTTGACATTTAACTATGCCTAAAATATATTCAATTTTAAAATTTCAAATAGATAATAAATTATCTTCAAATAGATAATAAATAAGAGTATAGAAATAAATTACATTTTTTCGATAAGTGTAGTGTAGTGTAAAACGCTCTATTAAGGTATTTCATCAATGGAATGGAAAAGTTAAAGGCGTTAAAAGACCTTGCTTCATTATTTCATATTTATAAGCCCAGCTTCTGAGAATACCCGACAAAACTCCCATAATTTAACTAGCTTCTTTCATCAAACAAGAAAAATAAGTAAATTCTGCTTTGTAGATAATTTAATCATCTCAGCTCAACTCTGTTTGCGTGACCCAAGAGCACGCGATAAGAACGCGCTCTGAATATTGAGAATCACCAAGCAAGCAAAAACAGGATTTTGACCTTTACCTAATGATTCATTAATAAATCCCAAGTGGAAAGAGAGCTCTATGAATATAAAATAAATAACTTTCTTATCTTGTTTTATCATAAAAAGTAAGAAACAGAAGAAAAACTTTATTCTGGCGGTAAAAAGTTCTTTTAAATGTCCATGTATCTATAGGGTTTGTGTTAATAATTAATTTCAATTTTCTTTTATTAATAAGTCTGTTTTTTGATGTTGTGTAATAATGCCAGCTGTGGTTTAAATGAAATTTTTATAGAGTATGTTTAAAACATGATGCACTATTGGATCCATAAAATAATTAAGGACTTATTTATTGATTTTAATTATAAATGTATTTTTGTATAACAATGAAGCATAGGACATGTTTCGAGTTTATTAATAAAATAAAACATATAAAATAGAAAATGAAAATCTCATTTAAATTTTAAATAGTTAGCAGAAACAGTGCGTTTCTACACATGCATGTTTTAAAGCTATAAATGTAATTATATGAAAATAAAATTTTTACTTTTAGAATAAAGAAAATTTGATTCAGTCATGTAAAGGAGAGAAATATTGTAAATTTCTTAATATATTCCTACAAACAATTGGCATTTAAAATGGGTTCTGTTATAAGTAAATATTTATTTAGTAAATCTTTTAGTTTGTTTTATTTAAATTTACAAATGGAAACATAAATAACTAAAAATCTACAATATTAAATTTTATAAGTAAATAACACAGTATTTTGTAAAAATATATTTGTGTTGTTTTAAAACAGTGAAAATAATTTTCAAATGTTCCTATTTTTAATCCATTTTTGCATAGTTAAAAACATATTATAAATTTAAAAATCACTAATTTATCACTTACATGTGTTTTATTACACTTTAAAATTTTTGGATATTTAATTTTATCAATCACATTAATTCAAGCCACATTAAAATAGTTTAAATGAAATTATATTGAATTATGAAGAGAAAATGTATTGTCATTTAAGGACATACATGTTATAGTCTCAGGCTCTTTTAACTGAAACGAAATAATTGAATAAATCTAATCTACAAAGCCTCTAATTTCAATTTACGCACGTTTCGCAGCTGAACTTGTTGCTACCTAAGACCTCGGTTGTCACGCATATTGATTTAGCAATTAATTCAGTTAGTAAGTATAAGCTAAATCAAGACATGAATTTTAACTCCAAAATAGGCGAATATCCTTCAACAGGGTTTCAAAAGTTATTTCATAAGGAAATAAAATGGATATCCTTATGTAATTTAAGAAAAGATGAAAAAGCTTTATTGATATACAATCATATTTTGAATCCAATATTTGGGATTCGAATTAGGAATAAAATATTGCAAAGTAATAATTTAGCCACTAATACGTCCTTTAACAGAAGAAATACATTTCTGTGAATAAAAAGTGTTATTAAAACATCTTTATTGCCATGTCTATTTTGCAAAATTTAACATTTCTTCCAAATCCTGTTTAGTTTAAAGGTTCTTAAATACAGTCATTATAAATATTTTTTAAGATGCTTTATTGTTGAAATTAACGAAAACATTTAAGTTTACAAATGATTGTTTTAAAAATCATATTTACCAATAAAATTCTTTTAGAGGAACAGTTTCTTTATTTTGAAAAAGTATTTTCATTCATGTTGATTACGCTTAAATTTGTATTTATATATATATATATTTAAAAATTAGCATGTGAAGAGAATAAATACATATGAGATATGCATTATTCTTGAAAGAAAAATGTCATTTTCTTAAGTATTCATAGAGTATCTATTTTATTAAAATTCATTCTAATGATAAATTATACGAGGATTACTCTAAAATTTTTAGGATACGCGAAGACGAGAATTTACAAAATATAAAAGACAGTTTAGTTTTAAAACGCAAAGTATTTTAACACAGAAGACGATTTTTTACTGACTTACTTCAACTTGTTTAGCGTAGAATAAATTTTAAACAGAAGAGAAAATGGAGTTTACGCGAGGATATTTTCGCGCTATGATTTTCTACAAATTTAAAGCAGGATTAAATTAAGAAGAATGCGTTCAACGGTTGCAATTAACATTTAGTGATGAATCTCCAGCTCGTGCTACTGTATTCAGGTGGTTTAGAGAATTTAGAAGAGGTCACAATTTTCTTCAGGATGAAGAACACACAGGAAGGCTGCCGTCGGCAGTGATCCCGGATAATGTGTCTGCCATACGAAAAATGTTAATGGATGATAATCGCTGTACCTATCAAGTGATACAGAAAGAATTTAACATTGGATCCGCAACCATACACAAAATCATTCATGAAGAATTACCTATGAAAAAAGTAGTTTGCCGTTGAGTTCCCCATAATCTAACTGATCACCAAAAAGAGGAGCGTGTCAGAATCAGTAAAGAAACTCTTAAATTGCTAAATGATGGTGGCCATCACATCATTTCTAAAATTGTAACAGGTAATGAAACGTACATACCGTTTTTCTGACGTACCAACACGTCAAGAAAGCAAAGTATGGGGTCTTTGAAGATGATCCCACACAGACAATAGTCAAAATACAACTCGCACTGAAAAAGTCATGTATGCCGTTTTTGCAGAACTACGGGATTGGTCAAAGCCATCAAGCTGGAAGGACAGTAACAGCAAACTGGTATACCACTAAATGTCTTCCAGAAATTCTACAAGAACTGAATGTTAGGGGACTAATGCTTCCCAATGACAATGCATCTTCACATACAGCCGGATTAACAGTTGAGTTTCTTAAACAAAAACAAATTAAAGTCATCGAACATCCGTCGTATTCACCTGATCTAGCCATGTGTGACTTTTGGTTATTCTTTTATCGAAAAAAGAACTTACGTGGACGTCATTTTCATTCAGAAGAAGAGATTGATGTGGCTATAAATGCATTTTTTTCATCTTTTCCAAGAAAGGAATGGCTTAAGTTATTTCGTCTGTGAAAAATTCGTCTACAAAAGTGCATTGATGCTGGAGGAGACTACTTTCAATACACCTAAATTTTTGTCAATAATACTCTAAAAACCTAGTTGTATCTCAAAAATTTCAAAGTGACCCTCGTATTTGTACTTTAAATCGTATTTGTACTATTTCTGGACACCTAAAACTAATTAATCTTTATTAAACTAAACAACAAAAAATATAACAAGTACATAGATCTTGTGTTTTTAAAGATCAAAAGGAGTTATGAGAATGAGTTATTGTTACACAATTTTTAGGTAAAAACACTCTCAAATTTTTAAATAGGTATATGTAACTTATAAAATTCACTGAAGGTCTATTTCGATGCATGCATGTTCAAGAAAGATTTTTTGTTATATCTTTGCAATATACATACCTTCGCTGAAACTTTATGATGAAGTTATTTACAGTATAATATTAAATATCGTTTTTTTATCAATGTAAATGAGATATTTAGAACTATGTTAATAGTTAAAATTTTACTAAAGTAAATATTTGTACAGTTTTTGAATGGTAGAGCTCAATTGAATCCCAGTGAGATAAGGTTTTAAATTGGATTTTGTTAGACATTACACTGGAAACTTCTTTACTATATTTTAGTTTCTAAAAAATATTTTAAGATGGCGTAGGAATTTTTTTCTTTTAATTTATCTAATTTGTCAAGGATTTATAAAATGTTTCCTGAAGAAAACTGAATTCTGAAATACATAAATCATCTAATTAAGGTTAAGCAAAATTCTGTATTTGTAGAATTGTTAAGTAAAATTACATCACTAAGATTTTTAAGTACATTTTACAAGTGACAGTTTTGTGTATGCCATGTTGACACAAAAGGAAAATGTGAAAATGAAAATTCAGTGTTGTTTACTGTTATAATTCCAAATTTGGAAAAATACTTAAATACCTTTTGTCAAGAGTGCAACAATCTTCAATTCCCTATATCAGCACATTTAAATTATTAGTTTTATTTAAAAAAAATCTATGATATACGATAAAGTATTATTACAAAATCAAATTTTCAAATCAACGATTCATGCATGACAAAAGAGCTTAAAATGCAACTTCAAGAGATCAGGAATCTAGAAGCACCAAAGGCTGAAGTCTGATTTTGCCATAAATATACCTCTCACGCGATTTAATTACATATCTCTTCCGGGATTCAAACCCAGGACTCTTTGATTAGAAGCCCAGTGTGCTATCCACTGATCAACAAGAACAGATAATGGTCGTTCTAGCGGAGACAGCAGTATGCATACTGCCCATAATGGCAGCCTTACTTTTTCAGAGATTGCCACCCGGGTCATGCAAGATATCTGTTTTTCTTGGAAGAGACCCTCCTGCATGAATGAAATGCAGAAAATCACCCTGGTGCTGGCAACAGGACAACTTTCGAGAGATTTCGAAGTGGACACATTCGTGTATAACGTCATGTGACGGATCATAAAGTTTATCTCCTGTGTCCAAAAGCAATGCGACTCAAGCTGCTCCTGCCCACATTTTGGCCTGCTTTGGTTTAAATACATGTCAGTTATTCTCGAGTTCCTGAGACTGTACTCCATTGTTTGAAGTTGTTCTTGCTCAGGAACCTGGTTTTATGTTGCAATCAACCAGGAGGGATAAGTCACAACATAAAATGAAAATCTCCTTTCGAAAACAATTTTATTTACTGACGATATACTATGTTCACGGGTAAGATATTTTGAGTACATGATCAATAAGCAGCCTTTGTTTTTTAATCTAATTTAACAAAATAAATTTAATTTATAAATTACAATAGAAAAAAAACCAACAGTTTTTTTTTAAAAATATTAATTTTATAAAAGGAAATAATATTTTAAATGCAAAAATTATTGTATTTAAAATATTATTTCCTTTTCTCAGAAAATTAACAATTTTTCAAGAAATATTCTATATTTTAAGGGGATATGTATCTCTATCTCAAAGAAATTCTGTTATATAAGAATAAAGCAATTCAAATTATCTGAATTTTATTTAAAAGTTCTTAATACACTTTTATTTTGAGAAAACGAAAAAGTGTACAAGAAAATCTATGATGATGTCTACATATTTTTGTTTCAAAAATGGAATTATTAACAACGTGTAGTAATATCCCAATGGAATGCAAAAATTCTTATGATGGAAGTTTTACACTAAAGAACTTAGAAAAAGTTCCCGAAAAAATGTTTTTAAGACCATATAAGCAAAACAAAAAAATGCAGGCCTGAGAAAAAAGAAAAAATAAGCTTCTTGGAAAGTTTAATTAACTTTCGATCAGGGAAACCTATTTATTCTTAGATTTTCTTTCTCTAAATATTTTCTTCAAAAACTGGTTTTTCTTGAGAATTTTAGTTAAATAAAAATTAGTTACATGTAAAAATGTTTTTTTTTCCATTTACTTTTTTGCTGTATTAAGTGTGTTTTATACTAGACTCAGTTGAGACAATTTAATTTCCTCTTATGATTTATTTTCAATTCCTCATGTTTAATTATATAATTTAGGATAATTTCTATCATTGAATACTTAATTTAAATTGATTGAGTAATTTAATTTAATATGATTTCTAATAAACTAAAAGTAGATTCAAAAAATTAAATTTGTCAATAGTACATTTTTGTATTTTATTAGTTTATATTTTCAAAAAATATAGTTATATTAATGTACCATTTACATATTAGAAATTAATTTTATTTGAAACAGAAGTGGTTTAATATATGAGAAATCTCTGGAAAAATTATTACTAAATACAAAAAAATAAATTCATTACAATACGAATATACGAGTATATTAATAGATGATATATATAAAATATATGGCAATAGGAGGATTTCAAATCTATAATGTATGTTTGAGGAAATCTTTGTATGACCAGAATGCGAACATACAAAGATAGCGAATTAATTATTTATTAACTAACTAATTATTATTACCTAAATGGTAGGAAAATTTTTAATTGTAAAGTTCCAAGCTAAGGATTACAATATAAACTCGGTAATATGAGTAATATGAGACGGTAATATGAGTTTTCGAGTTTCGCAACTAAAGTTCAAGGTTCTAGTAGGATAAAGTATACTTGTAAACCTAGTAAAATCTTTGATTAAGTAGTATAAATAATATGTGATAATATTTAATCTCGTATATTTTTTGATTTGCAAAGTTGATGAATTTATTATAACATTTGTTTACTATTTTAGAATGATTTAAGTGTTCACAAAACATATTATAATTACTAGTAGAACTTATTTTGAACTGCAAATTTTCCTTTTAATATTTGTTAATTACGGTAACAAAAGTTTCGTAATTTATTTTACATTCTTAATAGTGAACAAATTTTCTTTTGTTAAAATTTCTTGTTCATTATTTATATAAGTGAGTAATAATTCTTGAATGCTCAAATTCCTGTTAAAGTTTTCTCATAAGTTATAATTTAATTATAGTGTGTATATTATTATTATAACTTAGACACTATGCAATTTGTAGAAATTCATTAAGCTACTATTTGAATGTCTTCATGTTATTATATATGGGTACCAATAATATCTTCTCACTGGATTAATTGGAAATAATATTACTGTGGCTATATAATTTTAATATGTATACAATATATATATCTGTAAAAATTATTAATAATGAAATATTTTTTACATATAGAAGAAATGGAATTTCCAGTAAGTTTTTTGAGATTTATTATGTGAAGTAAAGAAGGAAAGAATACTACATTACTTCTCAACATTCTTTAAATTGTACGAAGAACACTTACCATTCTGATGATAAAAGTTATTATTCAAATATTGTGCTAAAATTATCCGTCAAAAATATCAATTTAAATTTTTCCAATGAAAACAATTTTTTCTGGTGAGTAAATTAGAATATTTCAATGCTTTTAATATCTTTACTGGTTACAATTAATTTTTCCTTTCCTTGTCTTTAACTACTTTCTAGCTATTTTCTTTCAACGTTTGGAAGAACAATATTAAAGATTTGGTGGCAGCTTGTCTATAAAATATCCTATATAAATAAATTATAAAACAATAATCTTGACATTTAACTATGCCTAAAATATATTCAATTTTAAAATTTCAAATAGATAATAAATTATCTTCAAATAGATAATAAATAAGAGTATAGAAATAAATTACATTTTTTCGATAAGTGTAGTGTAGTGTAAAACGCTCTATTAAGGTATTTCATCAATGGAATGGAAAAGTTAAAGGCGTTAAAAGACCTTGCTTCATTATTTCATATTTATAAGCCCAGCTTCTGAGAATACCCGACAAAACTCCCATAATTTAACTAGCTTCTTTCATCAAACAAGAAAAATAAGTAAATTCTGCTTTGTAGATAATTTAATCATCTCAGCTCAACTCTGTTTGCGTGACCCAAGAGCACGCGATAAGAACGCGCTCTGAATATTGAGAATCACCAAGCAAGCAAAAACAGGATTTTGACCTTTACCTAATGATTCATTAATAAATCCCAAGTGGAAAGAGAGCTCTATGAATATAAAATAAATAACTTTCTTATCTTGTTTTATCATAAAAAGTAAGAAACAGAAGAAAAACTTTATTCTGGCGGTAAAAAGTTCTTTTTAAATGTCCATGTATCTATAGGGTTTGTGTTAATAATTAATTTCAATTTTCTTTTATTAATAAGTCTGTTTTTTGATGTTGTGTAATAATGCCAGCTGTGGTTTAAATGAAATTTTTATAGAGTATGTTTAAAACATGATGCACTATTTGATCCATAAAATAATTAAGGACTTATTTATTGATTTTAATTATAAATGTATTTTGTATAACAATGAAGCATAGGACATGTTTCGAGTTTATTAATAAAATAAAACATATAAAATAGAAAATGAAAATCTCATTTAAATTTTAAATAGTTAGCAGAAACAGT
Source organism: Latrodectus elegans (assembly GCA_030067965.1). NCBI lineage: Eukaryota > Metazoa > Arthropoda > Arachnida > Araneae > Theridiidae > Latrodectus > Latrodectus elegans. The sequence continues at coordinate 91,793,852 of CM057820.1, read as the reverse complement.
GCGTTTCTACACATGCATGTTTTAAAGCTATAAATGTAATTATATGAAAATAAAATTTTTACTTTTAGAATAAAGAAAATTTGATTCAGTCATGTAAAGGAGAGAAATATTGTAAATTTCTTAATATATTCCTACAAACAATTGGCATTTAAAATGGGTTCTGTTATAAGTAAATATTTATTTAGTAAATCTTTTAGTTTGTTTTATTTAAATTTACAAATGGAAACATAAATAACTAAAAATCTACAATATTAAATTTTATAAGTAAATAACACAGTATTTTGTAAAAATATATTTGTGTTGTTTTAAAACAGTGAAAATAATTTTCAAATGTTCCTATTTTTAATCCATTTTTGCATAGTTAAAAACATATTATAAATTTAAAAATCACTAATTTATCACTTACATGTGTTTTATTACACTTTAAAATTTTTGGATATTTAATTTTATCAATCACATTAATTCAAGCCACATTAAAATAGTTTAAATGAAATTATATTGAATTATGAAGAGAAAATGTATTGTCATTTAAGGACATACATGTTATAGTCTCAGGCTCTTTTTAACTGAAACGAAATAATTGAATAAATCTAATCTACAAAGCCTCTAATTTCAATTTACGCACGTTTCGCAGCTGAACTTGTTGCTACCTAAGACCTCGGTTGTCACGCATATTGATTTAGCAATTAATTCAGTTAGTAAGTATAAGCTAAATCAAGACATGAATTTTAACTCCAAAATAGGCGAATATCCTTCAACAGGGTTTCAAAAGTTATTTCATAAGGAAATAAAATGGATATCCTTATGTAATTTAAGAAAAGATGAAAAAGCTTTATTGATATACAATCATATTTTGAATCCAATATTTGGGATTCGAATTAGGAATAAAATATTGCAAAGTAATAATTTAGCCACTAATACGTCCTTTAACAGAAGAAATACATTTCTGTGAATAAAAAGTGTTATTAAAACATCTTTATTGCCATGTCTATTTTGCAAAATTTAACATTTCTTCCAAATCCTGTTTAGTTTAAAGGTTCTTAAATACAGTCATTATAAATATTTTTTAAGATGCTTTATTGTTGAAATTAACGAAAACATTTAAGTTTACAAATGATTGTTTTAAAAATCATATTTACCAATAAAATTCTTTTAGAGGAACAGTTTCTTTATTTTGAAAAAGTATTTTCATTCATGTTGATTACGCTTAAATTTGTATTTATATATATATATATTTAAAAATTAGCATGTGAAGAGAATAAATACATATGAGATATGCATTATTCTTGAAAGAAAAATGTCATTTTCTTAAGTATTCATAGAGTATCTATTTTATTAAAATTCATTCTAATGATAAATTATACGAGGATTACTCTAAAATTTTTAGGATACGCGAAGACGAGAATTTACAAAATATAAAAAGACAGTTTAGTTTTAAAACGCAAAGTATTTTAACACAGAAGACGATTTTTACTGACTTACTTCAACTTGTTTAGCGTAGAATAAATTTTAAACAGAAGAGAGAAATGGAGTTTACGCGAGGATATTTTCGCGCTATGATTTTCTACAAATTTAAAGCAGGATTAAATTAAGAAGAATGCGTTCAACGGTTGCAATTAACATTTAGTGATGAATCTCAGCTCGTGCTACTGTATTCAGGTGGTTTAGAGAATTTAGAAGAGGTCACAATTTTCTTCAGGATGAAGAACACACAGGAAGGCTGCCGTCGGCAGTGATCCCGGATAATGTGTCTGCCATACGAAAAATGTTAATGGATGATAATCGCTGTACCTATCAAGTGATACAGAAAGAATTTAACATTGGATCCGCAACCATACACAAAATCATTCATGAAGAATTACCTATGAAAAAAGTAGTTTGCCGTTGAGTTCCCCATAATCTAACTGATCACCAAAAAGAGGAGCGTGTCAGAATCAGTAAAGAAACTCTTAAATTGCTAAATGATGGTGGCCATCACATCATTTCTAAAATTGTAACAGGTAATGAAACGTACATACCGTTTTTCTGACGTACCAACACGTCAAGAAAGCAAAGTATGGGGTCTTTGAAGATGATCCCACACAGACAATAGTCAAAATACAACTCGCACTGAAAAAAGTCATGTATGCCGTTTTTTGCAGAACTACGGGATTGGTCAAAGCCATCAAGCTGGAAGGACAGTAACAGCAAACTGGTATACCACTAAATGTCTTCCAGAAATTCTACAAGAACTGAATGTTAGGGGACTAATGCTTCCCAATGACAATGCATCTTCACATACAGCCGGATTAACAGTTGAGTTTCTTAAACAAAAACAAATTAAAGTCATCGAACATCCGTCGTATTCACCTGATCTAGCCATGTGTGACTTTTGGTTATTCTTTTATCGAAAAAAGAACTTACGTGGACGTCATTTTCATTCAGAAGAAGAGATTGATGTGGCTATAAATGCATTTTTTTCATCTTTTCCAAGAAAGGAATGGCTTAAGTTATTTCGTCTGTGAAAAATTCGTCTACAAAAGTGCATTGATGCTGGAGGAGACTACTTTCAATACACCTAAATTTTTGTCAATAATACTCTAAAAACCTAGTTGTATCTCAAAAATTTCAAAGTGACCCTCGTATTTGTACTTTAAATCGTATTTGTACTATTTCTGGACACCTAAAACTAATTAATCTTTATTAAACTAAACAACAAAAAATATAACAAGTACATAGATCTTGTGTTTTAAAGATCAAAAAGGAGTTATGAGAATGAGTTATTGTTACACAATTTTTAGGTAAAAACACTCTCAAATTTTTAAATAGGTATATGTAACTTATAAAATTCACTGAAGGTCTATTTCGATGCATGCATGTTCAAGAAAGATTTTTTGTTATATCTTTGCAATATACATACCTTCGCTGAAACTTTATGATGAAGTTATTTACAGTATAATATTAAATATCGTTTTTTTATCAATGTAAATGAGATATTTAGAACTATGTTAATAGTTAAAATTTTACTAAAGTAAATATTTGTACAGTTTTTGAATGGTAGAGCTCAATTGAATCCCAGTGAGATAAGGTTTTAAATTGGATTTTGTTAGACATTACACTGGAAACTTCTTTACTATATTTTAGTTTCTAAAAAATATTTTAAGATGGCGTAGGAATTTTTTTCTTTTAATTTATCTAATTTGTCAAGGATTTATAAAATGTTTCCTGAAGAAAACTGAATTCTGAAATACATAAATCATCTAATTAAGGTTAAGCAAAATTCTGTATTTGTAGAATTGTTAAGTAAAATTACATCACTAAGATTTTTAAGTACATTTTACAAGTGACAGTTTTGTGTATGCCATGTTGACACAAAAGGAAAATGTGAAAATGAAAATTCAGTGTTGTTTACTGTTATAATTCCAAATTTGGAAAAATACTTAAATACTTTTTGTCAAGAATGCAACAATCTTCAATTTCCTATATCAGCACATTTAAATTATTAGTTTTATTTAAAAAAAATTAATGATATACGATAAAGTATTATTAAAGATCAAATTTTTAAATCAACGATTCATGCATAACAAAAGAGCTTAAAATGCAGCTTCAAGAGATCAGGAATCTAGAAGCACCAAAGGCTGAAGTCTGATTTTGCCATAAATATACCTCTCACGCGATTTAATTACATATCTCTTCCGGGATTCAAACCCAGGACTCTTTGATTAGAAGCCCAGTGTGCTATCCACTGATCAACAAGAACAGATAATGGTCGTTCTAGCGGAGACAGCAGTATGCATACTGCCCATAATGGCAGCCTTACTTTTTCAGAGATTGCCACCCGGGTCATGCAAGATATCTGTTTTTCTTGGAAGAGACCCCTCCTGCATGAATGAAATGCAGAAAATCACCCTGGTGCTGGCAACAGGACAACTTTCGAGAGATTTCGAAGTGGACACATTCGTGTATAACGTCATGTGACGGATCACAAAGTTTATCTCCTGTGTCCAAAAGCAATGCGACTCAAGCTGCTCCTGCCCACATTTTGGCCTGCTTTGGTTTAAATACATGTCAGTTCTTCTCGAGTTCCTGAGGCTGTACTCCATTGTTTGAAGTTGTTCTTGCTCAGGAACCTGGTTTTATGTTGCAGTCAACCAGGAGGGATAAGTCACAACATAAAATGAAAATCTCCTTTCGAAAACAATTTTATTTACTGACGATATACTATGTTCACGGGTAAGATATTTTCAGTACATAATCAAAAAGCAGCCTTTATGTTTTTTAATCTAATTTAACAAAATAAATTTAATTTATAAATTACAATAAAAAAAACCAACAGTTTTTTTTTAAAATATTAATTTTATAAAAGGAAATAATATTTTAAATGCAAAAATTATTGTATTTAAAATATTAATTCCTTTTCTCAGAAAATTAACAATTTTTCAAGAAATATTCTATATTTTAAGGGAATATGTATCTCTATCTCAAAGAAATTCTGTTATATACGAATAAAGCAATTCAAATTATCTGAATTTTATTTAAAAGTTCTTAATACACTTTTATTTTGAGAAAACGAAAAAGTGTAGAAGAAAATCTATGATGATGTCTACATATTTTTGTTTCAAAAATGGAATTATTAACAACGTGTAGTAATATCCCAATGGAATGCAAAAATTCTTATGATGGAAGTTTTACACTAAAGAACTTAGAAAAAGTTCCCGAAAAAATGTTTTTAAGACCATATAAGCAAAACAAAAAAATGCAGGCCTGAGAAAAAAGAAAAAATAAGCTTCTTGGAAAGTTTAATTAACTTTCGATCAGGGAAACCTATTTATTCTTAGATTTTCTTTCTCTAAATATTTTCTTCAAAAACTGGTTTTACTTGAGAATTTTAGTTAAATAAAAATTAGTTACATGTAAAAATGTTTTTTTTTCCATTTACTTTTTTGCTGTATTAAATTTTATACTAGACTCAATTGAGACAATTTAATTTCCTATTACGATTTATTTTCAATTTCTCATGTGTAATTATATAATTTAGGATAATTTTTCTATCATTGAATACTTAATTTAAATTGATTGAGTAATTTAATTTAATATGATTTATAATAAACTAAAAGTAGATTCAAAAAATTAAATTTGTCAATAGTAAATTTTTGTATTTTATTAGCTTATATTTTCAAAAAATATAGTTATATTAATGTACCATTTACATATTAGAAATTAATTTTATTTGAAACAGAAGTGGTTTAATATATGAGAAATCTCTGGAAAAGTAATTACTAAATACAAAAAAATAAATTCATTACAATACGAATATACGAGTATAAAAATAGATGATATATATAAAATATATGGCAATAGGAGGATTTCAAATCTATAATGTATGTTTGAGGAAATCTTTGTATGACCAGAATACGAACATACAAAGATAGCCGATTTAATTATTTATTAACTAAATAATTTTTATTACCTAAATGGTAGGAAAATTTTTAATTGTAAAGTTCCAAGGTAAGGATTACAATATAAACTCCTTGGAGTAAATTTATGCTTCATAAGTACCTTTACACTTGATAAATAAAATCTTGAACTACAGTTTTTTTGGTTTTTAAATGAAGACTGAAGTTATGCATTTTATGAAAAATATTCTTTTTGGATTAAAGTTAATTTAAATAATAAGTTAATGAATTATTTTGATTTTAATGTATATTTTGTTAAAAACGTGAATCATTAATAACATATACTGAGAAATACATATTAATAGATTTATCAATATATTATTATTAATGACGCAAATAAAAAAGAAGCAAATCAATTTTATATAATATTTTGATTAATTCATGTAATATGTCAAAAATATTTAGTACTTATATGGAAAAGTGTAAAATTTAAAACACTTACTTTTAATTCATCAGAACATCATGTAAGGAAAATAAAATTTAAATTTATGATTAATCCTAATTTTACTTAATTAAAGAGAATTCGAATCAATATTTGTTATGAAAACTCCCTAGTATTTACGAGTAGTGATATTTTAATATATATTTATGAAATTTTTACAAATACTTTTCAAAGTATTTTTGATTACTCTCTCTATTCAGCTATTAAAATTTTATACCAATTTACTCTTTTATATATATATAATCTAAACTATTTCTTTTATACATAATTCCTTACATTTGAACAAAATACAGTTAGCACAAAAGAAGCATTCTGTAAAAATATTTCATTAGTTGTTATATAAATATAATTGTTTTTATAAGAAAATATATTTATATAATAACTTCATTACTAAATTTTAATATTATTACGTTTATTAAATTTTAATATTATTTAGATACATTGATAATATTATCTCATAATATATTTATCTATTTTTTTAAAATAAAGATTTTATGGAAATTATTTGAGTCAATTGAAACTGCATTTTGAGAAGAGGTATTGCCGGAGAAACAGATATTTATCTAAACTATACATAAGTATGCCTATTTATACAACAATGCAAACTTCGACCTTTCGTTAAAATAATTTTTCCGCAATATGTTTTAACAAAGAGAAGCGTAACTCAGATTAGACTCAGATGACATATGTTCCAGAAAGAGTTTCCTTCAACATCTCTCAATTAATGGTGAATATATTCTTTCACTAACGAAGTAAATTGGGAGGAAAGAATCAATATATAGCATTCAATATTTCTAACGAAGGTGTTTTTTTTTTTTTTTTTTTAAGCAATTAGAGCTTTTTCTCGGTGATTTCTCTTATATTACAAAGAAGACTGGGAAAAGGAAATCATTAATACTAAATAAAGCTTAGGTGACACTAGGAAAGTAAAAGAAAAATAACATGGTGGATAGGGAAATTAATAGTTTGTAGAAACACTCATTCGATTTCTAAGAGTCAGAGGTAAGTCGTATTTGTCTCAAAAGGAGAATCATTTTCATTTTTCTTCCTTATTGATTTATTACAGAATGTTTCAAGAGACAAAAAGAGGGGAAAATATTTGTGCCAAAATAAAGTATTTATAAAAGAAACATATATATCGGAAGTACTTTTAATGAGAGAAATTTGTTATGTTCTGCAAACTTTGTTAAAATAGTTCAATTTGTAATACAAAATAAAATGGTTTATAATGAAATTATAATACGACTGTAATAAATAGATTGAAGAAATCATATTTTTTTTTACATTTAGCAATTAAATAATTAGTCATCTGTAACACGGAGTTAATGTTGTACAATAGTGAGATATTCTTAAGTCAACACATCGCTTAGAATAATTTTAATATGTTTCGATTAAATGTATAAAAGAATAAAACTATGCCATTTCCTTCAAAGTATAAACAAGACAAGATAAAACGATGTTGCACATAAAAAGGCAGAGAAAACACTTCTCTGTTTAAAGTAAGGATATGTAACAAGTTGCTTGTTATATTTGCCTTTCGTATCTTTTAAAGAGTAAAACTAAATTGTTCCAGAAATGTCTTTTTGGGTGTACATGACTGGTTATATCCCGTTATCGAATAAAAAATACTTGTTGTTATCATAAAACGAAAATTTGAGTAATATTTTTGGGAAATAACTGTGTCAAAAAACTAAATTTATCTAGCATGATCCCTTTTCTAGTTATTTTGAATCCATTAAAATATTTTGTACAATGTTTCATTTAAAACTGAGGTATACATTAATGAATTAATCATATTTTACGTATAATGAATATTAACATTAATCTATCATTTGCAATAAATTTTTAATTCTTGTGTCATAAATAATTAAATGTTTCAATATCCTCGTCGAATAGATATTATTTGACCGATAGTTTTATGGATATTAAATGATGTTATTATGTATTTAGTATGCGCAGTATAGAAATTACAATAAAGATCAATATTGCATATTCTAATGATGATGTAAGCAGTTTGTGACAAAGAAAATAAGAGTTTAATATTTCTCCTCATTTATATACTTTGATATTTTTAGTCATATTAATATTATTCACGAACTACAAATTTTAAAATCAGCACTTGAAAGTTAACATTATTATTTTGATACCGAATAATTTTATAAAATAAGTACGTAAATGTCGCAAATTAAATGACTCATTCAAGAATTTAAAAAACAATATATTTTCATATAATATAATTTTTAAATATATGATAAAATAATTTTAGAAGTTTGGAGACCTTAGTTATAGCAGATGCTTAAAATTTAACGCATCTTTTGTTGGCTGAAAATAAGTTTCAAAACTACTCAAGCGAAAAAAAATAGTTTGAGGAAACACTTTTCCCTAGGTAGCTCTGCTGTCAGAAGAAATGATGCTTGTAACATCAAAACCAGCAATAAATGGAATAAAAGGAGAGCTATTTCTGTCATTTCTTCCGTAGGGAAAAGCGTATGTATTACGTGATATAAATATATTTGCTTAAAAATATTATTTATTACAATTATAAGAATCAGATTACCATGAATTTTAAGTTAATATTTACTAACTTTTTACATGATTTGTAGCACAGAGTAAATGAAGTAATCACTTAGTAAGATATCACTTAGTAAATGAAGTAATTTTGTTTATTAACGAGGTATAATTATCATGTAAATATATATTTGTCATACATTATAAAATTATTTAATTTCAAAATGTAAAAAATAGATGTAAATAATAATTTATCTAGTATAAAAACTTACAATTATGATTTTTCTCTATATCGGATGAGCCTAGTTTCATGCTTTTAAAGAGATGCATACAAAAATGACTTTTAATCAAGAAAATTCAAATATTAGTTTTATCAGTTTTAACTATCTTTTGTTAAGAATATATCGTTTACATGAAAATGAAAGCGTAAGAATACATTTACACCAAATTAAAAAAAATTGTATACATTGGTGGATTTTCATTGGGATTTCATTCAGGAAAATTGCTTTTTAATATGTATCTTAATTAAATAGTATACTACCTAAATTAATATTTTATAATAAAAATATGAATGCTTTATCAATATCAAGTTTCATTTTCTTATCTTAAAATAAATTTAGTTTTCTTGCAAATGAGTATAATATTTTTTTCTACATTGGATACAATCCGAAATTATAAAAGTTTGTTAATATGCACCAATAATGTATGAATATTTCTAAATCATAAAATAAAAAAGGCATACTACTACTTAAGCCAAAAATCTGAAATATTTCCAAAAATTTAATTTTATATTTTATATATAACAAAAAGTTTTTTCTTTTTTTTACAATATTGCTGTCAGGTTTCTAAAATTAATGAAGTATTTAGTTAAATTAACTGCGTTAAAAATTGAATCCCGACGGATCAAAATTTAATAGTTAAATGGAAGGAAAATTTTTAAAATACTTTTCAGCATCATAAATTTACTTAGCATGTTTTATTTTGATTAGAAATCTGAACATTCATACGTTTTTTTGTAAAAAGAATAAGTGCCATTAGCAGAAAGGAAAGATTTTCCAAAAGTTTATAAGATTATTATTGTTTAAGTGCCAATGTAATACATCTAGCGTTGCAAGTGATTGGGGCTTTGAAATAAATGGGCAATATATAAAATAATTCTGTAATAATTGTAACTGTTGCTCTTAAGAAAAATATTCAGTTATATAAGAGTGGTTCAGGTTTTCTCAAACGCATTGGAATTTCCTCAAATACATAAAAAAAAATTTGCTTCTATATCTTTGCTTCCATCACTTAGATATCCATTAAGGTTTTCTGAACAATTCCAGATGGTATTTCTTCTTTTTTTGACTAATAGAGGCTTTTGGTAGGAGACCTTTTCAGTACGTTGAGAAATTGATTTAATTCACCTTCATTTATGATGCTCCACTTCTATTCCAATTGTTTCTTTTTAAATTATTACTTATTGATCAAAAATATAAAATAAATACGTAATTATTTAATTAATGCAAATTTTGATATAACACATTTACTTTCAATTAATTAGTGATGCAAAATTCAGAATGATTTAGAAGAAAAATATATAATTCATATATGAAATAACATTATTTTTAGAAAGATACAGGTATATTAAATTTTGAACCAAGTAATTTATTAAACTGCTTTTTGATTCATATTTCCTTATTCTCATTTTTAAGGCATATTATTGATATTATATTCGTAAAAATAAATGAATATTGATGATAACAGTTTCCTGATATTTTATTTCATTATAACATTTCCATATTAAAGTTTTCTAAAGTTAAAAGAAAAATGTCTTAGATTTGGACATATGATAAAAATGTACTTTTTTAAACATTTTAAAGGATGTGCTGAATTTTTAGCAATAATAACCAAATTCAAAGAAGAGAGCATATGAAATCAACAAAAAGCAACAGTGCGTTAAGGATACTGATAATAAAGGATTTTATTCAGAGTTACAGAGATAACAGATTAATTCATTGAATAAACAAAAGGCAGTCGTCCAAAAAATATTGAGTTTTCTCTCTTTTGATTCTCCTATTATCATTTGTACAGTAATTCAACCGATAAGTATTGCCTGAAAATGAAAGAATAGATATTGTTGTCGAACTTTGAGTAATTGCAATTAACCAATAGTTGGTTGTTATAACTTATGTAATATACATCTGAATTATAATCTGAATTATAATCTGAATTATAGTTGTAAATTGTTTCATAATTTTCAAAAAAAATTAATGATATATTATTGAAAAACTTGTTTGTAAGGAACGGTCTTTATGCATTGAAATTAAATTTAAAGACTATAGTTTAATTAATGTTTTCAAGTTAATTCATCGTTTAAAAGCACTGAAGAAGATTATATCAATTTTTATATTTATTTCATAAGCACAATAAAGTTATTAATTTTTATGAATTATTAACCTTTATCTTTAATTGAAGAATTAAATTAAGCTACAAAAGGTATATTAATATCAATAATATGTATCTACACTACTGGCCATTAAAATTGCTACACCAAGAAGGCGACATGCCACAGACGTGAAATTTATACGAAAGGAAGAAAGTGCTGTGATGTGCAAATGATTAGCTTCTCAGCGCATTTAGACAAAGCAGGCGCCAGTAGCGACACCTACATTGTGTTTAAATCAGGAAATTGTTCAGCCGGATCCTCATACACAAATTGCATTTGAACGTTGTTGCCTGGTGAAAAGTTGTTGTGATGCCTCGTGTAAGAAGGAGAAATGCGTACCAGCACGTTTCTGACTTTGATAAAGGTCGAATTGTAGCGGACCGGGATTGCGGTTTATCTTATCGCAGTATTGCTGCTCACGTCGGTCGAGATCCAATGACTGTTAGAAGAATATGGAATTGATGGGTTCAGGACGGTAATACGGAACGCCATGCGGGATCTCAACGGCCACCTATCACTAGCAGCCGAGAAGACAGGCATATTATCCTCATGGCCGTAATGGATCGTGCAACCACGTCACGAGTCGTGAGACAAGAAACGGGGTCGTTTGGAAGACAAAATGTGTCTGCACGAACAGTTCGACGACGTTTGCAGCAGCATGGACTCTCAGATCGGAGACCATGGCTGCGGCTTCCCTTGACGCTGCGTCATAGACAAGAGCACCTTCAATGGTGTGCTCAATGACGAACCTGTGTGCACGAATGGCGAGACGTCATTCAGATGAATCTAGGTTCTGTGTACACCATCATGATGGTCGCATCAGTGTTTGGCGGCATCGTGGTGAACGCACACTGGCAGAGTGCATTCGTCATTGTCATACTGGCCCATCACTTGGCGTGATGGTATCAGGTGCCAATGGATACACGTCTCGGTCACCTCTTGTTCGCATTGACGGTGGTTTGAACAGTGCACGTTACATTTCTGGTGTGTTACGACCCGTGGCTCTACCCTTTTTTCGTGCCTTACGAAACCCTACGTTTCCGCAGGATAATGCCCGACCGCATGTTGCCGGTATTGTACGGACCTTCCTTGATACGGAACATGTTCGGCTGTTGCCCTGGCCAGCACGTTCTGTAGATCTTTCACCAATAGAAAACGTCTGGTCAATGGTTGCCGAGCGACTGGCTCGTCACCAAACGCCTATCACTGCGGTTGATGAACTGTGGCATCGTGTTGAAGCTGCATGGGCATCTGTACCTGTAGATGCAAATTAATCTCTGTTTGACTCAATGCCCAGGCGTATAACTGATGTTATTACTGCCAGAAAACGTTCTGGGTACTGATTTCTCAGGATCTATCCAGCCAAATTTTTTGAAAATTTAATCACCCTTTATTTCTAGTATAATATATTTGTCCAATAAATATAATTTTGTTATCTGCATTTCTTCCTGGTGTAGCAATTTTAATGGCCAGTAGTGTATATTTATTATGCTTACCTTGTTAATTTTAATCAAATTTACAAATATTTTAAATTTTGTTTATTGCAAAATGAAAATGTTTTAGTAAAAAACTTTTTAAGTTAATTAAACATGAGATTAAAATAACCTGAAATGTACTATCCACTTTATTCTCACAAATAATTATATTCGATTATATTAAGTGGCACCATGGCATAATTTAACATTTTATTGAATTTTTCATGGCAATAAGCTTTTTTATTTAATATATTTAAATTATAAATGTTTAACAATATTTGGATGTAGGTAAATGTGTGCAGATTTTCCTATCATCAATAAACTTATTTGGAAAATAATTCCAAAAATCCCTTTTACATGCGAGAAATTGTAGAAGTAAAGTTTATATATTGTGTGACATAATGAAATACACCAATAGTTAAGCATTATATTAAATATTAGACCTTTGGTGTATTTTGCAGATGAGAATAAGATATAAAGTTTAGATAAGTTATCGGATTTATTCAAAATAAGTTTAAAATAATTTATGAAAAGTATACTATGTTTTAGAATAATTTTTAATGTAATATGTTATGATGAATTGAAAACTTTATCCATCATAAAATCATAATCTTTTAATATAATTTATGTTCAAGTTACAAATCTTTTTTCTTGATTTTTAGTTTTTCATTCTAAGGCAATATATAATAATTTAAATTTTAGCATTGGTGTTTCTACATATGTAATTACTTATTGTGACACGTTATTAAATTATATTTTTATCATTGAATCAAAATATGATAAATAATGTGATAATTGGTATAAACAGTTAATTTAAAATCACTTTATGTTTACATGAATTATTGACATATTATGAGAATTTTACTAAAGTTCAAAATAACGTATTTAATTTCAAATTCATTAGAACTATTTACTTCATAAAATACAAATCAAGGACGCATAAAAGAATAATATGTATTCGAGGATAAATATCAACTTTAAATTTTAATGAAATGTTTTTTTATTTGATCCAGAGATACATAGAATACTTAAAATAACTGCAAGCATTTGATTTAAGACTTCAGAAAAAATTTTAAATTTAATGAAAATAATAAAAGCTTATTATTAAAAAAATTTTTATATGCTTTTAGTGCATAAGAAATTACTTTTTTAAATGACATTTTTAACCACATAATTTAAAAATAAATTTCTTAAATTATGTAGTTTAAATATCCAAAAACTAATATATTTACTATAGTTTGACTTGAGTAAATTTGATTCGCATAATTTAACAAAATATCACATACACATAATATCAAATTAAATTATAAATGTTTAACAATATTTGGATGTAGGTAAATGTGTCAAAATATTAAAAATATATGAAAAATTTAAACTGTTTTAAATTGCTTGATAATAAAATCGTTAGAACAATATATGGGAAAGTATTTTTTACGGTATATTTTATTTATTGAAGTTAAAAAAAGCATATTCCGCAACTTTAAAATTATTTTTACATGAAAAATAAATCAAAGAGATTTCAGTCTAAGAAAAATTGCATAAAAGAACTTTTGGTTCCAATGCAGTCTTTTATCAAAAAGCTTGGTGATGTGGAGTCAAAGCCAATAACGCGGTCTGGAGAAAATATATGTCTAATATTTGCTTAGAAGGGATATTTTGTATTTCTTTGATAAACATCTGTTAACAAAATGTAAACAATATTTAGGTGGGTTAAAAAAAACCCTACTTATCAACTGATCTCAACTATCCTTTTTTTCTAAAATGTAAAATAATTCATTAATTTGCTAATTTTAAATGCTAATTTTTTAACATAATAATGTATTATTACTGCTGAATTATCCTTAAAGGTACTGAACATTTAAAAGAAAATTCTAATTAATTGATAGTATTAATAAAACTAAGAATGTATATAGGATTTACACTAAAGATAATTTTGAAAACTTTATTCTCATAAAATATTATTACATAATTTATACAGCATTTACATAAATCCAATGTTAAAAATGTTTATTTTAAGAGCACGGGAAAACTTATGCTATGGATAAAGAACATCTGACATAGGTGATAGAATTTAAAATTGAAGGCATTTAATTCAGTGTGAAAATATAAAATAAGAAATTCAGAGATAGATATAAGTGGATGCCACTTCTTGTTAACATAATAGTGAAAAATAAACAAATATATTCGGAACAAATATTGAATCATATTATTCCAATTTTACTTACGATTGAACATATTTAGCAAAATTTTGTATTATGTATTAGACATTCATTCTATTGAAGAAAACGTTTTGTAATATAATGCCAATTTTCTTTGCCAAATAAATTTTCATAAATTTTTTTATTACGTTAGTCAATAATTTAAAGCGTTAACGTAGATCTCTTTTGAACCTGAGAAATCATTTTATATAACACGAAAAATAAATTTACCTTAATAATTCCTTTATAACAGTTTATTCCTAAGTATTTTGAGAATAAAAAAATTCTTAAAACCAGACTAGTGTATCATATTTTACACAGCTTAATGTGGGATTTGAAGTTTAATTTTTTTTAATCCCAATGAAACAATCTTAAAAATCATTGTTGAAAGTTAATCAAAGAAGAATATTTAAAAAAATTTTATAATAAGCTTTTATATCCTTTATGAAGCGAGAAAAGTTTTTTCACAGGGGACACAAATCAAAAGAGTATTGTCCTTTTATGAAATATTTATACTTAATTCTAATTTAACGAATAGTCACAATTTTTAGTATACTGTAAAATGTCCTGAAAAGCTCAAGCAATTTCGTTATTTAAATCACAATTTCAGGAATGTTTTCACATTACGACACATTGAAAACATCAATTTAAATAGTAGACAAAACTAATTCATATCATATTCTTATTTTTGGGATATATTTTAAGAAAATTAGGTTGAGGGAAGTTTTTCTATAAAATAGAAAGGTATAGTTTTATGATCAAATAAGTTATATTATTTTTCTTAAAGGAGCGTAATTATTTTGATTTATATTTTCCTGTTAATTTTCATGAAAACATAAATTTTATGCAATGAAAATGAAACTAAATGAAAAATTACTTTCCAATGATTCTCATTAAATTTCTTAAGTAATTTAAATAATAATTTGTAAATTCGGGGTTTTATCAATCATATCAATACTATTACGTGATGCTGACTTTTAGATTAGTGTTTGGAAAATACCTTGGAGTAAATCAAAATAAGAATTTATCAATTTATACCTAAATTAACATGAAACTAATGAGTTTACCTTTATTGAATTAGTATGGGTTCTCAACTAACACCTGATAATGGAAAGCAAAACACCAGTTTTGTATCACAATTCAATGATTGTATCATTGTTAAAGTTTAATCCCTGTTTATGATGTTTTATTTAGAAATAAAAATTCAGTTGTGCAGTTAAATAGTGATTCTTGTGTGCTTTCACTATTGAATTAACAGAATAATAATATACTTTGATGTCAATCAAGGAATGATTCTAAAAATAAAATGTGAAATATGTGAAATATTGATCTATTTCAAATTCAATCACATCGTATTTCAATATATTATTAAATTATAAAAACAATTTAAATTACATATAGGAAATTCATTGCAGTGGAAACATGTTATATTATGAAAAAAAGTTTAAATATTGAAGAAATAAGTGATAAAATTTCTCGATTATTCTTACAAGAGAATTTGACCACTTTCAACAAATTATTAAAATTAGTATCAAATTAATTAATTATTTTTGCTGAATATGTACAATACTTAGGTTTTAAAATATTTTGTCTCGTTGATTTAAAAATGTTTTTTAATTGTAACTAAGAATCATAATCGCATTATTTTTCACAACATAGTGAACTTAATACATTATTTGAGAGATGGTGATATCCTTATTACATACATTTTTTAATTGCGCAAATTTAAGAGTTTTTTTATATATGTAGTGTTGTTTGATTGAAATATTAATCAAATGAATTAAATATACCATATACTTAAATATGAAAATTATTATTTGAAATTAAAAAATTTTATTATGGTCATTAAACTATTTTTCACAACTTAATACATATAATTAATTACATTAGAAATATTCTGAAATCTTAATCAGATACATTAAAAAATTTAAAATACTAAAATCAAGATTTTTAAAATAACACTTTATTTAATCATCTGTGTATTAAAATTTTAATATAATATTATTTTTGTATTTCAAATTTAGCAATATAAATATTACTTTTAATTAAAAAATAAATAAAATAAAACTCGTTGTATTTCACTAGGAAAAGAATTGATCATAAAAGGTCAATACAAATATATAAACTTTTCTTCCATTCGTTCAATCTAGGGAGAATAATCTTCCCCAAGAAGTAATCAGAAGGGATGAAAGCCTAAGCGTTTGAGGAAGAGAAGATCTATTCTAAGACACTAAATTAACCGTTAACTGCTCTACAACAACAAAAGGTGGTGATCCAATATCAAATTTCATCATCGTTGATCTCCTTATTACCATGGTAACCAGCTATTTATCCTGATAACCATCGACAAAAATTGTCCGGGTGGACGATTCAATGATTGCATTTTCCTAATAACAGTGAACGAGTAATGAACGTTGTGTTATAAAGGGAGTGTACTTCCCAATTAGAAAGTAATAAACATTTTTCTATTATGTGCAAAGGTGCGGTGTTGTATGTATCGCAAAGAATGGATGAGATTTCAATAATTTAGTTGAAAATTTACTCATTTATAACTTAACTTTCTTTACCAAAGATGACATTGCAGTACGTAAATATAGAAAATTACATGTTAGAAATATTCTTTAAAGTGCTTCAAAATAATTCAGGAATTAAAAAAACATACAGTGAGAGTAAATTTGATAAATAATTAACTTGGTTATAATTAACATATAAAAATAAAATGGTTTTATTTCATTTTAACTTTATATTCCGATACTTCTTTTTGAAGTTTTTCTTTAAAAAAAAAAGAAAACTTCAAGTATAGCTTTCGCTAAGAATATATTAGAATATTTTATTTAAGAATCTACATATCACAATGGAGGAGAAGTAATTTCTTCCAATAAATTTCGAAATTATAGTTTTTTTTTTTTTTT
Source organism: Latrodectus elegans (assembly GCA_030067965.1). Lineage (NCBI taxonomy): Eukaryota > Metazoa > Arthropoda > Arachnida > Araneae > Theridiidae > Latrodectus > Latrodectus elegans. Next base: position 91,776,454 of record CM057820.1, on the reverse strand, counting down.
GGTAATCATATCTCATAATAATGGATTTAATTTTGGTATATTATTAATACAGTTTAGTATAAGCAGTTTTGTAACGGAATTTTTTTTAAAAAAATTTCCATATTACTACAATTTACGAAATACAAAATTTTAAATTTAATTGCATAAAATGAAGTTAAATCCCTCAAAATTTCATGAGATGACGCAGTTGGTTAGAGCGTCGTTCTTGTTTTTGAAAAGCAGAGAATATAAGCCCAAACTCAACCAAAGATCAATTGAATTCAATAATAGTGACTGTGGTACTTATAATATATATCGTGGTTGCAATATCCTACATGTGAAATGATACCTGAGTGTGTAGCAGCCTTAATCTGGGGATCTCCTGTTCGTACTAGCTTTCAGATTACAAGAATCCTCTTTGTGGACTCTATGGCTCATCCCCTAAATGCCATCATTTCAGCTTCTTCTAATCCTGGAAGGTTGAGGTCCTAGAAGTCAGGTATTGGAAACAAAAACAAATTACAATAAGAAATTTGAAAATTAAGAAATTGTGACATGATTTTTAAAAGTTTCTTATGATTGCTAAGCTGTTGATGCAATTTATTACTATTAAAAAATTAGCTTTTTTTTGTAAAACGTATTTTATATCCATTTCGAAAGAAAGTGATGTTGAAATTTATTTCTGAAATAATATTCAGAAGAGCAAAATAAATTTTAAAAATTATATACCTAAACTTATTCTGTAAGGAGTATTTATAACAAAAACTTAAGTAATTCTACTTTTTTATATAGCTTTGCTGAGTTAATACGAGATTTGTGCTTCTTTTAATTAATTTTAAAGATTTATTTTAAAATTCTATTTTTTTTTCTTAAATTACAAAATAAATATATCATTTTAGGCTCTTAATTTTGTTTGACATATAAAAATATGTACAAAAGTTCTAATGTCTTAATTTTAAGACCATCAATTCCAAAAGTGTCATGTTTATTAAAATCTGCGAAAATAATAATAATTTTCAAATTACATTTACATCAAATAGTTCAACCAGAGAAATTGAATTGAGGAAACTGAAAGTCTTAATTTAGTCAGTTTATGTAAATTTCCATTTCCAATAGTTTAGGCTAATTATCAATACTTAAATTTTACTTTTAATTTTTACTAAAGTTTAATACAATTCTAAAAATTTGAAATTATTTTAAAAATAAAAATTATTTTGGTGTATTTCATTAGGAACATCTTATAATAGAATGATTCCTAATGCGTTAAACAGAAAAATTATTCTCTAAGATGTGAAGTTATTTTGATTATATTTGCACACGTTTTTTTAAGCTAAGTTAAAATATCTTAAACTATACTTTTACATGATTATGCATAGTTTGATACTGTATTAATAAAAAATATAATTGAAAAAAGTTAGAATTTCGATAATAAGCATTAAAAATCATATATTAAATAACAGTTTTGTATTTTTCTACTAATTACAAACTAATTAATTGTTTTATTTCTGATTTAAATATTAGAATATTTCACCACGTGTGCTAAGTATGTTGGTTAACACTTTTGTAACAGTTGTAGAAGGAATAATAGTAAAATATAACACACATAATAGTTGAATAAACTCATAGTCAGAAATAGCAGCTAAAAATGAGTTTCAGCTGTGTTTATTATGATAAATTTTAAGAATATTCACAAAAATGTAAATTTCCTTTGGATAAAATATTCTTATTTTAAATTATATTTATTTCCATTTTAAATATACATGCATTCATACTCAATGAAGATGAGTTTCAAATAAGAATTGAATTTATAATTGTTTATTTGAAAACATTGTAAGTGAATATGAAATATTTTCTGTTATTTGAATTTTTGTTATTGGAAAACGATTGCTTATGATTTCATTTGAAATAATAGTCTGACAGCAAAAACATGTAATTAAAATGATTTAAATAAATAAATAAATTCTAGTTGCAAAAATAGTTTCGCTCTTTTTACAGAATTTAAAGTGAAACTCATTAATTAGTATCATTAGCAATTTTCAATTTTATAAAAATATCATCATTCTCAATTCTGTAAAAAATAATTATTAATAGTTATAGATATCTGAGTTACAATCTTTTCTTATTAAGATAAATTCTTTATTTTTTGTGTATAGATTAAAATTAATAATAGTATGAATTTGGAATTAATTAATTTCATGAAATTAAATTTTAAGATCTTGTGATAATTTAAATTTTAGAATTGTGTATACATCTGAAATTAAAATGATTTCCACCAAAAATAAAATAATAAAATTGTTGGCACATAATTGTAATTATTTTTGAAATAACTATATATATATATATTATATATATATATATATATATATATATATAAATAAATATGTGTGTGTGTGCACTGTATGATAAAGTATTCTGATATTAAATTATATAAAAGTGTCGTACCCATTTTGATACAATATGTTATTTTATATTTAAATAATATATGATAATTTACATGCATTCTAATTTATTCTAAATCAGAATAATTTCAAGAAATCAGAAAATGAAGCCATATATTTGTTAGTAAAACTGCAAATGTTTTATTTATTTTTTTTTTCAATTTGAAATATTTTTGCAAAGAATGTTTAACTTTTTGTAATATATAAATCTGAATATAAAATTGTGTTAAAATTTAAGTTCGCCCAAACGTTATATATAAACACATAGTACCATTTTAGGTAATTAGCAATGAGAATTCAAAATTCTAATTGAATACCCTGATCGATAACAAGAAGTTAGTAATTCTGAGGAATTCAAAAGACGAAGTCAGTTTCCTCTAATACCATTAGCTTTCTTTGAATTCTAAATCTTATACGGAGAAATAATTACGCCTGCCTTTCTTTTCCTCTTTGTTGTTAACAGCAAATCACGATAAATAGAAAACAACGTATCAAAAGAGAGAACAGGTTTTAGAAAGAAAAAAAAGTACAGAAACAACAAGTCTGAAATAATTTTGAAAAGACTTGTTCTTTTAAAGAATAGTTTCAGTGAAAAAAAGAGGCTAAAGAACCCATCAAAGTGGTAGAAAAGGAATGGTTAAAAGAGATCGGGCAAGTAACGTTTGTTCGAATGAGAAAGAGTGCTTTCTTGGAAATCACGCCAAATAGCTTTGGGCCAAGGCGAAAAAAGTAAATGCCAACTGTAGGACTCCCAAAGGAATGGAAGAGGGAAGTGGTTTCCATCATAATACCTTGCACATCAGGATAGAGCACACCTTTCCCTCTCCCTCAAAGAGTTAAGAACTGAAAGAAATAGGTGCACGACTATTGACTGAATGAGAGTGAAGCTCATGTTAGAGTAAGCAAAATGTATTTGCACAACAAAGAGGGGAAATAATAACTTCCTTTTAATCTCTTAGAAAAGAAATTTACATACTTTATTTTGATGTCTATGTTGTACTGATTGAACTATGTTTTCATTTGTACTATTTTAAATTTAATAAAAAAATCCCCTTTTTTACACACACAGTCACACATACACATACGCAACATACAAATTGCCTTATAAATTTTTGGTATCACCCATCATATATCATCAAATAATCTGTTTTAGAACTTGATTGCAGAAGAATTCAATGGATGCACATTTGTTTGACTTAAGAACAAAAAAGTTTGAATCATAAAATAAAAGTAAAATAACAGGTAAATATTTCATAAACAAGTAAAAATAGAATAACAGATAAAAATAAAAATTAAATGAAAAAGGCGTACAATGGCTTTTTTTTTTCCAAAAAGAGTTAATTTCACAGTATTTTTTTTTAAAAAATACCACTTTTTAATTTCTTATTGTGATTAATACATAATAAATATTATATATTCTTAGTCATTACTTCTTGAATGTTTTACTTTAAAAAAGCAAAATTAATATAGAAAATTAATTTTAAATATTTCCAGCATTTATTTTTCTTGAAAGTATAAATATTAATATATTTTAATTATTAATTGCGAAACCTAAAAAATTATATAAACTATTCATTATAACTAATATGAAATTATATGAAAAATAACTTATATTTTCATATTACTCTTAAAATTACAGAATTGTTTTCTTGCATTTTGTATATAACGATAATTTTTTAGAACAAACACTTAACCTTCAATGTGTGAGTAAATATTTTAAATAATTATAATAAGTTAATATCATTAACTGTGATTTTATACGTATTTACATAAACTAGGCTATCACGTTGATACGATTTACCTTACTGTCTAAATAATAAAATAGTAAAGACAATAATAGTATATTGCAATTTATATGCTCTAACTATAAATAACACCATAATAATTGTAATATTAATTAAAATAGTGAGAGAAGTGACTATAAAGTGTAGTTGTGATTTATTAATTAAATATGAAAAAGTGCGCTCACATTTTTTCGAAAGCTGCTCACACATTAAAATTTTGATTAGATATAAATTTGAGGACATTTTTTTTAAGCATATTGTTAGTTTGGGCTGAAAAGAAGAATTTATGATATTACTTTCACTAATGAGAGTTATTTCAACGTGCCTTAGAGAGAATAACGTTTTTTAAAGGACTAAATGTAATATATTGATACGTATTTAATTTGTTTATACGCGCAGTTCACACATATTAAAATACGCATAAATATATTCTATTTTTTATTTAAAGAAACATTACTTAAAGTGTCTTATTATTAATGCATTTTTTTATCTATTTAATATCTCACAGTAGATAATTTGTAAAAAGTTTTTGCATTTATATATAACAGTATCTTTGCTTTTCCGGACACTTTTCATGGATAGTTTAAGAATCTTAAATTAACTATTTATATTCCTACGAATCGCGTCAGAAAAAAATAGGGAAAATAACAAAACACTCAGTCCTACAGTCGTTCATGGAAAAACTGCATTCCCTCAGCATCTGAATTTGTTCAGTAGTAGCGAACTTCAAACTTTAAGTCCTCCACATCAAAGAATGCTGTCGTGTTACTAGACCAGAATGGCTATTATCTATCGCTACTTGAACATTTAATTAGTTTAATTAAATGGAACTTCAGTAAATAATTTCCGTTTTATAAAGAAGCAACATATAACATGTAAAAGTAAACAGTTCACAGAAAAGAATGGCTTAGTGATAAACTTAACATTCTGAGCTATTCACTTCACAAATTCAATTTAATAGAGAAAACGATAATATAATTCTCATTTTAAGGAAAAAAATTGTATAATTAATCTTATTTCCCTCATATGTTTTTAGTGCATGTGTAAAAGAGCTGATTATATTGAGCCACCAATTATTTTTCTGAGATTTGTGTTGGTGTTTTTTTATTAATGGGTAAATATTTTAACTCCGTCTTGGACATTTATTGGGTAATTTTTTAGACTTAAGTTCCATCAATGTTCTAATATTACAAAATACCAACACTATGAGAGATTTTGATTTAATTCGATTCGATTATGAATTACAGACTTTAAGAATGGAAAAAATGAAAACATAATTAAAAATTGTGAAGAGGAAAGGGGGAACAGATAAAATGGTGTGAGTGATTATATATGTTGAATAATATTATGGGGAAAAAGTGAAAAGGATTATGAGATTGGTTCTTAAAGTTTATGGGGAACAATTTGAGAAATGACTGTTCAATATATTGTTGCTGTAATATGATGAAAATTGCTCTTCTTATCGAATTGAAGTATTTCGTCCAGAAGATTTATTTTTAATAGATGGATATTGTCATGAGATTTTAGTGTTTTAATTTTTTATTATTTATATAATAATTTAAATGTTTTAACAAGTGCTGTACAGTACTTCCACTTAAAATTTCAGTCTTATATTGCATTTTTTCAGATAGATAATATTTATAAAAGAAATAAGTAAATATATTTGTATATTTTTGTCTCTCATATCAACATGATGTTTAAATTTTGTAACGGGAATCAAATTTATAATAAAAAAAGAGGAAGTATATGTAAATACTCAGATGGCTACCGTAAATGCAACACCCTAAAACAAGCATGCAAACAGCAAGAGATTTACATCAGGCATTAGCGGAGGTGAGATATGGAAATGATTAGAGTTTCAGCGCAGGCGCACATCACCACTTGTGGCAGCACTTCAAAGCACTATTTAAGGCTTGGGGATTTCAATGATTCCAAATTTGGCAATTCTGTTTTTCTTGTGGTTTTTCAAAACAAAAAAGGATCAATTATGCCACGTAGAAAACAGCTACAATTTTTGATCAAGTATCCGAGTTCGACAGAGGAAGGATAATGGCCTACCGAGAGTGTGAATTATCTTACAGGGAAATTGATAGTCGTGTTGGACGAAACCTAACCACTGTAATGCGGATATGTCATCGTTGATTGTAGAAGGGTACGACGGACCGATGTGTTCGATTACATCCACCTCAGTGCAAAACTTTACGCGAGGACAGGCAAATTGTGATCATGGCTGTGACGGATCACTCAGCCATATCACGATACATGGCACAGTACATTCAGTCTTTAAATCAACTTCTAGTGTCTGCGCATACCATTCGACGCCGTTTACAGCAGAGCAGTTCATCCGCAAGACGTCCATTGCTTCGTCTACCCTTGAAGCAGAACCACAGACGTCTCCGCCAGCAATGGTGCGATGAAATAAGATTGTGGACGGCAGAATGGAATGAAACTGTCGTTACAGAGGAGTCACAAATCACACTGGCTCTATACCGAGTATTATGGTATGGGTTGGAATTGAATATCACTCTTGCACTGCTCTAGTACGCATTGCCGATACTTTAAGCAGTCAGTGTATAAAAGACTAAAAATATGTACTTGCATTAATTTTACAAAAAAACAAAATTTGATAGATTTGAAATATTTTATAGATTATTTCATAGAATTATCGAGAAATCTATGAAAGAGGTTTGGTTATGTTGTTTCCATTTTTATAAGGATTGATAGAGTTTTATACACTAATTTGGAAAATATCAACGGATTGTAAATTTAGCATAGATCAAGGGAAAACATCAATAAATTACATATAAGTGCGGAGGAAAATTTCTGAGAAATGGACCGTCCTGGAGTCACATCAAGAATAACAATAATTCAGTTGTTTGTATTTTGGTTGCAATTCTTTATCGGAATGTATTTTATGTATTTTCAATTCTGTATCGTTTTCCATCATGTTTTCAGATAACCTGTCGTCATCAAATACATAAAATTCCATAAAATTAAGCGGGTGATCATATTCTTAAAATGAACAAGTGACTCTTGACTTAGAAAATATTCTTGACTAGGGCTCCTGGAACAAAAGTTAGGAACCGTCTCAACTTTAGATGGGTTGCCTACCTAGAAAGAGACTACACCATATGAAGAGTGATCAATTAATGAGAAGACCATTGTTAAAATAGACATGATTAGAAGAAAGTTTTTGACAATACCAGGGCTTACTCAGGTTTATTGTGCTGAGGAAGGAAAGAATTTTGTTTTATTAGACATTGAACTCGATTTCGTAGCCAAAACCTGTTGTCCAGATGTACAAATATATAATGTTATAAATTTCCCTCAATTGTTTTAGTGAAAAAATTAGATTTTGCTTGAAAAGTCTACTTATTTTCTTCTGACATTATTCTGGGAATACGGAATCTATTTAGATGAAATTTTTGGTTATATAGTTTGTGAACCAACTGTATTGAGACAGTAGGGTTTATTTAAGAGTTAGTAAAAAAATAAAATATTCCGACATTTACTGAAATAATCATAGCTTTTGCAGTTATAACTTCCCTACATCTCCAAGGAAAGGATATTTTAACAATTTAAGGACTGTTTTTATAATATTGTCGAGACAAGATTGAAAATGAAATGATTATTGATTGTTGAACTATGTTGTAATTTATTCTTCATTGAAAATATCTGGAATAAAATTAACTTTTGTAATATATCACAATGAATCTAATGTAAATTTGCAATGGTTTTGGGAAATAATCATATAGATTTAGAAAATATACTTCAGTAAAATATGTAACACCCATTTTAGGAATGAATATTCCTAAAAGAATTCAAGAATCCAAATATTAATAAGTATGCTTTTTATTGAAAAAAAATCGTTAAAAAATAAAAAAAATATGTAATTTTAATTTTCTTGTTTCTACTTATTCTAAATGTTATTTTTTATCGACTATTCTTAAAAAATTGCAAAGATTTTAAGTTAAAACATTGTTAAACAGTTAATACCTTCAGTCTAATTAGTTCATAAATTTGAAATATTCTTAAAGGAAGAAATATAATTTATTTTAAATCCTTCACAAGCATGCTATTCAATGAAGACAAAAATGCAATTTAAATCTTATTTCATGTTCTTTTGGTTGCAGGCATTAAGATGTTGAACAGTGTAACTTACTAAATTCACGAGAATTGTGTTTCTGTTGTGGGGGCACCTGATATACATTGGAATATTTTTTGGTAACAGAAAATTAACTTTTAGTTATAAAATAAGGATATAAAGGTTACTTGTGTTTATTTTCGTTGGCAATGTCGTTCACTTGCATTGCATTTATTAATTTTATTTTATATCGATGCATTGTTGTTTAATGGTTATGCGTGCATATATAAGCTTAAAATGTTTTATGAAATCATGCATGTATATTTGAGTTTAAATCCTCAATTAGCCTATTATATTTTTATACTAATAAAGCTCTTTAAATTCCTACAGACTTTAAAATAAAATTTCTTTAATTTTGTCGCTAAATTGTAAAAATCACAATATTAATAGAAAAACTATGACATATACTATGTTTTTTATTTTATTATTATTAATATTATATAATATATATATTATTATTAATATTATATAATATATATATTATTATAATATAATATATATATATATATATATATATATATATATATATATATATATATATATATATATATATATATATATATATACCAATTTAATTATATTGAAAAATAATTAGAATCATTTATATACAATTTTTCATTACAACGTAAAACTTTTTTTGATTGCATTCTTAAAAAAGAATATACAAACAATTGATCATATGAACAATAATTTTCAGTTAATTCAATGTTCAGGATCAAGAATATAAGTTATAAAATTAATTCATTTTCTTAATAAGTTATTTTGCAAGAAATGTATTTTTTGTTAAACTTTGTATAATATTTAAAAAGTCATAAATATTTAGTACATGTAATCATAAATTCTATTAACTAGCAGATTTTTAATTTAACCATTTATTTATTTACAAATTTTATAATAATCGATTAATTGTTCCTGATTTTTTAAATACCAAGCAAATATGTGGATCGATTCACTTAAAAAAATATACAAGATCGAAAATTATCGAATCGATTTTAAAGAGGGGTTATAATAACTCGAGATAAATAAATAATAAATGTACCTTTAATTATAAATTCATTTATGATAAACATGAGATGAATAGACAAATGCACACTTAATTATCAACATCAGAATTCTTAATTACTAATTGATACTGGATTTGATTCAACGTGCTTTGGTTATGCTCAAAATCTAAAGAGTCTAAGTAAAGACAAAAATTATAAAACTGGTACTTCAATAAATTCATTTTTATCCCAAAACACGTTCACAAAAAAATAAAAAAATATCGAAACATGATGACAGCACTTTTGGTTTATCAATTTAATTCAATAAATTTTAAGAGCTCCTAGTCACGTTGCTCACAACGGAAGAACTCGAAGATAGTTAAGAATCTAACATAAGAGCTTAATCTTCTTTTTTTGTTTGTTACGTGTTTGAATGAGTAAGCGAATTGAATTAAAGATTTTTTTACTAACTGTCGACTTATGGTACGAAAAGCAAAGCAAGGCAAGATATTTTACGATATGTCAGTAAGGAATTAAATAAATTTATGTAAGTTAAAGCTATTTGCCTTTTTTAGTTACTACGAATTAAAAAAATGCCTCTAAGTAATATCTGTACCATTTTTCTATAAAAAGAAACTTTTTAAATCTTCTGATAAAATATTGAGGTTTTTTACGCGTTTGAATACTTAGTCATAATAGTAAGATAATTAATGTATGTCACGGAGTGAGAGAGAGAGAAAGAGAGAGAGAGAGAGAGAGAGATTTTCTGTCTTTAAGGAAAATTTACTAAATGTATTATAAATCTGTGTTACGACATTTAAAACATGAAAAAATTGAATGCGTATTTATATTATAAAAATAGCTCGATAAAATGAAAATATTTAAGAGTTGTTTATAAATAAAACGGCTTCTAAAATTAAAGAATAAAAAATATCATTTATGGTATTTATTAGCAATAAAACAGAAATGTTTAGTCAAATATGTTGTTCACAAGTTAATTTCCTAAATTAAATAGTTGACTTAACATTGAAATATTTAAATTTTCTATAATTACTTATGTATTGTGTTATAGGCTGTATGTCATTGAATTTTGTGAAGTATTATACAAAAAATGCTGTCTCACACAAATATATGTTCACAATCACGTCTTTACTATACTTAAATAACCCTTACAAATTTGTCGACAATTCAGCCTAAAATATCTTTAATGTGAGACTGTAAATTCTAAATAAGTTTTGAAAATTAAGACTGTTTTCTTTTAATATAATATATTTTCCTCTTAATACCTTCTATAAAAAGTTTAACAGAGTTTAAAGACATCAGGATGGTGAAATAAAAACAAAAGAATTAATTTCAACCCATTGACGCACACACACACACACAATTTCCCTCATCACTCACTGATTTCACTGATATCATTTTCTAATACATACTGTTGGCCATCGAAATTGCAATACCAACAAAGACAAGAGATATCACGACAAAATTTATTTTGTAGATAACATGTTGACCAAGTATCAAATAGTTAAATTCATATACTTCTTTGAAATGTGGCTCCTGCCAAAATCAGTAGCCAGAGTTATCCGACGTTTGGAGATCCCCATTACCCCATGACTTGGCATTGATTCAAAGAGACTTTGGATGCGTTCTTAGGGTGCGGCAGACCAAGAAACTTCCAGGCGTTGTCAAAGTTGATTTGGTGTGACAACTGGTGATGTAATCTGGGTTAATCTTTGAGCAACCATGGACCGCATGTTTTCTATCAGCTAGAAATCTGGAGTTCAAGCCGGCCAAGGAAGCAATTAAATCTGGCAATTGATGAAGAACCCTTGGACAATGCGTGACATGTAAAGTAAACACCAGCAGAGGTTCCTGTACCTAACCCTGAAAGAATTTTACCAGATTTGATGGACCCGCTGGAGAGAAAAAAAAAACGGAACACAGTACATACAAGACTCTACAATTATACTTGCAATCATATGAAGACACTGAAAATTATTACATTTACACAGTAAAGAGGGTAGTAAAGTATACTATTTTATACAAATTGGATTGCAATTGAGAGTTAATATGGGGACACGTAAGAAGCATTCAGAATAGGTGTATGACAAAATACATGGCAGGATGTGGTAAGACAGGCATATAAAAACTATATACAAGGAGATGAAAAACAGGCGAAATGTTACAGGTAGAGAGAAAAATGTCTAAATGTAGAATATGAGAGAGATGGAGTATGCGGATTTTACGGCTCATCATCTTCCAGGTGAAGTCTGTCACCATCACGGGCATTATTATACTCCTATTCCTGTGGAATTATTAAGTCCCTATATTCAAGGAGAAAATTTATAAGGTTAATAATTTTCAGTTTTGCTGCCTTGTTGATGATGATGTTTTTGAGCCAGACACTATTCAGATTGTCACTGGGGGTAGTAAAGTGCCAGGAACTCGTGATGGGCCATGTTGTAACGTAATGTATTGGAGTACCTTCTTCTCCACATGCACAGCTATCAGTGGGTTGTACTCCTATTCTATGCAGATAACTTGGAAATGAGCCATGTCCCGTTACAAAAATCGTTATTTGTCTTGGCCAGCACTGTTGGTTCAAATTCACTTTTGGCAAGATGGAGTATACTGGGCGTCCGGTGGTATTCTGATCCCACAGAGTTTGCCATCCTGAATTAAAGCAATTTTCCTGATCCTTTTGAAGTAAGACAGAGGAAGAGGGAGATGGATTACCGGTTCATCTGAAGAAGCAGCAGTTTTTGCTAGGCGGTCTGCTATTTCGTTCCCTTCAAATCCTACATGAGCCTTTATCCAGCAGAGGGAGATGTTTTGTTTGTTGTTAAGTTCCTCTTGAATTTGCCTGGCTAAAGGACTGATGGCTTTCGGATTGCAAAGTGCATAAAGACTTGCTTTACTATCTGACAAGACGAGGCAATTCTATTCTTGCTTTCTGGGCTGCTTAATTGCGAAGAGCTCTGCCTGGAAGACTGAGAAATTGGCATTCAGTTTGTAACTTTCCTTGTGGATTATGATATCCTTCAGTGTTATGAAATGCGTGACATGTGTGGTCCCGCATTATCCAGTTAAAATATTGTTGTGGGCAAGCCCTGAAAGTGAAGGAAAACTAGCACCAACACCTAGTGGATATAGCACTGGCGTTTTAAAGTACCTACAATGCATATTAGAGGAGCGCAAGAGTGATATCCAATACCACCCCATGCCTTAATATCCAGTGCAGGACCAGTGTGGTGGTGTATAATCCAGATGTTTAGCATTCGCTCACCACGGTGTCTCCAGACCTGAATGCGATCATCGTGGTGTTGTAGACAGAGAAGTGACTTTCCAGTAAAGACAATTTCATTCCATTCTGCCTCCACATTCTTCTTTCATGCCATCATTGGTGGCGGAGACGTCTGTGGCTCTGCGTCAAGGGTAGATGAAGCAATGGACGTCTAATGGACAGACTACTATGTTTTAAGCGGCGTCGATTGGTACGCGCAGACACTGGATGATGCGATATTGTCTGAATGTGCTGTTGTATGATTTGTGATGTGGCTGAGCGATCCGTCAACACAATGGCCACAAATTTCCTATCATCACGTGAAGTGGTGCACTGAGGTAGATGCGATCGAACACGTCGGTTTGTCGTACCCTTCTGCGTTGATCATCATCCAACAACGATGACATACCCGCATTACAGTTGTTTGGTTTCATCCAATACGACTATCGTTTTCCCTGAAAGATAATTCACAATCTCGGTAGGCCATTATCATTTCTCTGACGAACTCGGATACTTGATCAAAAAATACTTGCTTTTTTCTATGTGGCATAATTGATCGTTTTTGTTATTGAAAAACCACAATAAAAACGCAATTGCCGAACTTGAAATCGTTGAAACCTCCAACATTAAATAGCGCTTGGAAGTGGTACCACAAGCACGAGGGATGTGGGTTAGAGCTGACATTTTAATCCTCTGCATATCTCACGTCCACTAATGCAAAATGTAAATCTTATGTTGTTTGCATGCCTTCTCTTCAGAGTGTTGCATTTACGGTGGTCAATAGTGTAATTAATTTGTTTTTTAAAATTAAAAGTTATCTTGTATTCCTATTGTATTAGACGATGAAAACATTTCTGTTCAGGTCATATAAATTTGCCGAATAAAGCAAAATTATAAAGATAAAATTAAGTGAAATATGATGATTTGTATAATTAATTCTAATATATGAGGGAAATCATCAATACTTATATTCCATAAATTCTTTTCACATTCATAAGAATAATATTGATAAAAATATTAACTTTTATATTTTCTTGTGATGTAAATATAATGTAAAAGTGCTATTTAAGGAAATAGTTCTTTCTGTAAATCATTTTATAATAAAGCGTAGTAAAATGAACAAAAAATCATCGCGAATAAACATATTTATAATTAAAACGTAATCATAAAATTTTGCATAATTTATAAAAATGAGGTATAAATCATCCGACAAAAGTTTATGGTATTAATATAAATTTGTTCCGTAAAGATAACTGCAAATTTCAGAAACGTATAGATTTTGCTTAAAAAATATTCAGTTCTTTTGATTTATTTAAATAAAAATTTATGATGACTGTGATAATATTAATTTATAGAAAAGTAAATTAATTATATAAATAAATATCATCATAAATTTTAAGCAAATGCATTCCCATGCGACATAAAGTTTATTGATAAAAATTTATAAAAATAACTGTACAGAACGTATAGAAACAAAGAATGTTTATCCCTGGTACTTAACTTACATCCAAGGAACAATATTTATTTCATTAAATAAAAACATTTCCTGGAAGGTACGACAAAAAAATTAATAGAAGCTGCACCTTTTAATTGGATTACATTATGAGATAATTTCTCGTATGCTGTTAGTGCTGATTATTGAATGAATTTTCCTTGGATTGACTTCAATATAATTACTTTTTTATTGTATGTAAAAATAAAATAGTTTGTGGTAATTTCATCAGAGGGAAACTATTGAATATTTATCTACATTAACGTTGATCTGGAACAGAAAATGTGCTAAAATCGAAATTAATACCAAAAGTTATTTAATGGTATGTTGTCAATCACATTTAAACACTTCATCAAATAATTAGTGATACTCTTTTAAAATCAAATGAGAATAAGTTACACACACATTTTAGATAAGAATCCAGACAAATAAAATGACTAACTGGAGATATCAGGATCATCGCTGTTGTAAATATAAACTAATCATTATTAGATATTTTTTACAGTAATAAATTATTTCTTGATCAAACTGTATTTCACTGAAAAATATTCCTGATTCTAATACATTTAATTTCAAAGTAATACAGATAAGAGTATTTTATGATTTACTGAGAAAAGTGATGCAGTGTTGTGGAAAATGTATCATAAATTAATTAAATATTCAACCAATTTCGTCAAACAAATGGTCTTTTAAATGTTTTTTATGTATAATAATAAATATTACTTGCAGGATTATGACGCAAATGCATTAAAAATTGTTAAATTAAGTTTATAAATTCATTTATTTTTTATGACAAGCTTTAGGTCTTTTTTTCAATTCCGAAAACAATGAATGCTGAGGGTACAAAATAATGCAGACATTTCTTAGTGATGGACAAAATATAAATATATTACATAGAAAATTTATAGTAATAATAATCTTTTACTACTTTAGTCTTACTAACATATAAATTGCGTAAATGGATGTGCAGATGTTTGATCAGAGCAATGTTCACATATGTGTTTTTAGATCCTTCATCAATTTTTTATTACTTTGAAGGAGGCTTAGTTCAATATTTTTATAAAGATATTTTTGGAAATATAACGCACAATGAAAAATTAACTTGAATTCAACAATTTCCTAAAAACTTTCAATAGAGGAAATGCGTAAACTATTGTGTACAAAAAGCAGAATATAAGTCCCGTTCATTGTAACAGTGATTGGCAACATTTTCTCTAATCATTACTTTTCCAAAACTAGGTCAAAATAAACTTGCATACGAAAACTGATTAATTTAGTTTCTACAGTAAGAGAGAGATAAAAGAGTTTAAAAAGAATCTTAATAATCATAAAATATCCACATATATAGATTTAAATCCATAAAATTCTGAGACAGAAGCAGAGATCTTTTATAATGTTAAAGTAAGTGGAACTTAAGCAATAAATGTTTCAAGTGGTTAAAAAATTCAAATAATGAACAAATTGGTAAGGTGTCACATTAAATTTTAACAATAAATTAGTTTTTAGAAAAGCAAACTCAATTGCAAGCTTTTTATTTTTACAAATATTATTTTTAAGTTAAGTGAAAAGGTAGAATCCTTGAATTTTGGAACTCATAAATAATGTCAGAGATAACTGCCTCCGAAAAAAAAAAGAGTAATGTTAATAGAAGATGGAATTTATAAATATATACTCCAAAGAGAGTAAGGCAAGTTATTTCAAGCCTATTCAATTATTCACACAAATCACCCCAGTGAGACTATTAACACAAACCACCCAACACGGAATCTATTGTTTGGCATGTACTTTGATAAAAATGATTCACATTGTTGATTCTAATCAAAGAGACAAAATCAGAAAGGTTAATTGTATATGTTAATCAATTATGGCCTATAATTCTTCACTTAAAGAACGTACAAAGTGTAGCTATATATTTTGGCTATAAATTCATCATTTCAGAGCCTAATTTGAATGGAACTATGCAAATATACTACTCATATTCTTTCACGAAAGTTTAATAGCATTTTTATATAAAACATAAGTTAAATGAATACAAAACATTCTATTTTCAAAACCAATCAAAAAAATAATAACTTAAGAAATATATTCTAGATATTTTAGATAATATGAGAAAAATTATCAATTTTTAAAAATACAAAATGAAAACGCTATGATTTCTGTAGATTTGTTAACATTTTATGTCCGCATCTGATGAACATGAATTCAAATATTTAAAAAAAATATGTAAATGCTGTGATCCATTTTCTTCTTTTTGCCTAAAATTTCTTCCAGGAGTAATTCGAGGATTAATCTGTAAATAGTTGTCAGCTATTGATTTTTAAAGTGATGATATTATACAAATTAAAGATAACTTAAAAGAGAAAGACGCTAGAAAATTATTATAAATCTATGTTATTTTAACAAGGTTGTAAAAGCACATACATTTTTTAAAATTTCCACTTTATCTTTTAGAGTTGCAAGTTTATTTGTACTTTTATCTATTGTTTAATCTTTATAAGTAGTAGAAATAAAAGAAAAATCATTACTTTTCATAAACGTTTACTGCCGCCCGAAGGAAAGGATGTCTGTTTCTCGTTCTTAACACTGACATATTTTATGTGCTTTGAAGTTTTGTATCTTGCTATTTTTAACGAAGGGGAATTATATATTCTAAAAATATATTTAAAGGCAAAGAGTTTTAAGAGAACATTTTATTGCTTCCTATTCTTCATTTGGGAAGTTTTGGAGACAATAAAAAATCCAATGAATACTTTCTCTTAAAATCCAATAAATTATGTATTTTTCTGATCTTAGAAATATTTATATGACTGATAAGGGGATAAAATATTATTGAAAATGTCATATTTTAACAGAATTAATATTTGATGAATATATAATTTTGTTATAATAATACAGAAAAAAAGGATATTGTTTATTTTGCCAGAAATGTTAAAAATATAACTATTTAATATAAATGTGCTTGCAATATCAGCACAAATTTATGGATGTATACTTTGATGCATAAATAATATTTTGCATAATTTGATGCATAATATTTTGCATAAATAAAAAATTGATGAAAATTATGATAGGCGTAACATTGTTTAACATTAATACAAGAAAAATAATATCAGTTGTTATATATTTTACGATTAAATTTCTAATTCAAAAACATAAACTGAGAAACAATGAACAGTAAAACGTATGTGATCAAATCTAAAGGAATTATTAGTTTTTAAATGCTGAAGTAATAAACATTTACAATATTTGCATTTCATATAAGTTACGCACATGTTAGAATTTCATGCTCTTATTTTTGTTAGTGGGTCGAATGTAATTGGATAGGACGGTGAACACAGTAGCATTTTATTCCAATTTTTCTTATCATGGATTTAATATATGCTTAAATTTTTGTACAATATCATGAAAATTTGCTACATAAAATAAGTTCTGGAAACGATGTACTTTATGGATTCTTTTATGGGTTTAGGTATTTCATTAATGTATGAAGCGTAAAATTGAAATAAATTGATTTTCAATGTAACGAAACTCTCATATATACATTTATATGTAAGCAAATAGAATAAAAAAGATTATTTTAATATAAAAATTCAGGTCTTTAAATTATTCTATACAAATTTTACATGATAGCTAATAAAAATATCTTCACATCAATTTTATTTCTAAGTTTTCTTTTCTACATTTCAAAAAAAAAAGTAATAAACAAATAGGGTAAACGGTGTGTAAAAGGTCTCAAATGCATTACTTAAAATATTATTTTAATCTGCATCTATTGAGTAAAATTATCATCAAAAATTCTAAATTAAGATAATTTTTTCATCTGTACAATTTTTATTTCCGAAATTATTTTCAATTAAAATAAATTATATACGCGTTTATAAATAATTTTTCATAATAAAAGCACTTAACATGTTTAAAGTATTTATCTTTTAATACAGTCTATTTCTTACTAAATTAGAACTTAATTTTGTGGCATGTTTTCTCAATTTTTTTCTGACTGTCATACAATTTTGTTATATAGAATAAAATAAAATTGTCTTCAAAGAAATCATATTTGATAATGCAAACAAAATTTATTGAAATGTCGAATTTCTGTCAAGATTTATTTTTTTATATAGATTTCTATTCAAGCTGAAAAAAACAGATGTAACAGGGCAATCACTCAAAATTATTTCAATTTTTTTATCCCCATCCATATATTTATTTTTGTTGATAGAAACTTTAAAATACAGTAGATTTTTATGTAGATTTCCATTTAATTGCATGAATATAGTATTAAATAATGTTAAATATTGTTGATTTAATTATTAAACCAATATTAGAGAGAGAAAATTTTAAACAATAGCCTTACTGTTTTTAACATGATAATAAAAATTAAAAATAAAGAATAAATTACTTTTGAATTATAGAGATAATTTACTGGTTTTCTTCTATTGTGAAACTCTGATTAGTATAGTCGAAATAAAATAGATTTACAAGACAGAATAATTATTTTTGTCTAATTTACTTACAAAACATGGACTATATTGGCTTTAAAAAACTATATCATAGGCTTAATTTCCTGAAAAAACTATATGTTAAAATTAATAGTACAGAAATTTTCAACAAAATAGTATGCGTAATAAAAAATATTTAGAATCGATGTTTCTTTTTCTTCATGAATTTCAGTAGAGGATTTGAAATCAGCAGCTTTTTTAACTGATCGATGAACAATTATCGTGAACAGGGCCAAACCAAACCTAATCACTAAGCTACTACGGTCCCTAACCTCTAAGGAACCATAGTAGAGTAGTGGTTAGGACATCTTGTTTCCGTTCAGAAGTGCTGGGTTCGATTCCCAATACAACAAAAGGCTCCCCGATTATATGTGATATACGTGCTTGTTAAATCTGTGGAATCAAAAGTCTTGTGATCCATCGTTGAGCAGTTACCATGGGTGTAATGATCTGGTGATAATTTCCTCTCCCTCCAATGTCAAAATTGAGGGAAATTGAAGGAAACAGAATTGAGGGACTGGATACTCTGGTAGTGCCATATATCGGAGAATTTTGTGTTTAGTTTAGTTAAAACAGTTTAGAGCTAAGCCGTACTTTCACCTGCATAGTGCTCTGGTTAAATGAAAGACGCTCTTTGCTGACTTAAAACTGCATAGCCAAAGGCATAGCTAGCTTGTCTTGTCTAAGTGTCATAAGTAACAATTAACACATATGACTTATACAATTATTAGTTCTAATCCCATGTCATAAAATGTTGATCAGCCAAATTACTTCTAATCTTATCTGACCAAGAGAATTTATCAGATAATTTAAAGGGAAAATATTTAAAAATGCTTTCAGCTTGCGACTAATATCTATATCATATAGCACTTCTGGTATCAGTGAACATAACAGTTCTTACTTTGGATTGGAAATCAAACTCACTACCTTCCGTTAACGAGAGAGAAAGCACCCCAACCCAATCAGACTAAAATGTTTTACCTATTACTTAAATTCTTTGAAATGTGAGATTTGCAATCAATCAGCTATGTGGATAGCTTATAAAACATTTTGTCATTAATCTATTTAAAATTAATCGCTAATATCTATAGAATGATTACTTAAAGCATCCTTTTTTTCATATTATTTAATTTTTAAGAAATATAAATATTTTTCAAAAAGCAATTGCTCTTATTTTATTGAGTTGAAATTTCTATATTAAACTTAAAAATAAAGCTAATTTTATAAAACGAATAAATAAATTTCTAACTTTGTAAAGGGGCACACAAAACTTTAAAAGAAAATGTTAAACTTCATTACATTAAAATACTTAAAAAGATCTTTCTACATTCGATTCTAATTCTTTGTAAAATCAAGACAGTTTCTGTTCGTAGTGAAAAATAGTTGTTTTTAAATTAAAATATAAAAAGACAATATTAAGATCCACAATAAAACAGAATCGTTGTGTTGGTAGTTATCTAATTAAGGCACAGGATTTGTCTAAAGTATTAAGCACTAATTATTTAATTTAGTAAGAAAAAAATAAAGCCAAGTTAATCTCTATTCACTGTTTTAAATTGAAAATTCAAAACTTTGAGGAAAATTTTATTATTTTTATCTTTTGTTGTACTTATAATTCTGGAGTTTTTGCTTTCAAAATTATATTTTCAAATTAACTAGCTGTAGTATTTATTTTTGCAATTAACTAAAAACTTTTTTTGCTGATATGCATTTAATTTTTTTTGTCTTCAAAATTAATTTTTGAAATTCTTTGTTTCTGAAGATTTCTTATATATAAAATTTAGTACGTGAAATAAACTGAAATTTGCAGACTTTTTTGTTCTTATTGAGAAATTCGCTTAATTTTTAATAATAATTTTTCATTAAAAATTACGTTATGGTAGTGTTTTAAAATTTGTTCAGAATTTAAAATCTAATGACGAATTAAAATTTTCTGAAACTGTCCCTTAAAAGGTGAACAAATAAAATAATTAGTAAGGAAAAATATGCATTATTGAAGTAGTAAAGGACACTAATAACATTTCTTAATACTATATATGTCTAAAAATATTATTTAGAATTTTTGATAATTTTTGATAAAATCGCGTAAAAATGAATTTTTACGCGATTTTATCAAAAAATTTTTGTAGCATTCATACTCCCAATTGGAGCTAAGTACACAAGCACTAGGTGTGTGTATTTTGTATCAAAACAAATGAAGGAGAAATAAACCACACACACACACACATACACACACACACATACACACACACACACACACACACACACACACACACAAAAACAAACAAAAACAAAAACACAAAAATATATATATATATATATATATATATATATAGAAATATATATATATATATATATATAATACATTCTGTAAAATCAAATTATGATAATAATGCAATTTGTGTTTATGTAATAAATTAAAGCACCACGCAATGTAAAATGAATAATTGTGGTTAAAACTAGCCATGAGACCACTAATAAATGAGCATCCATTTTAATTCTATTTATTGTAGATATATAAATTTTCATTTAAATTAAACAGATTTTCTCAGTTGTTGTTTGAAATGAAACAAAGTAATTTAAAATAGTGTTAAATTTTAAGTCATCTATTCATTTGTTAGGTACAAATATTAAGCATATGTAAATATTTAAAGAAAGTAAATTTAATAACAGAAAATTTCACAATATCTAAGGAAAAATTTGCATTATTGATTGAACACTATGTGTTGTTAATTTCTTTTTTATAATTTTAAACAATGGTATGAGAATATTTCAAAAAATGATTTTAAACATGTCAAAAATGTTTTATAAAATCCTTGTTACTCAAGTTAATTTTCAGGGGAAATTTGCAATATTTTTTCTGCATAATAATGATTTTAATTTGTGTAAAAGAATGTACCATTGTCTTATAAATACTACATCTTTTTAATAATTGTAAAAAAAACTGGCATCAGATGAGAAAAAATTCCTTATAAAAGTGTTAGGACACTATATGTTTCTAAAAATTTATTGCAAAATAATTATTTATCAATTTATTGCATTATTTTCTTAAATTAAAATTTCTTCATATATAATGCGTTGCATATAAAATATAAAAATATGTTTTATATTTATAGCATTTTTAAGCATACTTTGAAGGGTGTACTCTTATTTAGGGGTACAGCGACTTAAAATAAATCAATTTCTATACTTAAAATTTTCCGGTATATTAAAAAAATGCTTAATAGATTAAAGTTGAATAATTTTTTCATAAGGAATGTTCTCACAAATTTTAGAATTTATTCTCAAATTTTCTTTTAACATAATTTAATCAGTTATATTTAATCAGCTTAGAATTTCTATACTTAGAACAAAAGATCAATGAAAATTAAAGTATAATGAAAACATATCTATAAATTGGCAAAGTTATTACTAATTTTGCCTTAAATTTGTATATGCTAAAATTAGTATTTTAATTATGTTATACATTAAAAATGTAGTGAAAAAAAAAAGATAACACAACACTCTAAAATGCAGTAAATTTCTCAATTAAAAAGTTTTATATGTTAAGATATAGAATTTTAATTATTTAGAATAATGTATAAAACACACACATAACAAACACACACACACACACACACACACACACACACACAAACACACACACACACACAGACGCACACACACACACAAACACACACACACACACACAAACACACACACACACACAAACACACACACACACACAAACACACACACAAACACACACACACACACACAAACACACACACACACACACAAACACACACACACACACACACACACACACACACACACACACACACACACACACACACACACACACACATATATATATATATATATATATATATATCAGAAATAAAAAAATGAACAATTTGCTTCTTCTAGCAAAATACAAAAATTAATTTCATTGTTATTTCCTTACTTGTGCATCATTTATTTTTAACTAAAATCTCAATATATGTTTTATTTAAAAATTATCGTGGCATCGTGGTTTTTATTTAAATTTTTTATTAAGTTTTTCTACAAAAATTTCTTTTAAATCTGAAAGCCATGAGAACATATATTTTTAATTGAATGGCGTAATTTTTCAAATTAGATGTTAAATTAATTTTGAAAAGTTAATCAAATTTAAATAATAAGAAAATTTTTTAAAAAGTTTCTCATACATTAAGTTGAGTTTTAATGCCTGGGAGAAATCATTTTTAATTCCATTAAAAACATTTCCTTAGCAATAGACTCAAAAATATATTTTGAATTAAATTATATTTTTGGGGTTACTGATTTGATTTCAAATTAATTAAAAATAAACTGAAAAAACAATTTCGCAAAATAACGTATCTCTTTTTCTTTTTTCGATAATTGATTTAAAAACATTAAACATCATGAGTTTACATTGTTAAATTGTCTTGACAAATAAAATATATATAATTGAATTCAAATTTTTTTACTCATTTAAAGAAAAATAAAATCATATATTCAAATAATTTACATACTTTCCAATCTATGTATGTTGATTAATAACATAAAATATTCTAACTCTAGATGGATAATAAAGCTGCTATTATTACTTGTTGAGTATCAGCTTTTGCATGCCAAAAAATATTTTTCTCTCAAACAACGTACAAATTGAAATTAAATTGTTCGTTGTTAAAATTGTCAATTTATAGTTATCGAAAAAATATGTATAGTTTAAAAATTTAGTTAATTAAATTTTTATATTATGAATAATATTCAATTGTAAAGGGGAAATATTGATAAAGATTTTATTCATTTGATTATTTGCAAATGATATAAGTTTATTTACTTTTATCTGCCGCAATTGTCATTAGTAAATAAATTTGAAGGGTATTAATTCATTAAATTGAATTTTGAAAATTTATCTCTAAGTAGTCGTTTGAACGTAATAAGCACTACCTAAATTATCTGATAAATATTTATTTCATATAAAACTAATCTAATTATTTAAAATCTCAGAATAATAAAGAATACTTTGTTGAACTGAAAAAATTGCTGGAGCTTATTTATTCTTTTTTTAACAGGTTTTCTATAATTTTGTATTACTTAAATGTATTGTGTTTTAATGTTAATTTTTTTTATTCTCTGTTTTAAAATTATGGCTGTAATATTGCCTTAATTGTTTTGAGTTGTGTCAGGCGAATGTAAATATATTATATAGAATTAGTCATATGTTTCTGTTAAGTTATTTTGCCTAACAACATAATTGTAAGATAACTCAAGAAATATTAATAAATAATGGAATGTTTTCAAAATGTAATAAGTTCAAAATTAAAATAATTCTTTGCATTTTTTAAAAAAACTTACACTACTGGCCATTAAAATTGCTACACCAAGAAGGCGACATGCTACAAACGTGAAATTTATACGAAAGGAAGAAGGTGCTGTGATATGCAAATGATTAGTTTTTCAGCGCATTCAGACAAAGCAGGCACCAGTAGCGACACATACATTGTGTTTAAATGAGGAAATTGTTCAGCCGGTTCCTCATACACAAATTACATTTGAACGTTGTTGCCTGGTGAAAAGTTGTTGTGATGCCTCGTGTAAAAAGGAGAAATGCATACCAGCACTTTTCTGATTTTGATAAAGGTCGAATTGTAGCGTACCGGGATTGCGGTTTATCTTATCGCAGTATTGCTACTCGCGTCGGTCGAGATCCAATGACTGTTAGCAGAATATGGAATCGATGGGTTCAGGACGGTAATACGGGACGCCATGCGGGATCTCAACGGCCACCTATCACTATCAGCCGAGAATACAGGCATATTATCCGCATGACCGTAATGGATCGTGCAACCACGTCACGAGCCTTGAGTCAAGAAACGGGGCCGTTTGGAAGACAAAATGTGTCTGCACGAACAGTTCGACGACGTTTGCAGCAGCATGGACTCTCAGCTCGGAGACCATGGCTGCGGCTTCCCTTGACGCTGCGTCATAGGCAAGAGCGCCTTCAATGGTGTGATCAACGACGAATCTGGGCGCACGAATAGCGAGACGTCATCTTTTCAGATGAATCCAGGTTCTGTGTACAGCATCATGATGGTCGCATCCGTGTTTGGCAGCATCGTGGTGAACGCACACTGGCAGCGTGCATTCGTCATCGTCATACTGGCCCATCACCTGCCGTGATGGTATGGGGTGCCATTGGATACACGTCTCGGTCACCTCTTGTTCGCATTGAAGGTGTTTTGAACAGTGCACGTTACATTTCTGGTGTGTTACGACCCGTTGCTCTACCCTTTATTCGAGCCCTGCGATACACTACGTTTCAGCAGGATAATGCCCGACCGCATGTAGCCGGTATTGTACGGACCTTCCTTGATACGGATTATGTTCAGCTGATGCCCTTGCCAGCACGTTCTCCAGATCTTTCACCAATAGAAAACGTCTGGTCAATGGTTGCCGAGCGACTGGCTCGTCACCAAACGCCAGTCACTACGGTTGATGAACTGTGGCGTCGTGTTGAAGCTGCATGGGCATTTGTACCTGTACATGCAAATTAATCTCTGTTTGACTCAATGCCCAGGCGTATAACTGCTGTTATTACTGCCAGAGGTGGTTGTTCTGGGTACTGATTTCTTAGGATCTATCCAGCCAATTTTTTTGAAAATTTAATCAGTTGTTATTTTTAGTATAATATATATGTCCAATAAATATCGTTTTGTTATCTGCATTTCTTCCTGGTGTAGCAATTTTAATGGCCAGTAGTGTATTTCTATTTCTAGTGTGCTTTGTATCTTTCCCTTCTGAAATTATTTTAATATAATATTATTTTTTATTTCTAAATAAATAGTTTAGATCATTTCATTCAGAAAAAAGAAAATATAGAATAAAGAAATGGGTGACTTTTTGATTTCCTTGGGATAAATAGTATTTTACTGAATAGAAATTTAAGTATATTGCTCAAGGAACACACACACATTTTTTTTTAAAGAATCTTTATTGAATTGATGTGCAATTATTTCATATATTTATAATTACTGTTAGTTTAATAAATTGTTGTAATCATTGTTTCATTTGTATAATATATAATACTTTCAAAAATCTTTACAAACTTTTTCTAAAAAAACTCAATTTTCACTTTCAATTTAAATATTTGCAATACTATTTTAGAAATAAAATTTCGTAAACATGAATTTAGTAACTTTAGAAAAATATTTTAATACAAAAGGAATATTTTTATTTAAATTTAAATCAATCCACACAAAATGCACATTTAACAACGTAATCTACCAAAAGAATGAATATAAACATTCTTAATAATAATGTTGTTATGATAAATAAAAATAAGAAAAAATTTCATTTTTTTAAAGAAATTAGGAATTTTTTTAATATTATGATTTTTAATTTATAAGCATGGTATTACTTCATTCTATGCAGTAATTTTTTCTTGCTATTTTAAAATAAATTTGTAGTTTTTATAAGATCTTTAATTAAACTTGCTAATTGATTTGTTATTTTTTTGTAACGCAAAAGTTATTTTTTCATATGATGACTAATTAGACTGTAAAGTTTAGACTTCGAAGTTTTAAATACAAGCTTTCCAGTGGAGAAGATATGACTAAAATAATTTTATAACATTATAATTTCATAAATATAAAAGATTGTTCTTTTTTAATAAATGTGTAAATTTGCAGTAATTTTTATTGTATCCTAATATTTTACATATATGTATGCATTTAAGTATAATGTTGTGAACCAAAGTTGAAACACATAGGAATCTCTCAAGTGCACATATTTCTTAACAGTGTAGAGCAGATTTTTCTGATTATATAAGACACATTGATATTTACATATTTCATAGATCTGTATAAGAAAAATTCTTAAATCCATTTACCTTTATTTTATTTCTAAACATTTTTCCTACTTTTTACTTCATGACAAATGTATTGTTGTTATATCTTTCGTTACACTATAATTTGTTGTGTCGATTGTAGTGCCCGATTATACACATAATGGATAGAAATACTTGCTAATTATGAATAAAATTTTACATTTGGCAAATGTTCCAATAAAAATAATAATCTTTAAAAATTAATATGTATAATCCAAGTGTCACAGTTTTATTAGAATGAATCTCTGTACAGAATAATAGTAAGACTAATGTTTCTGATGCTTATTTCATTGCAGGTGGAATTCGATGATGTCATCGCCGAACCAGAAGGAACTTATTCTTTCGATTGTGTGTGGAGGAATTCCAACTACATTTTCACTTGCTCCAAGAACTGCTGCTACAAGTCCCTCACTCTGATATGTGCCTTGCCCATCGCTTTCGTTTCCGGTTGCACGTTCGCTTGCCTCACGTTCCAACACATCTGGTGCATCGTTCCAGCACTTCGCCAGTGTCGCATCAACTGCTACATGGTGCGACAGTACCTGTCAGCAGTGCTGGACTCTTGCCTGGGTCCATGCTGCTCAGAGATGGGCCAGTGTCTCAGCCGCATTAGAATAGGACGGTACCAGTTAACTTCATCAGAAGTCATTTGAAACATTCTAGGTGTTATTTATTTGTCTGGAGAGTCATTTTTTTTTAAATTTTCGTGTTAAGCAATGTAGCATTTTAATATTGGAAACTCTAGCTACGCTTAAATGTCATGTTTATATATTTTTGCATTCGAAATTTATTACTATAACGCATTTTTAATGTTACCTATCATTCAAATGTATTATACATATTTCATTTACGATTCATTGTTAAAAAATTATACATGAATAATCCTATTTAAATATTTATTCACTATACGCTTTTAGATTAAATGAAATTTAAGTTATCTGTTTGAATGAAATATGTCAAGAAAGTTTCTGTTTTTACATTTGTAATAAATGTTAAAATAAATAATATGAAAAAAATTATTTTGCAGTACATAAGATGAAAATATATTTTGTATTTTTTGTCAAATGTTGTAAATTGTATAGAAGATATTGCGCTTTTACACTCTAGATTCAAGTTAGTTAATGAATTATTCCTCCGATTTGTTAATTGTGATAACGAAATGCAAGTCTTAGTAACCAATTTAAAACTTTTAATATAAAAAAAATCTTCTAGTTTAGACAGTTGCTTCAACCACAGCTTCAAATATCGTCTTTGTAAATAGCTTTATGCTTTTTCTGAATTTTTTTTTACCTTAAATGTGATTGAGATTCTCACCAATGAAATATAGTTTATTGAAAGCAATCTTAGTTAATTTGAACATTGTAAACTTTATTAATTCTCTCTGGTTTATTCTTATAGAAAACATTAGCATAAGCATTATTATATGCATTTGCACACATTACATTTGCCATCTCAAGTTATTTTGATGTTTTTCTTTTTCATATTTATTGATTGTGGCAAGGAATAATTTGTTTTCGTAGAAGTTCTATCTTAAATTTGACCCAAATTTCAATGGGATTTTAATTAAATTACATAAGTTTAGTGATTACAAAATATGAACATCACATGTTGCGATATTATTCTAGAAATTATCCTTTTCATTTTTTCAACCTCTATGTTCACAGAAGATGAATTTAAAAATTTGAATTCAGTTGGAATCTGAACTAAGTACTAATTATTTCATTTAACTCAAAAATCTTTAATTAGAATTTAATATAAGTTATGTTAGCAAAACTTTGTGTTATTCTAAATTATTTTATTGTAAAAATATTCTTTATCTAGCATATTATCTTACACTTATCTCTAATGATTTATTCTCCCATACAGTAAATTGAACATTTCTATAAATTGTACACTTTTTAAATACATTGATATTTTTAGAAGCACTTTTCTTTCCGATTCTACAAATATTTGTGCTATTCAGGCTGACTTAATTTTTAAGCTTAGATAAAATAAAAATATGTGCTAAATATAAAGTACCTGAAGCTGAAGAATTTCTTAGAATTCTTAAGTATTTTTATTTCCTCATCATAGTTGCTTCCTTTGTTGATGTTTTTGGAGTCATAGTTAGTCTTTCAATAAATTGAAAGGAAACGATCTTAATTTCTATGCCACCTGTCGATTTATCAAGAAGTATTTATGTATGTGCATGAAAATACATAATTTAAATACTGTATAGAAAACAAGAAAACATATGTTAAAAATTAATCAATGATGTATCTTTGCCATTAAATTTCAAAATTCCGTGAATAAATATTATTTAATTACATTATCAATAATTTAAATTATCAAATTATTTAATTTGTTAATGTAAAATAATTATAAAAACTAAGTAATTTACAGTATGTTTTAAAATTATAAGAACAAACAAAATGTGATTTATTTAAATCGCACACTTATAAAATATGCAATTGTAAGTTATCAAGATAATCGGAATGATTATTGTAATTATTTTATGTTTTTATATATTATCATTTTCACAAATATATCATTAAATAAAAAATTGAGTTAGTTACACGTAGTAAATAATTTTTGAAATATCAGTGTTAAATAACTGCAAGACTAATAAGATTTTATATGAAAAACTGTTTTAATTTTCTAAGTTAATATATTTTTCTTTCAAAAACATTTGCATTACAAAAAATTAAAGAAATAAAGAAAGTTTGAATTCGGTTTTTCTATGAGAATTGTCAACTTATGTGGAAGATTTAAAATATAAATTTCAAAAATTTATTTTAATAAAAGTTCTAGAAATTTTGAATGGTGAAAAAAGCAATACTTATACTGTTTCGAAATCTTTATTCATACTATTAAAATTAAGATTTTTATAAAAAAATATAATAGATTTGGGAAAAAGATTAATTTATCACCGCTGGAAATAATAAACCAATTTTTGTCATATCATTAAAAGTAATTTATTTAATTGTAAAATAACATCTCTAAAAATTGAAATTATTGCACATACCACAAATCTGAGTGACATGAAGTTAATTATTCAAATGTTAAAATGTTCAAAAATTATAAAATCGCCAAAACTATTTAAAAAATTATAAAAAAGATTAGTATAAATCAGCTAGGCATGTCACATTCCGGAACTACACTTGGAGAAAATAATTTTTCTTACAAAAAATAACTTTATTTACATAACTTGAACGGTAATATGAATCACTGATATGATTTACAACAGAATCTCGAAATGTTTTCAGTAGACCCACAGAATTATGATAAGAGTAAGTGAGTGAAGTCGTAGGTAGTTCTTGCATTTCATGAAAAATAATAACACTTTTAGAAAAAATGGATCAGCAGTTATCAGTCACTGCTTTATCAACATTTTGCCCCGTTTATTTCACTTTTACGAATTCAAATTGGAAATTTCAGCAAGATAGTGTGCCACTCCACATGTTATAATCCATTACAAATTATTTTCAGTAAATAACTATTAAAGTCTGAATCTTGATGATCCATAGGCCAAAATTGAATTCTATAAACATATAAATTTGGCTAGTCAGATTTGTTCAGATAATTTATTGCCGGTATGAGTCCATAGAGAAATTTAAAGTAATTATCATGAGTAAATAAAGTGAAATTTCGAAAAAACCACTCAAAAACATGATTAAATATAGAATTCTATACACGAAGACATCTTGAAAATTAATGAATTAACAACTTTTAATTTTGTTAAATATTGTTTTAATTAGTGGTCTTATAATTTTGTGACAGGTAGCTTAATAGTAGAAATTTGACATTATTGATAAATGTTTATCATTAAATATCTCATAAAATATTATATATTCCATTTATTTACATCAATTTAATTTAATTAAAAATATCATCATTTGTTATAAAAATGGGAAAACATTAACAGTGGTATAATTTTGTAGCACATCTTATTAATATTTTTGTACAATATTAATACAGTATTGTACAAGTATAATAAGTATTTTACAAAAGTATTAATACAGAGCTTTTTGTGTTATTTATATAATGTATTCTTAATAACACTTTTAAATTACACTTTCAAGTTTTAAGTTTTTTTAAATACACAAATCTTTATATATCCATAATAAAAATCTCAAATGTCTTTCAAATAAAATTAAATCAGAAATTATAGAGTAATAAGCTTAAAATAGCTTCCTCTAAAGTGAAAGATATTCCATATTAATTATTTTCAGTTAAATATACAATAACAATTAAAAGTATAAAAGTTATCAGAACTTCTAAATTAATGTTAACTAATACTTGTAATTATTTTTTTCTTACTAATTCTTTGTTTTAGTTAATTAAATTTTGATTTTATTCAAGAGAATTAAAAGTTATCCATTAATAAAAATTTTCCATCGTCATTTATTTGCTAATAATAAAATAATTGGTATGAAATCATGATAAATATTCAAGTGTTATTAAATATAAAAATTCGATTTATATGCATATCATCAAAAAATCCAACTTATAAATATTTTTTCCAAATAATTTATTTCAATATATTTTCCTTAAGCGTACAATTTTAGTATTTTTAAATTAAAATCGTTCAATTTATAACGGTCATCCAGAAAAAAGGATAATTTTTTATTAAAAAGCACAATTATTTGTAGGGCAAAAAATGTTTATGCATGAAGCTTCCTATGATTTTATTATAATTATCCCCTATATTTAAATATTTTTTACAGGGTATAGAGAATAAAAATACACACAGACGGTACTAACGGTAGTTATTGTAAGGCTCTTTTAAGCATCTACCACATAATTGCCTTTCGAAAAGATATTTTAGATAGTCTCAAGAGAAAAAACCATCAATCTCCTAATTATCAATTCCAAAGAACACTATACTAACACTACTTCAAAATGATACAAAGATGCTTGATGATGTGGTTTATCCTCCAAATGTCTGACGAAGTAGATCCATCAGATTATGATTCCTAAGGAAATTGAAAGATACTAGATAAATGAGACAGACAATATATTCAATCATATGCGACATCTGAACATGAGTTTCGGAATTTCTATGTTATGATTAATTGCATCGGTTTTTTTTAAAAAAAGTTGGTCACTGAATTCCTTTACAAAAAGCATTATGATTAATAATCAATCTACAAATCTTCAGCGAGATTTTAGATAGAGCTTCATCTGAGATCCTAATTAAAACTTAAAGGAATTACATCAGATATAAGAGATTTCTTTGTCAATAAACTGTACCAGTTCACGATAATGACCGTCCTCACATAATAGCTGCTGCAACTCATTAATTGGTTGATAAATTTGGGAGGAAACTTTTCTAAGTCAATAAATAACATTTTCTCTTTTTTATCTATTATAAAATAGTTTTTGGACAAAAATTATTTTAAAAGTGATGAAGAAATAGAAGACGCAATGATCACATAGATTATTGAATTAACCGAAGAATATAATATGCGAATACTGGCATTTCTGTAAAGATGAAATATATATCTATGTAATGGAGGTTATTTTGTTCAGAAAGGAATTAATATTTATGTATATGACAAATATTTTTCTTTCTTAAATAATTTATTTTAATTGTTCTCAAACAAATTGGTATTTAGACTTTCTGTATGCTTCTCATGCTAATAATAACTGATGTACACAAATATCACATTAATTACACAAGCAAATGTTTTCATATTGTATCGATTTAATCTGAAATCTCTTCGTAATATAAATAAAGTGTTTTAAATTATTAGAAGCAATTTATTGTCATAGATTGTATTATATGTATATGGAATTGATATTTGTTAAAGCATAGTTTGTAATGTCTTTAAAAAGATTTAAAGAGCGCTTATTCAATTTATATTAGTTTGTTGCAATTATTGGATTTTAATTATTTAAGGCACCCGTACACGTTGAAAACGTCAATTTCGACCAAAAATGATAAATTAATTTTATTCTTTCGTTAAATAAGGAATTTTAATAGCTTTACAAAATAGGTTTGTTTTTGTTTCTACGTTAATTAGATTCCGAGATAGGAAGGATTTCGTAAAGATTAGGAAACCGAAATTATACATATTTAAAGCAACGGAAGTAAGCGCTTCAAGATCTAGAATGATGTTAAAAATTAGCTTAAGCAGTGTTTAATTTTGAAATAGAAATTTAGTAAGCTTTTAAAAGATACATAAAATAATTACTGTTCTGGAAATCAATCAGAAAATCAAATAAAAATATTAATCAGAAAATATGAGAATTTTTATAAAGACAATACTATAATCTTTAAATGCGCTTTTTCAGAACTGGCTTTTGCCTATCATTTGCAGGCTTCAAAAATGATAATTCAAGATACTTTTATAATATGATCATGGAATTTCATGAGCTTGATCTGTATATTGTTTTCTAGAGAGAGTACTAAAAGAATTTTAATCACTTGAATATTTCCCAAAGTATGGCCTCTAATTTGAATAATGGCACAAAAAATTTGGCTAAAATTTCAGTATAAATATTGCACTAGCCGTAATTATTTTATATTTTAACAAAAACTTAAAATTTTAGTACATGCTCTAAATAACAACATATAGATTATTTGGCATTAATTTTTTTCAAATATGTTTAATAGTTTTTGATGTCGCATTTTTAAATTTTTTTTTAAAAAATGCTTAAATTAGTAGACATATTTAACATTTCTGAAGAATAATATTGGCATATATCAAATATTAGTAGCTCAATATTAATGTTTTCTAAAGTGAAATAAGAAAAAATGGTTACAGTGTATATATGCAGTGAATTAAAAAAATACTCTGAACGTATTCGGGTACCTTAACATTGTTTATTGTTACATTTTTATTAAACTTCTTTCAATTCATATTATTAAATGATAAATAGTTAACAGAAAATTGTATGTTCAAATAAGGATATAATAATCTATAATATCTTATTTTTCTGTTATTGTATTAATGGGATTTCTCAAAAAGCAAGGAGGATTTTTTTTTGTTAGCAGTAACTGCAGTTATCTATTTGTCTGACAGAAAAATAGCCTCAATCATTGAATCATAAAATGTTGTTTTAAATATTATTAGAAAAATTTGATAAAAGAATAAAAAAAGGTACACGTCTTGCATTTAAAAAATTAATATTCTCTTCGTCCTAAGAATAATTTTGTTTAATAAAATTTGCATGCTTCTTATTAATCGTAGAATTTTTAACAAAGTTTAAAGAAAAATGTATTACAGCGTATTTAGTTATTTACAATATCTGTGTGTTCTTTGCATAAAAATTTAGTTTATCAAGGAATTTTTTAACTACAAATATGAATGCAATTGAAGAAAAAAATATTAATTGCAAAAATTAACTTTTTTAAATACCTATAAAAATCAATAGCATAATAAATTTGCAGAATACATTTTCAATCAACTACTAATAGGATAAATTACTTTTTTAGTAGTAGGATGTGAAATCTAGATACGTTTTGAAAAAAAAATTATGTAAGTATGTTTATGTAATTATTCACGAAAATACTTTATTTTGATTATATTTCAAATCATAATTAAAAATAAATAGTTAGTAAATTACATCAATAAATGAATGTATATTAGTAAAACTTACTTAACTACATCCATAGAAAAAATGAATATTTGTTGTAAAAGATCATTTATTATTTAACCACCAAATGTATTAAACCACAGTTTGAATTTCAGTGATTGCGTGATGGTAATATATACAGCAATTTATCAAACTATGGTTTGGAAAGCGGTTACTTCTGTAATGCAATATAATAGGCTTAATTCGCAACTATTATAAAGTCTTATTATGTTGCTGCAACACTAAATCTTTTATCTTTCCACATAAAATTTGTGGGCCCGGAATCCCCCATTCTCGCAAAGCTTACTATAAATATATTCAAATGTCTGCAAATAATACATATCTCTTATCGGAAATCATTATTTAGAAAACTTTGAAGTAACTATTCCGTTTTCACATCTACTGAACTATAGATAAATTGCAACTGCGGGACTTGTTTAACGGGAGCATCTACTATTCAAAACAGCTATGGAAAATGAGAGCTAAAGCAGCATTAATATATTGTATGTACAACGATAGTTCATGAAGTCTAATTTGTACGAAAAGTTTAGTGGTTTGAATTGATGGCTTAAAATATTTAATTTGATAGAGTATTCTTAATACATTTATAACCATAGATAGAATGATTGTTTCAGATTCAGTCATCATTGAAACAAAAGTATCAATCAATAAAAAATAATATATGCATATTAGTGACAATTAAAATAATCAATCTTATTTTAAAATCATGAGAACAACTTATGAAAGTATATATGTTACATTACTTTTTCCGAAATTAATTATACTTGGTTATTGATAGCAAAAAATCAGCATTCAATTAAGCTGAATGACAAATAATTAATTCTAATGAATTATTTACCAATAACAGTATTAAAATGTCACGTATAATACGTAAGTATTAATAATATTTTATTTATCTTGTTGTATGATGTAAACTAAAATAAGAAGATAGGAATAGTAAGCAATTAAAATATAAAAAAAACTTATATGATATAAAATATAACATTATGAGCTAAATTACAAGCTCTGCCTCTGCTTTATCCCTTCAATATACTAAAATGTTCTTTTGAAAATTAAATTAAATACTTAAAAAAAACTGAGGGCATCAATTTTGAAATTGATAGTAAATATTGAAAATTATTTTGTGCACCTCAGCTGAAGAATACATTAATGTAGCCAGTAAACAGTTTGAAACTATTTTACAGTTTTGGGGGAAAATGGCAATTCAAAGAAACTAAAGATACAATTTACTCAACTTTGTTCCAAACACTGTTTTGGATCTCAGAATACGATATCACGAAATGACAGCAAAAAAAAAAAAAAAAAAAAAAAAAAATGAAGATTCTAAAAAACATTCTAAAATCATATCCGTACCAGAAAACTGGCACAACTGTCTATTATTATGTAAATTCCCCGTGCAAAAATGCAGCAAGAGGATTTTCAAGTTGTTTTTCTAATGTCTGAAACTAGTCTAAGAGGGATTCAAACTCGTATAAGACAATTCTCAAATTCATAGAAGTTCGAAGTGTTAGTGATTTTTACTGGGTCACACATTGCAAGACATTCGAGATGTGTTGAATAATACTTATGGATTAAACTTGAGGTGTTCCAAAGAGTATCTACAATCATAAAAGAGATCTTGATGTCCTCCATGAGCAATTCTTGATGAATTAGGAACCAAATTATGCTGCAGATATTGTACAAGCTTATCGAAATGTACAATAGAGATAAATTGATATAGGTAATTTGAGAGGTTGCTTACATATCTGTCTGTTGTTAGATTTGTCTCTATAAGTAATATGGGCTCTACATCACACCAATTTCACATGGTCTATACTATCATGGAGGTTCCACTAACTTAAACATTCACCTACTGATATGTAGAATTGGTAGATTCACGAGGTTTTCTAAACATCATTATGTGTCCAATAATCCAATACAATTGGAAATGATATCAGGCAAGGTGTTTCTAGTCATCGACATTCAAATAGCAGTATTGGTGTGCCTAGGTGGGATGTATAGTTATGCGCATAGTCAGTGACAGTTCACATGTGCGAATTATGTTCTGTGATTTTATGTTAATGATGGTTCATTAATTGATTCGCTGGTTGACACTTTTTGATGCTCCAAAACTTATATTTGCAGCATTTTGAGACAAAGTTACACCTTTACCTTATTTAAAATTCTGAAGTGTCAATTCTGTTTTAATAATTTATTTTTTTCATGGTCTACTTTTAATAACTCCATGTGGCCTGAGATTTAATATTATATTGGATAGCTAATACTTTTGGTACATTCTTAAGAGGGCCTTAAGCAAACATTCATATTTAGTCGCTATTATAAAGATGTTGTGTCAGTTTCTCAAGCATCGACTGTAACATCCTTTCAAAGTCCCTTATCATACTTGATAAATTGACATTACAGGCACAATTAACTGGTCTAATAGCTTTGCTAAATATGTTTTGTCTTATACAAAAGCTGTAAACCGAATATACCATTGTTTATTGATTACTAGCATTCATTACTTGTATATGCACACATGTACTAATTTTTCTTGCATTTGTGTGCAGATTAATCAATAACGAAATATTAGTGGTCTGTGTTGCAGTTATGAAATGCCGAAATCCTTTTAAAGAAAAAAAGTACAATGAGAGAGATTTAAGCCAAAAAATCCACCAAATATACAAATAAGATCATAGAGAATAAGAATCATTTCTTTGTTTAGAGCTGCTTTTTTAAATAAAATTTCATGGGCTATGCGGCATATAATTTCTCTTGTAGATTTCGTTAACAAATGATGTATTTTAAGTAACAAACATATTTGAAAATTAAATGGTATATCAAGTGAATACAGATTAATTGTATTGAAAAATAAAGTAATTGGAATATAAAAGCTCATAAGATAAATTTGATCTTATGATCTTAACTTACTAATAAAAAGATTGTTTAAAACTACTAAGATAAAATTTAAGTATTATTTTATATAAGTTTTTGTTTACCGAATTACAATATTTTGTTCAGTTGATACGCATACCTTCTCAGCTGTGTTATTCTGCATTATTTTTAAGGTTCAATTAAATTTTTGATTCTAAACTATTCTTTATTATAAAATTTTGTAAAAACTCAACACACACACACACACAATTATATTTAGAGTACAATAATATCACTACAATTACCATTCTTATGTATCTGTTATTTTTTGGAATAAAGTTTTTAAAGTAAGTACTTCATCAGACGCAATAAAGTCTATAAAATAGGCTATTTTTATCCACGCAAATGTCTACTATATTTCATATTTTCGTTCAGAAATTTGAATAAAGTAAAATCCAAGATACTAGTTCCAATTTATCTTGAAAATAAAACAACAAATAGAACTAATATTTTACAAATTCATGACGGGTATATTTAAGAAATTCAAATTATATATATATATATATATATATATTTATATATATATAACATTTTATTAATTTGAAATAATAATTTTGAAAATGTTGTGTTTCATTAGAGGGAGAATTAAATAACCAAAAATCTTCTCTGAGAAGTAATCAAAAAGGATTATGTGTCTTACAAAGAGAGAAAGCTTATTCTCCGTCGCTAAATTAACTACTAACTGCTCTCAGGAAACCAAAAGTAGAGATCCAATGCCAGATTTCGTCATAAATGATTCTCACATCTCCATAGTAACCAAAATTAATCCTGATAACTATCCACAGAAATTGTTTGGATGACTAATTTAAAGATTTCATTTTCCTAATAATTTCAAACGTGTAATGAGATTTTTGTGTTATAAAAGGAGGTAATTTTCACTTAGAAAGTAATAAAGCTTTTTCAATTTTACCTGAGGGCACCAATTTATAAGATTTTTAAACAATGGTCCAGACTTCAAAAATTTATTTGCAATCCTCCTTTGAAACTTTTATTCTTTTTATTTTCAAAATATTTAAGTTTTCAAACTTATAGTTTTATTTTAAAATGCTTTGTATGTCATTGCACATGATGAATTATTTTGTTTGTAGGAGTAATTAATTAGAATATGCAAAGATAGTCTTTGATACTAAATTACTAAATTTTATTTTTGAGGAAATTGTCCCGTATAAAATATGTGCTCACATGTAAAGACAACAATAACATAATTCATTTTTAATTAATATACTCCCAATGAGCTAAAGCCAGAAAGTTATCTTGACATTATCTAATTTAGTACTTTATTTTTATGGAAATTAAATTTAAAATAAAAGAAAATAAAGCTTTATTTCGAAACTTTTTCATTCGTTTGTATCATTGCATCTTTAATAATGATAAAGTAGTGATTGCTATGAATTTGAATTGAAAGAAATAAAGAAAATATGTTAAATAATTATGACTGAAAATAGATTGAAAATTAAGAGAAAATAAATCAAGAATATGGCTTTATTTTAAATTTTCGTGTGTGAAAAAGATTTTCTTTTGAAAATTTTGATTTTCTTTCTTTCTTGTTATAAAATGGAATTGATAAAAATATTTAAAAAATTAGGAATTCCTAATGATTGCTATATAAGAATAAACTGAACTCAATAAGAACACAAAATTTGTATTAGTTTAAAATTTTTTGTGACAAACATTGTATTTTCTTAAAAATAATTGCAAAATCTAAACTGAGCATTTTAAGAAAACAATTTGTCATTCTTAATGTATTTCTTTTTTCGTAAATTAAATCAAAAGTATTAAGTCAAAAGGTTATAATTAAAAGGAATTATGAAAAATTTTGTTTTTAACTCACAATTTCACAGCATTAAATGAGTTTTTAACTCAATTTCACAACATTAAATGCAAACAGATACATTTTTATTATACATTATATATGCAATAATTTAAATTCTTAAAACATGGGGCAGAATGTTCAAATTTACATACAACATGGATATATACTAAATATATGCAGCATGGAATAAACAAATACAGTTTGAAAGATGTTATATCATATTACCGGTATTAAGTGTAAAAGAAAAAAAAATTAAGATCATTCAATTATAAAAAAGGAAAAAGATAAATATTAGGAAAATAATTATGTTAGAAATTTGAAGCATACTTCATTTACTTCCATCATCACCTCCTATAAAAAATTATTTGTTTTTCTAAATTGAAATTTTATTACATTCGTGTTACATTTTTTGCTAGTTCATTGAAAAATTTTAAGCATTCTAAACTTAACGAATATCACTGCAAATCTTAAAGCATATGAGACTAAAGAAATTACAGCTAGCACACCAAAACAATAGATGAAGAATGTCTTTTCCATTGTTGCATGACAAAATTTTCCCTCGAATTGCAACAGAAAATCAAGAATTGTTGGATGTGTTCGAAAGAAATTATTTTGACCATTCATCTGTAATGTGGAACTTGGTCAGAGTAATTTTTAGCTTTTCGTTAAGATAAAGGAATTTCGTGATAGTAACAGTTTTGGAAGGGGATGAATATTTGGAGAATTAATTGACACAAAGCGTAATTAACTGGTGACAGAGCAGAATAACTTGAGAAATCTGTAATTCGTGAACAAATGTGACAATAGTTAAATGAAAGAAGGAATTACGTATTAAAAATATAATTATGTAATACATTTATTAAATTTCACTTATGCAAAATTTTTTTTCGACAAATATTAAATCCTGATCCTTTTAACGTTTTAAAATAATCGAAATATTTAAATTGTTTTTTTTACAATACTTATAATAATCTTCATTTTCATAACTAAACAGATTATTTTCAAAATAATCCAAATGAAAATTCCTTCTTTTATGAAATCTTTTCAAACTAAAAACCTAAACATTACTGATGTGAAGGTTTTATTTAAGATTATATATATATATATATATATATATATATATATATATATATATATATATATATATATATATATATATATATATATATATATATATATCTTAAAGTTATATGATGAATTGAAACTTTAATATAAAACACAGAGTTACGGAGTTTGTCACTCTATATTCTTATTTTTTATAGAAATATAATTTGAATTTAAACAATAGTTTAAAAAAATGAAATGCCTAATGACCACCAAACCTTAGATAGATATGAACTCACAACCTATAGAAAAGACTGGAATACAAGAAAATGAAAGTGTATAAAACTAATTTTCAATAACAGTATCTCATTTATAGATCATTCTAAACTTTTATCTCAAGAACTATTTTTAAATGAAATCTCTATGTCAAAAAATTAAAATAACTGGTTATAAAATTAAATTTCAGATGAAAATAAAGCAAATGTTATTCGGCATTTAACAACAAATAAGATAACTGTCATATTATTTTGTATGTATTTTTATTTTTTCTTAAAAATATGTATAATGTGACAGTTTTTGAGTATTTATAGTTTATTCATAAATTAATTTATTTTATCTGATGATGTTAAATATTTAATTTTTTAGTTTTAAAATAAGTTTAATTTTGTAAATCTTAAAATGCAATATTCTAAATTAAATTACTTATTTAATTTGGAGAATAGTAAACTGAATTTCTTGAAATCAGATCTGTCTGTCTGTCTGTGTATATATATACATATATATATACATATATATATATATATATATATATATATATATATATATATATATATATATATTATATATATATATATATTATATATATATATATATATATATATATATATATATATATATATATATATATATATATATATATATATATATATATATATATATATATATATATATTATATATATATATATATATATATATATATATATATATATATATATATATATATATATATATATATATATATATATATATATATATATATATATAATATGAATCTGGCAAAAATGCTGAACTAGAATTCTTAAAATATCTCGAACACAGTTAAAGTTCTAGGATTAATATGAGAAATGAAGAATAAATTTAATAACTACGTTTTCGGATTGTTTTCCTTTGTTTCTATGGAATTTCAGAACTATGTTCAAACATTTTTTAAAAAATACTTTAAGTTTTTTTGACTATAAAAAATAATAATCCTCAAAAATGATGTAAGAGAGAGAGAGTAACCTGTTCCCAAAGCATCAAATCCAACAATAATGTCCTTGAAAGAAGCTTTTTACTATTATTTATTTCTTAACTGCGAAAGTTTACTCACTCCATTAGAGTAAACTTTTTTTTATTAAAAAAGATTCTTAGATAAATGCTTCTATTTTAAAAGTAAAATTTGTATTTAATTTGTGCTAGCATTTTCCATTAAATTTATTTTTCGTCACCTTGGTTGCTTTGGAAAACAAAAAAAAAAAAATTTAAAAATTGGTTTCAGATAAATTTTATTGTATTTTGCATTTAAAGATAATTTTATGTACATTGCTTTCATTGACGTTGCTTCATACTAATCTAGTTCATTAATCTAAGGAATAATTTAAACACTCAGATACAAAAATTGTTGATTTTTCAATGTTTTCAATTTTTTAATAATTTTTTTATAAAATGAATAAATGTTTTCAAAC
Organism: Latrodectus elegans; assembly: GCA_030067965.1. Lineage (NCBI taxonomy): Eukaryota > Metazoa > Arthropoda > Arachnida > Araneae > Theridiidae > Latrodectus > Latrodectus elegans. The sequence goes on along the minus strand of CM057820.1, from coordinate 91,734,903 downwards.
TGGTTCTATTTAGAACCTACATTTAAGAAAATATTTCTTTCATTTACATTTAACAATATATAAGAATTTTAAAAGTAAATATATTAAAATACACAGATTTTATCAATTTTTATATTTTGGAATTAACTACATTAATTTCTAAGCAATTCATTTCACAATATACCTAACAAAATATAATGCTTAGGATTATTGCAATATAATTCAGTGTAAACCCAAAACTTCTCGTAAGACATTATTTCTATCTCAAGTAATGAAATTTTTAATCTATAAGATTCTGCGAATATTGATAATATTTATGATGCTACTTTAAAATATAAAACTCTTTTTCTAAAACACATTATAAAATCAAAGTAGTATATACAAGTTTTAATTGTTCCTTTCATGATTAAGAGCAAATTCCTCATTAAAAGCGAAATGTATCGTTTAGCATGTTACCTTATATTCTTAATCTCAATTTAATATATAATTAAATGAACACACACACACACACAGATATATATATAATATATATATATATATATATATATATATATATATATATATATAATATATATATATATAATATATATATATACATATATATATAATATATATATATATACATATATATATAATATATATATATATATGTATACAGTAATAATAACAGAAGCTTCTATAGATAATAAATTGCCCGACATTGAAAATGCAACATCAAGAAAGAATGATCTGAAAATTATGTGAATTTCAGGTAAAGATCCTTACCGAATAATGCGAATGATGTAAAATACTCTGCATGTAGGATAAGATTTAAGGGGAGGAACTGGAAGAGTGGGCAATATTTGCGAAGATATTACTGCTTGGAAAATAATAGTTGAAAGTTTGTTCTTCTCACAAAGGACGTCTGAAAATGCAAAGAAGGCCATGCCATATTCGACAGAGTCAGTTCTGGCAAACAAATGAGTTTACGAGGAGTATGGTATTGGAACTGAGATGGAGAGATTGGTCCTTATAGCTGACAGACACCTAGATAAGTCCACATTGCTGTAATGAAGATGATTGAATAAATGAACTATGGATTGTGTGCGGGATGCAGCTGGGTAGACGCTTCTGACGGAAGGTGGTGGCGACCCTAAAAACACGTTTACCGAAATTCTGCAGCATGTGCATGACACCCTGGATCCTCCCATATCGAGCAGAACTATTTGCCGTCGATTGGTTGTGAGTAGCCTGGCCTACGCTTATGGCATCCGTTAAGAAGACAGCCATAGACCCCACAGTATAGACGCCAACGTCTGGAATGGTGTCGGATTAGGGAAATGTTGACCGTGAAGTAGCGCAGGATCTCTTTTTACTATATTGAAAATTGCAGTTTTACTATCTTCTCAGATGAATTATGCTTATTTTTATTCAGTGATAGTCGGCGCGTATGTGTATGACGTCATCGTAGAGTCAGGTCCAATCTTGCAGCAATTGTGGTGCGCCCCATTGTGTGACATAGTGGCATTATGATTTGGAGCTTCGTTGAGTATGATTCGGGGTCAACTCTAGTAAATATTCATGGCTCTACGACCACCTAGTTTTATGTTGATGTTGTTCTGCGGCTTGTGACATTCCCCTACTATTTTGGGGTGCAGAATGCCTTTTATCAGCATGATAATTCGCATCAGCACATTGCTCACATCAGCCATCATTCCCTGTAAGTTGTACGTCTGGTTACTTGTCCACCATGCTCACCAGATCTCTCACCAATCAAACTCATTTCTATATGGTTTGATACCATTTGCGGACTCTGCCTACATCAAAAGACATGCTTTGGTGGATAGAAAATGGAGATCCATTCCTGAGAATGCCCTCCGTACTTTCATTGACCCTGTGCCTACACCTGTTGCTTCGTGTATCACATTCCATGGTGATCCAACAACTTACTAACCCGACACTGTTTTCTCCTTGTATTATGAATATCATTTTGCGATACATTTTACTCATTTTTCGTTGATGTCTCTCTCTGTTCGTCGAGTAGAGGTCACTTTCTGACAACTCCATCTTGTTGCTACATTTTCAACGTCGGGAAGTGTTTATTTATGCTATTATGGTATACATTCAACTACTACTGTTATATACAATTATAAAAGCTTTGTTAAGAGAAAATTTATTCATATTAAAGATTAATTTACAAGCTATGTTAACAGCATTTTAAAGAAAAATAATTAGGAATTTCTGAAAATCACATAAAATTTAAGTTACTTTAATTTGTATATAAAATATTTTGTGTCAAAATCTCAACTCACAAATCATTAAAAAATTTCTCCCTTGAATTTTTCTATCTTATTGGAATCCACTTTAAACTATAGACCCAGAGTTAAATTGCCTTAGTATGATATCATATTATAAATAAGCAAAGAGGTGTAAAACAAATTTTTATTCATATTTTAATCATATATTATAGCTAAATACAGCTGTAAGACACATTTATTCTAATATTTATCATGAGACCTTGAAAGCTAAAGCTTATACCATGGCCAAAGGAAGAAGTTTATTCCTGGAGCTTATATATTTTTATTCAAAACTCCTGTTTTACTATAGGAAAAGCGTTAATATCTTGGAATTTTTGGAGCACGTAAACAAGTTCATGACAATGATTTTATATAAATGATTGATGAAGATTGACCACACTAACTTCTATTATTTATCTTAATAGCTATCAACTTCTCGTCAATTACATTATTCATAAACATGATAATCAATTTGTAGTGTATATTCACAGAAGAAATATATAAGAATATATTTCATTATAGACGAAAATTATTGTAAGAAAATTCAAATTTTGCTTTATACAAATGTTAAATATCCTATTTTTCTGAATATTGGACTTCAGGGTGGATTTTTCTTACAAAAGGAAACGAAGAGAACAAATCATGATCTCTTTGCATACGTATCTTATCAATTTAACAATTTGCATACGTATCTTATCAATCAATTAACACAACGATAATGAGAAACTAACTTGAGATTTTTAGTCATCAGGACTTCTGCTTGCTAAAAATCCATCGACGAAACAATATTTTCATTTTCTACATCTTGTACAATTTTTATTTATTTTTTTTTATCATGGATTTGATTATTTTTTCTGTAACTTATTCTGATTTCTGAAATATATATATTTCGTTAAATTCTTCTTCTTTTTTAGTTACAGAATTTTTCGCTGAAGTTTAAACACTGGATGAATGAAACCAAAGCCCTATGATATTCTAAGACATTAAAATATATTAAATGCATATTAATTGTAAAACAACAAATTTTTCTAAATTTTTAATGTTGTTGGTAATGTTTGCATCATTTAAATTATTTTCTAAAAGGTTATATTATTAATGGTACATCATAATAATTAAAGCTCTAATTGAAGTTACGGGCAGTGAATTATTTTGAAGAAAAGTTATTAAAATATTTTTTTAGTATTATTTTTTTTTGGGGGGGGGGAACAAAGATACCTCCTTGTGCACCAAGGAATATCACACAGGGCCCGAAAGTACAACAAATGTGCTATATAACAAATCCAAATAAATCATGAGATGAAATAAAATAATAATAATGAAATAAGGCAGAGAGAAAAGAAAGGTATAAAAATAAAAAGGAGTTAAATAACAGCATGGATAAATTTTTAAAAAAATTCAAAATTCTCCTTCTTAACTAGGTCCACCAATATCGGGGGCCACCTGTTATTTAAGTTTTTACAAAGCTCGTTCCTTTCTTCTGAAACAGATGGGCATTCAAGAAGAATGTGAGAAGGGTTGTCACTCCCTGAATTGCACACCTCACTGTTTTTAATGTGGAAACGGTGAAAATAGCTAGTATTATTTTTTAAATGAAAAAAATCCAGATTTTCTTTTCTTCAACAAGAAATTTATCAGTTCCTTAAGTTTTATAGAAATAATTTTCCAAATCGCATCTGTAAGATATTGGATATATTTTGAGAGCATCTGGTTAAAAATTAAATTTGATGCCAAATCATAAGGATTTACATTTAAAAATTTATATTTGGATTACTTACTATAACAAATGTTAGAAACACGCGAGCATTTTAAATAGCATTAAAATCAGCTTACTTCCATTAAAGTTACTTATAAACCATGTAAAGCAATATTTTCAAAATATGCATTATAGTAAAGCAAAAATTATTTCACACACTGAATTATATAATTAATCATTAACTTTTGAAAAGATTTCAAATTTAATTTCATTTAAAATATTGTGGAACTTTGAATTTTAATTATATAAAATTTAAAGATTCGTAATGTATATATAGTCCTGATTCTTGGAAATGCACTTGAATCACATAAAATGACGAAAAACTATGATATGAAATATAATTTTTTGACATTAAATTAAAATATCAAGCACAAAACTTACTATGTTTACATATAATAAAAAATGCTCTGTTAATTTCTTACATTACTTTGTAATGAAATATTGCCTTTAATATGTGATTGTCCATTGTATATAATTATTAGTGATTATCATTTAAATAAACTTTTACACAGAAAGATTATGAAAGCATATTATTTTCTTGAAGAATATAAGGAAAAGCTGACGAATTTTAACTCGGTAAAAAAGTGGTATTGTCAGTCAAAAAGACACATCAAAAAGATTTAAATTATAAACTGCGAGTAATGATACTTACATTCAAAAATGAAATAAACATTTTTATCACGCATGTTTTCCAGAATTAAGATATTTAATAATTAACTATAGTAATATCTAACCGAAGACTATGAAAGTTTAATCATAATTCCTATTTTCAGTGAATGTAAGCATAATTATGTTTCCTAATCTATTATTATTATTATTTTCAGCAGTAATTATAATGATGATACGAAAGCAAGCAAGTTGAAATTGTTTTAATTGTACATTTGTTCAATCATACATAGAATTATATACTTTAGAAATATATTTGAAGTGAAACGTGATAATAGGAAACATTGAACAGGATCGTAAATATTTAAATTCTATTTTGTTGTTTGTGAGACAAAACTTTTTTCTGAGAAAATATAGTTTCCTTTTTTATAATTTTTCGTAAATTATCCATAAATATTTTAAAGCATCCTTTTATTGTTACTTACATTGATGAAGGAAAATGCTCTGCAAAAGAACTTAAATAAAATTTATACATAAATTTTGAAATTAAAAAATTGATTTACGAGTTCAGCTGTTTTATTAAGTTAAAAAAATTACATATATACAGAATTTTTAATTACCTTAAATAGGAATTTTAATAATTTACGAAACAGTAACAGTAAAAAAAATTAAGGAATATTATATGAAGAAGAATTTTCAGAGTAGGGTTTTCTTTCTCTATTTGTAATTTTGTTTCCCAAAGTATATTCTATAAGGGTTCATATTTATATATGATCGTTTAAAAATTTACTTTAAATTTATAACCTATATTTGTCCTATTAAATAATGATATTAGTAGCAAATAATTATAATCTCAGCAAAATTGAATAGAAAATGGAACATTGTAAGTAACTGTTACTGTTAAAATAAAACTATGAGTGAACATAAAATATTTAAATGCAAAGTCAATTTTCCAATACCATTAGCTTTCTTTAAATTCAAAGTCTCAAACAAAGAAGCAATTATATCAGTCGTTCTCTTTTTTTTTCTTCGTTGTTTTCCAGGAAATTCCAACAAATAAGGAATAAGTGATTAAATGAAGGAAATAGTTTACAAAAAGTCCTGAAGCTACAAGTCGGAAGTAATTTAGAGAAAGCAAATCTGTTCATTTAAAGAACCACACACATGAAAAATAACAATCGAGAAATCAATTGAAGTGGCAGAAAATGGATGACTTGAATGGGTAGAACGAGAGTAAAATCTCTCGAATAAAGAGAAAAGGGATTCTTAGAACTTATTGCAAATAGCAGTTGTCTGAACTGGAAAGAGCACACACAGTTGCCAGCTATATTTTGCAAGAAAAATAAAGAATGGCAGCAGATCGTCTTATAGAATCCAGGATTTTAAGGATAACACAATTTTGCTTAGGAATTTCAAGACATGATATAATCGTGACAGTTAATTGAGAGATAATGAAGTTAGATATATAGGAATTAACTAAATGAAATTAGATTTTATTTAAAAAACTAAAACTTTATAAAGGCTCCAAAACTCAAGTAATAGAAGAACATATAGTTTGGAATACATTTTACGATAAATGTAAGCATTGAAGTGTGGTGTGTAAGTCTAATTTGTTCAATAAGTTAAAGAATTAAAAGGCGATACTTTTTATATTACCAGCTCAACTATAAAACTAGTTAAGCACAACTCCCCATTAAAACAAATACAAAAACGATTAATAATATTTTTGTTTATTTATATTTTTGCTTTTTCAGTAAATTATTATTCACGCAATTTTTTATGCTTACAATCTCATTAAATTGTTTTAAGGAAATTTAAGCGTATATTAAAGTGCTACTTGCATATAAATTTAAATTTGAATAATTCACCGTTATTACTAATGGATGTTACATACAATGATAAGCGTCAAACATTTATCATATGAGAAAATATAAAGATGCTAAATTTATTCTAGGTTTTATGCAAAATAAGAATGACATCCATTAAAAATTTTATTTTATTTTATTATTTCGACATAATAAAAACGAAATAAATCACTGTTCCATTTTAATTAGCTTTATTTTTTACATCTGCATTCTTTCCTGTAGCATGAGCTGTCAGAAAAATATTTTTTAATAATTTTTGTGCTGTACATTAATGATGAGGAAACTGGGTTAATGATTTCACGTCATTGCCATTAATTAATCTACAATGCAAGAAATAAAATACACTGAAAAGTTATGCTGTATGAATAAGAAATTTGAATAAATTGGTGTAGAATATATTGTTATTTTTTTAATTTCCGCAGTGAAAATAACTTAAAAAAGAATTTTCTATTCTTTTACATTAAAAATATTCTCAGCAATAATTTTGAAAGTTTTCCTAACATTCTGTTTTCTACATTTTTAAAAGACGAAAATAAATGAATATTTGGAAATTTTAGTTTAGCAAGTGTCAATGAATCTATTATTAATAATTGTTGATTTCAAAACATTTTTTCAATTTATCAAAAAATATATAAAATTGAATTCACTTTTTATCCATTAGAAATCAGAAAGAGAGAGAGAGAGAGAGAGTATAAAGTTTTTGATTAAATCTATTAAATGAGAGTTTCTAAATTAAGATTCATAAATAATCATTTATTTCCATGTTCCAAAAAATGTAAATAAAGCAGTGTTAGGAGTGATTTTGAAATTATATTTGAGAAGTGTATCCAAATTTTTAAATTTCTTTTTTTTTTACTCTTATAATATTAAATAATTAATGAAGTAAAATATGGTAAATGAGTTAAAATATTCTTATATGAGTGAAGAATATAATTCTAAAATTATATAAAATTTTCAACTTTTAAGTTAAGAAAACTAAACTTCGGTCTTTTTATAATTTACTCAAAACAGTTCTTTCAAGCAAAATATTTATGTAATACTGACACTTTCAATGTTATATTAGGTATCTTTTAGAGAAGCCAAACATTATATTCAACTAAAATCTGTAAAGTAGTGATATTATCTAAATGCGAGTTTTATAAAAGTTTATCTTTGAATTTGGTGCAATAAAGACCTAACAATCTGAAGTAATAAAATGTTTGTTAAATTTAATTTTTCTCTTTAACATACATCGCAGAAATCCATATTTAATAAAAGGAATCTACTAAATTGTTGGCTATTTTAAAATTTTTATAGCTGAAAGGAGGAGTTCTTTTTATTTTACTTAAAACAATTTTCAAACATTAAAAGGAATTTTTGAAAAAATAAGGAAAAATATGTGACACACACACATATAATACTTAATAAATTTATGATGTTTGGAAGATATAAACCCATTTTACATACTACTGCTACATTTATTATCACTATCAAAAGAATACAATAGAATGGTACTCATAAATTACTTTCTTGTTATTGACTAAAATTGATAAATGAATAAATGATAGAGTGTGTAATAAGAATAAATATAAATTTTTTATTAAAACACACACACACACACTTCATATATATATATATATATATATATATATATATATATTAATCAATTCATATAAAAATATTTAATTAATCTAAGTCTAAGGAAATTGAAAAATAATATTTGGGATGAATTTTAAATAAATGTGATTAAACAACATAAATTTAATAGAGTTAGATATTTACAAGTTTGTTGAATGCATAAAAAGAGGCCATTTCAACAAATAAAAGTTTTATAAGGCTTTAACTGCGGTGAATTTTATAGTCAGTATTATAAATTTAGAGAAAGTTCAATCATAAAAATGATTAAAATTAGCCGTGACTGCGGGAAATTTTATTGAAAATACATACATTTATAAATATATTCAAATGATTCTATTCAGAAATTGAGCTAGTTATTACTCATTGAAAGTAAAAAAAAATTATTTTTAATAAGTTGATATAATCAAAGAATGATTTCTTTTATGCAGTAGAGAAATTTTGTGTTAATTAGAAATGAATAAAGGCTTGACTTCAAAAGAGAAATCGATAGTTCTAGTTAATTATGCTAGTAATTTATACAAAGTGCTCAGAGATTATATTAGTTTTTATATTGTTGAAATGATACAGTTTGATATATTTTAGTAAATCTATCATCATCAAAAATTATGTCCCAGTAGATAATTTGTAACATTGGTGAAAGGATATTATGTTAGACGCTTTAACAAAGTAAAATTCTTGAACAGAAATTACATCTACAGCTTACTGCGATATTAACTAGAACTTCATAAATTTTAGGTATTTTATAAAATGCTTGTGATTGTTTATTTTTGTATGATATTTCACCGACTTATGTCAAGTAATTAGAATTTCTGTTCTGAAACAACCAGAGTTTCGATGCTTTTAAGATATAACACATCACAAACATGCAGTTCCTATTTATTTTTAAGTAAACTCTTATATTTTTTAACTTAAAATTGTTATTTTGTGAGTAAGTTAAATTTTCGAACTTATTATGAAATAAAGATAGGAAAAATATTTTATGCGTGATCTGGTTACCTCTAACTGTAAATAAAATCTCTCAAAAATTAAAACTCATGTGAACAGAATATCATTTTCAAAACTGTTGGAAATTCAGATTTGCCCATTTAATTAAAATCACAGTATTTATTTTCTCCTTCTCTTTTAAGTAATGAGGAATATTAGAAGGAATTTACTTCTAATTTAAATCTGGAAATAAACTAATGATATAACCTGTTAACAGATTATTCTCGTTTAATTTATTTCTTAATGAAATAATAAGATACTATATTAGCTGGTTTGAGCTGAAAAATAGATAGTTGGATTCAATTTTTGAATTTTAATAATTAATGAATCTTTTATTGATAGGTACAGTTCAAGTTAACTGGATGGCAGAAATGCCATACAATCCATGATGCCAAATTCTGAGACTGGCGATTTTTTGGCGGATTTTCTTATGTACCGGGCAACCTCGTTTTTATTACATCATACATATGGAGACCTATAAGAATTATGATGAAAATTCTATTTTGGTAACTCTAGTATTTACTTCATCGCGGAAGTCATGATGCGTCATCTTGGCAACTTTACTTCACCGCTAAAAAAATTCAGAATTTGGCATTGTGGATTATACGGCACCTGTGCCAATTGGATTTTCATCACTTATATATATATATATATAATTTTCTAATACTTCATATATTTTTATACCTCAAATTTATATAGTAATTAATAAGGTAAAATATTTTATTTTTCTATTCTCAATTTTACTTTAATTTAGTACCAGAGTGCAATTTTTAAAAACCGCACAAAATAATCTATTACTAGAAATACACTGCGAGAAATTTAGTCGTGTTTTTTGGTCTTTTTTGTCTTTCAATAATTGTTGTACAAAAATAACACAAAAAAGAATTATCAATCTTTATGTAAACATGTAACCATTAAAATATACGGCACTGAAGTCATTTTTTAATTTTACAATACCTTCTTTGTAATAATTTCTTTATATTTAATCATGAATTTTAAATTTAAATCAAACGAGAAAAATTATATGCAGTAACTGATATGGCATTGTTTCTGTTTACATGCTAGAGTAGCTTGTTCTAGTATTTCAGATATTTATTTTAAATTATTTTGAAAATCTTACTATGTGTCTTCTAGAGAAACAAAACTTTGAAATTAATATTATTCAAATAAATACTATTAGTTTAGGAGACTACAAGGAAATATATGAAGAGAAAATTCTAGATTGCATAAAAGGAATTTTTTTTTATAATTTAACATTTTCAATTGTACAAACCATTGACAAAATTAAAAATATTACTTTTTCATATATCTAGCTTTTATTGCCGACCAAGAAGGAAAAAGTGTTTTTGTATTCTATTCTATAATTTCATTTCTTACATACATTAAAAATTTATGAGAAATTAAAATATGGCATTCCTTGATCAAAGAAAAACTTAATAAACCTCAAAGTTAATTCTGAAAAAAAAACTTTTAATTCTACTATATTACTTTTTATTCATTCCTTTGCCAGTTGAAAGCAATAAGTTTTTACTTTGTTTATTAGTTTGAACAGTTTTGAAGCTTATTGGTTTGTTAATAAGAAACTCTAAATAACGAAGCAGTTTTCTGTTTAAGCAGCATTAGTGTTTTACGCACAGAAATGTTTGTTATGCAAGCGAAATTAAAATCCGAACTCCTGTATATTGACATTAAAAATATATGAATAAATTAAATGTAAACAGGAACGTTGGACGTAAATTTAATCTATGAAATAATTCTGATTTAAATAACAAATGAATACAGAGATTTATACAAATGTATTTCAATTATAATGTAAATATTATTCATCAAATATACAAATCTTTGCATTGAATTTCAATCAACTGCTTACAAAATTAGTAAATTTTTATATGAATTTTAATTTACTATATTGAGTTATGTGATTATATGATTAATCCAATAATGAATTACACTCATATATAACATGTAGAATAATGCACAAATTATTTTTATATCTATTTTTTAACAGAATAATTCTGAAAAACAGTAAAATATACATAATTAAATATAAATTATTTGTGTATATAGGATTTTACATGCAACACTTATGCGCTACAGGTAAAGTGTAAATTATCCACGATCACCTGCCTTTTGAATGAAATCTAAAAAATTAAGAAATATATAATTTTAACCACCACTGTTATTTTAAATATAATCGATTTATAGTAAAAAAACAAAAGTTACACAGAATATCATGACATAGAAATTACAGAATTAGAATTTGATATACGAGTGTTACTCAGAAATTTTTGATATACGCGCAGACGAAAATTTACAAAATAAAAATAACGGTTTAATTTTAAAATACAAAGCATTTTTAACACTGAAGTTGATTTTTACTGACTTACTTTACCTTGTTTAGCGTAGAATAAATTTTAAACAGAAGAGAAAATGGAGTTGACGCGAGAACATTTTCGTGCTATGATTTTCTACGATTTTAAAGCAGGATTAAATTAAGAAGAATGCGTTCGATGGTTGCAATTAGCATTTGGTGATGAATATCTAGCTCGTGCAACTGTATTCAGATGGTTTAGAGAATTTTGAAGAGGTTGCAATTTTCTTCAGCATAAAGAACACACAGGAAGGCCGCCGTCGGCAGTAATCCCGGATAATGTGTCTGCCATACGAAACATGTTAATGGATGATAATCGCTGTGCCTATCAAATGATACAGAAAGGAACTTAATATTGGATCCGCAGCCATATACAAAGTCATTCATGAAGAATTACATATGAAAAAAGTAGTTTGCCGTTGGGTTCCCTATAATTTAACTGAGCACGAAAAAGAGGAGCGTGTCAGAATCAGTAAAGAAACTCTTAAATTGCTAAATGATGGAGGCCACCGCATCATTTCTAAAATTATAACAGGTGATGAAACGTACATACCGTTTTTTGACGTTCCAACGCGTCAAGAAAGCAAAGTATGGGTCTTTGAAGATGATCCCACGCCGACAATGGTGAAAAAATAACTTGCACTGAAAAAAGTGATGTATGCCGTTTTCTTCAGAAGTACGAGATTGGTCAAAGACATCAAGTTGGATAGACAGAAGACAGTAACAGCAAACTGGTATACCACTAAATATCTTCCAGAAATTCTACAAGAACTTAATTTAGGGGAATAATGCTTCACAATGACAATGCATCTTCACATACAGCCGGATTAACAGTTGAGATTCTTAAACAAAAACAAATTAAAGTGATCGAACATCCGACGTATTCACATGATCTATCTATGTGCGACTTTTAGTTATGCTTTAATCTAAAAAAGAATTTACGTGGATGTCGTTTTCATTCAGAAGAAGAGATTGATTTGGCTATAAATGCATTTTTTCATCCATTCCAAGAAATGAAATGGCTTGAGGCATTTAATCTGTGAAAAATTCGTCTACAAAAGTACATTGATGCTGGAGGAGACTACTTTGAACACACATAAAATTTTTTAAGTATAACTTTAAAAACTATATTGTTTCTAGTTTTTTCTCAAAAATTTCAGAGTGACCCTCCTATATACATACGTATAAGGCAGTGCATGTAAGCCCCGTACTGCACTATAAATGTTAACGAGTTGGAATACTCTCCCATCACCAAGTGTCTTGTAATTTTGAATTACAATCAGGTTAAGAGGTCACATCCTTCTTTTTTACATCCACACCACACCAGAAAGTTTCTTATAGCTGCTCATTAGATTTGAAATTTTATTTTTTTTTATTCTTATCTGTACAAGAAATTATCAGCCTTTGAGAGATCCACTTTTTCAAGCTAAAAGTATTCTTGAATGGGTTTTAAGCAATATTTTCAAAAATAATTTTAAGAAAATATTCTATGTTTCTTTTTTGAATAAATTATATTATTTATTGCTATGAAAAATAACTTTTGTACTGCGTCTGTCGTTAGAACACAAAGAAATACATATATAATATTACTTTCTTTAAAACAAGCATCACTTTTTACCGACATCTACGTAATTTCAGAATAAAAAACTGATATAATAACTTAGGATGGTTTGCGAATTCTAAATTCTTATTGTTTCGTTTTTTGATTTATTTCATGAAATATTTGTTTGAGTAAAAATTTAATACATGTTTAATTGAATACTAAGTAGTAAAAATATGCTCATTTTAAAATGGCTTCCTGAATACAATATTTTTAGCCAGTTTCATCTGTTATGTATATAAAATGTGAAATATAAGAAAGTATAAGTTTAAATTAGTTAAATATAAATTTAAAATAACCTAAAAAATGTAGTCAGATTATCAGTATAGTAAATTATCTTTGTGAGAGGTGAACGTGAATGCAAAATTGAAGATATAAATATCATATTAATCCATATACTGCCGAAGCATCATTCAAAAGCATAAGCATACAATAATTCAAAATATACCAAAATGTTTTCTTCTTTTAACAACCACTTTTTAATTTCACTTATTAATAAATATGATAAATTTAATGTACTTCATTTTTAAGCACGTATAAATGCGAATAATTCTTGCTTGAGAATAAAAAGACATATTTTAAAAAAACAATACATTTTTATGCATGAAATAAAATTTTATTATTCATAAAATTCAGAAAAGAATCCGATTAAGCATTTCAATAAGTATTCGGGTAAACTGAAGTCACGTAATGAAATTATATTTGCAAACATAAGTTGTAACTAAGAAAACAGTTCTTCATGATTTTAATTCTTATACTAATATTTAAAAAAAATCATAAGCTTTTTCTTTAAAAAATTTATTTATTTCTAAGTGAATTGTAAAAATACATTACCATTTGTTTTATTTTAATCAAAATAAAATTAAAGCTTAATTCAAGACATAATATTTTTACGAAGTAACATATTGAATTAAATCACATTTTCAAAAAAAAGGGAAGTCTAAATCTCCAGAATTTAATTTATTATTCAAACTTCTAATTCTTTGATAAAAATTTAACTTTTAGATTTAAGATGTTCAAAACGATTTTATATATTTGAGTTAAAAATATAAGATAAAAAAAACAATATTCAGAAATAGAGGGATTCATCTTTGAAATATTTCTTTACATAAAAATAAATATCATAAGAGTGCATTTTGAAGACCTAAAGAAACTCATCCAGGTGACCTACAAGAAATATGAAAAAAATAGAGGATGTCGAAACCAGAATTTTACAGCATCAGAAATAGATATAAAAATATAAAATATACGGATTTTTTCCATATGAAGAAAGAAATTGGTCTTTAAACAGGGCTATTTGTTTGATGCTGCAGCTTATTATTTCAAAACGTATAGGCTTTGGTGTTTGATTGAGGAATACTTGGATTGAAAGATTTCTTTCATTTCTACTTCATTTCTTTCTTTCAACAACTTCCTTTTCTAGGCCGGATCTTGGAAGATTTTTTTGAAATAAATATATTTGTGAAATACATATAATATTTCAGCTACATTTTTAAAGTGCATATTGTATTTCTAAAAAATAATTATTTTTTAAATTTAGTATACAAATAATTTTAAAAATATTAAGAAAGTACTAATGGGGAGTTTCGAAATAATAAAAATTATAAATATAATTGTATATTTTTCACATATTCAAAACTAGCCTATATACAATTTCTCAAAGCATGTTGTATATATTGATTAAGATTATGCAAATATAATTTAATTGGTATACTAATTGTTAAGATACTTAAGTACCACGGGAATATAAAAAATCATCGTAATTATGTAAAAACATTAATATTAAAAATTAAACATATGGGGATGTAAATACATCTTAAATATTTATGTAAAATTTACAATTACTGTGACAAGTTTAAACAAACATATGAAATTTTGTCAGTGTATTTATATTTTATGATTAATTTATACTTTAATGATAAATCACTGTTTTATTTATACATGTAAAAGTTAATTTCTCTTTAAATAGGATCATTTTCACAGAAGATTCAATTAATGCCATTTTAATTTTTTAAACAAAATGAGTCGAAATGAAAAAAAAAACATTAGTTTATTTTTGATAACAATAAATTTTTTAACTATTTTTTATGCCTTCCAAGGCATAATTTCTTAGCTCTTTCATTTCTTAATTCTTTGACGAGGATAAAAATCATAGTAGGATAATTAATAATTCATTGGAAGGATAATTTCTCTTCTTCTGACTGGTCACCCTGAAAAAGATTAATTAAAAATTGAAATTAATTTATGAGTATAAATTATCTTATAAGGATTTTCAAGTGTTTCTTCAGTACAAAAAGAATAATTAAGAATGAATTTTATATCTAACATATGAGCAAACAATTTTATAAAGTCAAAAAATTATTATATAAAATTTTGTAAATTGAGAAAAAGATAAAAGTTTCTAAAAATATTGCGAAATTTTTAAAATTAAAGTTTATGAACTTCTAAAAATTATATTTTCACAGCCAAACAATTGTTAAAAATTCTTTTGGGATTTTACATATTTGTTGTATAAAATTGAGAATGAATATAAACTTGCTACAAACAAAATACACTAAGTTTGTTATTTTAATCATATTATTATGTTAAGATATATTACTTCAATGATTTTTACTTAACATAAAGTTAAGTAAAAATAATTAAAATAATATTTAATAAACATTTTTCCCTCTAATTTTAAATAAGAACTTATATGATATTAATTCCAAAAAGATGTTTTGCAATTAATTAGAAACTTTTTAATATTTATATCATGTATCCTTTCAAATATCTGTCTTATAACAAAATGGAAAAGTGTTGATGCACAAACATGAAATATAGAATAAAATGAAAACACTTAGAATAATGAATGATCAAACATTTGGCCAAATGGGAAAATTTAGAAGTTTTGGTTTCAAATCATAATAGTGTATTCTTTTAGTGCAAAATAATGTATTATGCGGGGAAAAATCAAATGCTTGTCATTTGTTTCTTTTTTAATATATTTTATTTTAAGCGATTCAACTATTTATACTTCGATTGAAACTTTTCCTGGAAAAGAAAAGACTGCTAATAAGAAGCGATGCTCTTTTCTTTTTAAAAGTTTTTTAACGCTCTGGAATTGTATTTTTAAATTCTTAGTTTTTGAATTAAAGTGAAATATAATGTAAAATCTGAACTTATTTTTGTTCAAAGTACTTACTTGTAAAAATTACATAAATCGAATGTATGAAAATTTATTTTGGTTATTTGGCCTTAAAATTATTGTGGTGAGAACACTTAGAGATAATTTTTACGAATAATATTTTTGACTACGGAAAAAAGCAATTCGTATTTTTGAAGTTAAATTAATATTATTAATAATTGATAAAAAAATATGATATTATTTTGTTGATGTTATGGTATGAATAAATTTATCTATGTAAGATACTATGGAAATCTTATATCAAATGAAGAAACTATATAGTGTTGTTTTTAATATTGCAATCTGTAAAAAAACATTGGTTCAAAGGTTTATTTTATGACTGCTAATTTACATTTAAAAATTATGTTTAAAGTAAACTTAGTATACTAAATACACCTTCTTACGGAAAAGAAATTACTTAAAATAGTTACTAAAGTAAAGTGAGCATAGGGGGGGAAAGGATAGTTGAAATTCAACTGAATTTGTTTCTAAAGTGAACGCACAATAGTATTCAATACTTTGAAATTTATTCTATCATTAATAATTTATATAAACAAGTAATGAATGAGAATAATTTTAACTACGAATTTATAAATAAAAATATTTTAATTTTGAAACAAATAATTTATATTTATAAAAAGAAATATAAAGAAAACTCAAATTTATAAATAGATTACAAATAATTTCTGCGATAAATATTAAAAATTGTAACATAAGAAGTTAAATCAATGAAAATAAATGAATTTTAGATAATAATGTTAAGAGTAAGAAATAATTTAATTGCTAATAAAATAATGATTGATGAAGACTGTAGTTATGATGCAGTCTAGATTTGAAAAGCTAGAGAAAAATTATTTCAATATCAATCAACACTTTAATAATATAACACTATCATATACTATAAATAAATGAAAAACTTTTGTTGAAATTTAAAATAAAAAAACATACATTTTTTTATTTCTTTTCCGTGAAATGTATTGATTCGGTTTTATTCTATTAAATAGGGAAACCTTATTTAAATATATATAATCGTATTTTTTAAAATTCTATTTAAAAAAATATTGCAAATTTTTGTATCAAGTAATAATTATTTCTACACTCAAATTGTGTTAAAATAAAATAATTTAACATATCAATTGACATTGTTTGAATTTATAAAAATAAACAAAGTCTAAATGTTTTAGTTTACTTCAAATTTCTTGTTTCATTTTTTGCACATTTAACTACAACGCACTGTAGAAAATTAAACACGTATCGCTATAAAAACACAAGTTTTCCGTTAAGGATTAGACAAATGATTTAAAACCATCTTTTGGCATAATGGAAAGGAACCATATATGTTTTAAAATTATGAAAATTCAGATTAAAGAGTTGTTTTATTAAATAAAATTAATTTTTAAAGTAAATCTAACTCAAGGAACTAATATCATAACACCTAAACTGCATTAGTACAAACTTCAGAGCTAGACAAGCAAATGAGAAGTTTTAATTTAAACGATTCTTAGGGTGACGTCACTTTGAAGCTAAGTATAAACGATTACTTCGTATTTTAAATTTCAAATGGCTAGTTTTAGAATCCTTATCTTCTTTTGGCTTTCTTACATACTTTTTATAGTTTTCCGTTAAGAAATTGTTTTCTTTAGTTGGTATGATTGATATTTTTAAGCATTTATCACATAAGTATTTTAAATCCGAATCTTATCTCTATTCTTCAGAGCATTTTTGAATATACTGAATAATAAACAAACATAATAACAAGAAGAAAAGTAATTTTCTAGCTTTCTATACCCACAAATAATACAGAGAAAAATTCCCCGTTGAATGTTTTTTTTTTATTTCTTATATTAATCTTTTTAGTAAGAACATGATCTCAAGCACAACTGCCATATGAAATGAAAAGAATCATACACTCCTTATACACCAGTTTCTTAATATCGTAGCTTACTCCTTAGATATTTTTGGTAATTTTGTGAAAACCATTAATAATATATACCCATATAATTAAAAATAGTTCAATATACTTGTTCCATGTTATTTTTTCTCAAGAATAACATCTAGACACTAAATACTTTTTACAAATTTTAATGGAGAATCATCGATTATCAAAGGGTCAATATCTTGCTCATAATTTTTGGAATCAACCATTGCTTGCTTGAAGGATTGAAAATGAGTAAATGTGTATTTGACAAACTCTCATTTTAAGACAAAATCTTTCACTTCTTGCACTTTCAAAAGAATAGATTTCAACGTCTTTTCTTGGAAATTTAAAAACAAATCACCTGCAAATGTAATTTTTAAACAACCTTTGAGATGACTTAAAAATCGTTTATTATTAAATTTTTCAAAGTTGGTCCAATCGCAGAGCCTTGGGGACTACCATTTGCCAAAAACAAACTTTAGTTTCAAATTCAAGTTGAAGGTCAGTACTCCTCCCGTTCAAAAAGCTTCTAATCAGGTAGTAGATATTATGTGGAAAATCAACATCATTTATAATTTTTAATATAAATGGCAACCGAGATTTGTAAAATAATTCTTGAAATCCAAAAAATAAAAGTGTTGTTAACTTCCTTTTTTTCATACAACAGAGATGAATAAGAGCATCTTCAGCAGACTACTAAGGGATAAACTTGCATTGAGATTTACTATAAAAGTACTTTTGCCTCAAATACAAGCTCATTTTATTAACAATGAGAATTTCAAGACATTTTCCGAAGATAGATAGAAGACTAATGCATTAATTTTATCAAGATGAAGAGTTTTTGTATCTAAAAATTTAGAAATCATAACAAATCAAACTCTCTGTGAATGAGCTGGAAAAACTCCTAATTTTAAGCAAGAATTGAAAGGTTTAAAAAAAATGTGCTACCTACTTGCATGGAAGTGCTGATTTGTTAAATTGTACTTTGAATCAATTCCAATTGTTTGGTTTCAATGTTCCACAAATTTGGTCATCAAATCCGCAGAAGCACGAGTCTCTGTAGATAGAATTGCCGTATAATGTTGTTGTTGCAGTTATAATCTTAACAGAAAAAAAAAACGCTTGAAAACTCGTATTCTTTTTTATAGATAATTTCTCAAATTTTCAGAGATAGTTATCTTGTAACATTTTTTAGAAAAAAAAGTTTTCTTAAAAATTTATCATGTTTATATTTAATTATGTTTTAGGAGATTTAAAGGATATCGGAGGATTAGGAGAATTAGGAGTTTAAAGTATTATTCATAACAAGCTAATAATATAGAAAACTAAAAATAGAATTTTCTTATTTCTAAAACTCAAACTTTGCTTATTTCCTTTTCTCACAATTATTGGTTTGGATACTTTTTTCTGGTCAAATAAATTTTCGAGTAAGAAACATCTTAGTCAATAATAAATTCATTAGTAAACATTTGTCAATGAAAATTTTTAAAATACTGAAGTATCTGATACTGATATCAGTATATATAGTATTGATTTTCTGTTCACATTTCAAAATATAATCGATATTTACTAATAAGTATCTAAAAGTTTTTCGAGAGATTCACCACAATCATTCTTTTTAGAGTGTTATATAAGTGTAATATCTTTATTTTATTTATTTTTTTACTTTCTTATTACAAAGTCAAAAACATAGAAATCAATGTTTCAAGTTATCGATAAAAGTTTAAATTTAACTCCTTTTCAAGCAAATAAATTTTATTTGAAGTAATTTATTATTGCATTAAAATATTCATCAATAGGAAAGTTTTAAATTCTCTGAATTTTTTCATAGATTTTACTCATAAAATATATTGTGCCTAATCTATGGAAAATTAAATACACATTTTTATTAACTTATTTCTCACTTTCTTTGTCAAAAATTGAAAAAGTGTAGTATCTGTTTTCCTTCATCTTGCACTAAGAGGATTTGTTTTCCAAATGAACTTGTCTAATCAGAGCTTCACATTGAAGTTGAAAAAATACAAATGATGAACTAATCTCTCAGCGTATATGAAGAAAATAAAGTATTATTTCTGATCCGATTATATGTTCTTTTTCATCTATAGTGTAGCTTCCATTTTGTGAATTTTTTTTTCATCGCAATTAATTAACAATCTCTTCATTACTTATTTCACAGCATTATATAATATATATTTTATACCAATGTTTATTTTGTTTTTCATAATACTCAAAAGAATAGATTTCATTGATTTCTTGCTTTAATCTTCATTCGTTGTAGAGGGATATGCTCTAAGCAGCCTGATTTAACGATGCGCAAAAATGCCCGTTTCTATCTCCATCCATAATTCATATAAACTTCCATTTTGTACTGCAGATTTCCTTGTTTTGTTTAAAATAACCCATTCAACTGTGAATAAAGCTACAGCTGAATTCGTATTTGATTTGTTTAAAGAGCACTCATTTTTCTACACAAATCTAGTTTTTCTGTAAGTTTATAATAATAAATTCAATTATACTTCTTTTATATTAATTACCTATCGTTTAAAATACGAGTATAATGATTTTAATGTAGTTTGGAAATTTTATATCTTTATTATTTAAAATTCCTAACGACTATAAGGTTTTCAGTTATATCATTAAAAGCAATTTTGTATTTTAAATCTAGTTTGCTCATTAGCAGTATTACTGGAATATTTTTCTTAAAATGGAAAACTCATTATCTAGAAAAGATATGCAAAGATAGTTGCTTATTAATATTTTTAAGAAATATAATATACTGTTACACAGGTTATAATGTAAAAAATTAGGAGTATAAAATAGCCATTGAAAATTTATGAAATTCATATATTTAAAAAAGTCTATTATCAAAGTTGTTAGTATTTCTGTTTATTTTGTGAAAATAATTGTGTAATAAATGTAACATTAATAAAACTTTTCTATGAACGGAATTAAAATAAGAGATAGAATAAAGCATTTTTATATGCAAGGCTTATTTTATTTATTAAAGTTAATATAAACGATAAAAATGGATAAACCGATCAACTACTGAAAATAATTTTGATTAGCTTACTATTTTAAGCACTATTGCTTCTGGATTTATTTTGAAAAGCCACGTTTTCTTACCTAAGAGAGAAAAATGCGATTTTCGCTTAAAACAATGGTCAAGTTTTCTATTTTTCCTTCTCTAAATAGATATATATTAAGTTTTAATATTGCGCTCGGTAATGTAAAATTTTAAAACTCATTTCGGTTAAGCATTATCATAAAATAAATATTAGATTAAAATTAATAATTTTTCAATTATTATAGTCTCATTCATTGCCAAGTACTCTTCTGTCATCAATAATAAATCTAATGAGGCATCACTGCTCATCAATCATACATTTTATAGGTAAAAATAGAAAGGAAAAATACTGGATGAATTTACGAAGGGAAAGAAAAATTGAAGCGTATTATCTGTAGCTAGGATTTGGTATATTTTACAAGAAATTTATTATATATATATTGATGATGTTCTTTGATTTTTGAAATTCAGAAAACAGTTTTAAAAATGATGACAATGTTTTCTTACATGCTTAGTTGTATTAAATATATATAATAATATAAAATAAGAATGTAGTAAAGAGAATTTTTTCCAATGGCAGATTATAGACAGTTACAACTGCAACAGAGTATAATAATCTATTGTTCCCTGATACTCAATGAACCGGCCAGAAACAGCAACCTCTTAGCCACCGAGGCGTTGCCCCGGGTGCAACACAGTGGGTGGGCCACCATCGCACCCTCACACATGCCATAGGGACCCGTTTATAGAGTAGGCATCATTCATACTTCATTCACACACACAAGGAAAGGACAAAGACAGGATAGAGAGAGAGAAAGTACATCTATGCCTGAACCGGAATTCAAACCCAGGACCTTCCTATCCGTAGTCAGGCACGCTGACCACTAGACAAGTTGGACAGCGTAAAGAGAATTATTAAAAGTGGAAAAAAATTTGAAAATACTCTTTTTATAAATGAAATAAAATGTTATATACCACAAGGGAAATTAAATCACATTTTCATCAGTAATAGTCAATGTTATTATCAATTTTTGGGACAAAAATACAGTGATATTTTTTTCTAAATTAAATCCACTTGACACTGCCATTGTTCTCAAAGCGTGAATATAATGAACATAATGCAATTAATTGTTATGCAACAAGTGTTTCTCATACAATTAGAACCTGTCTACTTTAAAATATTTCAAACGAATCATTCCAATTTTTCGTTTAAAACATTTTAAAAGATTCATAAATTTATTTGAAAATGCTTAAATTTATTATGTCATTTATGATGTATCTTAGAATATCTTTGAATTTTATATTGGCATTTAAAATCAGAAAGAAATGTTTTTACTAATTAATATAAAATATATAAAAATGGTGGAATTCAATATTATACCATATCTTTGAGATATAAAACAAAACGCGTGCAAAATGTTGTAGATTATTTCATTCTAATATTTTTTTTTTGTTTTCTATATGTTCATAAAAACCAGATTAAAGAAGTAGTGGCTATAAGATTATGAGTTTGAAAATATATTATTAGATACTTATGAAAAATATTATTTCTTTTCTTATGAATTAAACTCAATTTTAAATCTCTAATTCCTTATTTCAGTATCATTAATAGAGACTTACTCACTCAGAACTGGAAAGGACATAAAGTTTCTTTCAAAACGGATTATTAGAATAAATAATTGGCTTATTCTTGCACCATATATAAAATAAATAATAAGATGCAGGGTTGTGCCCTGCATAATAACGTTTTAATATTTTTTCGTGATATTTAGAATTCTTGTAGTACAGGATCTTATATCAAAGATCTTTGATTCATTTAATTTATTTTTCATAGTTCTAATGAAATAAACAATAGTCTTATTCATCTATAAAATCATTTCTTTGCAATAACTATCTTGTTTATTTCTTTTTTTTTTCTAAAGTTTTCTTGACTCATATTTATTCTTTAGCTCGCTTAGGATAAGAATTTAAATAACTATTTTCGTATTTTCTAAAGTTTTTAATTTCAGTTATGTTTAATTGTTTTATTGTAGATACAAAGTGTCTGAGGACGCATTTTATATAAAATAAAATTAAAATTTCTTATTTGCGTACGCATCCAAAATGATTTGTCTCTTAGTGTAGTCAAATCAAAATATATTTGTGAAAAAATAAAGTGAAAATATAATAAATTAAATGCGAGTGAGTGCGATTGTCATGGTATATTGTAATGTATAAAATTTATAAGCAAAAAAAAATTTATTGAATTCAAAATTTAAATTTTACCTTTGTTAACTTCCTATTTTCACTAAATTATTAATTTAATTATTAATTACAAGATTATTAAGTTAGTAAGAATAAAGTAACAACAAAAAGTATTTTCTCTTAACTACGTAATGTAAAGTTTGTAAAAACACTTATAATACATTCTATATGCCAGTCATACGTCTTTTTGAAAAAGGCTCATTTCATTTGGAACAATTACTTTAGAACTACTTAATGTAATAAACCATCATAAACATCCATCCCATCCCAAAATGGAAACTGAATTTAAAGCCTATTGATATAAAGGTCAGAGTATTGATCATTAAGCAACAAGATATGGTTAAAAGTCTATAACGTGTAATGATGCTCATGATATTTAATTGTTTCACAAGTTTTTTCCTTACTTTAAATTTATTGGGTAATATTAAGTGAAATCATTCTTTTTCCCTTAAAACTTTAAATTATACATAGATTAATACATATTTCTTGCTTATGTGTTTCTAATAAAAAAGATATATTAAGAATATTTGTTTTTATAATAGTTGGGGAAATGTATTGTTTTGAAACAAAATTTGCTGTGACTCTGATACGTAAAATTGAAATTTTAACAGAAAATTCAATTTATTCTTACAATTATTTTATGTATGTAGAATAGTAACAAAAAATTTTCACAACAAGATTTTACTCTATATCATGACATAATACAGAGTAAAACATAATATTTCACTCTATATTATGTTGAAAAAATTTGGCAAAATAACATTTTTTTAATAAATAACAAAGCAATAAATAATTTCACATAATTCTCTTTGCTAATATTTGTTACAGTTGTTGTTGTTATTAATCTCGGGACTATTTAGCAGGGTTAGACAGTCCCTATGCATTCGAAAATATTCAAAATGTCTAAGAAAGATTAGAACCCAGCAAGACCTCGTCCTTGCTAAAATTTAAACACAACAAATATGAGCAGGGGAAGCCCTGCCAGATGTGCACCAATGACAATTCTGATATATTTTTTTAACCCTGTTTACATTTGTAATAATAGAAAATACATATACATAATAATTTAATAGACTAGAAGTAAAGAAAAATATATTCTGTAAATTACAAATTACTTTAAAATGACCTTTCAGACAAAATACTCTCAAAACCCAAAACGGCTTTAAGAGTACCTTTTGAATCGTTAACTTTACTATAGGCAGAGTTGAACAGCTTTATTATATTCTGTATGTTGAAAGAAGTACTTTGATCAAAGTCTCATTTTTTATAAATATAAAGCTAAGCTATTTTGCAATTTTCTCTTCTTAACAAAATAGGCTAATTTTCTAAAATGAAATCTAGAGAATAATTTTAGTATAATATAGATAAATGTTACAAAATATTATTAAAATATATTTTTTAGATTCATTTCTCTTAATTTTTTTATCAATCAAGTTTACAATTTATTCTTATCAACATATTAAGTTATCGTTTCATCATTATTGATATGATTAATTGTTTCAAGTTTTTATCAATAATCATATTTTTTATATTTTAATTTAGTTTAGAAATGTACATTTATAATTTTATTATTTTAAAATCTTTAAATATGAAATTCTAAATTTTTGAAAAAGGTCGCATTCATAAAACATTTATGATGGGCATTTTTATGTTTCTAATTTTGATTACATTACGTGGATTTTAAATGAATGAATATTACTAAAATATATTATTTCAAAAAAATATTTCCATCCCAAGTAACTAAAGCAACATATAAGTTCTCTAATATTTACACATATAAACATAGATATGCGGAATTTAAATTGGTATAAGATTCTACACCGATGAGTGTAAACAGCAGATGCATATTAGATTTAAATTATTCTATTAGATTTGATTCAAATCATCAACGGAAAATGTTTGAAATCTTCAGATAGTGAAAAATAAAGAATAAATTTAATAAAAATAGTTAAAATGTTTGTATGTAGTTTATTTTCGGTATCGAAATTGTATACAATTTTGTCCTTATTTATATATCAGAGGTCTTTGTTTTTTCTAATGTGTAAAAAGTTTCAAAAGAATTCCAATAGAAGAAACATTTTTGAAAGAATATGATCTTCCCATTCAGTCCTTCCTCTAAATGGGATGATGTTCGTAACTGTGACGCGCTAGTGACGAATGACCTGGAGGGAAAGTTATTTCTGTTATTTGTTTCTCGGATAAAAGGGTGGTTGTTTTTTTTTGTAAACATCTTTCAGAAAAAAAGATGGATTGTTAAGAAGTTATTTGATATATTTCTGAAATATATTCTTTTTTGTAAGCATGAAGAAATTTTTCATTTCAAATATTTTTTTATAAACTTTACAGTTTATTATTTACCATGCTTGTAATAATTTGTTCTACTTTTTAAAAAAAAAAATATTCTGATATATTCATTGATTGTATTTTATTTTGGTTTAAAATATATACAATGCTATGATATAAATTATAGAGGCAAATATAAATTAATATTTTTCACTTTAAATCGAAATCACGTGAAAACATTATTTATAAAAGATAAATTGGTAAATAATAAGTAATTAAGTTTTGAAACATTCCCTTATGAATTTCCATCGTTTTCGGAAAAAAAGGTATTAGCATTGTGCAAAATAATTTTAAAGAATAATACATGCGTACAATACTTGCTACAAATTTGAAAAAAATCCTTTTATTTGGTGGTCAAGTTTATTTTTTATGCTAGGTAGAAATAGAAATGATTATAGTCGTATTTCTTTAAGAATACTGATAATTTGATTTGATACGAAAAACTTTTGCAGCTAAAATTCATTTCAAAGATAAAGAAACTTTTTATATATATAAAAATCTTATTAATAATTTATCCTATTATTCGCAGTTTCTAAATGCTTGAAAATCCGTTATCAAGAATTCAGAAACTATATTTCGTTTGTATATTAAAACATGTTATAAGTTTTTAGTCAATTTTAAAACTGTCTTTAAAATGCATTTTAGAGACTTCTTTCCTCTGGTAAGTAAACACCGATTGGGTATTATTTTTTGTAATTCTATTTTCTTAACTAGTAAATGTATTTCTTGTATCAAATGTACCACTGGACAATAAATAAATGTATTTCTTTCAAATAAAGGTGCAATGCATAGATATGATTGATTTTACCATAGAGGGCGTTTCTCAGCGAAATGTCCCGGACTCCACCCAAGGATTGTTGAATAATAGTACATAGATATCACCATGAAACGTACTCAGGTAATAATTTAAATTGTAGGCATTCAAGAGCCTTACAACACTTTTAGGCTACTCTTATGCACACTACCTAGTGTCAAAACAAGAGTTATTGCTATAAAAATAATCAAATACACTTATTGTAAAGTTCAATAATAAAATAGTCAAAGCCTAGAGAAATAAATTTCAACGAAAATGACTTCCTGTTCACGAATAATATAGTATAAAAAGGTGTGAAAACATATTTAGCATTAAAAAAGTTGAAAATTTTAGTAAATATTTCAGGTGGATAAAATCCAGTTTATGTTTAACATGAATTTAGACACAAATAGATAACTTCAAAAGAAAAATATTTTTCAGGTTTAAAAACATTCTGCAAAAAAGTGGCAAAATTTATTAATTTGTAAAATTAATTTTTGTATTATTAATTATTATTAATTTTTGTATTATTAATTTTTCCAGTTAGAGGTAATCTATGATTACAAATTTCTTTTCTCAGTATAAAAATAATTTTATTTTTAAAACACCAATAATTTTAAAGTGTTTTTTCCTTCGAATTTTTGGGATATTAAAAATAATAATATTTTACTTTAAGTTATGGTACAGTTAAACATAATTTTATTTTATCAATATTAAATAAACAGAAACATAATTCCTCTTAAATTAAGATTTTTTTTTAGATTTATTTATTATGTTATCAGAATAATTAATGCACATTGTATCACGTTTTTCGGTTTGTGCTCTTTGAAAGTCGGTAAAACAATCTCTTAAAGATCACAAGAATTTTATTTGTAACAAATTCAACTGATTTCAAGAAATCTCAGCTGTGTGTAGAAATAAGTTACACAACTCCAATACTGTTAACATAAAGGGAAGCACAATCACAGAAGTCTCTAATACCTCAGACAAAATACAGCTTCTATGCACTAAACGAGTATTCAAGACTTTTTTTTGTGCCAGCTAGGCTGCCAATATGAGGTGCACTGCTCCACTTTTTCATACTGAACCATATTTGATGTGGAGTCCGACTGCTTCAGTACACACATGCCATAAGGACCCGTTTATAGAGTAGGCAATCATTATCACCTCATTCATACATAGAAAGGACAAAGACAGGATAGATAGAGAGAGAAGGTACATCCAATCCCGAACCGGGATTCAAACCCAGGACCTCCCTATCCGCAGTCAGGCACTCGGACCACTAGACAGGGTGCTCGGCATTCAAGACTGTTAGTCTTTACAAATTAAATTCTCTTTGACCGGACAGCTATTTATACTCGACTTGGCGTGAAATCTACGAGTTTCACCAAATCTCTGAAAGCTATCTCAATGAATGTTGGTCCTAGAGCGCAAGTGATATATTTTTCCAAAAGTATCTTTTTCTCGCCAACAGGTCTGCCAGTCGCCAAATTATTAGAAATGCTGCTTTTAACGTAGAACACGCCTAAATCGTTCACTTTCTGTGTATTTCTGAAATGTCTGAGATAATTTAAGATAAATACAATGATGTGTGTGTTTATTAATTTGTAATAATATAATATTACTAAACCACGTTTTTATGGAAAATTAAGTTTCAATATATAGTTACATCATTCAATATTTGGATTATTAGAATATCTTTTTTTTAAAAAAAACTTTTTTTACTTTAAATTAAAATATTTTTAATAAATTAAATAAGTGTCTGTATTCATATGAAATTTTGAGCGATTTCAGTTGTTTATTTAGTATTTTTTTTACGATTATATAAAGTTAATATTTGATTAAAGCTTACATTATATATATTTTTTAAAAAATGGTTTCTTTAAATTGAACCTAAGAACTCAAGGAAGAGCCGTGGTTTCAGAACCATTCAATTACCAACTAAGTTTCTACCACAAGAAATTACTAATCAAATCTTATTATATTTTTAATTAAATTTTTTTAATCAACTTCCAGATTTGAATTGTCAATAATTCTAGTCAATATTGAACACTGATAAAATGCTGGATTAATTTATGTTGGCGAACTATAGTCTTTCACATTTAAATATATAGTTTTCCAATACCTAGTTTTTATAAATTAAGAAAAAAAAAGGATTTTTATTTCATTATTTTATTCATTTTTTCTACTTTTAAATGGATTTTCTGAAGATCTTATACTTAACTAAAATCTTATAACTTCCTGACATTGAACTTTCGAAACAAAAGACATTGACAAGGTATTAAATATGTAAACTTACCGCATGTTAAATAAACATTTCCTTGACATCCTTGAAGATATCTTAAAATTCTTTAAAGAAGTTTGAATAAATGTAGTTCATTCCATAGAAACATCAATTTAGGTACATAGGTTTAAGCAATTTCAACTAAAACTTTAAAAATCAAAAGAAGCTTTCTTACAAATAAAAAATTAATATTTCAAAGGAAACAAAATGCTTTAAAATTATACATCGGTCTCTTTTAACTTAAAAGTTTAAAATAAAGATTAATTTTGTTATAAGAATTTCATACATTTAATAAATTGTTAATAATGCAAAAATCTTGAATATGAAAGACACTATAAATGAATAAATATAAAAATTTTAATAATATACATTCATACATAGCAATGCAGGTGAATCCTGACTATATTTTAAGGTTGACGGGTTTGGAATGCATGAACATCCCCATGAACCACATAATTTTGAATCACAGCCATGTGAGAAAGTTACACCTGAGCTAGAACACTCCTCTCCTTGTCCAGTGGAGATGGTTTGGACGTCACAGATAAACATGGATTTCTAAACTCGGATCAATTGGAAAAAATGGAACAAACCACTGATAAAATGTGGTCCCATTCCCACTGACCTCAGCAAAAAATGTTTTGGTGATCTTAACGGGAAGCGGCGTCAAGTTACAGAGACACAGGATCAATTTATTACTATACAGTTTTAAAATTGATTAAATCCTATCTTATTAATTATTATCCCATTTTTAATATCATTTTAAATTCATTTTATTATACAACCAATCATTGGCAAAGGGAATTTGGGAAAATTCCAAGTTGATATTAGCTTTTGTTTTACAATTAGGAATTAATTATTTTTCAAGAAATTTGATTTGATTGATTCAAATTTCTAAAAAAATAATTATATTGGCTAAAATTATTATAAATTTATCAATAATTATATAATAATTAATATTAAATTAAAGTAAATATGATTAAAATTGATTGATATAATTCTTTATAAAAAATAACTAGTAAATGTTAAATTAGAAAAATCTTTTAATAATTATTACTTTTTATGCATGTTTATACAATTAACATAACTGTTTATATTTATTTTCTATGTAATACTTTTAGGAAAAAATCATTGAAAAATTAATCAGATGAAAATATATTAAAGTATATATTTGAATTTATATTATTATACATAACACACATTATTGCTTCTAGGAAAAGTATTTATTCTCTCTGATTCGCATAAAATTTTCTATTAAAATATTTTAATTATATAGTGCAATTAAAAGTTTCCACGCATCTACAATGAAATATTGAAATAAATGTATTGTTTATTAAAGTAAAATATAAAAGTAGTATATGCATATTAGATAAATAGGCAATAAAATATTGATTTAAGATTTATTTTATCACTATTATTACAAATAATGACGTTTGAAAATAGTCTTTAGAATAATAGACAATTTTTATTTATATGATGTATTTTATTTTCGAAAAATATATACTTCTAGTAAATTACTGTAAACATACTTCTATAAATAATCAAAAGAAAAAAGTGGTTGAAAGCAAGAACAATAAACAACTTAAGATCCATTGAAAAAGGCCAATAAGAATATTTTTTTTAAAAAAATAACAACAAAGGAAACAAATAAGAGAACCCATAAAACAGCAGGAGAAAAGATGAAGTTGAAGCGAATGCAGGAGAGTAATATCTGCTGGAATGAGACTGAAAGCTTTCTTGGAAATCACGCCAAATAGCAGGCGGCTGAGGTGGAAAAGCAAATGCCAACTGCAGGTCTCCCAGAGGAATGGAAGATGAAAGCAATCTCCATCATAGTACGAGGCACGTCAAAGATTACTCACCTTAAAACTTTCCCTCGCTCCCTCAAACATTTCAGAAATAAAAGAGATTGCCAGGATAAATGGAGAGAATTCATACAAAAAATGTAAGCCAACAAAATGGCGAAGTTTCAGAGCAGACGACTAAATCTACTTAGAATTTTCAATCCCCTATTCTGCTGTCTGGGATTCATTAGACGTTTCTCTCTGTTTATAGTAATCTGAACTCGATATTTCCTTTCATTTGTTTCATTGAAATAATGCCGTTTATGTTTCAAAAGTGATTAAACATTTTCTTCAGACATCTATTATTTTTAATTAATGTAAAATCACAAATTATATTACATTATTTGCTTTAAAATAACTTTGACATTGTTAAGCAAAAAAAGAAAAAAAAATTAAAACAATATAACTGCAAAAATTGTGTTGTTGGATAAATACTTTAGTTGATATAAAATATATAAAATATTTTATATCAACCAACAAAAAAATTAATAATATAAAATATTTTATAATCCTACCAACATACTTTGAAGTTGTGATTAGATAAATATTATACATTAGAATTAATTTTGAATAATAATATTGTATTAAAATAAATTATTATACATAAATATGAAAAACATTGTGTACATAATTTCTATTAGAGCTATAATACGCTTAAAGCTATTTATTTCATTTAAAACTAAATAAGAGCATTTTCACTTTTTTTTCTTTTTCTTATGAAATATTTATTAATTTAGTTATCCTAAAATTAGCTACGTATTTTAGTATTTAAAAATATTGCATTTATGTAAATTAAATTAACTATTCAATTAATGTAAATGGAAATAATAATTACTAAATTGCCGTGATTTCGTATAAATAAAAATAAAATTATTGGCATTTTCATACATTTCCTTTTTTATAAAATGCTTATTAACTTAGTTATCTTAAGGAAAAATAGCTATGCATTTTAGTTCTTAAGAGGTACTTCATCTATATTCATTAAATAAATTATTTGATTAATATAAATCAAATAACAATTACTAAACCACCATAATAAAAATAAAATAAAATTATGTTTCTTTGACATATTTAAGCAAATTGATTAGATGTTCTTTTTTACTACTTGTCATTTAGAACGTTTTCTATTATTTTATAATAATTTATTTTCAACACTACTCATAATAGATTTGAATTATATTTCATATATCTTAATGATTGATATAATCTCTTCAATTTATTTCATAATTATAAATTCAAAAATGAAAAATAAGTTGATTCTCAAATGAAGTATACTTTCACATAGTATAACCTTCAATATATTAAGTTAAAAATAAAATCCTGATTATTTTAACTTATTTTGCTAATAAAACAGAGTAAAGTTTTTAAAAACAAGCATAACTATAAATGAAAAGATTCATCTTAAAATATCGTCTCATTTTTGTTTCTTTGTGTACGAAAAAATCAGATATGGATGCGGCAGGCATGAACCTAAGCATACAGAGAAGTAAAGATTGTGGTTGAGGAATGTTGCCAAAATTTGTACTCAAAAACATTCTTTTGAATATTTTCCAAGAAAATAAATCAGATAAAGCTGTTTTATTTTCAACGGTTGTTAAAAATAAGAACCATAAAACCAAAATTTACATTGGAAGAATTATGTATAAAGCTAAACTATTTTAGAAACAGCTTCTAACCATAGGCAGAAAAATGCTATTAATAAATAAGATGTATATTAATAATACAAAATAAATAATAGAAGAAGGAATTGTGTGTGTGAACTATTGAAATATTTGGAATATTTTCAATGGCTAAAATTAGGAAATGTTTTACCTTGAGTTTAATGACATAACGAACACAGAATAAATCATGTATAGTTTATTTAAACCATATATATATATATATGTGTGTGTGTGTGTGTGTGTGTGTGTGTGTGTGTGTGTGTGTGTGTGTGTGTGTGTGTGTGTGTGTGTGTAAGTATGTATGTATATATTCTGAAAAATCTATTTAAAATTCTGAAGAAAAAATTAATGTTTTGTTTAATCAATAGAATTTAAGAATTTAAAAGTATATTGTGTGATTTATAATGCACAGAATTGAATAAAACAGTTATTAAAATATATTCTTCACATTGATTTCAGATTAAATTGATGAAATTTCATACATTTAAAAAAAGTTGTTACAGAATATTAAACACATAACTGAAAATGGAATAAAACACACTTTGCTTAAAATTTTTTATTTATATAAATTATTCAATCTTTTAATATTAATTTTTTTTAAATATCACTTAGTATTAAATATGAATTATAATTTTAAGCAATGGTAAAATATATATCTTTATTATCTAATCAGACAAAGGAGTTTCTTAATTATTTTCAGTTTTTCAAGTATAGCAAATTTGATTAATAATCTATCAAAGAAATGTGTAATACTATCTGCAATAATTTTAACAAAATGAGCCTTTACTGATTCAATCATTAAAAATGGTAATAATTTATTGAAAAATAAACTGGTTTACTTAAAATTGAAATCAGCTGAAAGTGAATGATGACGAATAAGATACTATGGTGCAAATTATTAAAAATGTCATCAGAATGCGTTCTCCGTAATTAAAACAAAAACTAACGTTTTGAATTAAGATAATAACTTTAGATTTAATACTGATATAAGAAATTTATTTTAAGTAATCATGCATGGATGATTTTTGTCCAATATTTAATCGAGGAGTTACAAGGATGACTATCTGGAAACTAAAATCAAATTTAAGTTAAAAAACCAGAAGTTTAGTTATAATAAGTGCTGTGTAAATTCTAGATTTGAGCAGAAGTTTTGTGATTCTAATTATATGTAAATATATTGAATTTAAGAAGAGTATAAATTGTTGCTGTGAAATGGTAAAATTAAAATTATCAAAATATTTATGTATTTAATGTTACTAAAATAAATGCTTGTAACTATTTTCGAAACTGAATCTTTAAATGAGAAATCATTAAATGATTTTATCTACGTAAGTATCATCAATAAAATTCTTAAAATTAGGCTTCTAATATACTATATACCTAATCTCCATTATCTAATATACTAATAAATATACTTTTCAAAGAGTATACAATCACTGACAGAGAAAAAATAAAATGATGAAAAAAGTATTTTTATCTTCTCACTTTTATTCAATAAATTTAAACAGTTTCTTGTCACGTGTTTTATAGAAGAATTTGAAGTGAGTTATCTCTCCACGTAAATTGAAAGCACAAATTTTTTCTTAGTTTGAAAGTGTTGGAAGAATTGAATTAGAGTATATTTCTTATCGGGCGTCGGCTTACGAAACAGAAAGCAAATAAATCCCTTTATAAAATGCCCCGATGTAAAAATAAGAAAAATTAGGTTAAATTGATGTGAAAACTTTGTCTTTATTTTTGAGTGCGATCATTTTAAAAGACTTTTCAACAACAAAAATGAGCTTTGCATTTAAAAAAACGCCATTTATGAATAGATATGCACCAAAAGTTTTAAGAACACATATTTTTATGGTATATAGAATTCAATTAAGGCAAAAATAAGTTGTTCTGACAGTTTTCTCATTTTCAGTTATTAAATTAATTTGACAGAAATGATAAAACGAAAAAATATTTAATGTAAAATTTATTCTTGTTTCACTCTTCGGGGATCATGTTTATTGAGAGTCAATAAAACAATCATTTTAAAATCCCAAAACTTTTATTCACAGCAAATTCAACAAAATACAAGAAATTCCAGTTGTAAAAATCACATTTAGACGGCTCCAATTCAGCTAATATAACATTAAACAGCTTCTGTCCACAGAAATCTCTAATACTTCAGATTGACAATAGCTTCTAGTCACTAGACTAATATTCAAGATTGATCATCTTCACAAACTTTTCTACCGATATACGTTATTTATTCTCGACTTGGCATGAAAATCTAAGAGCTTCGCTAGGTTTCTCGAAAGTTCCAGGCTATCTTGCTTAATATTGGTTCCAGAGCTTCTGTAATGGATTTTTCTAGATTTATCTATTTTTCAGAAGAAGATATGAAAGCTATACAAGAAGAGATGAAAGCTGGACAAGAAGAGATGAAAGCTGGACCAGAAGAGATGAAAGCTGGACAAGAAATGAAAGCTGGACAAGAAGAGATGAAAGCTGGACAAGAAGAGATGAAAGCTGGACAAGAAGAAATGAAAGCTGGACACGAAATGAAAGCTGGACAAGCAGAGATGAAAGCTGGATAAGAAATGAAAGCTGGACAAGAAAAGATGAAAGCTGGACAAGAAGCGATTAAAACCGAGATGATGAAAGAGATAAAATCTGGACAGGAGGAGCTTGAAAAAGAACTTAAGAAGGACATTGTAAGTGTTAAAGAAGAATTCTCCAACATCATTCAGGAGAAGATGAATACAATGGAAGTTAAGGTAACTTCAGTTGAAACTAAGGGGTTTTGGAGATCGAAGAAAACGTTGAAGAAGTAAGTCACTAAAAATTCCCAAAAAGGTTGCTAAGTTATCAAATTATTAAAATCGCCGTATGAATAAAATCCATAATTATTATAACATTGTATGAAACAAAAATTATTCTAGCTTTCATAGGTTATTATAACATTGTATGAAACAAAAATTATTCTAGCTTTCATAGGTTATTATAACATTGTATGAAACAAAAATTATCGTGATAGATGAATGAAGTAGTTTGAACTAATTTTGTAAATATTTAATATTTTTAAAATTATAGTTAGAAAAAGTCAAGAAGAATTTAAATATTTAAATGTTTGACAGACATAACTCAATTAGTCACATTTTGATTTCACAAGAATTTAGAACAGATTTATCTATTATAAAATTTAAAATTCTTGCTATTTCTGTCTCATAAGATTTTTAATCTATAATTTCTTTTATCAAATACAAACGCATCGCTGACAATTAGATTTGAAAAATAAAATGAAATTTATTGACTATGATGGTTAAAATAGAATGACACTTGTGATGAGAAAAATATACATTTAGCTGATTTATTATATATGGTTCAACACAATGAACGATTAAAGAATTATTTAAAATGACTTTACGAATACAATGCTTAAAGAGATTTTTAGAAGAGATCAATTGTTTGAATCAGTACACAATTTGCTCATGAATCTTGTACCTAATTTGAGAAAATCAGATTAAGTGTATTCAAGTGTTTGTAAGTAAATTGTGTGGAATCTTTGATGTGCTTATAAAAGAAGGTCCTAGTTCGAACAATACAAATAGCAACATTATACTGTAAATTAAATAAAAAGGAAATTTAATAATAACATTTACTTCAGCTTATAATTAAAGCTAAATAATTACATTTTCCAACTGCAAAAAATATTTAATGATACAAATATATATTATTCTAAAACAACTTTCAAAAATTTAGCTTGTCCTCAAATTAAATATCATTTTAAATATTTACCACTAACTTCTTAAATACATTTTGTCACCTGGTTCAATGTCAATTTTGAGAGATACAGATAGAATTTGCCCAAAGAAAATGCATCCAATAGAAGTTAATTTAAATTTTTCTAATTGAAATTTTGACAATTATATTGTATCGAAATGGGTTCAAAGAAGGCATCGTCTAATCATTTAAAAGTGCACAGTAGGTATATCCAAATACAAATTTCAAAAATTAGACCGATGTTACTATACTTGTTTTTTTAGTCGTATGAACCTTTGAAGAATAGGCCAATACTGGGTTACTATGCTTAATAATATTGTATAATATTATTGGATAATAATTTTATATATTTTAATTGGTAAAATAATTATATTGAATAATATTTTTAAGCATGAAACATCCTACACTTTTGATATGATGGTTTTCTGTTATAACATATTATAATGGGAATTAGAAAAGAGATAAAATATATCTTTATAATTTAAATGAATAACAAAAAACATGACTTAAAAATGAACACTTAATTAAAAATATTTCGAAGGAACATTTCTGGGAGATAAAGGATAAAAGGACCAGTTTCCATTGTAAATACTAAATCTTATGAATGATATACCAAATACTTTAAATAGTTTTAATTTATACATAGCTTTTTTATCTCCGTAAATTTACTCAAGTGAAAGACTAATATTATTGCCCTATAAGACTTACAAATATTAAGTATCCAAGCTGGCAGCTAAATGATTTGTACACTGATCTATGTTCAATAGTTTCAGAAACATACTCGGGTATAAATGCTGGTTGTAATATGAACTCCTTAAAAATGTAGTCCCTTATACAATTAACTTTCATAAAAAAAAATAGACAGTAAGTAATAAAAAAGACTATTCATGCTTAAAGTATCGAAAATAAAGATAATTTTTTTAATATCAGTTGAACAAATTTTTATTCTCTCAGATACTAGAACAAATCAGTGTATAAGAATTTAAATTTTAAGAGAAATATAATTATAAAAGAATTTTAACAGAAATTACATTTTTGTTCAGTGTCATGTAAGGTATAAAACACAAGTTGAGATGCTAAAAACTGTTTAATTCACATCTAACATAGAAAAAGAAAATGGTCATCCCGATGGACGCCCGTTCATCACAGAACCCAAGAACAGAAGTAATTACTTTGTTGAATGATATATATTCATTTTCAGAAGTATGATTCCTTCTTTAAATTAGTATGATCTTGAATGATTTATTTTATGGATCCTGTTTTAAGTAATAAAAATAATGTGTATTGCTCTTAAGATTCTAACTTTTACAACAAAATGCTAACAGTTTCATAAATTACAGCATAGGATTATTATTACTGAAAATTATCCAAATACAGCAAAAATTATTTTGTCTGAAGTTACAGAAATTAATCTTACTTAGAATAAAATAATATTTGATTAAACTTAATGTGATTTTTTATTGTAATTCTATATTTATAATAACTATTTTGAATATTTTTATAACACCTAACCCACACATCTATTACCTTATAATAAATTTAAAGAATGATTACTTGTTAAATCATTCTTTAAAATTGTTATATATCAACCGCAAACCCATTATTCAAATCATTTATATCAATCACAAGAATTTTTTTTGTAAAGAATTTTATTATATTTTAATATCTTTGGTGAA
Source organism: Latrodectus elegans (assembly GCA_030067965.1). NCBI lineage: Eukaryota > Metazoa > Arthropoda > Arachnida > Araneae > Theridiidae > Latrodectus > Latrodectus elegans. The sequence continues at coordinate 91,697,109 of CM057820.1, read as the reverse complement.
TCTAATAATAGGATCTTAAGAAGCATATTAAATAATTATACTCACTTTGTGGAATAGGTTATATTAAGCACTATATACGGAAAAAAGAAATTAAGAAGCTATTAAAACATTAAACTTATATGCTAATTTTTTTAATAATATAATTGCTCAACATACCTATACCTCAGATAGACTGTAATGTATCATTATAGTTGTTAAGATAAAATCCCATCCTGTAAATTCATAAACAACTTTTCTATAACAACATTATCAGCTTTTTAATATGACAAATACATTTCTTTAATAAAATATCTAAAGTTAAAAACATTGCTACTTTAGATAGAGATATTAACAGTAAATACAAAATATTAGTATTTATCAAAAGTAAACATAAAACAAATTGTAGAACATTAATGATTTTATTTATAATGTTTATTGTTAATTTTTTAACTCAATTATGTTTTAAACAATCACCGTGATTTTTTTTAATCTATTCTATAAATAATAATAATAATAATGATATATACATATACATATATATATAAACAGTCGATGTCATCTATTTCCCAACAAATTGGTGTCAGAAATGATGTTCTATTGTACTATTATGTTGTAATTTAATAATATGTAGGTAATGTATGCTGTATGAATAGAAATGTTACCAAATACGTAAAAATTGAAATTTCTGAACAAAATACTTATTGAAAGTAAGTTTTATTTTTCACATTAGTTGCACAATGCTAAAATGATTGCTAATGAGACATAAGTGTCTTCGGGGGGTTTTATGATTTGCATATATTTGTTGATAAGTAAAAGGGTTGTGTCCGTATATCACTTTATATACTTTTTTCTACAAGAGAACTATTTCAATTCCCGTTTAAAATGTTCTCTAAACAATTAAAAAATTATGGAGGATATGAAAATAAAAGATACGAGCTGGTGAATAAAATGCCACAGCTTAAATCAATCATCTTCCAGCAAGGTGAAGAAAATGTTTATGCATGATTAAGACAAGATTTAAGAAGTAACATAAATAGTGCTACAAATCTAAATACTATCTGAAATTTTAAACACAAAACATTATTTTACGCCGGTGACCTAGAATACAATTGGGAATTGCATTTATTTATAATCTGTAGTTCAGCTCTTAATATAGCATTATGTTAACTTTCTGAGCAAAATTTTAATCCAAAGTAATAAAACAAAACTAATTTAAATATTCAATATATCCATAAAATTTTCTACTCTCTGGGGATACTATCACTCTTTACCTCCATAAGTATGAAATTCCCCACAATTTCTACTAACACAAACGAATATCAAATCTAACTACATGAATAAAAGAATTAATTTTCTTTTTCCATTCCCCTCGAACAATGCACCAACTTATGTTTCAACGATATCAGAGTTGTAACGCATTTAACGTATATTTTGTAGTAGATTTGCACGTTTCTTAAAGTCACTATGAATAAAAATGAATTCATTTTCCATTAATGTATAATTTACCTTTTTAAAATCAATATATGAAATATAATATATTTATTTTTATGTTTCAATAAAATTTGGACTCTATAACTTGATAGTAATCATGTTAGATATACGAGTTTCATTGTGTCAGTAATATTAGTGTGAAATAAAAAAATATCGGCTTCAATTCATTCCATTAATTTTGAGTTCAATTAACAGAAAGTCTAGCTATTCGTAACTTTATCTTCAGTGAAATCATACTAAAAATTATTTCAAGGCACTTATATGGATTCTCAAACTAAGAAGACTCTACTTCTCATACACTTCATTAGTTCATTTTTAATTCCTTTATAACATTAAGAATAATGAAAACTGATAGCGTACATATTTATCAAATAATTATTAATAATTTTAAAAAACACATTTGATTTTAAATTTGATAATTGCATACAAAAACATTTAAATTATTAGAGAAGGCAATTTAAAGGTATATTTATAAGGGAAAAAATTAGATAATACAGAATGGTGATAAAACCAGAAAAGCCAAAAAATATATAAATAAACTAATTGTAATTAATGTAATTAACTTTTACCAAAAATTTAAATTTAATTTCTCAGGATATGATAAGGTATACAATTTTTACACAGTCCATTTAGTGCAAAGAAAAAACTAATCTATTGTAATATGCAGATACATAATATAATAGTATGAGTAAGAATGAGAATTACGAGCTAACATTTGTGCTACATATTAGATTTGAGAAATAATTGCTAGGAAAGCAAAATATCTATATAACAATACAATTACACACAATGGACTGTGTATACAATTTTTACACAGTCCATTTAGTGCAAAGAAAAAACTAATCTATTGTAATATGCAGATACATAATATAATAGTATGAGTAAGAATGAGAATTATGAGCTAACATTTGTGCTACATATTAGATTTGAGAAATAATTGCTAGGAAAGCAAAATATCCATATAACATTAATTTAAAAAAGATTAAAATACATCTGTATGTATTCAATTAATCGAAAATATGTGTATTTAGCATTACTTTCAGTTTATTGAGATCAAAGTGACTTTCTTCTGAATAAAAGACCCCAAGAATGTTGTCTTTGTTGTAATCTGCAATCATTGAGGGTGTCTTAGCACACACATTTGTTGGTGAATAAAAGCTACATAAATTTTCAGATTTTCTATCTTCAGATACACGAATATGCTTTTCGGTATGTCAAAAACGCTTTAAAAATATTTGAAATATTTTGTTACAATTTTTGGGCCTTTAGGGTATAATTGTTAAAGATGAAATGTGTACTAAAATAAAATTATATCCGGTAATATGAACTGCAATCTTTGAATAAGAAGGCCCATAATTAGATCTTGATCACAAAGTCACACATTTTTTCGTTATGTAGGGGTGCCTAACAGATAACAGTAAGTGGAGGATTTAAGGCATTTAAATAGCTGTACCGTATAATGACTTACCTGAGCAGATATCACTGATAGGGGCTTATATTCACATATCGTAAAGAAGAAAAGCCAGAAAACACTCAAGCACTCAATTCTGTGGACATCTAACGAGAAACAGAAATTCAACGTCGTTTTCTGTTGATCAATTAATGGTTGGAATATAACCTTGGACCTTTTTCTCCACAGAGCAAGATATTACCATCCGCTTATATGGAGTTCTTAAGCAACAGTTGATAGTTTTTGCATAACCATTTGCTTTTAATTGCGTATGAAATCTTAGGGTTTTCACATTTCAATACTTAAATATTGTTTCTATATATAAAATGTTTTCTTAGAAGTCAATATTGTGGTGGATGTTGAAAGAATTTTCAATGTTTTGTTTGTTAATAAAGAAATTTGGTTATCCATAATATGGCATCAAATACATATTACACAGTCCGATTGCAGCAAAGCATTTAGTATTTAGTATCACATAATATATAGCTTGCAAAATTTATTCTGAATAATTTATTTTAGCTTAAAATGCTTGAGTTATTGATTTATCGTGTTTTATATTAACAATGTAACATTTTTTTTAAATTTTATAAGCTGGATATACCTACATTATCAATTATTTATCAGCAGTCAATACATAATTTTTAATATGATATAATACAATCAGTTGATATCTATTTTGAAGCTATAAGTTGAACAAATAAGTCTTTTATTATACATATTATAAAGCGAATATTATTTATTATTTCTGAAGTGTTAAAAGGTCACACTCCCACATTAAACTAACGAAGGCATTTGTTATTCAGTAATTTTCCCACATACGTTTTCTTCCTCTTAACTATATATGTGGTTACTGTCAGCATTGTTTTCACTCTAAATCAGAAGCCACATGATATTTTTTAAATATTCCGCTTTGTAAAACAATATTATAAATGAGATATTTATTTTCCTCCTATAATTTAAAACAAACATTTCTTCAGAATACCACATTTTTATTGAAAATTTCTAATTACAATTTCATTTTCCTTAAGGATTTTATTGTTTTTAGTAATATATTGATAAGATTAATCTCGGTTCTCAATGTAAATTAATTAACATTAATTTTATTAAATATTGATAAATACTGTAAATGACTATGATAAAAATAACATGAATGACATATCATGCAAATTGCAATAAATTGCGAGCATATTTTTTTGCTATTACTTTTGGAAAAATTTATTAGAGTATATTTATAATGTTGAGTGAGAGAATTATTTCTAAATAGTAACAGTTTATTCATTATTTCTGTAACTGTTTTTATTTTCAGATACAATAAACTACAATTAGTAATTATGATAAAAGGCAAACAAATCAACTAAAAGTAATTACAAGATTGATAAAGGTAATAAAATATCAGACGATAAGCAATTCATTAAATTTAATGAAAAAGTGTTGAAGTATATTCGAGTGTTAAAAGTTATCTCACAGTACAAATAAGGTTAAAAAAATGTTGTGTTGTGGAATAACACAATGAGCATATAAATATTGTTTTTCGTTTTCTCTTTTTTGATCGTATCTATTTTAAATGAACATATAATTATAGATAGTAAAAAAACTTGTGTTTTATACTTATTTTCTTGAATTTGCTTCGAGAATTTGAATAATCTAGTTATAAAATATGTGTGGGTAATTCAGTTCTACATGTTTTTCAAACAAAAAGTATTTTTTAAATTAAACGAAAAAAGCATTTCTACAAATTCTATAATAATCAAGTAATATTTTTTGATGCATAGGGTCTTTGAAAATTTTATAATTTCTATTTAAATATTAATGAAATGGAAAATGAAAAATTTCTAAGGAGAAAATTTAATTACTTTTTTATGTACTTATTTAAATAGCTTTATCACCTTTATATTATTTTCTTTAATATAAAATTCAAAACATATTTAAAAGTAAAATATGTGTGTGTTAAAACTAATAAAACGGAAATAATCTAAACTACAAATCAACTATATTAATTCAAGCAAAGACATATGAATTGCATTATATTATAAATAACCTTTAAAATAATATGTATTGTACGTTAAAATCAATTAATATTTCATCTATAATTCAAAAGACTTAATCATCTAATGGAATTATGTTACTCCATGTGGCAGCTTAATTTCCTTTTATAATTAAAATAACCATTTGAAGTTCATTTATTATTCAATTTTATTCCTTTCTTTATTAATTTCATTAGACCCATGCAAAATACTGTAAGGAAATCAGTAAAGTACTTAAAAAAACATATTTTCGATGATCAAGTTAGACTTCGGCAACAATTACTTTAAGTACTTAAAGAAGCTAGTAAAAAGACTATAGAAAACTGTGTGTCGTTGATTCTCTCTCTCTCTCTCTCCACCCTATTTTAGGTCTTTTATTATCAAAAATAATGGTTAAATATATAAAAATGGCGGCCACAAAACGAAACTTTACCCCAATGACTTAAATAGTTTTGAAAGACCTATAAATAAGGAAAGGCATCACCTTTTTTTGATCCCCAACCTCCATTGTTAAGTTGTTTTCCATTTCATATGCCTCTTCTTACTACGAATTTAAGATACACATTTAAGAAAACGTGAAACGGAAAGATGGAAACCACAGTTTCGATGAAAAATATGCGTAATGGTCTTAAACTGTCTGTTTGATGGTGGAAAAATGCTAGTTTACCAGCTAGTTTTCTACAACACTGGTAGAGAATATATTGTTAAAACCTGAGTGTTTTATAAATTTTAGACCTTTTGCATTTACTAGCATAACAAAAAATAAAAAACTTTCTTGTCTAACCTGTTTATTATTTTCAAACGTTACGAACTGAATAAAAGGTGGCAAGGTTTTTATTTTTAGAAGCTCTGCAATTTATTAAAGTTGAAAGGCGAAAAGAAAAAATGAAATAGTAAAATTTAGAGATAGTATTCAGTCTGTCAAAAATATGACACACGAAAGAATTTTCACCTAAGAAATATCATAGAAGAAGTACTTAAGTATATAAAATAAATTCACGATGTACCCTATAGAAATAAAGGAAATTAAATAAAATGTTACAGTGTAGAAATCATTAATAAATACATAAAATGTTTTGCAATATTTTATATTTTTACAGAGAAAAACTGTATCGAATGTTAAGATTTTTTTTCATCATAAATAATTTTCTAAGATGTTTCTTTTTGACTGTTTCCCCTATTTCATTGATTTAAATTTTTTTACGAAGTGACTTGAAATGGCGTTCTAAATACTTTTATTTAAAAGTATATTTATAATTTAAAATAAATTTATATTTCCATTGGATTTGTCTAATTTAGTTACCATGAACTTACATAAATTATTTATTCATTTTACGTTTAATATGTATCCGCTTGTAGTGCAAGAAAGAATACATTTTAGAAAATGTTCTTTGTTTTAGAGTTTGATAGTTATGTGTTTAAGAATTTATTTAGAGAATTTGTTCCCGAAAAACCTAACTTATATGTATTTTTTTAATTTTTTAAAAAAGCAATAAAAATAGAAACCAATAAACTGGCTAATAAAAACTTCACCAAGAAAGAGAAACAACTTTTTATGTGTTCCTTTTTGTAAATTTTTTTAAATACTGAAATAAAATCAAAAGTTTTTTTTTTAAAACTATATTTGTGTGTATGATCGTTTTCATCATCATAATCCATCAAAACCATCAAAATCACCACCAGTGCATTCATTGATTCAAAATATGACAGTTTTAAAATCGAAGTAAATGCTCTTAATGGAAACTTCTATTGTGAGTTTAAAAAAAGAAAAAAAACTTATGAGTCTAGAAGTATGAGATTAATGCTTAGATGATTTTATATGAAACTGAATACATATTAAGAAATAATTACTTTTAAATTGTAGTTAAGTATGCAAACATACATAACTGTGTGGGAAGACTGTAGGTTAACGGGGGCTGTCTCCCCAACACCTGGTGTACTCCACGCCCCTAAGAGGTCCATGAGGGTGCCACTATCGTGGAATTTAACAAGGTAAGCAAATTGTGCTTACAAATTGGTAGCAAGGAGTTAAGAAACATTTCAAGGGGCTTTAAGCCCTGTTGAACATCAGGCAATAGCATTAAATATTTTCACGAGTTAAAAATAAAATTTAACATGATGATACATACAAGAAACAATAGAAAAACAATTTACAATCAATGAAAAGAGAGTTAACAATTTCAAGGGTAATTAGGACATTAAAAACATCATATACAATGAAAGCAAATAGTATGAATACTTAATTATGGAAAAATAATAAAAAAAATGCCATGATACGAAAGCTGATAACTATATACAGGCAAGCAGCTTATAAAAGTTTAATAAGCACCTTAGCTTTTAAAAACATTTTAGGTTCAAGAAAAAAGTAAAAATTAATTTAAAGCTTTTAACTTTTATAAATTAAAGCATTTTGTTTTCTGGAATAGGTAATAAATTACAGAGACTTACACACCATATAAATTCAAAAACAACGAGCAAAAGGTAATGATATGCATTGAAAGATACAGAAACACAATTTTGTTACTTATCCTGTAATAGAATTTATTTCCAGTTGCATCATTCGATTTCAAAATTTGAATTCGAAGTAAGCAAATTGTTTCAACAATGCGTTGAAACGTTAACTTTAGTTTCATCCATAATTCATCTGGGCTTCAATTTGGTTCCCAGAATCTTTCTATTCAATTTAAAGAACGTTTTTAAATGCAAAGTTCCAGCTATATATATATATATATATATATATATATATATATATATATATATATATATATATATATATACATATATATATATATATACATATATATATATATACATTATATACATGTATATATGTATATATATATATATATATATATATATATATATATATATATATATATATATATTCTTGATTTAAAAATACCCCTTATATTCATTATTATCTCCCTATTTATCTTGGGGAGTAATGAGCAAACATAATAACTGTTGTCCTTTCTGCTTATTTGATCATTTATTAAATATCATGCCTGGGAAACACATTACTTATAATTAATTGATTGCAGGAATAAAATAAAGCTTGTTTCTCAAGAACCGTGAAATTTAATTAATTTACTTGATAAATATATGCATACATGTTTGTGGGTACTTTTTCTTTTCTTTTACCTATATCTGATTTTTTTCATTCTTTCAGGGAATTAAACATTTTATTCCAGGTTAAACATGCATTCAAGTGAAGATAAGGTGGCAAATTTACTGATTTAAACACTGATATGAATATATTTATTAAAGATATGATTCAACTGATATGATTTTAGATGTGCCATATGATTTGAACACAATTATATCAGTTTTGATTGATAGTTAAGTGCACAAAGAGATAAGGATAAAGTTTATTTTGTGGATCTGTGTGCTAAAGAGATGAAGTGGTATAACCTAAAAACGCAATTATCTTTATGTGTTCAAATTGAGAGTGAGATTAGCTGAAAAGTTGGATTTGTTTGCTTTCTCTGCTTGCTAATAGGAGTTTGCCCATGACATATGTTAATAATCTATAGAAGTATGTTTATCTATATAATAGCTATTGTTAAATGTTTATAATTTTTAAATGTTATTATTTATACAACAAAATTTATCGCACCATTAAGTATTACTTATCAGTAAAACAACATCTGAGTATTATTGCATTTCGTTAGTTTCATAAGATTGTGCATTAAATATTTCACTAAATGCATTTGAGAATTCTTCTAATTAGAATAAGTGTTTCAAAAACATGTATTTTTTTTTATCAAATTACTTGAAAGGGTTGCTTATTTATAATCATATCACTATTTTTCTTAAAGCTTTTCCCGTGGCGAAAAAGAGAAAAATTTAATTATAATAAATATTATGATATTATAAAATACAATATTATGATTTATGATAAGACAATATTATGATTTATGAAAGACTTATGAAATTTTATTTTCAAGAGGGATTCTTATGAAGTTTTCAACTAAATTTGATAAGGCATCTGCACTGTTTTATTCAACAAGAAAAATACTATTATAAATGTTAGAATGCACTTTGTTATTATACAAAATTCTGAAAATAATTTACATTATTTATATTACAATTTCTTCAAAATATTTAATAAAATTTATTAATTTCAGAACTCTGTTTGTCAAACATGAAATTTAAATCAAATATTCATTTTTTTATTGAAGCGCAAAGAGCATTAATTATATTTCAAGTAAATTGAAGTGATTTAAAATATATTTTTATTCTGGATTTGTAATTTTAAATTTATTTCAGCGAGAAAGGTAAAAAAAAATAAATAAATAAATAAAATGCCAAATAAAATCGTCCTCTCTCTCTCTCTTTTAAAATAATAGATTTAACTTTATTGAGCATTTTTTAATATTGTAAGAAATAGGATACATTAATTTCCACAATCTACTTTGAACTTGTTCTGCATAAAAGCAGTGGATTTCAATAACAAAGATTGACATACAACATTCAGATTTTTTTTGTGTGCCGTTGATGTTGAGTTGTAAAATATTCAATGTCCTCGTAGCATGCTTCCCAATGAAACAATGGACTGCAGGATGCATATTGTCAGCTCCCCGGACACGGTCATAAATGGTTTTGCTATTGCCTCGGGAAAAGGAGGTAACATGAGATTTGCCCGAGACATCAGTACACTTTTGTCCATTATAGTTCCAAGGAATAAAACCTGCACCACTCAATGGGTCCCTGCTCGTGTTAACATCGAGGGGAATGAACAGGTGGACTCCCTTGCCAGGGAGGCTAGAAATATCAATCGTCCTCCCACGACTACCATTTGGTTCGATGCAAACGCAGTGGCGAGGGATCAGCTCTGAGTAGGAACAACGGAAAAAATGATGCTTAATCCTGACCGTGGTATCACCTCTACCATCAGCAGAATGCGGACTGTGCACATGAGGTGTATGAAAATCATGCCCGGCGGATCTAGAACTTAGGCAGAATCCAGGCACTGCACAGGAGTTTCACTGGATCCGAAGCATCTCTGCAATTACATCTCTGTTGTGTCGTCCCTCTTCAGCACCGACCCCAACTGCTGCTGTGACACCCTTTTTACGGAAAAAGCTGAAGATGTGGCCAGGGCAGTGCTCTATGCCTTTGGTCCCATATGACTTGTCTCTTTTTTACTTTTTCTTTTTTCCTATTTGCATTTGTCACACGACAACAACGCATCATAACATTCCAAATCGCAGAATTAAATACATTATCGTAATATTGAAAGATTCAATACAATCTTTTAAGCAATATTTTCTGCATTTTCATTTGTTTAACATTCGTGCTCTGATATTATTCATGAACTTCTTAATTGCTTACGCTACATGTTGTATATTTAATGTTTTAGTGCTTAATGCATTGTTGTCTAATGCGATGACATTTCCTTGTAGTTTAACTGAAAATATTTTTATGCAAAGTTACACTTCAACTTATCTTATTTATCATTAACAACTCACTATTAGTACACGCACTAATGATTTTTTCCTAATCTAACTCTAAATTTTCTAAACAGGATTTTACTTTTTTTAAGTAAGTCTAATTTTCTTATTTTAAAATTTAATAGCTCTAGACAGTAAATACTTGATATACATTAAGACCATTATTAATTCCTCTTATGAAATTGTGTGAAATGCAGAAAATAACATCATTTTAATCTAAGAAAACGAAAGTAAAAAACTAAGTAAGATTTTTACGCTGCTGAAATACATCTTGAATGAAATCCATTAAGTCTCATAGTGTAAGCCTTAAATAGAAATTTGGTCTGTTTCCTTTCTGAAAAATCTCTAAACCTGAAAAATGATTCACCAAGAAGGCGTTATCTGAATAGAATGAAACTTAGTAGATGTGATGCCTATGCACATGCATATAAACATAACGATGCAAACAAGCTTCAGTTTGCAGATTTGGAATATTCGTCCATCACTAAACGCCTCGTAATTCTGAGCCATGGTCTGGAAACTAGGATTAGATTTGAGCTGACACACACTTCTCTACATTTTCAGACTTTACCCAAGAAAATGTATCATTGTTAAGTCCATAAGGAGTTGAGTCAAATTGCAATGACTCTTTTATCATATGTATGTCTTCATAATTTAAAATAACAAATGTTTAATATCTGGCTTCTTTCTTTATTCGAATCACAAATTGACCAACATCATAGAACGAATGTCCGTTTAAATGTTATTGAGAAACCACTTATATTTATCAAATGTGCACATCTGAATAGTTTTTGTCTACAATACTGAGGAACCATTTATAAATAGGATGAGAAGATATGATATAAATGCCAACATTAACAAAAGTTTACTTACAATGTCTACATTGAAAAGCCTTTTTATTCAGTTTTTGTAAAAAATTTCCGAGAGTGTACAAATACTTTATAATGATAAAATTATTATATGGTTATATTATTAGACAAAATAAAGGAAAATAATTTGAAAAAACATTTAAAAACACGCTGGGAAAATAGAATTGCCTAATTCTGTAGGTAAATCTAAAAAGAAAAAAAAATTGATGTATAAAATTGGGTAAATCACTTATCTTGACATTGTTCACGAATGTTTACAAACACATAAATAATTTTGAGATTTTTTTAGAAATTGAGAGATATTGAGCTACTCAATGCAGAAAACGGTTACTTATTTTGACAGAAAATTAAGCATTCATTTGTGGAATCGATGATTAACCATTGAATATAATTCTGAAGATCATTTCAATGAAGAAGTAAAAAATTCTCCCCTGAAAAATATATAAAAATATTATGGTGAAAGTGATGAAATTTTGGTTTTTAGAGAACAATTATCATTTTGCAAAATTTCCTACAATTAAAAAGAAGTGCTGACTTAAAATTAATTCATTCACTTGTATGAATACTTTAATTTATAGAATGAAATTCATTGACTTAAAAATGAGTTACTCTAATACAGATTTAAAAGCATTAAAGACCAATAAGAAACGAAGTATGGTTTTGGTGATATTTCCAGCCAGCAATATAATCTTTAGCTTTATGAAACTACAGAAAGTTGAATGTACAAGATGGTAGTTGTAGCTATCATATATTCGTTTCAATCCAAATTTTTGGATAGCTTAAATTAAAGTCACTATAGTGCTCAAAGATGACACTTATTTCTTCTACCGTTTTCTGCGAGGTAAGATCTGTGATAAATTTTTTGAATTCACAGAAAATGTCGCTGATGGAAATCCATCGCTTAGTGTATAGACCGAATGTGATCATCTTTAACAATACCACGATGAAGATGACAAAAACCCTCGATGTGATTGTTACAAATGATAAGATGTGGGTTACTCGTTTCATCCCAGAACTCAAGCAAAAATCAATGCATCGGTGTCACAGATGATCTCAAGAACGGATCACAGTCAAGCAGAGCATATCCACACAGAAATTTATATGAAAGTTCTTCTGGGGCTGACGAGGGGTACAATGGTGAACATTATGGCATAAATCTAAAAAATTGCAGCAAGTTATTGAAAACGAGAGCCGTGGGATGCTCCTATAACGTTTCCTTTCATACACCGAATTCTACAAGAAAACTGCCGGAGAGTTCTTGCTGGAAAGTGTTTGACCATCCACCATCGATCCCGATCTTTCTCTCAGTGACTTCTATATTTTCTTGTACCTGAAGAAATTCTTATCAGGACGTTAGAAGACGCGCAGACAGCTGTGACATATTGATTCCATTTCTAGACCTTCTAGTGATATGGAATAAAAATTCTTATCCCACTATATGAAAAGTGTTACAACACTGATGATTCTTACGTTGAGAAGTAGCTGAAATATTGTGGTATCTTTTGCAATAAATCTTTGTATGTAATTATGTTCCGTTTCTTTTAAAGGGCCATTGGAGACTTACTTTCTGATGACTCTCGTACACACACACACACACACACATATATACACTACTGGCCATTAAAATTGCTACACCAAGAAGGCGACATGCTACAGACGTGAAATTTATACGAAAGGAAGAAGGAGCTGTGATATGCAAATGATTAGCGTTTCACCGCATTCAGACAAAGCTGGAACCAGTAGCGACACCTATATTGTGTTTAAATGAGGAAAATGTTCACCCAGTTCCTCATACACAAATTGCATTTAAACGTTGTTGCCTGGTGAAAAATTGTTGTGATGCCTCGTGTAAGAAGGAGAAATGCGTACCAGCACGTTTCTGACTTTGATAAAGGTAGAATTGTAGCGTACCGGATTGCGGTTTATCTTACCGCAGTATTGCTGCTCGCGTCGGTCGAGATCCAATGACTGTTAGCAGAATATGGAATCGATGGGTTCAGGACGGTAATACGGAACGCCATGCGGAATCTGAACGGCCACCTATCACTAGCAGCCGAGAAGACAGGCATATTATCCGCATGGCCGTAATGGATTGTGCAACCATGTCACGAGCCGTGAGTCAAGAAATGGGGTCGTTTGGAAGACAAGAAGTGTCTACACGAACAGTTCAACGACGTTAGCCGCAGCATGGACTCTCATCTCGGAGACCATGGCTGCGGCTTCCCTTGACGCTGCGTCATAGACAAGAGCACCTTCAATGGTGTGATCAATGACGAACCTGGGCGCATGAATGGCGAAACGTCATCTTTTCAAATGAATCCAGATTCTCTGCACAGCATCATGATGGTCACATCCGTGTTTGGCGGCATCGTGGTGAACGCACACTGGCAGCGTGCATTCGTCATCGTCATACTTGCCCATCACCTGGCGTGATGGTATGGGGTGCCATTGTATACACGTCTCGGTCACCTGTTGTTCGCATTGACGGTGTTTTGAACAGTGCACGTTACATTTCTGGTGTGTTACGATCCGTGGTTCTACCCTTTATTCGAGCCCTGCGAAACCCTACGTTTCAGCAGGATAATGCCCGATCGCATGTTGCCGGTATTATACGCACCTTCCTTGATACGGAACATGTTCGGCTGTTGGCCTGGCCATCACGTTCTCCAGATCTTTCACCAATAGAAAACGTCTGGTTAATGGTTGCCGAGAGACTGGCGCGTCACCAAACGCCAGTCATTACGATTGATGAACTGTGGCATCGTGTTGAAGATGCATGGGCATCTGTACATGTACATGCAATCCAATCTCTGTTTGACTCAATGCCCAGGCGTATAACTGCTGTTATTACTGCCAGAGGTGGTTGTTCTGGGTACTGATTTCTCAGGATCTATCCAGCCAAATGTTTTGAAAATTTAATCACTTGTTATTTCTAATATAATATATTTGTGCAATAAATATCATTTTGTTATCTGCATTTCTTCTTGGTGTAGCAATTTTAATGGCCAGTTGTGTATATATATATTAAGAACAAATTGATTTTAACTCTAAGCATTGGATATTTATAAAGGGAATAAGATTAAAGCGAAAAGCAATATATCTTACTATGAAATTTTTTACATTTTACATTAAAGAAACAAAAAGAACATTTTCTATCTATTTTAAAATCTGTATTTCTATTAATAAAATCCTGTGGGAAACGTGTGTTTTTTTAAATAAAGAGAATTTAATATCTGAGAAGTGATCAATAAGCTGCATTTTAATATCTCTTTATAGCTATTTCCACTTTTAGCTGTTTTAGTTTTTACAGTTTGGAGGATGGAAAGTTCGATAAAATGTATTTTAGCCTTAGGGTTTCGAGCTTTATAGCTGTTGGAATTATTTTTAAAATACTAAATACATTTTAGTTAAGTCTTTAAATTGATTTCATTTTAAGGAAAAAATTATTTAATTTAAAAGACTGATGACATAATGTATTAATTAGAATTCTGGCAAGATTAGGAATATAATCAAAATATAAATAATATTTTTAATAAAAAATGTACTTAAAAATATATTAGTTACTATAGTTTTACATAAAACACTCATGTAACATACAATTATTTTTCAATCATGAAGTCTTGTTTAAGTTTCATCGGATGAATTTTAAAGTAGTAATTATTTTTAATGTTCTTCAAAAAAAACATATTTCCAATGATGATATTTTATTAAATAATGTTACTTTTTTTAACATTACTTAGTTATTAAAGTCTATATTTTTTTATAGAAATGAAAATTATAATTGTTTTATATTTTATTATTTGCTTTGATATTAATCTGATAATTATTATATTTAGAATTTTATTAATCTATCAATATATGTTTTCAAAGAAACAGTGAAGTCTGAGCAAATTCCTATAAGTAGCGGAAAAGAATACGTTTTCTTATATTCTGGCAATGGGAATTCATTTAATTTTGTTTATCACGAGGTCATTTTTTGAAAGTGGAGAATTTTGTTCAAGAGAATTTCGTTTTTTTTTTTGTGTGTGTTTCTTAAAAACAGAATAAATTAAAAATACAAATTTAATCATATAATCGAGCCATACATACTTTAAATTTCATGTGAAATTAAAAAGTAACTAAATTTTAACGCATTTTTTTAATTTATTAGGAAAGGAAAATATTGGATTTATTACTATTTATATTTTTTAGCAAACTTTGTATTGGTGTATTCAATATAAGTAAATGTTAATACATAATAAATAATATGTTAACCACACATATTAACGGTATTAATGTTGAAGACAGGATGCACATTAAATAAACTTTAACATGGGATATTCCTGAAAAACTCAAACATTCCTACACTTCCTTCAATAAATAATCATTATTACATTATATAGAATTAGTGTGGAAGAATGAGTAAAACTTAAATTAGTTTTAAAATGTCATATTCCAGGAATTGGCAAAGTTTTCGGTTAATTTCAAAAATTGTGAAAAACAATGAAAATTTTAAACTTATAAAATCATTGCGACCTTTTATAAATGCAGTCAGATATCATTATAAAGCAGACTGAATTAAGAAACAAATTTCCTCTCGATATCAGTTCGATAATGTTCTTTTTAACGAATATAATCTTTCTCTTCTGATGACTAATAATACTTTCATTTGATTGCGGAAATTCAATTTTTATCACTGAGAGCCACACTTGACAATGCGACTTGTGCTCAACGACATGAACTGGTGACATTTCACAGTTATTGATAGTATATATTGTTGATTATCCCACCCTCTCTGTCACGCAAACAAACACATTTAATCAATACTATCTAACAACACGCTTGTTCTTATTAATTTTCAACAAATGAAGAAATTTACAACAATTAGTTAAGCAATATTTTCCATCGTAAAATTTCAAAAAATTCATTGAGCAGTTGTTCATATTTTTAATAAAACACACATCAGAATGCAAACTCTTAGAATTATGTATTAGAATTTATAACTCCATACAATCGTGGTTTAATATATGACAGATAAAGCTTTGCCATCAACAAAAAAGCATATTACCTGTGGTTGGCAATTCTAATGAAATGTGTCTACTTTACATAAGATTCGGTAGTTCCAGAAAATACATATTAAAGGTAACACGTACACCAATTTACTTTTGGTGATATATCAAAAGTTTCGCAATGCATATATTTTGTAACACAATTTGTCATCAATATTTTTGTATGGATACACCGTACAGTTTTAGAACAAAATTATATTGAAATCAATATACTTTTATTAAATTTATGTATATAAACTAATTCTATGTTACTGCAGCGATATTGCTGAATGGAAACAATAGTAATATTTATATATTACCAGAATACACACACTCACACACACACATATATATGTATATATTAATGGTACTAGTGTTGAAGACTAAACACAGTATATATATATATATATATGTAATTAATATACGTATAAAAATGTTAGAAATGGTGGTGCGAGAGTGAAAAAAAATCATTATAAATATTGCAGAATTACATGAAAAAAGTTAAATAGAGCATAATGGGATACATCGAAAATTCTAAGTGCATTGAACAATGTTAATGGTTTGAAAAGCGAAAGAAAGCAGTATTTTTATTGATTATCAAATAAAGGCTTTCTTCTTCTCAAGCTCATTGGAACATTGGATAAGAATTAGTGAAATCACCAAATAATCAGTAATCCAAATCATCAATAGTGAAGTAGGCATTTGTGTAATCATTTTACAGGGCAATATAAAATAATTTTGTTTTGTTTTATAAAAAGTGCAAGACAAGAGAAATAAATTCCAACAAATAGCTGATAAAATGTTTCCAATAAAAGCAAGTCAAAGACTAACATTTTTAAGAGATTGATAATGAAACTTTAGGAAAGAAAAGAGGCTCACAGAAGGTAAAATGCCAAAAATACAATTGCACGCTTTTTCTAAGATAAAATTTGAAAATAAAAGAAAAAAGAAAATTCTAATGGTTGAATTAACCCAAATCCCAGATAGTTAAATGTACTTGGATCAATATTTGGTGACAACAGCTATTAAAAGGAATCAAATATGGCAATATTTTTGCAAAAACCTTATAACATTCATAGATACAAAGATACAAGTTAAATAATAATTAATTAATTTTATTTTAAATTGAGATATTGGAAAAATACGTATTGATAACTTTATATGATAGAATTTAAAATTTAGTTTGAAAAATGCATACTAAATATTTATTCTAGCATGGTTTATGTTTCTTTATAATTAAATTTTCATATAAAATTTACACTCAAAGTTATAACTAAAAAAAAGGTAAGAAATTTTAAATCTCTTAAAATTAAAATTGTTGCAAGAAATTTTGATAAATTTACTATGAAAAATAATAATGTTTTTTCATTAATATAAAATGTTTTCAACTAGAAAAAAAAATTTCATGTGTTTTAGAAAAAGACAGAAATTGCATGTTGACTTTCTTATTTTAATGCAATTGCAATCATTGGAAGTTTTTGTTTCTAAATAAAATATTTCAGATTTTTTAATCATTACATTTTGATGAAATAGAGAAACTCAAATATATTTTGGAATTCAATATGAAATTAAAGTAGCAAACGAGGGAATAAAATATAAAATTGTCATGAACATATAAACTCAAAATTAAAGAATGTGTGTGTGTGATAATTTACAAGTTAAAAACAACACTATTGAATTTGGTTGATTTTATTACTCAAAAACGTTTTCTTTGAATACCTTTCATGTGCAAACATTCATTATAATTTCTATCTAGGAAACATAATGTTTCAAGGAGTTATTTTTCAACAGTTGAATATTTTAGAGATGTAACTTAGATGTTTTCAAGAATTTCAATTACTATTTTTGTTAGAAAATCCTCAGTAGTCATTTTAAAAAAAACATTTCTTGTATACAACAGTTTAAAATGAAAACAGAATTTAAAAAAAAAATTTTAATAATTTCATATTAATAAATGAAGTCTTCTTTCTCAAGTATCTCTAAATATAAGCAATTAAATCACATATTGACTTCAAAATAAATCAAAATATTTTATATTTTAAAATGTAAAAAGTTTACGAAATTAAGATATAGAAGTTACCACATCATTATGGTATGCAAATTTCAATAAACTCCAATTACGTTTTAAAATAATCATGTAATATAAGAAATTAAAGGACACATTAACTGATAGATAATAATTTTGTGGTTTTTACACACACAAATAAATATATTTAAAGCTTTTTTTTATTTTTAAATTTTAGTATTTCTTTGCAATTGATTTAAGAATTTGATAAGTTTAAAATTGACACCAAATATTTAAGAATATTATATAATTTAAAATAATACCTATATAAAAATTTAGCAATAAATTTATTTGATAGTTGTCATTCAACATTTTAACTGAAAATGTTTGAAAATTTACTTTTATTATTATTATTATTTATTTTTTATTTATTTTTTTTGCAATGTGATATGAAAATAAAACTATTTATTACAGCATGTTATGAAATAATAAATATATACATATATGTATATGCATTCAATGTCATAAAAAGTGAAAACTTTTTCAGAGCACTTCATTATTTATAAATGTAGTGCGTAAGGAAACCCACTTAAGCTTCAGATTCAGATGATTCTGAAATCACTTAAGAACGTGAAGGTAACAAAAAAATGGAGAAAAAAGGATATTCAGACTCAAGTCGAAGGAAATCCGTAACAGGGGAAGGTATCTCCTAAGAAAAATAACTGTCGTAAAGGGAAGCCTGTGGAGTTAAAGTAACAGAGGCAGGTCGACCGACGGGAAAGGAAGAAATAAAGGATGTCGAAGTAGAGCTTTTACGGGATAAGAAATGTGTATAAATATATAAAATATAGTGGTTTTAGCCCAAAGAGAAGCTGGGAAAGGGAATCATCTCTCAGATTTTAAACAGTGCTATTTGTTTGGTGCAACAGCTTTCTTTTTTCTAGACATAAAGGTTTTTGCTTTTGATTGAGTGATCACTTAGGATCAAAAGTTTTTATCTGGTGGACTTATTTCTTTCGCATTCAATAAATCTTCAGACCTGTATATAAATAAGCTCAATTTTATTTAAAAAGCAACTTCTAATGCTTATTATCGTTTTAAAATAAAAAATAAATGAATATACTAAGTTTAGTTTTATTTTTATTTTATTTACTATTTTTTTAAAGTTTTTGTTGTAACGATAAATGAAATATGGGCTACTTTTGTTTTACTAAAGTTAATTTCTGAGGAAAAAGATTTATGTTAAAGGAATTATAATTGCTAATCAAATAAGGTAGATTATATATGTAAATACGTATATGTATCGATAATTATACATAGAAATATACATGAATATTATATAAAAAAGAATCAACTGATATTTTTTTGCACAGTGAAACAAAAATTTAAAAGAAAAAACAGCATTTGAAGCTGTGGAAAATTCAAATGTGGCTTTCACTTTGAGTTATTCAATAACGAAATCTATTGTTCTACAAATCACTTAATTGATTTATTAATTAATGTTGCAGTGAGAATACTCAATCTTGTAAGTGTTCACAAGATACTCGCATTAACCCTAACAGATATTAAATAACTCTTAATAATGAAAAAAATATTAAGAAAATAAAAACAAGTAAATTGCTTTCAGATTACTTCACATTACAGCATGGCATTAAAAAAGAAGACATTTCTTTCGAAAAGAAATGATTCCTTGTAGTCTGAATAGGAAGAACTATGGATCATGATTATGCAAATATAAATATTGCAGTAAATTTAAATTCCTATAGTTATTGTTATACGACCATTGATTATAATATTTTAACTTTTAAGTAAAAAACTAAATAATCAATAAAATGTATAATAGATTTTGAGTTATAGACATTTTTAAAACTTTAGCTATTGTAAGCAAAATTAAAAATGATATTAAAGGTACCGACTAAAATACATCATGAAAAGATATCTTGAATTAACAACAGTTAAGAAATGATACCAATGGAGAAACAGATATTGAAATCATAAGAAACATTAGGTATATTTGAAATGCTTGTACAATTATATCACAATTTTAAAAATGTTTTCTGTTTGAATTTATTTTAATATATATGTATATTTTTTAAATCCGATGATTGCTAACTGTAGACTGATGGTAAGACAAATATCGCTAAAGCATAAGGTACCAGCCGTTGCTGGATTCAATATCAGCCATTGTTGGACAATTCGAGATAAATGTTACGTTTCTATTTTCTTTATGTACATCTGGGTGAGCTTTTGAAGTTTTCCTGGTTTTCACCCTTGCAACATGAATATAGCCAATAATCTAAAAATAGTCTTCGGGAAAGTTTATACTGTGGATTCTAAATTGACTTGCAATTTCTTCTGCCTGGTAAGTTGCCTACTAGACATTGTCAAATAAGATGCACTGAATTAAATATCATGTACTGAGTACTATGACACAATTTTTAAGATAGAATACTTGATTTTAGTATTTTCTTTAAGACATAGAAAATTGGGTTCTGCGAAATTTATATAATATTTTCAAGTTAGACACTCCCTTATACCCACGCTTTACACTTATTTCTTTACAAACTTCACTCAGGGTAACAGTCCGGACCTTCAGTTTTCAAATTATGTTTAATATGCTTGACAAATCTGATAAATTATTGAATTATGAAACTTTTCTTTGCCTTAAATAATTTAAAGATAGTGAATTTTCTTCCACTTTTACATCAAACATGAAAAATATATAATACAAAATAGATTTGATGCAAAGTTATGCTTTATACAAATTGAGATTCTAGATCTGTTTAATAGCACTAAATTTAAATTATCTTAAAATATTTGGCATACATGTAATAAAATATTAAATATCTCAAATAAGTATTAATATTTAAATTAATGGTAGGATGTTAAATGCTTTTGAATTAAAACATAATTAAAAGTTTTTAAACTAATAAAAACTCATTTTAGGTCATTTTTTTAGTTATTCGCAAGAAATATTAAGCTTTAAATTCCCTCATAAACTTCTGCATAGCTTAAGGAATTTCTTTCAAAATAGAACTGTGATAAAATATGCAGAATTACCTTTGGCTTACAATTTTTGAGAATATTGAAAGCACTTAAATAATATTTTATCAAGTGTTTTCTTTGTAAACACTAATAAATCCGAAAAAGCTTAAATAGAGCACTTTCATTTCCAGAGACATCACATAAAATAAAGAAAATGTTCTTTTCCGAGCAGAATATATATTGTGAAAATAAAAATAAACATGTGTTGCCAGTTTCCTTTTTGAATTTCGTATTTAAAATAGAAGCATTAGTCTGTGTGAGGGGAGAAAAGATTTCTCTTGTTCTAAAAAAATTCCCAGCATGATTGCGTCCACTTTATTTTATCCAAAAGTGTTTGTTATACTTAAAATTCTGCTTCAGATGCACGATTTGAATTTCAAATTAGGTACAATTTCAAAGTTGTTCTGCCTTGTAAGATAATAATATCTAAACATTCCAGGTATAGAGTTTTTAGAAACTGATTTAAAAGAGGCACTAAAAGTGACAGCGACAATAAATTCTCAAGTTATTTTTATTCTTGAAATAGAATAGTCAACTGTGTGAAAATAAGTTTATAAGATGAAAAACAGTATTGCAGGGAATGACAGCAAAAATCCACTTGGGCTTTATTTCTGAATTTTTTCGTAAATCATTATTGAGAAATAAAATTTGAATTTGATGCGGAAAGATTTTTAAATACAACTTTCTTGGGATTTCATGTGATATCATAATGAAAACAAAACTTTTTATTATGTTGAAAAGCGTCAATAAAAAACAAGGATTTTATGATATTTATTTGAAATATCGGAATACAATATAATGAATATAAAAACAATACATATGAATATAATTAAACACTAGAATAAAATTTAAATATATCTACAAAGAAATAAAATTGCAGAAAAATAAATATTATATTAATGATTATAATCGCTAAGTTAGTGATATTAATTTTCCTTATCATTATGAATTAAAAATGTGTTGCTAAAATTGCATGTTACATTTAAGATATTTTCTTTTTAAATTTGCTAAAATTTGTGTCTTAGTTTTTCTTTTTCTAATTATAGTCATTACGTAACAAATGTCAGAGAAAATTTCACTATTTTAAAAATCAAATATGGTGATTATGTCTGATGGCTATTCTGTAACAAATAACCTTTATTTAAAATGTAGACAAAGACTTCAATCCATTTCAATTCTGTTTCAATACAACACTGTACAATTCACGTTTCCCTTTAATAGAGAATTTTAAACGAAATTATAGTTACATACTGCACGAAATGTGATGTTTATATTATTTCATATATTCATTTAAATAGTTGTATTTGAGCAATCCAATTAATACCATGTGTCCATTGGAAAAATTAATTCCTTTATAAGAAAACATAAAGTAAATACATAGAATTAGAATATTTGAGTTTATTTTCCTGAATTTAAGAATCTAATAAAAAATATTGAACATTATCACTTTTTAAAATTAACAGTGTAGAAAACTATTTTCTTGAAATAAGATTAAATTAATGCCATTTCTTAATGTAGTAAAAAGAATACATTTTTGAACTGCAAATGCTTTGAAAATTCATCAGCAAAGGTTTTACAATTCTCAAAAAACATTTTCTGATAAGGTTTCTGAGCACTTGCTATTATTTTGGGAAATATACTCAACATTTCAAAAGCAGATAAAAGCCATAGAAACTTTGTTTCTATATTGCTGCTTTATTCATTCCGGAAACTTACAAAAATGCAAAATAAAAAACAAAATACAATTCAATGGTTATCTTTTAAAAAATGTGGAGTATTTTCGCCTCAGCACTTATATTATTTTTATTTCTAAGGAATAAATGATGCAGAATATAGAAGAATAAACGTCATGCAGGAATATATTTCTTATAAAAAAAGTTCCATTCAATCCAAGTATTTACTATTAAACTACACTATTCGCCATTAAAATTGCTACACCAAGAAGGCGACATGCTACAGACGTGAAATTTATACGAAAGGAAGAAGGTGCTGTGATATGCAAATGATTAGCTTTTCAGTGCATTCAGACAAAGCAGGCGCCAGTAGCGACAACAACATTGTGTTTAAATGAGGAAATTGTTCAGCCGGTTCCTCATACACAAATTGCATTTGAACGTTGTTGCCTGGTGAAAAGTTGTTGTGATGCCTCGTGTAAGAAGGAGAAAAGAGTAGCAGCACCTTTCTGACTTTGATAAAGGTCGAATTGTAGCGTACCGGGATTGCGGTTTATCTTATCGCAGTACTGCTGCTCGCGTCGGTCAAGATCCAATGACTGTTAGCAGAATATGGAATCGATGAGTTCAGGACGGTAATACGGAACGCCATGCGGGATCTCAACGGCCACCTATCACTAGCAGCCGAGAAGACAGGCATATTATCCGCATGGCCGTAATGGATCGTGCAACCACGTCACGAGCCGTGAGTAAAGAAACGGGGTCGTTTGGAAGACAACAAGTGTCTGCACGAACAGTTCGACGACGTTTGCAGCAGCATGGACTCTCAGCTCGGAGACCATGGCTGCGGTTTCCCTTGACGCTGCGTCATAGGCAAGAGCGCCTTCAATGGTGTGATCAACGACGAACCTGGGAGCATGAATAGCGAGACGTCATTTTTTCAGATGAATACAGGTTCTGTGTGCAGCATCATGATGGTCGCCTCCGTGTTTTGCGGCATCGTTGTGAACGCACACTGGCAGCGTGCATTCGTCATCGTCATATTTGCCCATCACCTGGCGTGATGGTATGGTGTGCCATTGGATACACGTCTCGGTCACCTCTTGTTAGCATTGATGGTGCTTTGAACAGTGCACGTTACATTTCTTGTGTGTTACGACCCGTGGCTCTACCCTTTATTCCAGCCCTGCGAAACCCACGTTTAAGCAGGATAATGCCCAACCGCATGTTTCAGCTATTGTACGGACCTTACTTGATATGGAACATGTTCGGCTGTTACCCTGGCCAACACGTTCTTCAGATCATTCACCAATAGAAAACATCTGGTCAATGGTTGCTGAGCGACTGGCTCGTCACCAAACGCCAGTCACTACGGTTGATGAATTGTTGCATCGTGTTAAAGATGCATGGGCATCTGTACCTGTACATGCAATCCAATCTCTGTTTGACTCAATGCCCATGCGTATAACTGCTGTTATTACTGCCAGAGGTGATTGTTCTGGGTACTGATTTCTCAGGATCTATCCAGCCAAATGTTTTGAAAATTTAATCACTTGTTATTTCTAGTATAATATATTTGTTCAATAAATATCATTTTATTATCTGCATTTCTTCCTGGTGTAGCATTTGTAATGGCCAGTAGTGTATATACTGATTTTATTTTTAGTTTTTTCTATAGCAAGAAAAAATTACCGAAAATCAGTGTTTTTACACAATAATCTGAGATATATTTACGTATAAATAAATCTGATCATACTATACGTAAGATACAATAAATAATATAGTTGAGCTTTTCTCGAGAACTTCCTTTATAATTGTTTGAATGGACAAGTGTTTTAATATGATTAATCTAAAATTGTTTTTTCTTCATGAAAATGATATTTATTCTGCCATTTATTTAGCGCACATTATTCTAAACAAACATTTTTAAATGATAAAAATTTATATTTAAGCAAATTCAATGTTTCAATTCAAATTCAATTCATTATTTTACTATAATTACTAAGAATATTAATATATTTTTATTTTAGAAAACAAGCTATTGTGGGGAATTCATTTTTATGGTAGATGCATTTTTTCATGATTTATTTCAATTTGTCCTATTATTACTTGTTTCAAAAAACTTTTGAAACACTTTTCTCACCTTTTAATTTTAAATAAAATGTTAAAAACTTTTGTCAGTATAACTTATATTATATAAATGTAGCAGCTCCAGATAATTGTAAAATATTATTCTATTATATTAAAAGATATAAAGAGTCACTTTTATGCTTTTATGTAAAAGACTTTCAATAACCATCAAAATATGAATTAGATTGCAATATTTAAGCGAATTAGAGAAAAAGTTCGTTACGAATTAGAAAAAAGTTCAGGCGAATTAGAGAAATAGTTCAAGCGAATTAGAGAAAAAAAAACCCAACGAAATATGATATTTCTAGAAACTGTCAAATAGCTATTTTTAAAAAGCCCGCAGCAAATGGTAAAGTGCAAAATTAAATTGATGCGTGTTACAACATTTTACACAGAGCATTTAGCTAGATTGTATAATCTAAAAATTATGAAACTTTTGAAAGGTTTTAATCTGGTATGCATTATTAATAAACCTATAATTTACTATTGATTCAAACATATAAATAACAATTTAAATTAATAAAAAATTATTAATTAATAGTATAGCTCAACTTAGCATTAAATAGAAATATTGGAAATATTGAATGGTAATATATTCAAAATATTATAAGGTTATTGCGAAAATAGAGAGATCAGGGTTACTGGTTAAAGCTCTCTTTTATGCTGTAAGCATATGTCTGTTTTTTAAGTTGTTAAACGAGTTATAAGTTTTTTTTTAACAATCTACAGGTTCTTCCTTCTCTAAAACTAAATTATATTATCGAATAATGAGGCAGATTTGGTGGATTTACTTTTTGGTAACAAAATTAGAATTTATCGATAGAGATACTTTTGAATGCCTTTTTGAAAATAAAATGAAATTATACCAAGTGAAATACATAATTGTTTTTCAATAACGCAATATTTTCTGAAATATGTTGCTAAGAATTTTCTTGATATCACCCTTCTCATACACTTTTTGATTAATTGTTACTTTAGTGTGGATTTACTTTTTGGTAACAAAATTAGAATTTATCGATAGAGATACTTTTGAATACCTTTTTGAAAATAAAATGAAATTATACCAAGTGAAATACATAATTGTTTTTCAATAACGCAATATTTTCTGAAATATGTTGCTAAGAATTTTCTTGATATCACCCTTCTCATACACTTTTTGATTAATTGTTACTTTAGTGTGGATTTACTTTTTGGTAACAAAATTAGAATTTATCGATAGAGATACTTTTGAATACCTTTTTGAAAATAAATGAAATTATAACAAGTGAAATACATAATTGTTTTTCAATAACGCAATATTTTCTGAAATATGTTGCTAAGAATTTTCTTGATATCACCCTTCTCATACACTTTTTGATTAATTGTTACTTTAGTGTGGATTTACTTTTTGGTAACAAAATTAGAATTTATCGATAGAGATACTTTTGAATACCTTTTTGAAAATAAAATGAAATTATACCAAGTGAAATACATAATTGTTTTTCAATAACGCAATATTTTCTGAAATATGTTGCTAAGAATTTTCTTGATATCACCCTTCTCATACACTTTTTGATTAATTGTTACTTTAGTGTGGATTTACTTTTGGTAACAAAATTAGAATTTATCGATAGAGATACTTTTGAATACCTTTTTGAAAATAAAATGAAATTATACCAAGTGAAATACATAATTGTTTTTCAATAACGCAATATTTTCTGAAATATGTTGCTAAGAATTTTCTTGATATCACCCTTCTCATACACTTTTTGATTAATTGTTACTTTAGTGTGGATTTACTTTTTGGTAACAAAATTAGAATTTATCGATAGAGATACTTTTGAATACCTTTTTGAAAATAAAATGAAATTATACCAAGTGAAATACATAATTGTTTTTCAATAACGCAATATTTTCTGAAATATGTTGCTAAGAATTTTCTTTGATATCACCCTTCTCATACACTTTTTGATTAATTGTTACTTTAGTGTGGATTTACTTTTTGGTAACAAAATTAGAATTTATCGATAGAGATACTTTTGAATACCTTTTGAAAATAAAATGAAATTATACCAAGTGAAATACATAATTGTTTTTCAATAACGCAATATTTTCTGAAATATGTTGCTAAGAATTTTCTTGATATCACCCTTCTCATACACTTTTTGATTAATTGTTACTTTAGTGTGGATTTACTTTTTGGTAACAAAATTAGAATTTATCGATAGAGATACTTTTGAATACCTTTTTGAAAATAAAATGAAATTATACCAAGTGAAATACATAATTGTTTTTCAATAACGCAATATTTTCTGAAATATGTTGCTAAGAATTTTCTTGATATCACCCTTCTCATACACTTTTTGATTAATTGTTACTCCATTTAAATTGAAGAACAAAGCAGCGAATATATTTCTTTATTGTTTATAATGAAATATCTTTGTTTTAAAACCAATATAGCATCCAAATAGTTGTATTTTCGCTTTTGCTTCAGCAATTCGTATGTTTGATTTACCCTTGGATCTTTGTAATGCTTAGAAATCCCCATTAAATTGCTGGTCTCGATTCTACAGCCCTTATGTACAATAACACATGAATGATAAACAAATTAAATTAATTTTGATTCAAAATTCTCTTTAATATGTATATTTGATATTAGAAATGATATATTTATGTAGGGAAAATAATTGATATCTTTCCAAGAACATGCAATTCAGACTGACGAGAGATTTACTTACCATCTAATAGAAATTTGATTTCCTATATTTTATCTGCAGAGAATAATTTTCATTTTTAATTGCTCAGTGAAGAACAATAATAATATCTTCGATATATGTTGTTATCAAGTAAAATTAAGTGCAATTTAATTTTCATTATTAAAATTCTATTTCTGAAAAACCACTAAAGTTTCATTTTTCGTTATATTTAATTTTAATTCGATTAATTTGTATTCTAAAAATTATTTAGTATTTTATTATTTCACAAATTACTCCATTAGTTATAAATTCAATAATAAAACTATACTGAAATTTAAAGTTTACAAATATTTATTCATTTTAATGTAATCTAATTATAGGGCTGAATATTTTGCATTTTGAACCGATTTCCGTTTGTTGACATTTATCTTTTAAAAGCTAAATTTTGTTTTTTTAGATAAATGATGTTAAGTGATACACAAAAAAAAGCAATATAGGAATGCAAATAAGAAAATAAAGGACAAATATGATGTAAACACAATAAATAACTAAATATTAAGTATTTCTTCAAAATATCAGTGTACACACAGATTACAGGATTTTAAGTTATATATTATTATATCCTTCATATCAAATATGTAAAGATACATTTACAGTATAAACCACACAAATGATAAATTTTTGTTTATTGATTAAGTACTTATTTTCTTTCCAGTGCTTAAGAATATTACATAAATAAATATCAGAGAATAAGGGTAATGGTTTTGAACAATAACCAAATAACTGACTCGTTAAAGGGAATAAATACACTCTATTTAAATAACATCCCCTTAATTTATAAAATGAAGGCTTTTGTTAGTTTTAGCAATTTCCTAGCATATCATTTTAATCCTAAGTGGATAAGATTTTAATAATTCCTCAACAGGCATCAGAGAAGATCATTTTTCCTGAAAACTAAAAAAAAATTAAAAGCCTAGTCTTATAAAAATGGCTGTATTTAGAATAACTCAGTTTCTGTTACCTTATAAATAAAAACATTATATTATTACGTCAGTTCCGATTTAAAAAACCTTTGTCACTCAAAAAGTAATTTTAATAAAATTTAGAATTTCAATTTTTGGAAAAGATTTATTGTATATTTTGTATTAAATATTTTAATATTTAAAAGAAATTTGATTTCTTAATACTTTAAGCCATTTGAATATTTTCTAGGTTGAAAATTAATGCTATGCTACAAATGATTTTATTTGATTTAAAATTTATGAAGTAAGCGGTTTTACCAATCTTCAATCGATATCAGTTGTCAAAAATCACTCGCATAGAAATAGTCTAAGAGATAATTGATTTTGTTTGATTAGATTATTACTATTTTAACTCATTACAGTTAACGACTGAAGTAATGTTTTAGGTTTGCTGCAGTCACATTACCATCACTTAGATCTAAGGTGAAGCATCATTGGATTGCATGCCTTATCCCTAAACATACAAGTTTAAGAGAACCAGGTTCAGATCTATTTCTTAATAGATGATTGAATTCATTCAAAAAATGTTTACAATGTATATACTAGCTGTGATGTAATATGTTAGATATTTCACTAAATATATTGTGCATTTAAATTCAAAACTCAAATACTTCTCAAATGATTGATATAAACAAAAGTGATTGTCAAATATATTTATTTTAACTGATATTATTTCTTGTTCGTATAAAAAAAAAGGATTTTTCAGGAAATAGGTAAAAAAACAAAAACAATTCAAAATATTTTCATTAAAGACAAAAAGGAAAGAAGCATTATTATCTCACATAAAACTTATTTCAAAACATACTGTTCATGGATATGGCAAAGTCATCATACAAGTACTTTATAATATTTTTTTATTTCCAATGGCAGGACAAATACAAAGAATAACACAAATAAGACACATGAGAAATCACAAATTAGACATGAATCGATGACAGGACACGTAAATACAGTACATAAAGGTAAATGAGATGACCGGAGTTATTGCCCCAAAAGTTTTCTGGCTTGCAAAAACCGGTGATTCAGAGCTCATGTGCAGTGCAGCACAGTGGTGAAGGTGGGTCCTATTCATGGACTTTGTCAATTTGGAGAGCACACAGTTGGGTGAATATGAGATGAAAATGCAGTTCAAGTGCTCAACCACACAGTAATGACCTGTCAACAGTCAAAACTGTGCCACAATTTTATGGCATGGGCCATCAGGGACATTCAGAAGATCATCTTTCAACTCTTTCGCTTTTATCCTTTCTTGCAGTTTAGAAGATGAATTCTTTTAAAAACTGATTTTAGGTATAGCTTTATTGTTTTGTAGGAAGTCTTTGTGTGTCTGCTGAAGAAGTCCTGCACCATTCTTAGTGAAGAAGTACGCTTGTTCGTTTCCATAAATATCACAGTGCCCAGGTACCCAATGCAACGCAACACGTATCTTTCAAGATGTCAAAATTTCCAAGAGCTCTTGGATATGGAGAATTGCAAAAGATGGGGGAGAGATTGAGCATATTTCCTGAATTTCATCCTGTGAACTAGAGAACAGAGTCATTCTGTAAACGTAAACACCAGCAATACCCCTGTACCTAACCCAAAAATGGTTCTAACAGTTAAATTTTAAAAATAACAGGAAGAGCAATTAGTTGTTTTATGACAATTCAGATTGCCTCAATCGAGAGATTTGATTTTGATTTGAATTTGAAGGAGACTTTAAATGCTGTTCTGTAGATACTTGCCGAAGCATAGAAATTAAATAGCTTTGAATGCATACCTGCACTTTTAAAATTTCTGTTTTATAGTAATTGATCATTATATTATACTTAAAATTTTTCTTAGAAAAACTTAAAATGACTATGATTAAAAATGCTACAACTTTTAATGATTGCTTGGAAAACACTATACATTAAATTTTGAAAGAGCATTACAGCATTACAACGCCACTTAAGAATCCTCACATTAAAAATAAATAAATAAAAGTATCATCGAAAAAGAGCATTGATACTTTGTTTTAAAATACTGTATATAATTTAACTGAAAAATAAAACCATTTGTATTATAATGATAGGTTTTAAAAAAATATCACATCAAAATAATCACAAAATTTTTTATAAACAATCAATACAATTGTATTGATGTTTATAAAAAATTGATAATTTTTATAAACAATCAATTTTTTATAAACATCAATACAATTAAATTTTGAAAGAGCATTACAGCATTACAACGCTGTAATGCTCTTTCAAAATTTAATCCAATGAAGCACATTTTTAGCTCTATATAAATATAGTTTATAGTTTCTCCAATGATTTGAGTATTAGGAGAATAAATATTAAAAAATTCAAATTGTTTAATTTTAAAAAATTGGATATGATATATATATATATATATTCAGTTGTTAGGTAAATCCTCTATTCATTAAGAAAATCGATTGGTTTCTCCATCATTAAAAGGACACAGGATCAGTTTCAGGCAAAAACTAGGAAGCACATTTCTATATTGATTAGAGATCGAGTTGAGGAATTAAAATTGACAAGGTATCCGACACCTGATTAAATTATGTAAATTCTCTTTAATGGAGTCTGATCAGTAATTTCGCATTCTAAATGCATTTGAGGCTTTTGCAATGACTCACAATTAATTACGAGAGCTCATCGGAATAATTCTAAATCATTAGAGGTTGTGCTTTTCGAATAACGATAAGCTTCGGGCTTAATTTTGATCACTGTTTATTCAGAGAAGATACGAATTTCGAAGCAATATTAAATAACTTTGGATACTAATATTAGGTGACTAAAGTTCTTAAATTAAAAGCATGTTTTTTTTATATAAAAGGAGATAATTATTTCAAATATAATTGAATTCTCAGGAAATAAAATGGGGGAAATAGATATTTTTTTATTTTTATCCCTTTAAATATCAAGGTAAAAAGAAAAATATGATAATTTAACGCGTTTCACATAGAAAAGCTTCAGTCATTTAAATTTTAAACTATTTGTATTGTTTGATGAAACAAGAGTTATACCAGTTGAAAGCGTAGTGCCATATTATGCAGTAGACACTGATTGTTATTGGAATTTAAAAGGCAAGTATATCGTACACTGTGGCTCATATTTGAAATTATGGTCATTTGTTTTACTATATGCGAATTTATAGAAAGAAACTGAAAAGAAACCTATTTGATTTTAAAATTTGAAAAAATCATTATGTGATTCTTTTCAATGTTTCAAATTTTTTTGCTAAAAATTTTACATTCCATTGTTTTCTCTTAATATTATATTAGAGCTTTGCAAAAGGAATAATGATTCAAATATCGATATTATTTTTTCAATGTGCCAAGCATTAGGAATCATTTCACTTCAAATTATAATTTTCAGTTAACAAATTTTAACTTTACGGAATATTATGTAATAAATTAGGCATCAGTAAATTACAACACTCGGTACAATTAATAATGTCAATAGAGTTTTACAGAGTTAGCCAATAAAACTAAATCTATATATATAGTTCTACTGATAGCAAATTTGTTTTGTGATGCATAAAAATGTTTTGGTACGGGTGCCGTATAATCCATGATTCCATATTCTGAATTTTTTGGCGATGGAAAAATGTTGCCAAGATGACGTATTATGACGTGCGTGATAACGTAAATACTAGGGTTACCAAAATAGAATTTCCTGCATAATTTTTATAGGTCTCCATATGTATGACGTAACAAAAACAAGGTCGCCAGATGCCTAAGAAAATCCGCCAAATAATCACCAATCTCAGAATTTGGCGTATGGATTATACGTCACCTGTGCCAATGTTTCTTTAGTTGAATTTGATGTCAGAAAAATATGATTGTTTTTATTTTATAAACTTCTTTAACTATGAAAAGCCTGAAAAGATTACCAAAATAAAGTTAAATTTAAGCAGTATTGTTGATAATATCATCGTATTACTCTCAACTACTTATTGTAAGAAAACCTTGCTGGATATTCCCCATACAGATACAATTTTTGCGATTTTTGATTCCAATTCTAGTCTTACACCATCTCCACTTTCTACCGATATAAGAGTATTGAATATAATTTTGGAAGAAAAAATATTTTCCTTTAATGCACATCATGTGCTTAAAGTTATTTTAACTTTGCTGCAAGTTCTAAGTTTCATTGTGTTAAGACTTGTATTTTTATTTCGTTAATTTATCTCAAGCTTCACAACTAAGTAACTAATCAATTAGCAATTAAGAAATGGGAAGCTTGATGTATGCAGTTTTAAATATTTTTGAATGAATGAGCATGGATTCCTAAAGATAAACGATAGGGTTGTATATATTTTATGTTACAAAAGTGTCGTATGTTGCACATCAAGTTTATAAAGATAAATTAAACATTAAGAAACATTTAAAGAATACAAAGAGAACTGTTAAGTTTAAAAGAAAGCTATTACTAGATGTATGAAATAAATTACATATTTTTGTAAACCATTTTAAATGAAATTTTAATTTTAATGAAATTTTAATTTTAAATGAAATTTCAATGGAATACATATTTGTAATTGTTTATTGTGTAAATGTAAAAGATAAATTTTCCCCAGATGGCAAATATATAAAATATAAATAAAAAATAATATGGCAAACATATAAATAATATAACATTTTTTTAAAAAAATGTTGAAATATTGTTTAAAAAAATATGTTGTTTTAAAAAGAATTGTAAACAATGCTATCCCAAATTCAATAAATGCCGATTTTTGGGGCGAGTTCCTGGAAGTTAAAATGTTCAAATGGATAAAATGTAATAACACTAAAAAGATTTCTGTCGTACAATAATTTAATACTGTTAGCATTTATTTTGATGAAGCTACTGATACTTTAAACAATATTA
Organism: Latrodectus elegans; assembly: GCA_030067965.1. Taxonomy (NCBI): domain Eukaryota; kingdom Metazoa; phylum Arthropoda; class Arachnida; order Araneae; family Theridiidae; genus Latrodectus; species Latrodectus elegans. The sequence continues at coordinate 91,663,410 of CM057820.1, read as the reverse complement.
TAGCTGAGCACCTTGCTGTATTTGCATGATATTGTCGTTCTTTGGTGTTTTAAAGATTTGGACGGAATTAAATATGTTTTCGAATAATATTTATATTAGTACTGTGTTATTAAAATATTTTGCATGTTCATCCATCTAGCAGGATACAAAAGGGACAGGACTTCATTTATCAATTATTTCGTATGTAAAACATATTCTTCTGGCCCCCGTAAACGCAACACCTTGAAGGAAGCAGGCAAATAGCATGAAATTTACAACATGCATCAGCGGAGATGAGATATGCAAATGATTAGAGTTTCAGCACAGATGTACAGCACGCTCACCTGTGGCACCACTTTAAAGTGTTATTTAAGGCTTGGAGATTTCGACTAATTCAAGTTGGGCAATCATGCTTTTCTTGTAGCTTTATTTTCGAAAAAACGATCAATTATGCCTGATAGAGAACATCGATCATTTTTTGATCAAGTATTCAAATTCAACAGAGGAATGATAGTGGCCTATCGAGATTGTGGATTATTTTCAGGGAGATCGGTACTCGTGTTGGATGAAACCAAACAACTGTAATGCAGATATGTGATGGTTGGATGCATGCGGATACGATGGACAGACGTGTTCGATCACATCCACCTCAGTGTACCAGTTCACGTCATGACAGAAAAATTGTGCACATGACAGATACGGATCCCTCAGCCACATCATGAATCATAACACAGCACATTCAGTCTGTAACGCATCATCCAGTGAATCACATACCATTCAACATTGTTTACAGCACAGTGATCAGTGCGTAAGGTGTCCATTACTTCGTGAACCCTTAACGCAGAACCACAGATTTCTCCACCACCAATAATACGAGGAAAGATGATGAGGAAGGCAGAATGGAATGATATTGTATTTACTGACGAGTCACACTTATGTTTGCAATACCATGATTGATTGTCACATTCGAGTCGAGAGACTCCGTAGATAGTACTGTAAAGCTGCGTTATGAACCGCCACACTGGTCCTGCTGCGGATGTTATGGTATAAGGCAGTTTTAGATATCGCTCTCGCTTTCTTCTAGTACGCATTGTCGGCACTTTAAACATCATATCAACTTTAGCAAGATGTTGAAATTGCTTGTGGTGTTCTGTAACCCAAGAACGCAACCAAAGTCTCTTTGGATCAATGTCAAGGCGTGTGGCAGAGGTGATCGCAAACAATATCGCCTACTCTGGCTATTGATTTTGGCAGGAACCACATTTCATAGAAGTATATAAATTTAATCATTTAAAGCTTGGTCAAAATATTATCTACAAAATAAATTTTGTTGTGATAGCTATTATCTTTCTTTGTGATGCGATTTAGGTGGCCAGCTGTGTAGTACAAAATAAAGTATTTTGGGAACTACAGATGAAGTTATTGTAAAAAAAAATCAAGATTTGAGCTCCATATAACAGGATATTTTATTTAAATATTTTTGTTTCAGTGCTTAGTAAAATAAAGAATACTATCGTTTTAACAGTCAATTTTCAAGTGTCTCGTTTTATATTGGTGCACAACAATAGAAATTTCTTTTAGAAGAAATTAAAAATGATTATTCGAATCGCATCTTATATAGCTGTGTCCGTTGTCTTATCAGAAATAATGTCTTAAATGAGTTTTTGTCTTGCACATTACATCTGCCCACATGTCAAACGTAAGGTCATGCAGATTTTCACATTACTCGGGATATATGTCAAAGATTATAATGTTTTAATCAAATACAACGGCATATCTGTGAGTGAAATAATAAAAAAATAATTTTAAAAATCTGTATTTCTTGACTTATAACTCAACAACTTAATGAAAGAAAATATAGATTATAAATACAAGGCGAAACAGCGTTTGAATTTTCTTTGGTGTTTTAAAGATTTGGGTGGAATTAAATATGTTTTCGAATAATATATATATTAGTACTTAAAATATTTATGAAATATTAAACTTCAGCAAATACATCGATTATCGACGAATTTAAGTTTTAAATCTGCGTTGAAGAAAATTAGGTGAAATTTTCAAAATGAAACTAAGACTTTGAAGCTTGCCAGCCTATCATTTCTTTGGTAAAAAAAAAACAGATTGAAAAGACACAATAATGAGACTCCCTTCAATCTGTAATTTTTTATACAGTTGTTAATTGATAGTTTGGAAAGGGAACTTATGGAATAAATATCTTCAAATTTATGGAAAGCAAAATTTATAAAATTATAAAAAAAATCTGGAAGATTTTAATGAGGATATATTGGAAGACGTTTTAAACTGATAGATGTCGTTGTTATAAAAATTTGATTACTTACAGAATAATATGACAATTTTTTCTGATATGAAAATATTTTGATTCCTTGAAGTTGCTTAAAACTCAACATTCAGAATCAAATGACCAAACAAAAACCACAAATATTAACCTTAATATTTCGATAAATAGCGGGGTGCAAAGGCAAGTTTGCATTTAAACTTTAAACTTTAACTTTTTTTAACTATGCTGAATCAATAAAATTTAATGTTTTCATTCTTTTTTACTCTAAATACGTAGTTTATATATATATATATATATATATATATACATATATATATATATATATATATATATATATATATATATATATATATATATATATATATATATATATATATATATATATATATAGGTCCCAAGGCGATAAGTTTGCAATTGAGAAGTTGCACATGATATTTCATTCAATTAATGACGTGAGGGATTGATCACTGACGTTTGCAGCAGCATGGGCTGATAATTCGGTTTCAGCTACCGTTTACATTAACACCACATGCATGTGAACCTTCAATATTATGATCAAATATGCACCTTGTTGTGGAGGTAGTGTAACATTAGTGTTTACAGACATTTTAATTCTGCTTATAGCATAATGATAATCGCAACAGTATTCAACGAGAACGTAAAAAAACGCACATTGCCAAATGACATCAACACATTTTTTTCTTTACCTGAAATGAATATATTTGGTACCAATGGATAAAATATCTATGATCTCTTCCTTCCATTGACGTGCTTTCAATAAAGACCATTGAATTTAAGTTTTGCTAAGGACCTATATAAAAGCCTTTATTCTAGCTGTGCGAAATGTTTCAGAAAGACAGTACATACCTGCTGTCTGTTGGTATTATTTGACTCTTTTGTGATACTAAAAATATTAGTAGGCTGCCCTAGGTGTCACGTTTCCCAGGTCTCTCATTAATAGAAAACTCATGTTAATGATTGCAAGCTATTTGTTCGTTATTACTCACCAATCAATACGTTCAATGAATTATTGTATCCTGTTGAAATAACATGAGCAACTTTATTCATATAAGTCTGCCATATTATTTTACTGAAATTGCTGCTATTTCAACCCGATTAGTTTTTCAGAATATTGATTTTTCAAGATTTATTCCTTACAGCTTTCTTGCAAATTTAATGATTTGTTATTTTTAGAATATATTATTTGTTTCATATGTTTTTTTCTTTTTATTATTTGCGTTTCTTCTTAATGTAGCAATTTTAATATTTGATGATGCATACATTATAAATTTCTTTGCTAATTCGATAATAATAATATAGCCTAATGTGCAAGTATTTTTTAGGTAATTGTTTTCTTTTATTAGAATCATCCAAAATAGCAAATAAGATATTCTTCGTCATGATCTAAAATTATGTCTGTGTGAGGCAAATTCTGAGACATGAAAATTATAATTTTTTGGGCAATGATTGAACAATAAAATATCCTAGAACAGTTTGTTTCATGCTTATCAATATACTGAAGGAAGGTAATTATGAATAGAAGTTGCGAAAACTAAAACAATATTACAATACTTCATAGACAGGTATGAATTGTCTATATTTTGGTTCTTAGGTCATCATTATAAAATTACATATTCTACATTTTGAGGAGTTAATTTTGAAAACTTATTAGAAACAATTTTATGCTACAAATGTTTATTTATGTAGTAATTAAAAATATATCTCAAAACATGAATACATTCTTTATTATACTAAAATTTTAACTCAATATAAATTTTTATATTCAGGAAAAAAACGTGATTGTAGAAAGCATAAATCTACAGAAATATTTCTGCCGATAGAGAAAGTTAAAAGTCACTTAGTATTCTTGTATATAAATTATACAGTAAATATTTCTTTATTCTAGTTGTTATAATTTTGATGGCAAAAACATTCATGATAATGTACAATAAGGGCTAAAAATCAATATTTTTCTCTTAAAATTTGTGTACTTTAATCATGTTAATAACTTATCTATTATAAATATTGAGAAAATGCTTTAGATTGGCACGATTTTCTATATCTAAATAACTCAGTGTTTTGCTAACAGTTTTTACAATAATTTTTATTTATCTGCTACAATTGTTATGATTATACATTTCAAATGGAATTTCTTAGTGATAAGAAGTTTCATTATTGCCTTTACAATTTTTTCTCCAAGAAAAATACAATAATATTTTGATATTTATATATTTTTATTTAAAGTAAATATGTTTTTGCCAAGAATATAGGAGTACTTCATTGTGAATATTTTCATTGTTAATTTTGCGCGTTTTTTTTCAATAAAAATATATTTCAACTTACATGGAGAGAGTGCAATGGTGATATAATAAATATCGATTAACAAATGATTTTTTTGTCAGTACATAGTTATTTTTAAAATTGAGTAAATGCATGAATAATACGTGTGTGTGTGTGTATTTGTTAAAAACAGTAAGAAATTTCTTACTGTTTTTAACAAATTCACACACACAATTTATGTTAAAATTGTAAAGAAATTTTTCGTGTTTTATGAAAAGGTCAAACTGTTTCCTATTATATTTTATTTACATTTATTGTAAATGTACACATTGGAATAATCCAACACAAATTACCAAGCTCTTTTATTTTCGAAATTTATATTGATTTAAATCTTTTTAACTGCATCTGGATCAATGTCAATAGACAGTATGGATGAATTACAGCCTCTAATACTTTCTCTTAATTCAACTTTGCTGTTATTCATTTCCCACAACTTAACTTTTCTATCAGATCCTGCAGTTACAAAATAAGACATTTGTGGTAACCATAGAGCAGCATTGATTTCACTGTAAATATTGTTAAAATTAACCCTAAATAGTCTCTAATCTTTTCTTATCATTTTTTTCAACTCTCTAATCTTTTTTTTCAAACAATTTTTATTTATAAATTTTTTACCCACAGTTTTATCTTAGTAACTTAATACTAAGATAAGACTTGAAATCTATTATTATTATTCTATAATAAATTATATTATGAAATATATTATAGAATAATAATAATAGATTTCAAGAAATTAATAATTTATTTAGGCAGATACATAGTACTATTTATATTAATATAATATTAGGATTTTTTAAAATTTCGCCTTATTACGTATTTTGTTTATGAAATCATTCTATAAATTATATGATATTAGAATATCATTATTTAAATTAATAATAACTTGATTATATAAATGAATGCATAATAATAGAATAAAGTGTAAGCATTCACTACAACCAGATAAATTAATGAGAAATATGTGCAACGCTTCAGTCTTATTGGTGAAAATTCTTAGCGTGTTATTGGTTGATAGTCTTGGCGTGCTATTGGTAGAAAATAAGATACATAACCATTATTTAATATTTACATTTTATAAATTGAGCGTAAATAAAGTGTGTTAAGTAGTTGGAAGTGAGAGTGAATATCATCAGTATAAAGCTAATTTTTATTAAAGTTAAATTTTTTTAAATATGTTCATCTGACTAAACTCTTTAAATTCTTAATCATCTTAGTATTGCTTTTTTAACACAGTATTAATTTTCTAATGAAAATTTTCTTTACTTACTCGCTTTCTAAAATACTTCTATGTTGACCTTCTCTGAATGTATAACAGCACGTTGATTTCATAATTTCATTTAAATGAAGTAATTTACTCGATGTGTGAAGCTACACACCTTGCTATAACACTTAAAATATATTTAAATGAATTTTTCCTAAAAACTCCAGTATCACAGCAAAACGCTGAATCCTTTCAAAATTTTCACATAACATAATTTTCAAAAAATACCTTACTAAATGCTTTTTTTTCAAATAACATCCTTTTCAAGTATTATTTCTCGTATTTTATGCAAAATCAAATTTGAATTATCAAAATATATTTCCCCATAAAGAGAATTTAATTTTAAGAATCTAAATATTTCCTCCTACACCAGTTGCACCCTTTCTAAAGTCGGAATTACAGAAAAGACAAGCATTTTCTCTTTGAATAGTTTACAAATCCTCTCACCCCGGGAGTCTTAAGAAATATCTGAGATGTAAATTTTCCCACTTATATCAAAGGAACATGCTGGGCAAACAAATGAGCTAAATAAGCGCTTTAAAAATGTTCGACCAGCAAGAATGTACAAGCGAAATCCTTAATTTAATAAAGAGGAAACAGCATTTATGAGCGGATGTTCAGGCCAAAACAATTCACGGAAGACAAAAATAAAATTCCTTTTCTGAATATTTCTCCACCAGAAAAGAAATGTTTTTAAAAGACATTTTCGATAAAGTATTTTAAGGAACAGAAGAAGAAATTTACTGTGATAATTTTGTAAAGAGTGTTTGTTTTAAGGCAATGTGTTGAGGATTGAGTCAAACAAATTCTTTGGATTTAATAAAAACAGGAAATTTACATTTATTTCTTAAGATGGTTTAAAAAAGATTCCATCATTTTATGTCTTTAGTAAAATATTCCGAAAATTTGCATGTTGAAAAAAAATGGGAAAGCATTACGAAATACTAACTCATTCTTTGCCCATAAAGTTTATTCCGATATAATTTTAAGTAAATTTAGCAATCTCTATTTTTCATTTTTATTGCCGTATTCAATTTTCTTCCTTAAAATTCTTAAGAATCTTCAGTGTTTTTCATAATAATAAAACAACATCATAAAAATGCATCGTGTAATTTTCATTTCGAATAAATGGCAATAATTATTAATGTATTTAATTTAACTTCTAATATACAAGCGTATTTAACTGTGTGTGTGTGAATAAAAAGTTTACTTAATATACTATATTTTAATATCTGGCATATAATAATTCTAAAAATATGCAGCTTATCATTAACTTATTTTTTAACACTGCACACACACACACAAATGCTTATATTATTTTACGTAATTATAATTTATATCATAATCAAATTTAAAGATTAATAATTAAAAATATTTTCCGATTTGAATTATTTACTTAATTTAAACTTTAGTAGAGAATATTTGAGACTGAAAACTAAATAGGAAAATCAAATTGAGAAAGAAAGTATAGATTAACATTTTTAATATAGTTTACAAGAGATATATTGAATGATGTTATGAAATTTTGTCTTAAGAAACTTCAAAACATGCATTTGAGTAAATAAATATATATTTACTTGATAAAGAAATGTTTATATAGTGCTATTTAAAAAATTCTGGAAACTGTGTTCCAAGAAAAATACTCTATATTTTTATTCAACAATCCCTGTTTGATGGTTTACAAAACGCGCGCGCGTAATAATTCTTTTATAAAAATTAAATAGCTTTTCCTATCAGAAGAAGATACAAAATAATAGAAAAAATATATTTTCATTACTACACATTGATTGATAATTGAATAAGTTTAATAAAATGTTTAAAAAATTGTAACCAGATTTTTTTTTATTTACATTAGATGCATCCTCTTCAAATATGCATAATAAATATTAAAATTTTTTATAAAATTTCTTCATATCTGATTTGAACTGAAACTATATATTTTTTTTCAAATTAATTGATTGTATAGATACAAAGGCTCTGGGCTCATCTAGAGTCTAAGAATAATGAATGTGTTGAAAAGGAATTAAGAAATAAATACATTTTTGTAATCACTTATTCAAAATGAATATTCCAACTTTTCTGTTTAATCAAGAGCAATTAATTGTTTAATTGAAACATTTAAAATTAAGGCGTAATCAATGTATTCTTTTTAGGTTCTTCGTTAATGGGAAGTATATGGAGAATTTTAGCTCAGAACATTTATATAAATGGAACTGGCATTACAGTAACCAAAATAGATAAACTTAAAGGGCATTACAGAATATTTAGAAAAGAATGGAATTACGAACATTAATGATTTTAATTATTAGTATATTAAATGTATTATTTTATGCAATATTAATTGTTTGTTATATTATATGCGATGCATGCAGAAGCTCCTGGAATCGATACGTAAATAATTTGCTTGCTGTTTCTACATTGATGAGCACCAACCACACACTGGTGAGTGGAATCAAAGCATGACAAGTAAATACTTCTCTGATTGTAAATCCAGAATTATATTTAATTTATCATACTTGCAACAGGTTCTTGACAGGTTCTTTTTCTGTTTTAATTACCAAATAAAAACTACAGTACACTAATCTTCACAGATAATACCGGTTTTTTTTTCAGTGACCTCTGTCTTTCAGGCAACTTTCTGTCGTTCAATTAGAGTTTATTATTGATTAGGCATACATATTTTCGCTAAGGACTTGGTGGGAGAATTTTGGACATAACTAATTTAAGGAAGTTTCTTTTTTACACATTTTCAAATACCTGCTTTATATATTTCATCAGAAAAATCTGTTAAACTATAATATAACAAGTTTCCATGAGCATAACAATAAAAACAACTTTAAGAATATTATCAATAATTCAGGATATACTGAATATTCTACTTTTCTTATGTGTGATGATGTTCCTCCTTTCAGTGCCCATCAGTAGCCTCGGTTTGTGAACCAGAAATAAATTGCTCTAACTTGGAATCTATTAATTTTCTCTTAACAAAATCTAATAAATTATTACGAATATTCCTAATGTATAATCTTATTAATTTGTTTCTCAGAATATCTCTCACATACATTCATGTTCACAACTTATTACTAATCTACTAGGCACATGGTATTTTGGACGTCAACCGTATAATTATAATTGATGACCAAATTCAAAATCTCTATGAATATGGATATTAAAAACTAACAATTTATTGTGAGAGAATGACTTGCGTGTTCATAAATTTAAATTTAAATTCGTAATATTGTGAAATTCCATTTGGAATATTATTCAATGCCAGACAAAATGTAAATATACTCAAGTTGCAAATCTAACAAATATTAATACACACTTACAAATACATCTATGTATCTGTCTGATTAAATGAGTATAATTCGAAATGTTATTTTAATTCAAATTAAACTTAATCTTAAATATTTCAAACACTTACTACGAATAAAATTTTCTAACTTTTTCTGATGTCAATTTGTTATTTTTAAATTTTTTTAAAATTTCAAACAAACATAACTTAAATTCAAAACAATTTATTGAAAACTATATGACTAAAACAATATTTATTCATATCACAAACAGTTAACTATTTTTTCTTCTAATTACCCCAATATTCCTAAAAACCCGATAGGAAATTCCAGTTCTTGTCCAGCTGAGATTTTTGAAGAGAATCTGCAGATATTGTGACACTTTTACCTCCATATATTCTCCTTAAGGGATTTTTATCGCAGTTTGGTACTGAAACATAAAACGTTATTGTGATCTGCTTTCAAACGGATGGCCTCCTAGAGACTTTAAAGTCGGGATGTTTCTGTTTCTGACTGCTTTGAGTAATCGATTACTCTCTTTTAGAATTTGCTTGAGAATTTTTCTTGTGTTTGTCCATGAAAAGGAACATTTCTGTTATCGAATTCTATAGAAAACATAGCAGATATAGATTTTCAATTGTAGTTTTTTTGTATTTTTTTTCCTTAGAAATGGCATTTTTAAATAAAATATAAGAAATCAAATGATATTTTGGATCTTAAAAGCAAAATTACATGGGAAACTTCATAAAGTATACTATACTTAATTATCATAAAGAAATGTTTAAAAAAACGTGCAATTATAAATTTAATAAAAATATAATTTTAATAATATTTTCTTCAAAAAGTTTATGCTAGTACAATTTTAGTAGTTAATTTTGTGGTTAATACAGGGAGAAATAAAAAGAAGCTTTAAAATTGTTTCTAATATAAAAAGTGAAATATACATTAAAGTTTGATGACTGAGAAAGAAAATTACTGTAATTTTATTTTCATGTTCAAGTTAAAATTAACAACTATTAGTTATAAATTAATGTACTGCTATAACTTTTAGCAATATATTATTAATTGTTATAAAATGGAAATTTTCGAAAAAATTATTAAATACTTCACATTTATATTTTTTGATACAAATATTTTGTCATTTATTTTGTATGAAATATCCTTTATCTTCTTACAGCCCATTTTTCTAATAACTGTAATAACATAATGATTAAAATATTTATCAGCATACTCTCACTTGTTTTTTCAAACATTCATATATGTACAAAATGAAATTAAATGTCAAACTATTAAAGTAGGATATTTTTCCGTCATGCTCTTGAACGTTAATCGCCATAAAGGGAAAAAATAGTAAATTACTGTCATAAATACTCCATTTGGATTAGTTTAGAAAGGTTTATTCATTTAGATACTATTAAAATAATACTAACGATTTATATTTATATTTTATAACTAAATAATTATCACTTATTGATAAAACTTATTTAAACGCCAATTTTTATTTCTAGTGGAAACTGCTTAGCAGTAGCATCGGTGATTGATTGTGTTAGTAAAATGTAATGGTACTTTTTTTTTCAAGGATACGAAATTCAATTTTGTTGAATTCGATTGTTTTTTACTCTAGGTGATTTATGATCATAATGTTCTTTTAACCGACAAAATTATAACCAAGCAATCTTTTGCGCTTTGTTTAACATTATCTTGTTTACCATTGTTCATCTCTTAATAGTCAATTTCTGCATAAAAAACTCAATTTGTATGTATTAGATTTAAAATAAAATTTTGAGCCAATGAAATCATCATATTTACGTTATATTATTTTTGCTTCTTGATAAGAAACATGCTGTTCCTTTTAAAAAAATCATATTACCTCCGTTAACGGATTATAAACGGAGTATAATTGAATAGTACCCAGTAAAGTTTAAGAACTACTATTTACAACCTAAACAGCGAATAATTAATCAATAAGAGTAAGTTCGTTTAAATTTTTATTATTCTATCTTTTGGAAAACATCAAGTTATGTATATTGCTAGCAAATTCTACAACAAGTAGCACAAAGAATAATTTTAAAATTTTAAAGGAGCTTTGTAAGCAAATAAAACATATGAATGCCAAAATGAAGGTAATTATAACCAGAAAAATATCAAAATATAATATCTTCTAAATATTATTTGTATCCTATAAACAAAACACTTTTTTCATTTTTTTCAAAATATATTATATCAGAAATAATTAATTATTTTAGAACCATGAATTTTATATTATTGGAGAGAAAAGCTTAGAACATTTAAGTATTTCTTTCTGAATATTTATAGCGTAAATTGCAACTTTGCAAAATTTACGAATTTCCAATCTTTTATTTTATAAAGAATCATATTTTAAATATACCTTGAATTATTTATTTATTTATAAAAAATGCTAAGCTGTCCTAAAAAATTTCAAATAAAATCTTTAATTATGTATTTACCTTACAAATTCAGCAAACTCTGTTTTTAATAGTTATGCAACTATTTTCAATCAATAAAAAAGAAAGGGTCTGAAGGGATTTATTTCTCAACCAAAATCGATGAAACATATAGGCAAAAGAAATAAAGTAAACGTTATTAAAATGATGCGAAAGAGTTTATAATAGATTTTTAAAATTTGCATCGCCAAATTTGGTGAAAGATGCTATGTGTAAAAATAAAAGGGCTTGAAACCATTAATTTGAAAAATCTAAAAAAGTATTTCTTAAAAAGAGATATATTTTTATACAAATTTTTAACATTATTTTTTTTCTTTGGTAAGATAGAAATGAAATAAATTTCAATGAAATAATTAAATCATAAATTAAATTTTTTACAAATAAAAAATTACTAGTTATAAGAGGTATTACATGAAGGGTATTAGAAAATTAATATTATTAATTTTTTCAAATTGTTGAAAATTATTCCATGCTTTTTAAGATGATTGATTCGATTTTTCAAAGTATTTGAAATGTAATTTGTAAAACACACGCAAACAAACATCAAATAATCTTTAAACATTTTTATATATTTAATATAAAGAATTTATAAAAAAAACTATATTCAGTCTCTGCCTAATAAACATTCATACAACATAAAATTCTCTGTTCTTCTAAATAAGCTTTATAAAAAAAGACTAAAAATTATCTTTCATAACCATATTTTTTTTGATTTACACAAAAATCCTGATAGTTTAATACCACATCATTAATATTATCAAGATTGAGCCAGGAGATGAATGATTTTCCAATGAATATTTGATTGAAAGATTAAAATTTGACAAAAGTACTGAAGAAATATTGATGCATGATACATTAATCAGTTATTTAACAAATACTATGAACATATTTTGCTAAAAGTCTTTAACGCAATGTATACTCATAAAACCCAACCTAAATATTTCGATCAACAAAAGTTGATAAAATTAATAATTATTTATGCTGTTATCAATAAACAAAGTTTTGAGATTTTAATAACTCTTGATTTGGTTTTTAAACTTCGATGATTAAATTTGTGAAATATTTAATTTTACAAGAGCTATGGCGTAACCATTTTCTTGTATTTTCTAATCGATGTTAAATGAAACAGCACTGAAATATGCTATTTGATGTAATTTATAATTCTCATAAAAATAAATGCATTTTTATAATAATAGTTTTAATATATATGCAAATGTAATATAAAAATCCAAAATAATCATTGCAATATGTTTATTTTCAGAAATGAAAATAAAACAAACATGTCATGAGCATAATTTGTATTGCCGTGATCTAATATAGTGACGATTTAACACACTTATAAGTAAAAAGACAAATTTACCTAATGTGTTTTATAAAGGTCAAATAAATTAAATTTATTTGATTTATGGATATTTAGAGTTACATTTTTAAGTACTTTATATATAATGTCTTAAGTGGATTATAAATATAAAGGACAGTTTTGATTAATTAGGATAGTTACAATAAAATGGCAATAAAAACAGAATATCCTATGAACTTCCTGTCCACTAATAAATTTAGCAAATATTTAGGTAATTCATCGATTAATTCATGATAATGGAACTTAATTATTTTTTGATAAATCTCATTTTTCAAGAATTCACATTAAACACTTCACAATATATATGTCTAAATATTACTAAATATAAGTTATAGAACCAAAAAGTATTTAGAAATTTTATCACTAAAAACATTTGTTCATTTGCTAGAAATTAAAATTTTAGCCAGAGCTCAGTAAAAAAATAGAGATTAAAGATCGATATTCAAGCCAGAATATTAGTATTGTACATATGTGTGTTTAAAATAAATTTTTCTAAAACTCTTACTTTATAAATATAGTCATTATTTACTAGTGAAATAAAAGCACACACAGTTAAGCCTTTACTTTTTAAACTTACATAAAGATTAAACAATAAGGTAAATAGATTTTTAAAGTATTAATTTGTTAAAAATAAACTTTATCATGTAAATGATTAAATTAAAATAGTATTTTTAGCGTAATATATTAATAACTATTTAATGAAAATTATAAAATTTAATCGAATTTTAAGAATTTTGTTATTCAGAATTTAAAGAAGTTTGTTAAACTTTATAATATTTATCGAGTAAGAAACTTTTATGTTGATAATCTATAATTAATAGAGATAAAATGGATGTGGTTTATCTTATGTAATGTTTTAAAGCCACAAAATATAATCTAAATAAAGATTATGAAGACAGTTTTCATATTTTTCTTATAAACAGCAGTGCACTTTTAAAATTTCTACCTCTTAAAACACAATTTAACCGATAAAACTGAAGAGCTCTTGAAAATATCAAGAGCTAATTTCAAAAATAGTGAAGTAGACTTTATTCAATATTTTTAAATTTTGCTTTGAACTAATTAAGTGAAATTTAACATTTGTTTTGAGGCTACTTAGATCCCTTTGAAACATTGATTTCTTTTATGAATAATAATAAAATAACTAAAACTGCATTTCGTAAAATACTTATAATTTTGTTGGTAAATTTATTAATTTGTAGGAAATAATAATTTTAATATCCTTATAACATATATTACGTCAAGAGTTTAATATAATCAAGTATTTCTTTCAAAAAAGTAACATATGTAACTTAGCTTTTAACATTTGCCTAATGTGTATCATGATAATTATTCAAAACTACAGGAAACACTCTTACTTAATCTAAATTAAAATAAGTTATGACTGAAAATAAAATAATAGAAACGTTTATCATCATTATAATAAGACTAACTAAATATCTTTAATGAAAAACGTTTTGTTATATTATATTATAAATATAGTATAAACCAAAACCGAAGTTATTAATTGCTAGCAATTAACGGTTCATTATGTTCTTAATCAATTAAATAATAATTATTGGATATTTATTCAGGAAAAAAAATTTGACAAATGATCATGTTCACGAAAAAGTCAACATATAAAAAGAAAAAAAAATCACAAAAGAACAATTATTTAAAAGTAACAGCTTCGCTACACTGAAAAGATAATGCATTTAGAATAATAATTACTCCCTTTTCTTTTATGAAAGTAATAATAACATAAAACTTTTATCGGATTTAGTCTTTTTCGAGTTGGAATTATTTAAGGAATTAGCAGAGGAAACGGAAACGTGTTCAGGATGTTACAAATAGCCAAATGATAGCAGCTCCCGTTGATAACTCCCTTCGTTAGTTCTGTGCTGCTTATTACAGAAAACCGTTTTTCGACACCGGGAGTCAAAATAACACTGGCCCATTATTATTCAACGTTGTCATTTTCATTCGTTTGCTTATGAGTTTTATTCAAATTGCTTTGCCATTTCGCTAACTACGAAGTTTTTGTTGATGACGATTACCTAACTTTAAACTGTCGACTTAGGAACAATTTTATAGTGAAATTTAGGCTATTGAAAAGTAAGTAATAAATATGTATGCATGTAGTAATTTAATTAATGGATGTAAACGTTATTAAAAAAAAGAGAATATTACTTGTATTCTAGAAAAATAAAATAAGATAATTCTTTTTTTTTTTTTTTTTTTTTTTTTTTTTAAAGAAAATTTATATATTTATGTTCCTAGTAATTCTGAATGCATTTATAAAATTTTATTTTTGATGAGAATACGTTAATTACTTTAAGGATTTTCCAAACACTTATTTTTGTAAAGTAATTGAATTTATCTCATTCCTTCAAACATATAATTAAATTGCAAACTTTTTGAGGAATAATTACAATAATTTACATCATTTTTTCAAACTAAAATGTTATACTATTAACTATTGAGTTATATATTTGTCTTATGCATACTACGGAAATATATGATTATAAATATATATAAATATACCTTTTTGTTTTTATGCATTTTATATTTTTACTAATGTACAAACAGTTAAGTAATTAAGATAATATAAAATTACAATAAGTATAAAAAAATAACATTAACATGTAAATGAAAGTAACGAAGACTTTTAAATGTCTTTTATATTTAAAAATAATGATGAAAATTAAATCATTCTCCTATAAATATTTGATAATTTAAACAATTAAAATAGTAACCACAAATACTTGAATATCAAGTAATTGATATATAATTTGTACTTTATTATTTTAACTACAATTTGTGGTTGATAAATTTTTTAAGATACATTTTTCTATTGATTATATTTTAAATTGATACAACAATTCACAATGGTTTCAATCAATATTAACAGTTTTTAACATTTTTTTAAAAAACTATATCAATGAAGTATTTATTTCAATCTTTTACTGAGTCAATGCATTTTATAAAAAAAAAAGCATAGTGTTATTATCATAGCAAACATAGTATTTTTCCAGTATTCCAGACTTTTGTTTTGTTAAAATGATTTGCAAATATTTTATTGAGAACAGTGAAGATAAGTTAAATAGAATCGTGATAATTCCAACAATATTTTCGACTAAATATAATTTGTTCAAGCAAATGAAAAGGTGAATGACACGGGTTTATTGAATGAGCATAAAATTACAAATATAGGCTTATCAATAGGTTTCTATGTACTTTGTCTAATCAATATGTTTGTAAATATACTTCTTTAGTATGAAACAAGCTTTGAATAAATAAACCTAATTGTTTTTAAACATTTGTAGATTACATTATTTCTCCGAAATATTTGAAACTTAAATTGACATTTGTTCAACTTTAGCTGTGTACAAATCTACGTAGAACATATTAAGGAAAACTTTTTACTTAATATAATTTGTAAAAGATGGGTATGGTTATTGAATTTTCAAATTTTTAACGGATTGGATTTGTTGATTTCGATTATCTCGAAGATCCTCATCGCACATCTTTTTAGATTAGAGATATAATGTGCCTGTTGCAAAATATTACAAAATTATCAATTTATAACTAATGGAACATGAACATCATATATTTTTTCTCATAAAAATAAAATTCTATGCATATGTTTATGGATTTTTATTGACGAAAACTGCAAATCACTCAAACTAAAAGAAATGTATCTGAACTAATACAGCCCAATTATTCTTTACAATCACTTCCTTTAGTTATAATTTTATTTTATTAGTTTAAATAATTATAGAAAATGTAATCGTAGTAAAAAAACCCAACCAAATATTTCATATTAATCTTCATTAAAGAAAATAAAATTATCTTTTCCTTTAATCAAAAATAAAAAGTTTATAAAAAAATGGTATGCGCATCATTCATTGATTAGAGTTGAATTCCAGAACCATTGTCAATTTCCAGTAAATTTGCGAAATTACTTGTATTGTATAAAGCAAGAAATGCTACCGTAATTACTTACTAGAATATTTTTGTTTAAAATAATCAATGCGAAAAAGTATATCAACAAAATTTTAGCAATGTCATTTACAATATTTTTAAAATACTTAAAAGCATATGATATTTTTAATAAGTATACACATATTAAAGCATAAATAAGTGTGAAATTTCGAGAAGGCATTATAAAATAAACTTAGTCTATAACTATAAAGTCGCCAGAAGAGACATGAGAATGCAATGTACAAGAAAAATGCATACAATCGCAATGTTATCTTGTCTTCAATTGGTTATTATTCTCATGAACGTCAACTTTTGCTATAGTATCCTTATAAACTCCACTGTAGTGTACTGTGCTTGAGAATTTTGATATTTATTCCGCAGCCTTTGAGTTTCTTCTTCACTTGTCCATAATATTTCAAAAATGGTTTCACTGTTTTATCGATGTACATATTAATTTTTTATTTTTTTAAAAATTCGGATCAGTTACTTCATTATCTACGAAAGGTAAAGCGTGAAATTATGTATAGTCGTCATGTTTTTGTTACTCTTGATTTAGGGTTATTAAATTTTAAACAATTATTTAAATCTATATGTGTTTATCCCTAGCTTGCAACTCCTAATTTAAAATATTTAATTTCTCCACTGGAATTTTCATTACATTGGAAAAAAATTATAATTAATTTGAACACAAAAGAAAATCTTAATTCATTCACTCCTTAAAAGATCATTACTTAGGAATGAATGTATAAGGTTAATTTTGCCTGTAAGTTATAAAATGTGTTATCATGTAAATTAGCACTTTTGTATTTATTCTTAACTTATATCTTAAATTTGTAATCAGTCAAAATTTTCTACTATTCCATTAAAAAGTGAAATATAATTATTGCCATTAGAAATCATGAATTAAAGTTCAATAAAGAAAAAGATAAGACATCAATTTGTTTTTATATATGCATGTTTATATGATATTATATAAAGAAAAAACTTTTAATGAATGCGTATATGTCTTTTTCAAAAAAAGTCTTTTTTTATAAATTGTCCAATGTTGGTTAAAAAATGGGAAGTTAAAGTCTTTTCTTATATATCATAGCTATACTAGTCAAAATATAATACAAGTTAAAATATATTCTGCATAAAATTTTCATTTGTGTACATCGTGCTAGTTTTTTTTGTAAATTTAAAAAGATCATTGATATTCTTTCTAAATGTTTTACACATTTAACAACAGAATATTTTTTAAGCTTTTATTTTAATGAAAGTAGTACATTTTTAATCTGTTCCGATAATCAAAAAATAAATTATTTTTTCATTAAAAAATCTCATTTCTTAAAATTTATATATAAAGTCATTTTAATAAGAAATCCCATTTTATATTGAAAATATTTTATTAAGCAATCAACCTATTATAGTTTATAAAACATCAAGAATTTAATTTTAATTAACAACAATCAAAAATCTGGGAAAACATATTTAAGATAATGTTAAACTTTTTATATTGTGAAAATTTATAGACATATGTAAGTAAATAATAATAAAATTCATACACTATAACGTAATGTTCATAATTGCATGTTTATGTGACTTAAGCTAAATTTAGGTTTCTATGCCTCCTCCATTGTTGTCATTTCAATATATTTCTGAATAAAAGCAGCTTTATTTGGATTTTATGATCCAACAATTTAAAGTATATTGGTGAAAAGTAATTTCATCCAGGACATCTGTTGCCATTTATGGCTTATGAATTAATAGTTGAGAGGAACTAAAGTTCTACATCCACACCACCCATAAGTAAACTACGCCTGAATTAATTTTAACCTAAAGAATTATCATTATTCATGTGATAACTTCCAAATGATTAAATCATGCATCTGGCTTTTCATAATTAATTAAACGTCTTCATGGAATTCTCGGGTATGTAGATTATGTGGAATTACCAATCAAATGGCATTTCAGAGAATTTACATAAATTAACAGGAATAGAATGATTTGGTAGTATTAAATTCCTTGCCTTTTCTGTTCATAAGCAACACAAATATTATATTGTTTTTTTCTAAACTAGTCATATGTTGTTAATGTGACAACTTTTTTAATACTTGTTTATTTTATAGGATTCTGTATACGAACAATTTCATTATAATTGAAAATATTTAGTATTATAATTCAATTCATGCTTCAAGGAGCAAGGGTTATTTTACATGTTTAATTAAATTAGACTACAAATTTTCAAATTTATCCTAAACAGTAAGTGTGCTAATGATAATGAAATGAGAAATTACATTCTATTAAGTTGATACACACATTTACAAGGCCTCTAACATCATGTCCATCATTTATTATCTTTCTTGGCAGACAAATAATATTGTAAGTACCTCATGCTTTAGTATCATCACCCTATAAATCAAAAGAACTCATTTGTTCTATCCTCCATTTTCTTATGCTTTATGAACGTTCTTGTAGTAAAAGGTAGATTAAAATGACATGGAAAAAATACCCGAGCAGGATTCTTTTTTGTAAAGGGGAATGAAAATAATGTTATACAAATAAATCATACTAATCTAATAAGAGAAATAGCTTATTGCGCGAGAAATAAATTTTATACCTCTATATAAACGTTCATAGTATCTTATATTAATATGTGCCTAATCTTATTATACTTTTTAAAATATCACTATAAATGTTAAATTGCAAATAAATAATATTAAACTTCATTTAAAATTAAACAACATAAATTCATTGCCTTTAAGGTTTCTTTTACATATAATTAAGATAATTTTTATATTTAACGATTCATTACAAGAGATAAAATCAAAAATAATGAATATTTATCGAAGCAAAATTTTATGTAAAATTCCTTAAATAAATCTACTGAAAGAATGTAACGGATGTTTCAATATATTTTATAAATGATCACATGATATTCAAATAACAGCTATAATGGAAAATAATAAAATAATTTGTATTAAAGATAATTTCTTAGAGTTATGATTTCCTCTCACATTCAGCAATTACATTGTGTAATATAGAATTAGAACAAATTATATATATATATATATATATATGTGTGTATATATATATATATATATATATATATATATATATATGTATGTATATATATATATATATATATATATATATATATATATATATATATATATATATATATATATATATATATATATATATATATATAAACTAAATGTTACCAATGATATGTTGCAAAATTTTCGGCAACAAATC
Source organism: Latrodectus elegans (assembly GCA_030067965.1). Taxonomy (NCBI): domain Eukaryota; kingdom Metazoa; phylum Arthropoda; class Arachnida; order Araneae; family Theridiidae; genus Latrodectus; species Latrodectus elegans. The sequence goes on along the minus strand of CM057820.1, from coordinate 91,643,216 downwards.
TCTATTATCTTCAGCCTTAAAATTTAGCTGCATATTGATAAAAAATCTCACTTACTTTACAAATATTTTTCATTACCATGTATTTATAAAATTAAGATAGGATTGTTACACAGTTCTCACATAAACCATCAAATATTTAATTTTCTCTTGACAGCTATGCGATGGGAAAATATAAACACCATATAATAGGATTAAAATGAAATGGTATGCAGGAAATGTGCTGCTTAAATATGTACACTAGGTATATTATAAAATTTAAACAAAACTACGCATCTGGATGTGATTGTATATTTTCAGTAGTAAAAAGTGATGCATTTTAGTTGAAGTGAAGAAATAAAAAGGATATGCTTAGAATGTTTATAAATTATTTTAACAAATAGTTTAAGAGCATATGATGATGCATATTTTATTTTTTTTAAATTATTCATAAAATAAATGCAATATTTTAATAAATATTACTCTAATCTAAAAACTACACAGTATTTAATACAAGTGAATTTATGACGTAACTATAAAAAATTTATACAGTTAAGTCTTAACAAATTTGAATGCTCCATGTAATATTGCTTATAAAACATTTGTGTTTTATTAATATAATATAGTAAATAATTTTGCACGCAAATTAAGATATCACTTAAAACAATGGATATTCTTAGATTATACATAAAATAAATATAGTATTAAAATTACAAGAAAAAATGTATTTACCAACTCTTATATTTTTTAAACTATTAATTTATTAGTTATTATTTACTTTATTTAATTTTATTTTTACCACATTTTATTAAAATGTTTCATCTGTAATCAAAATCATATCTCTATGTTTTTATCTTAATGCAAACAATATTTGTAATTGATTTATTTACGAGCAATCGAGAGAGGTTCGCAGGTCTCCTTCACATTGTTTTCGTCAGGTGCGTTAAATGGAACAGGTGCGTTTTAGATCTAACCATCGTCCATCGATCGGAAGAAGATGTTATGTCCCACAAAATGCAGTGGATGAGAGTTCCACCCTCCGTTATACCATATCTTATCTTCCTCCCACCCATTTGTTTCCTCCATCGCGCAAGCAGAATTTTAGAGATATTTTAAATCTATAGCTTTGTGGAAGATATCGCTATTAGCCTTCTTGTTTAATGTCCTTATAAAAGTTAGAAATTTCTCGATTTCTACTCAGTTGGATTCATTTAAATAATGTTGGAGTTATCAATAGTTTTAGAGAAATTTATGAGGGAAAAATTTGTGGTACTTAGAAAAGATTAAAAATAACTAATTATGAAGGTTTATTTTAGAAATGTTAAGTAAGGCAATTTTCCAACTCCAAATTATATGAATAAAATTAAACTAAAGTTTTAAGATACTCATGTTGGAATATACAGCATATCAAAAAATTATGAAGGACAGTTAAGTTTTATTTTAAAATCATGATAGATTTTTACAGCAGCCTGAAAAATGAGATATTTTTCGAAAGTGAAACTGAAAATTTCCTTTCTTAATTAAATTTAATATCAACATATATAATATTTTAACTATGACTTTGTGGAAAATTAATTAGAATAAATATTTGTATTTGCTTTACAATTAGATTTTTTTAATTAAATATTGAGAAATGAATGATACAGTAAAATTTTAAAATTAAGTTAATATAATTTGATGGTTTGCAAAAAAATTTTAAAATAACCGAAGTGTTGTCAAGATTTATTAGCATTGTATAAATTTTACCATCAGTATTGTATAAACTTTATTAATGATAGTGTCGTCCATCGATAGAAATTAAATTTTAAAAAAAGGGTCTTTGATTTATTTATTCACAAAATCCTCCTCTATCACAATTTGTTATTCTGGATTTGATTCATTATTCAATAATTGATTTTTTACTGAATAGTTAATATTTTATGACATATATAAAAACAAGTCATAAAATACAAACTATTCAGTATAAAAGTAATAAATTTGATCAATTTTATTAAGAAAAATTTTTAATTTATTATTTCTTAAAATTAAATTGATTTGAAATTTACAAAACTTCTGAATAAATAAATTTACTCAGAGATTTTTAATTTCTAAATTATTTTGATAACGTTAAAGAATGTTGTATTTTTTATAAATGCTTACCTTTTAAATTAAGTTCTAGACTTAAAAAAATTGGGAATTTAAAATATATTTATTAATATTTTAAATAATTGTGTAATATTGTGCTATGTAAAAGAATACTTCACTTCTTACTAATGAAATAAAACAATTTATACAAAAATTTATCCTTTACGCATTGAAATGTGTAATCATTTTGATTAAGAATTATATAAAAAAATAAACAAAACTATTTTCAGAAGTTGTCAGAGTACCATTTCTCAATATTTTAGAAACAAAATCTTAGAGTCAGTCGCTAAGTATACTTTTAAGAGTATAAATTCATACTCTTAAATATATACTTAGTGATTCATAAGAGTATAAATTTATATGATAAGATTTAATTTAATTTATATTAATTTTAAAGATGTCTATGAATTTCAGCATAAAAATATCAAGTCATCATTTTTAATATAAATCGTTACATAAAATATGAAATATAAATATTGTTTAACAGAGAAAATGTTTTTTAATGTTCATTAGACAAAACAAATTTGCTTCTGATTTTATTTAATATACTATTAATTCAATTCTTTGTTAAACCATGCAAATATTTTTCATTAATATGCAATTGATTAAAAGATTTCTATTAATAATTAGTAACTTTATATTTAAAATAAGTAACCCAATATAGAAAATTATTTTCTATGTCGTATATATTTGTATTAAGGAAGAATTTGGTATATAAATTCAAAACACTTCAGTCATAAAAAGAAGACTACAAATGATTTTTAATATTTATTAATATGATTCTAATTAGATCCTTTAATTTATAAGATTTCTTACCTTAATTAAGAATTCAAGCGTTTTAACCCAAAGAAGGGTTTTGGAAGCAAAAATGGAGAAATATTTGAGTAATTTTGTAAAGATTATAAAGCATTATTATCTGCCCATTTACTTACACACTTCTTATAAAGCAGCACTTTGAAATTATTTATATTTAAGTTTTAAAATGTCCAATCTTTTTAATCATTGAGGTGTATAACAATCAATTTTAATATATAATATTCACAATCATATTTTTTTCACATAACATTTAATTCCATTTCAGAATTGATGAATTCTACTTATAATTTTTTATATGACAGTCAAATTGATCAAATATGTATTTATAAATAATCTTTTTTAATCAACAAATATTTCGAAACAAAAATCGCAAAAGCTCTCAGTCAAAAGCAAGACATTTTTAATGGACTTCAAACTATCATCAGAAAGCCAATCAGTATAAATTAACATTTACAAGAAAATAACTTTTCAAAGAAACATTCAAAGAATTTTTCCTACCTCTCTTTTAAAAAAAGACTATTTTATTTATTATAAATTCTTAATATTTACTTTGTAAACATTATTCTGTTCGTTTTTTTATATTTTATTCTCCATGAGAAAGTAAAAATATTTTGTATGAGTTGAAATATGTTATTTTATAACAGTTGTTGGCATTTTCTCTTCCATTTCATGGATGTGATCGAACCCTATTATAATGAGTGCAATCAATCGTATTTCATGCTTTTATATCTGACAAATACACCTGATTGCTTCGTTAAATTTCATTTTAGACACATTTCCAATAATCTATTATGTGTCGATAACATAGCATAGGCTTAAGAAATGTATGTATTAAGAATGACGGTGAATATTCACATAAAGTTTATTTTGATTTCCAGACCAATATTTTTGACAGAAAGGAAATAAATGTTCATATCTGAATTGATTGTTCCAATGCTAATATTATAAATATACTATTAGTATCATAAACATATATTCAGATATACATCAACTGAGTTACAAGATTATAGTTATTTATTTGAAACGTATTATTTTGAAAAGAATTTATGACATGTATTTTCAAACAATTTAAAATATGACTAATCAATAAAATTAAAATTTCTAAATTTCTACATTTACCTTCTAAATTTCTACATTTACCTTTTATTTATTCTAAAACATGGCAAGAAAATTTCTCTTGCCATGTTTTAGAATAAATTAGAAATTTTATTATTATTTTTTATGTAAGGATTATTTTCCAAGTATTATGAATAAGTTAATACTTTAATTGCGATAATTTTTCTCCGATGCAAGGAAACATTAAAAAATGTTTTCATTATTTATTTCATTCGAAAATTGATTGCTATTTGATCAATGTAACTTTTCCAGTTTAAGATCAGAATTTCTTGCATTCCTTAAACAAAAAATGATATTCCGAATAATTAACCAATTAGGCATTTTAAATTTTTAATTTCATCTAAATGAGAAAAAATATCCTTATTTCAGATTTGCAGTAGTTTTATTTTTTATTTATTAATTGCTTCATAAAACACAAAACGCTTATATTTTAAATCATTATATTTATCAGTTATTCAAAACAAAATTTAAGAGTAATTACTTTGGAGAAAAAATTGTATTAAATTTAAATTGGAAATTTTATGAAGTTCATGTACAAACTCTAGCTGAAAAACATTCATAGATTCCATCTTATGTTTTGATATTACATCGTTTTCTTCAATTATGTAAAAATGCCTAAATGACTTTTTAAGGAAATATTACAGTGAGACGGGAATAATAGATTCAGCTGCTTGTTTGAAACGAGTTTTCCTCCTAATTTCACAACAAGGAAGTTTATTGAAAGTTTTGAACATAGAATGAAATGCATGTAAAATTTCACCAATCTGTGATAAAGTTTAGATTGTTTTATTTAGTTTCTTAATAAAATTTAACGGTTTCACAAGGTAAGTTATCTCGTTTTTAAAAGTTGCACATATAAAATTTCTGTGTATTTAAAATTTTGGGAATCAAATTTTATATTTGTTTGACATTATTTTTTACAGAAAAATTATGTGATATATTTTTTCTACATCCAAATTGTATTTTTATATTAAGTCTCATAAATATTTTTGGAGTAATATTTTTAAAATTAATTTTTAAAAAAATATATATTATCAAAAAATTAACAAGAAAATTATTCCTATGTTTGAATTTAGAAATGTATGTTTCAAAATTTTTAAATGTAAATTGTAACACATGTAAAAAAAAATCAGTCTGGTAAAATGTTTATCACGTTTTTTTAACAGTTTTGAAAATATACTATAAATATATTAAAGCAAAAATTATTTGTTAATTAACTCTATCTAATTGAGATATATATATATATATATATATGTGTATATATGTATATATTTATATATATATATATATATATATATATATATATAATATATATATATATATATATATATATATATATATATATATATATATATATATATATATATATATATATATATATATATATATATATATATATATATATATATGTATATATATATATATATATATATATATATATATATATATATATATATATATGTATATATATATATATACACACACACGGGTGTCACTCTGAAATTTTTGAGATCTAGCTAGGTTTCTAAAGATATACTTACAAAATTTTAGGTGTGTTCAAAGTAGTCTCCTCTAACATCAATGCACTTTTGTAGACGAATTTTCTACAGATTAAATGCCTCAAGCCATTCATTTCTTGGAATAGATGAAAAATGCATTTATAGCCACATCAATCTCTTCTTCTGAATGAAAACGACTCCCACGTAAGTTCTTTTTTATATTAAAGAATAACCAAAAGTCGCACATAGCTAGATCAGGTGAATACGCCGGATGTTCAATAATTTGTTTTTGTTTAAGAAACTCAGGTGTTAATCCGCCTGTATGTGAAGATGCATTGTCATCGTGAAGCATTAGTCCCCTAACATTAAGTTCTTGTAGAATTTCTGGAAGATATTTAGTGGTATACCAGTTTGCTGTTACTGTCTTCTGTCCTTCCAACTTGATGTCATTGACCAATCCCGTACCTCTGAAGAAAACGGCATACATCACTTTTTTCAATGAACGTAGTTTTTTCAACATTGTCGGCGTGGGATCATCTTCAAAGACTCATTTTGCTTTTTTGACGTGTTTGAACGTCAAAAAACGGTATGTACGTTTCATTACCTGTTACAATTTTAGAAATGATGCGGTGGTCACCATCATTCAGCAACTTAAGAGTTTCTTTACTGATTCTGACACGCTCCTCTTTTTGGTGCTCAGTTAGATTATGGGGAACGCAACGGCAAACTATTTTTTCATATGTAGTTTTTTTTTAATGATTTTGTGTATGGCTGCGGATCCAATGTTAAGTTCCTTTCTGTATCATTTGATAGGTACAGCGATTATCATCCATTAATATTTTTCGTATGGCAGACACATTATCCGGGATTACTGCCGTAGGCGGCCTTCCTGTGTGTTCTTCATCCTGAAGAAAATTGCGACCTCTTCTAAATTCTCTAAGCCATCTGAATACTGTAGCACGAGCTGGAGATTCATTACCAAATGCTAATTGCAACCGTTAAATGCATTCTTCTTGATTTAATCCTACTTTAAAATCGTAGAAAATCATAGCGCGAAAATGATCTCGCGTTAACTCCGTTTTCTCTTCTGTTTAAAATTTATTCTACGCTAAGTTGAAGTAAGTCAGTAAAAAATCGTCTTCATTGTTAAAATACTTTGTATTTTAAATTTAAACCGTTATGTTTATTTTGTAAATTCTCGTCTGCGCGTATCTCAAAAATATCAGAGTATTCCTCGTAAATTAGGTATGAAATTATTATTGACATAAAATTCAAAATTAGAAAAAACATAAGATTACCTTGTTAAAACTACATCCTTAAATATACCTACACTGCTGCTTTGGCAGTTCAGTGGTTAACTCTCTGGCCTTCGGTTCGGCAGTTCGATTCACACTTTGGACATAATGGCTCAGAATCAGCATTGATCTGTAAGTCCCGGTCTAATTTTATATATATATATATATATATACTTGATTGCTAAACAGTAAATAGAAACTATTCATACATTTTGCTTTTAAATCTAGAAAGTAATTACATTATGTCTTATTTACAAACTTATATTATGAATTGTTATTTCTGATTATTATGTTATTTTTTTTTATCAAAGATCTTACTAATTGATCAGTAATCAATAATTTTATAACAAAATCTATCACAAAAATTTTCAAATTCTTTTTAAAATAAAATAAGCATAAATTTATCACAAACTAAAATAGAATTTAGTATAAAATAAGAAAAGCGAGGAAGTACGTTATTTTTAATAAATGAAATGATTTATAACAACTTATATATATTTTATCAGATTATAAATGCTCTTATTATATAATTTCTTATACTCTTTTGTTTTCAAAAGTGTTTAGATGTTGAAAATTTGTTATTTGGTTATTCAAGATTTTTTCTTGCAGAAATAATAACCATTATTATGTCAATCAAATTTATCTGCATCAATCCTTATATATATATATATATATATATATATATATATATATATATATATATATATATATATCTTTATTATAATTTTTATTTCCTGCACTATATATATCAACATTATGATAAGTTGATATATATATAGTGTATGAATTACAAACTATATATATATATATATATATATATATATATATATATATATATATATATATATATATATATCAACTTATCAAAATCTTTAGAGTTTTTAAATTAAACTATGTAGCTTTTTATAGTTTTATAATAAAAACATTGAATATAAAAATTTTAGATTTTAAGCGAGAGCAATAAGAAAAGTGTTTTATGAATGCAAATATTTATCATTTTCACATAAAATAAATTAAGGTATTATTTTAACACATTATATGTTTCTTTAACACTAAAATTCTATAAAGCCCTTCGTATGCCCAATTACATTGTTTTCAACAGCCATGAAGGATTAAAATACAACATTTTTTATTAATCTCTGAAAATTATTGAATGGAAATTTATTGAAAAATTCTAAAATATAGAAATTTATAGGGAAGCATATTTTTTAAAAAATGAGTATGTCATCAAGAATAATTATTGTAATTATAAATAATTTTCAACCTCAAATTAAAGTCTATGTTAATAACCTTTTTAATATTTCAAATTTTCAGTTCCAAAAATGCCGATTTCTGTTTGAGATAGTCTCAGTCATAGAAATTAATTAATCGAATGGCCTTAATAATGGCATAAAGTTATCATATAATGAAATTGAAATTATACCTGTATTTATATTCAGCACTTATGCGAAACCAAAATTTCAACATAAAAATAATTAATCCCGCTTAAGTGAACAAGAAATTAGAATTTACAAAGTGTTGGATGAAAATAATATTTTGATTTAATGAATTTTATGTATTATTTTAAATATATTTAAGCGCTGCCCTCAATGAAATTTTATTCTTACAAATAATTTAGATTTCGATAATTGAAAATCGTAAGAAAAATTGTCTTTAGTTTAAAAAAAAACTGACCTCAGCATTTATCACATTTATTAAAACAGGAAATTTCCTTTCAGATTGAAAGATGCTCTGGAAATTGATTATCTTATTCTGTATACCTCTCATACAAGGTAAAACAAATGAAAAAATCTCGAAGAAGAAAATAAAAGTGGACAAAGAGTAAGTAATACTTTAACTATTGAAAGGAATATTATATTAACAATTATATTGTTCATATTTTAATTATATTTTCAGGTACACTTTACAAAGTAAGCACCTTCTACTAAACGGCAACTTAAATTAAAAAGGATATGAAAACTCACATATTTTATTTAACTTAATAATTTCGAACACTTATTTGTGTAAAAAAAATTAGAGTTTTCATTTACTTTAAATACGAGAAAAAAGGAATAAAAGAAAGTGTTCTTTTAGAAAGAAATAGTTTGTTAATAGGGATTATGATTTTTGAGTACAACCAGAAAAGTTGAACAAATTTCAAATATAGATTATTAATGAGGCTTAAGGGTATTTTTTTCTGTTCCATCAGAATATCTTTTTTCCTATTTACAGAGTTTGTGAGAGTTGTATAGATCAAAAACTCTACCATCAAGAAAGCTCCAAACAATATTATTATATTATGTATTTAGTTCCAGTCCGTAAAAGACGCTACCTTTACCATTCGTATAAATCCTTGCTCCACAAAGAAATCTTCTATCAAGTAATCATGATGTGACATGGAGGTGCAAGTTACATTAATATGAAGTTATTTCGAACTATTGTATTGTGACCTAAGGAACTATAATAGGCATGGACATTTTTATTTCTCAGATTATTTTTAGCTTAATTTTGAATGAATTAAAGGTAAGATTGTTCACTACTGAAAATGTCAGTAAATTTCCTTACTCACCTACAGATAAATCTGTCTCTTCCTCTTACGAACACAGGATTATTTCTAATCTTAAATTCCCAATAATTGAAAATATGACTAATATTATAATAAATGGGAAAACGTAACTCTTCAGAGAAGAAAACTTTGCACCGCTTTGTTCTCCTTTACTTCACATTCTCTGTTGCCAACTCCCAGATCAACAACTCGGCATCTGCATAATACATATTATTATGTAAATATCCAGACCAACAGTTCAGAACTGGTTTTGGATAGTACAAGTTGAAACTTAGATGTTATTACAATGCAAAATATTGTTAAAATATAAAAACCTTCAGATCTCTGTGTTTCTGAGCAATTAGCATTAAATATCAACATTCGTAGGTCGTGGGTATACTTTAATATTACCGTAGTTTTCTCTTCTTGAATTTTCAATCTCCGAAATAAAGTTTCACTTGGAAATCACAATTTTTGAAACATCGGTAGATTTTTCCATTTTATCTAGCTTTGTCATCCTCTAACACATTAACAACTTTCTAAGCATTTTATATGAGACAATGCATTGGAAATCAATCCTTACTTTACACACTGCTCTCAGAATGTTGAAACACAAATTTCACTCGCTTCTGTAAAAGCATCGCTTTTGACGCAAAATATAAAATTTGCATAATCCAAATCTGAAAAATGAGAAATTTGCTTTTGTAATTCTCTTCTTTCATTTTGAGTTAAAAATATCATTTATATTATTATCTGATGAAATAATATTTAAAAACTTTTATTTGTTTTTGGCGGTATAATAGCTAAATTATTTTTCTCAATTCTTTGACATTTTAAAGCAAAAAATAAATTATTGAATGAAAATAAAAATTTTGATTAAACAAAAATTAAAATATTGTTTACGAAAGTTTCTTTAACTGAAAAATTACGACATTTTAATTTTCAGAAAGTTTATTAATTTCTTTCATGTGCTAGTAGCAAAAGTGCCTAGTCAAAAAATTCAAATAATTGTGGATCCTACTTCCATATTGAATACAGTTAGTATTTTGAAATATATTGTCAGGTTTGCTCTTATTTTTAAAATTAAATACAAAATGATAAATATCTTCTTAATTGGGTTTAAAATTTATAATTATTTATATATTTGAACACATATAAACATGGTTATGAAAATTTATAAAAAAAAATATTTCAATGATTTTGTGTAAAAAAAGGAGAAAATTTTTCTTTAAAAAGTAAAAATCATAATACATTTTTTGGGAAGAGAAAAAATATTTTAAAGAAACTTTTTTCTGATTTCAACAGATCCTTTATTTATATATTTATTTACGAGCTCAAAAATTCCCATTTCATACTGTTATACCACCATTTCAATAAGCAAAAATCTACTGCATTGCATTTTAAAAATTAGTATATTCGAAACAAATTAGTGAAATTATAAGAGAGAGTTTTTTTGTAAGAATCTAAGCAAATTAAGATGAACTCTAAAATAAAAAAGTAAGAGTTTTTTTCAGAAAGAATTATAGTTCCACATGACTTCTACTTATCTTCATAGAACTCTCTAATTTACAGATAAATTCAGAATTGAAATATTTGATAGATCGTAATCTTCTCTAATATATAATACTTTCCATATTTTGTTTAAGGTGCAAGAATCAAGGTGATAAATATTCTTGAAAGTGATATATACACACACATTTAAAGAATTCAACTAACCCTTAATTTAGTGAATTACTCGTACCTGTCACTTCACGTTTTAGCTTGTGATGAAAGCCAATAGTTGCTTAAATATTAAAAGTAATTATGTCAAGAAGTAAACATATCTTTCTTCATGTAAGAAAAATAACAAACTTTCTTTCTTTCTTTTATTTTTACAACAAAAGAGATTTTATTTTCTAAGTATCCCTCCTGTTCAATTCTAAAAATGGATTTTCATAAAATTAGAGGAAATATTCCTTCACTTATAACTGTCTCATCTGTGAATAGCATTTTAAATATACTATTTCAAAAAATGTTAAATCTAGTTTAAATTATAATTAAAATAAAGGGATATTTTAAAAAAATTTCTAATTAACTTATTTATAATCTCGATTAAGCTTTAGAAAGGAAACTTATATACATTTAACAATGCATTTTTAGAAATTTATAACATTATGCTTCCGGATATATATTTCGTATCCTATAATATTTATACTTTAAGACTTTTTCAACGAACTCTTTCTTTGCAACACAATAGAAATATCTGAAGTACTTTTTGCTTTTCAGGCACTTAAAGTTAGATTTCGCTGGCATTTTTGGTGATTTGGCAGCCATTTTCACGGACTCCGAAATGGATTTCCGATACTTTGCGTAAGATTTTTTAGTTTATTTTCCATTTTTTCTTTAATATTATTATTTCTTTTTTGAAAAAAGATTAAGCAATATGAAAAATATTTTTTTCGGCACGTCAAAATTGGAATCCGCAGTGTGATTTTTCAGTCCCATCATAAGAGTATTTTGTAAGCAATAAAAATGACTTTTTCAAATACTGACCTCGTATTTTATTGATGACTCTAAAAATAAATTTATAAGCTTCCATAAAACTTAAACTAATGAGCCACTGGCAATAAAGATGTTCATTAATGCTTATAATAAATGATCGTAAAAATATATTTATTCTGATGGGAAATTTATTTTTAAGCACTTATTGATTTCAGATTGTAGAAGATATATTTCGAAATGTAATTTTTTAGTCCAAAAATATTAATTATTTTCAAAATTACTTTTAGAAAAATATTTTACTATTAACAGTTAAAAATTAATTCGTTATCACTTGACTTTCCAATTTGCCTCATAGTTATTAAATGTCCATTTTTTTCATTTTTGTTATTAACGCTTTTCAAAACTGACACTTAGTAAATGGTGTATTTTTTTCTTAAAAGGAATATTAAAATTTTTAAGCAGTTGTTTTAACTTCTTAATTTACTTACTGTTGTAAAAACTTCTTAATTTTTTATACCTATGACAAATGTAACTTTTATAGCATATTAATTACACACACACAACACATAGACACACCCACACACACATACACACACCCACACAAACATACACACACACACACATACACACACACATACACCCACCCACCCACCTACACACACACACATATATATATATATCCTGTGAAGTGGTGCAAAGTGATGAGTGCAAACAGTTCCACCGATCCTCAGGAATAGCTTCATATTTTTAGCAATTACAGTTCTGTATTACTTAGTTTCGTCCAAAACAAAATACAATTCGCAATCCCAGTAGACTACTATTTTTTTCTCGGTATTTAAGAAACTATTAGGAATGATTAAACATCTTAAGAAAAGAGAGAGAGAGTAAAAAAATAAATCCCCGTAATTTAAATCTACTTTTCAATTTTGCTTTGATAGCAGTGTCTATACGCATTTATTCTAAGAAAAAAGATTGAATATGTTTATTTACCTCATGAAAAGCCAAATTGATTCAGAAACTGTATTTTTAAAACATTATCTGCAATAAGAAATTCTTTATTTGTTTGTCACTGAAATTAAAATTATATATCTTGTAAATTTTAATTATAATAAACTGGTAAATAAATTAAATTTACTAAGTAAGTAATATGACTATTAATAAGGGTTTTCTTAAGCATACATTTAAATACGCAAGCCTAAAAGCATTAATTATTAAATGCTCCTAATTTTTTCTTGTATTTCAAAATATATGTTTTTCTTACATATGCATTAATATGCATACCTTTTTCTTTCGTTTTATGTACTGAGTTTTCTATTATTTTATTTATTTCAGTATTATATAGGAAGTCTGTTTCTTGCATACTTTACTAAAATATAAACTAAAACCATATTTTCTTCTTAGAAAAAACTAATTAATTAAATAATAACATAAAATCTGCGAAGCATTTTTGCAAGGATTTTTTCAATTTATACAATATAAAAAAATCCGATTTTGCATATTTGTGTTCGCAGGCTAAAAATGTTTAGATTCCAAAGCATTTCATATCCAGGAAAATTGTAATTTTTATATTTCATAGCAAGAATGAAATACTACATAAGATTATTTTGAATACTTTTTATTAAAAAACAATAATTCTCTTTAATATATGAGTTAAAATATTTCATTTCAACCAGTGAACTTATACCCTTCACCCTCAGCAGATAGAATTTATACAAATTCATTTAGAATCCTGTTTTATTCTTTAAGCAAATATAACATTTTATCCACTGTTTGTTTCTGAAACAAAACTTATGTGCACAGTTCCTGTAAGCTTTTACAAATATAATAAATATTTTTAATGAATTAATAAAATTGTTTAATAGTTTTATAATCATTTAATAAGTATAGTGGTTATTAATTAAGTACATTTTATAAAATTCCGTTGCAGAAGATATTTTCTATATTCCATTTGATTGCAGATCTTATTAGGAAACTTTAATTAAGAAATTTATTTCACTTGAGTTGAATGATTATTTCCATACTGTTATAAAGATGATTGTTCATCACACATAACATCGTATATATTAGAAAGTATTTCTCACTTTATAATGTAGAAAAATTGTCATTTAGACTAGATTTAAGCATTAGAAAACATTTTAATGTTGTAATGTAAGATATTAGCTTCAAATATTTAGATCAGATTTGGCGTGCTAATATATTTAATTGCTTTGCAATTCAATCTCACTAATCCATGCCTGGACTAAGTTAATGTATAATTATTGCGTCAATCAATGTGAATTGAAATTGTGTGATTAATTATTGTAAATTCCTGGTTACATTGTATTCAATGCACAAGTAAATACATTGGTTTGTGATAATACTTCCGGATTTTTTTGTATAAAATTAATTTTGTTCCCAAACTGAAATATGTAGTTGAAACATATAGTACTTATAGAAATAAATATATTTAGCTTACGATATTGCTGCTTACTGTTTTTGCTCCTGAACATATAAAATTGATAAAAGAGTGCAGTAAATATGTTTTCATTTTTATAATAATATTAAAATTAAATTAAAATAATTATAGCACCAAATTATATAAAGACTTCGGTTTTCAATTTACTTGCTTCAATTACAAATACTATATACAAATACCTCAATCTAATATTAAGTATATGAATGATTAAATCTGCATTGAAAATTAATTTATGGAAGTTTCCTTGAAAAACATTAAAAATATACAAGTAACAATAGATATAAATTTTAAATTTCTGAAAAATAATATTTTCAAAATTGTGTAAATAAAATTATTTGCATGAATCTACAAATATAAAGAAAACAATATTTATTAAATCCCTTAAAACAAAAATAGAAATAAATTTAAAAAATGTAACAAATAAGCAGATATATCAAATTAATTGTTCATATTAATCCATAAAATATTTCAGAGACTTTCACATACATTTTATTAACATTATATAGACTTTTAAAATTAAAACTGAAAAATGATTGATGCACTAGAGACATTATTTTACTCTTTAAAGCTAGTTAAATCCAACTTAATTTATTGCAAATGGTGAATAAAACTAAAATATGATTCTTTAGTGCGAAAAGTAAGCTTATTATTTTAAATACATGTTGGAAGGAAAACTATTAATAAAAGTAATAATTAAATTAATTGAAATTTCTCTAAATCCAATATTTATTTTAAATAAATTATAGTAATAAAAGTGTATATAAAAACACGCAACTCGAATCATCCATGACATTTCAATGGAATATAACACTATAGAATAGCATTACGAGCCTGGAAATCCAAAGTAATTCTTAGTCGTCTAAATGTATTTTGCCATTTCCATGACATTTCAATGTCTAAATGTATTTTACTTTTACAAGATATTTCTAAAAATTTAAAAAATACACTTAGCATCATCTATGTGTACCTTTTTTTTCTTATCTTTTTTTTTTCTTGTTCCCAGTATTTATGTAAACATTGTTTATTTATTTATTATTGTTTTTTGCATTTTATGAATTTAAGAATAATCAATACTATAACCCCCTTAGAAAAGAAATAGCTTCCCATAACCATTTAAAAATTAAGGAAAATGGGAGATAATTTATTTTCCGTGTCCTTATAAAGAATTAGTTTACATCATTATAATTTACTTATTCATTTAAGAGAAATATCTCCTAAGAAAGCAACAGTTCATATTTAGTAAGATATTATACATAATCGTAGCTCCGGTCAATTTATTTCCTTTTGTCTTTATAAATCATAAACATCAGAAACAATTTTACAAAAGCCATTTTTATTAAGAATTTAATTCAATTTGATATCAATATCACATGATGAAGTATGAAACGTCTTTTGTATTTTTTGTAACTTGAATATTCTGATCATAAATTTCTTTGAATTTTGCTGCGTATTCTTTATCGATAAACTGAGTTTCGATTTTTTTAAAGATAAATTCTGGATAAAAAATTATCTATTCATTTAACTTATAACTTGTTTATCTGTTTCATGTGTTATCAGCTATAGAAGATAAGAAATTAAAACACTAAATAAATTGAATAAAACTGTCTCGATTTTATTCAATTTTGATACCGGTCAGTCTATTGATCAAACGCTGACGTAAAACATTCAATAATAACCATCTCATAAATTGTCTTCTAAAAGAACTTATAGAAAGTGATCCATATTCATGTGCCTCATAAGAGTGGAAACCCATAAAACTCGTAGAACATTCATCTCCCGTTATTGAATCACAAGATTCATCTTCCATTGTTGAAAAGTTGCCCGGATCAAATTTTGGGATCTTAAGCTCTTAACTAAGCTGTCTTACCACAATGCTATGGTGATCACTATTTTATTTAAGTTACATCAATCGAGTTTTTATGGTACAATTTATACCTTTCCTAAGAGGCAAAGTTGGCTTACAAATCCAATAATTTAAAAAAAGGTATAACATTTCTTTATCTTTCGTTTCTAAAAGCTGTTTCTGTTAGGAATCAATTGCTTGTTCATGTTTTAATACGATATAATAGAACATGTAATGAATTTTAACCGTCAAGTGTTTATTACTTAAAGCACATGATATTACTGAATAATAATAATAAAACATTGATTGAAGCAATAAAGAAGATCAGAATTTTCCTTCCTACTAATCTCTTCAAACTAAAAATCAAGGAAATATATTCATCAAATTTGATTTTTAATGATGACCACATCATTGTCTCATGCAAAATCAAAAGCAAAGTACTGCTGTTTAAAGTACATAACACACTAACAAACAAGTTACACTTTTCATTCTAAGTAAAACACACAAGTAATGTTATTAATTATAATTCCATGCATATGATGTAGAAACCTTAAATAAAATTATTTCATGCATTATTTAGAAATAAAAATACGTAGCTCATTGTAATAAATATTCTTTATATTTCAGTGATAAATGTGTGAATAATATATCTAGCAATAAATTCAAATTAAAAACAAGAAGAGGGGAAATGAATTTTCATTCGAGCATTAAATAATGTCTTATAAAAAAACAACATTCATAGAAGTTGTGTTCTTGCGAAATATATAATAAATATACAAAGCAAATTCAAATCCTATAACTTAATAAAAATCAACAGGAAAATAATACTTTGTTACCTGTATAAATCACATGAATAATCTCAAAATATATGCATGAAATGTTAAAGAAAAATTTGTAAAATACTCTTATAAAACGAGTATTAACAAATTGTTCGATGGCGATTGTCCTATCATGAATAATAGCCTAAATATATATACTCTAATAATTTTGTTTCAATTCAACACTTTATTTTAATTATATAATATTTCTCATTAATTTAAAGTAAAAAATTGAAGTTTTTGTCATTTTTATTATTGTTCGAGTTTTTTTATATATGGATAATGCTTTTCAAAAGTTAAAAAAAGTTAATTAAAAATATAAAATGACAACATTGTAAAGAATTGAAATTATTTTGTTCCATTTTAATCCGAATATACATACACAATATATATATATATATATATATATATATATATATATATATATATATATATATATATATATATATATATATATATATACATACATACATACATACATATATATACGCATACATATATATATATATATGTATGTATATAGATACATATGTATGTGGATATATCCACATATATATCCACATACATATGTCCACATACATATGTGCTGGAGCTTCTTGATTAACAACAATTTAGTAGATATCTGAAATTTTACGATTTCTTCATTTTACTACACTTTGAATTGTGAGCTAGGAAATAAAAAATGTCATCGTTTATGTATTATTTTTCTTACATATATTTTTGTTTTTTCCAACTTAAAGCCATAATTCAACGATTTCTCTCAAAGTTTTGGCATTAGCGTATTAATATTATTAATTTCCGAAAACTCTTAGAAAGGCATTAACTATACAAATACGAAACTACTTTTCTGATAGGCATTGTATTTCCTTTAACGCAAACTGCAGTCTTAAGAAACCCACTGAAAATATAATTAGATTTGTAAGGAGAGAAAACGTGTCACGTGAATATGAGAATAGCGTTTCACCACATTTACCTTGATAAGATGATGACGCGTAAGTGCTATTCGCATTAATTTAACTCCTTGGGCAGAATAGGCAGAATAATGTCCGCGCAAGGCAAAATGGCAGAATTCTCGAGACTAAGAATAAGATTTTCAGGTATCTTTGAAATGTTGTTTGAATCTTAAGGCAATTTCAAAATTACCTTGTGAAAAAATATCAAATTAGTATGACTCTTTTTCAAATTTTAATATTTAATGTATTAAAAAACATCATTTACATCTAATCATCATATTAATTTCAGATTAATTTCACAATTAAAATATGAGTTTTTCTCCAAGTGAATGTTATTCTTATATATATTTTTGAAATGACTCCAAGAAAAATCCTCATTTTGAGTAATTTTTAGGCAAATTATTAATTATGAATACTTCATTAAACTTCAAATGTTAATGAAATCGAATTCAAATATTTACTCTGAAAACATATCATTATCTATTTTTTGCAATTAAAGGCAGCATTTGCAAAATTTATTAATTTTAATCCATACCAAAATCAATATTTATCTGGAATAACAGTTTTGAAAAAGCTGCTAAATAATTAAATAGAAATTTCGCATATTAATATCAAAATAGATTTGCAGAGCACATACGTTTTTTTATAATGCTTAGTTAATTGGAGTATATGAACGACAATTTTCTTTAAAAAGGAACACCTTTTATTTTGGTACCCTCCTATATTTGAAACGAATAATTCTGAAAATATTATTTCAGATTTTTAAATCAAATTAACATTATTAAGCACTTGATCAAGGAGATATTACTTATCTCAATGATCTCTTTGTTCCCTGCTTAATTTCAACACCTACACACTATGTGTGTGTCAGCGTTACCATTTACATATGTATATATATTAAGTATGCAAATGTTCACTTAAATCTCTTATGTGCATTTATTGAAGCATATATATTTTTAAATTCAAAAAACATTTATTTATTATATTAAAAAAGATTGCATTAATTCTTGGTAGTTTTTATTCTGCTACAAAATAATGAAACTAGACTATCAAAACAACATATTCTACTTCAATATTTGGAGAGAAACGAAAACATAATCTAATAACGAAACTATAAAAATGCTTTAAAAAATTGTAATTAACTTACATTTATGACCTCTTAGCTAGTGACAATGCAGAAAATGAAGAAATTCATTTTAGAAAAGCAATTAATGCTCGTTTTCTTAGAAATTATGTACTTTTTAAAATCAACACTGTAATGAGATAACCTTCCTCTTTACTATCTTCTGGTTCATTTTTCATAAATAATGAATTCCTAATTGTGTGTGTGTATATACAGTCAATAATTTTCTTAATGGCTGAGCAATATCAGCGAACTTAAATGTGCTTACACGTTTAAAATAAAATGTTCACATTAAGTAAAAAAAAAGTGAGTCCCTTCACTGTATTAGATTCATTAACTGGATTAAATAAATAGCTATGGTTTAATCGTGATGTTTCAAAGGTAATTATCTTCAAAAATGTTTTATTCATGGGGTAATATTAAACTTTTAATGAGAATAAACTAAATTTGAGTATTAACTTACAAGGAACCCTTTACATTAAAAATTAATAATTTCAAGATGCTAGGATGTTTTGTTTTTTTATCTAAAACCTATATGTTTCAGTTATATTTGTTTTAATATTCTTCATTTTCGAAATAAAGGTTTATCCTTATCTAATACCAAACTGTAATTAAAGTGAATAAAATATATCTACAAAATGCAAAATATTATCTAAATTCCATTGAGATCCACATGTTGGATTAATAATTAATCCTATTTCAATTAAGGTGCATAAACATTTTCATCAAGCATATTTTTAAAATGTTAAAATAGTAATATTGTTTTAAATTATAAATTATTCAAAAATTAATTTTCTAATATATATATATATATATATATATATATATATATATATATATATAACATTTAACTGCATTTCTCTATTATTAATTATGAATAATATATGTACACACACAATATGGTGTCAATATATTTCTCTTGAATAGTTTCACAAACTACACATATTTATCACCATATTCATTCGCGGGTGTCCCGAGATGCTAAGATATTTATCTAACGCAGAAGAAAAAGAAAAAATGTATTATTGAGATTAAAGTGCTGAGAAAAGATTGATACTTAACCTAAAATACCACAATGTATTTAAATACATTGTGGTATTACATGTATTTAAATACATTGTGGTATTATATTACCCCGAATGACATCACAGCTTCCTCACGTAAGATGATTTCATTCTACCTTTGTACAAAAAATTAATTGGAGGTTCAGTTTTTCATTTCAAATGTTCTTGGTGTTTAGACATTGAACGCATACTTACTGTTTCGGTCAGAAAGTCCAAGATGGAAACTAAAGACAAGAAAAAGACAATTATTGAAGTATGAGTTATGGTTTTATGTATTTTAGAAAAATGTCGTTGTACGTCAATTTACGTCAAATTATCTAACGGAATAATTAAGAATTACTGAAAAGCAATCAAAAGATAGAGCAATTATAAACCTCAAGTCTCAACAAGAGCTAGAAATAAAGGTAGTTGTTGTGGTTCCTATAATTCATCTGATCACTTTCAAAACACACATATGAATACATAAAAATATATATAAATTAAAAATAAATCAATTTTCAAAATGTGTAATATATTTTTCAAAATGTAATATATTTAAAATAAATCAAGTATAAGAAATAAAATGATGCCTTTGCTCAATAGTGAATTTAATCATTATATTGAAAACAAAGCTACAAAACAGATAATTTTAACCATATTTATGTTATAAACACAAAGAATGTAGTTTTATTTCAATTTTTTTCTAAAATAATTAAGAAGCGTTATAAAAATATTTAATTCTTGTAGAATTTTATTGATTTTCGAAAATTGAAAAATTTTTTTAAAACTACATTCTTTACAGTTACATATGTATTATATGTGTGTGTGTGTGAATTTGATATTTAATTATGTTTTTTTATCAATGATTCGCTCAGAAAGGTCTGAAAATCGATGTTTTTTATTAATGTCATTCCAGATAAATATATACAAAAACATTCACTAGTTAAATTTCAGATTTTGATTGTGATTTTTGTTTGAGATTAACATAGTGTCTTAAAATAATTAATATTTATTATGCAATACACTACCCGCAACATATTTCTGAAAAGTCGCACCGGTTTGATGTTTCTGCACAATTATTCTTGAAATAGTCTTATGAATTAAATAAAATTTCAAATTTAACGGTGAAACTTTGTCTCAAAAATTCTCTCATTAAGCAATGTGCTGAAATTTTTCTGCTTAAGGACTCAAAATAATGTAAACAGAGCTTATTTGTCATTTGCTTATCAAGGTAAATGTGGCGAAATCCTTTTCCAGTATTCTGTCGACAGCTTTTCTCTCTCCTCAAATCCAATAATTTCGGAGTTTTTCTTTAGACTGCAATTTGCATTAAAAAGGAAAAATGTCATATCCGGAAAAAATTTATTTTGAAACTGTCAAAATTTCCAAATATTTTTGGAAGTCAGGTACAAAAACATTATAATGATTAATAGTTTAAAGCAAATGTTAAAATCGGAAAAGTTACAAAAATAAATGTAAAAACGAAGATTATGAGATTTATGTTTTGCTTAACATTTCAAAGAATTCTTCATTAAAACATAATCAATAATTCTGCCATGAATCTTAATAGAATTTCGGTTCATGTTCTCAGTTAGATTTTCCTAGTCTCACGCCAGCACTAATAAATTGCCTAAATTTATGTAATTTTTTTCATTACCTATATAACTGGTAACTTTATGATTTTCATAAATAAATAGAATTTTATATTAAGAAATATGAAGTAACCAAAAAGTACTTTATTATAATGCTTTATTTAACTTATAAATTAAGTATTTAATAAGTTACCAATCAAAAATGATGGTTTTAGGGAAGAAAGCATTCTAATATCTGAGGTTTCAGAAGGATCATTTGAATTTCATGTAGCGTTAGTAAAATTGTTTTGTTGCCAGTAACAGTCAAATATCTGTTATAATTAATAGCTCTTAAATGATAGTTCGATTCTGTGTGTGGGATTTTTATTGCACAATTTAAGGATATAACAACTGATATTAAGGGATAGCAAAAACTTTAAAATAGATCTATTAAAACTTTCCAATTAATAATAAGTGGCTAGTCCAATTAATAATAAGTAAGGTATTAAAATATATGGAAAATTGTGTGAAATAAAATACATTCTTCTTTGTAACAACTGGTTTTATAATATGTGTAATGTATAATATTTTGAATAAAATACATTTATTAGAAAAATTTAATCTACATATTGTGACTCTATTGTATACAATTTTAAAATAAAGAAAACATTTCCTTGAAACTTTAAAAATAATGTTTTTATGAAACAAACTGTTTGATATCCTGAAAACTCATTACAAAATGTTTTTACAAAAATATTTTTAATATAATATAAGAATAAGTGTCTAATATAATATAATAATAAGTATTAAGACGGTATATACACACACAATGATAACAAATATAATCCCCCATAACATTTAAATTTTTTTATACAGCTCTATATATATAACATTCATCAACATAACTTATTAACATTTTAACCTCCAGTAACCCACCATAACATTTTAATTCTTTTATTCAGCTCTAACATTCACCAAATAATAATAGGATCAATCAAAGAAAATGATTAAAATATTGAAAGTTTTGTGCATTTGACAGAGGATTCAAAAGGATTTATTGTTAAATCGAAGACGGCTTGCAAACATGGAATTTCATGCAATGGGATCAATTTACATAATATGTCAAAAAAAATTTATGTAGCTTGAACCTGCCTATTTTTATTTATGCTTATTATGGTGATGTAAAGTAATGGTCATGTAAAGTTTGTTTTCCATATATATATATTAATGTTTAGTAGATATTTTTAAAACTCCTTCATACATTCATACTTTGTAGATGAAACTTACGGTTTTTGCCTCTAAATTTTATATTTAAAATTTCAAACTAAGAAAATTAAGCATGAAAACAATTATAATGTACAATTATATATTTTAAAATTTTAATATATTATTAAGACACTTTAATTTGGAAAAACTAAGGCAAACAAATATTTGAAAGAACTTTTGGCTTACATCAGTTTTGCTTTTGGACTTATGCTGTAAAATTAAAATATCTTAGTAGACGAAAATAAAGAAAAACAATTTAAAAAATGATTACTTAATAGCATGATAAATATCAATACAAAATTATTTTCTTTAGTGAATTATTTTCGATTTTATTCCGACATGAAGCGTTTGTTTTCAATTTAAAACTTCAAACTTCTTGATAATATAAATTGTTCTTTTAAGGGATATTTCTATCTTAAATATTTTATTTTCTAATACTTATTAAGGAGTCAGATAAATAAATAAACATAAAAATCAATATAAAATTACTAACCCTCTAACTGAACTTACTCACTTCACTGAATTTAAATGGAAAAGGCTAACATAAAAATAATCAAATTAAAATAAATCAATAAGTTCCATTTGTTCTTTTTCTCTATTCAGCTTTATGTTTATGATTACTTATGATTTTCATTAAGCATAAGTTCAAAGAGTTAAAATATTTCACTTTAAATTTATAACTAAGTTTCAGTTTAAAATTAAAAACATGAATTCGCTCCAATTTAACTAAGACCTCTCATGCTAACTTAGAGTACCTTATATTAGTGTCTTATAACTTCGTTGTGCATCAAAGAAATGAAATCTCATTTAAGGATTAATGAATTCAAATCAAAGGACAGATAAAATGCATGAAAACTGTGCTTTTAGTTACAAAATTAGTCAGTATTGAAGATGGGAGTAAATTAAATGCATAGTTGCTTAAGTAATTTTACAGGAAATGAAAATCGCTTCATTTATAAATTCAGGATAAATAGCTATATATCCTATTTAGAACAAATACTATAAGCAAAATTTTGAAATGGAACAAAATTTTTACTCTAAGTTAGCATGAGAGGACATCTCGATATTAGTTTTACTGCATCAATTCAATTATGTTCATTACTTTGGTAGACAAATAGAATGAAGATATTACTTAATTGATAAAAAAGCAATTTTGATTTTACTTTTACTCTAATGACAATACAAAAAGTGAAGGCGTATAATTTCCTTTAATACTTTTCAAAAAGCTTAATATTCTTGTCTTTAGTTCATGCTGTTTACTGATTTCCATTTCTTG
Organism: Latrodectus elegans; assembly: GCA_030067965.1. Lineage (NCBI taxonomy): Eukaryota > Metazoa > Arthropoda > Arachnida > Araneae > Theridiidae > Latrodectus > Latrodectus elegans. Next base: position 91,619,037 of record CM057820.1, on the reverse strand, counting down.
TCATCAGTAGATTATTACGATAAGCCTAAATGCTATGAAAAGATATAAAGAGATCACGTTATTTTGTTGGTACCAATAGTTTTAATGAATCTTCCTCTTCATTGTCTTTTGCACAGATTCGATTTTATTTCCAAGCATTTTATAAAATATAAACGCATAAAATAATATAGCAAAAGTAGCAAAAGCTGTATTATAATCTTTGAAAACCTTTATATTTTAATTTATCACAGTGTAAACAATTCATAAAATGTTTACTTGCTAGATTTACAGAGATAAAACATTTAAAATAATATATAAATCATTTTGTACCATCTCTATAGTTATTGGATTTTACATAAAGTAATGCTAAAATGCGAGCAATTTAACAACGGCACTATTATTTTGAAATTTTTATTGAGAATATAGACGAATACAAACATCTTAAAAGATAATAATACATTTAAGCAATTAATATAAAAAAGCTAAAATGAACGTAATTTTTTTCTAGAAACACGTATAACATTTTACATATTTTATGAGAAACTTATTCTTCATCAGTACATAGTAAAGGTACTTCATTATTGAAAATGACTCAGTTATTTTAATTTGCTTACAAGCAATAAATATTGCAGGAAATTTTGCTCTTTATTTCCATTCTTTTATTTATTAATTCTTTTATTTATTTTTCTTAACTGTTTCGATTATAAATACATATTTTTTATAAAAATAAAATATGAGATGTTAAATTACGTGTGTGGTTTTTCTTCTCTGTATATATGTGGGAGTAAAAGGAAATAAAATATTGCTTTAACCAGCCACATGACCTTTGATATCTCCAGCGATTTGGTGTTCATGTCATTATTTATTCATTATCGCTTGTTTCATCATTAATATTCATGATTCTCATGTTAATTTGCACGCTATTTATATTATCTTTCCTTCTAATCTTGTAATAAAGAAAACATGCTTTTCTACGAAGGAGATATTTAACATTTTAAGTAGTTCCTATTGTTTTTTCCCTTTGTTTCCTTCTTCCTTTTACAGAAAAAAATCTTATAATGCATAGTGAATCAAATTCGTAGAAACTTAAAATGATTTGCTCGAATTGATTTATAATGTTGTTTTGATGATTCTGTGAAATGTACCGTTTTTATAAGCATATATCATGTATAGTCGAAGTAACTAACTTCTACTAATCAATTTAACGAGTTCAGCAGCAAAATGTTGCTCTTTTCAAAAATTAATTATAACAACCCATCAGTATATTCATTCTTCAGAATTTTTTTATATTGTATAAGATTCAATATATGTTTTCGAATATTAAAATGCCTACATATTTTATGCTAATAAAAATCAAAACTTAAAGGATTGTTGAAATATTCTTACGTTAAGTATTATAAATAATAATACTGAACCGAAACTTAGAATAATTCTGGCAAACAATTTCATTCATATATATAAATAACAAATATGTAAAATAATGGAACCAATATTTTATTTTTGTGAATTTTAAGAATACTTGTTATTTTTACATTAATTAAATCATAACTAATTCTAAAAATTAACACAAAAATACGTTTTAGTTGCTAAAATATGAGACTTCAGTTGATTAATTGTATTTAAAATTAAATGCATAGATATTGAAATAAAATTATTGCATAATAAAAATTTAAGTAAACTACTTATTAAAACTTGATAATTAAAATTCACTGCTGGACAATTGCTAAAAACAATTGCTATTTCCTGAAAAAAAGAATAACTAACAAAAGATTGATTTTTTTTATACAAATATTATATACTTTGGATTACTTACAAAACTTTATCCCCACTTGCTATCGGGTTTTCGCTGTGCAAGTGAGACAATTGTTGAAAATAGTCCAATGAAATTTGCTTATCATCTGCAAAAACGTTTCAATAAACAAGTTTAATGTCTTCAAAATTATAATTTCAATGAACCATCGATCATTGAGTGTGTTTTCTTATATAATAGTATAATTAGCATTGCTTCAGGAGTTAAATGTATATGAATATAAAGAAAAACAATAAATATTGTCGCATTGACATTAGTACAGATATTTTTTTATTTATGTAAATCATAGCTCATAAAATTAAATTAGAATATTTATTTCTATATTTTACACTTTTAATAGTTGAATGTTTATCAGAAATTTTGCTTTATTGTCAACACAATGCGGAATAAGCACATGAGCTCATTGTATCATATTTTTCAATTCCTATAAAATTATTTATTTATTTTTCACGAGTTATATAGAAGAACAGGAATAGGTATTTGTGTGATAGGTGTGAGTGAGGGAGAAAGAGATTCACTCTCTATCTCCCTTCATCAAAAATTATATTTCAGCTTAAAGGAATCAATTAAATTTCTTTTAAATATTCAATAATTCAATAGATGATAAGGATAAAGTAAACTCTCTAATCATGATGTAACTATATTAGTAAAGCATTTCAAACACCCAAAATTTAAATGTGATAAAATATAAGCTAATTTAAATGATTTTAGCATGCTTTAGCAGAAGTGGAATACTGAGTACGATATATCAGATAACCTACCAATTGCAAGTAGTTTACGGGCAATCAAAAGACATTTTAATTTCAAACAAAAGTAATAAAGTAAACAAAAATTATTCAAACTATTATGATTACATTTCAATAAATATGGAAAAAAATATGAAGAAAAACATTCTAAACATACTTCTGAATCTTAATGAGATGAAGGAAATCATTTCCTAAAACAAATTTAATTGATCTACAAATAAAGACACTTGCATAAATTTTAACGAGTCAATAGTTTAATTACATATGCTATGTAAAATTTATGATTCAGATTTTACACAATAAATATACACAAATCATCATAGTTTATAAAATTAACAAATATACAATAGTGACAGTGGAGAAAATCTATTTATTTACAGTTAAAACAATTTTGGTAAAAAACAAAAGTTTGTTTTCTTGTTGCTCATTGGTCACTTTTTGCACACAATGAATACGTAAACAATAACCTATGGTTTAAAGTGGATTTCAAACATATATAAACATGAATAACAAGAGTGGGATTCAAACTTATGAACTATTAAACTGATGGAAAGAGCTGTGACTATTTCGTTACCAGCTCGATCTGTAAGCAAAAAATCGTCAATGTTATTCTTGATATTTCACTAAAACGTTTTTTTAAACAAAACATCCATAAGAAAATTTATGATTGCATTTTATCAAACAACTTCCATTGATCAAGAATAATTTGAAACAATTATAAATATTTCGTATAAATAGATTAACATACATTTCATTTCAAACTAAGCAATTTACACTATTAGTTTCTTTTATCATTTATGTGATTTTAAATTCTACCCAGCAGATATAAGCTATTTTCACGAACATGAGATGAATAAATGCTTAAACTGAAAAGTAAAATCATTCATTGAGCTAAAATATATTTGATTTAAATAAGCTTCAAATATAAATTATATGATAATGAACGCCTTGTAAAGTTATATTATGAATAACAATTGGGAAGAATTATGAAACTTTTATTTGATATTTGTGAAAGAATATTTTTTACAAATAAAATTTTTCTTTGTTTTTTTTAAATAATTTTTGTGAGGATATTAATTGATAAATAACAGTTTTGAAGGTCCTGTTATTTTGGTTTTATTAGGATTTAATTTTTTTCCCTTTCTGACATGAAAGGTGAAGTAACCAATCAGATTTCTTTACATAAAATCCCTCATAATAAGGATTTAATTTAGTTTCTTGTCAGATGTGGTGTCAGATAGGATTATGGAAAATCAGCTTTCTTATAGTTTTTGTTTTTCCCTTTGTTTCTCCTTAATCTGACGCTAATGATGGTAGAATTTTACGACTTTCTTTTAAATTAATGGGCCTTGATCTAAACACATTAAGGTTGAATGTTTGTAGGAAATCATTGCTTTTATCAAAGTAATTCATTTTTGTGGTTTTAAATGAAACAGAAACTAATCGAATGATTAAGCATCCTGTATTTTATAATAGTGTGAAATAGAAGTAATTCAAAAATATTTGTTAGCTTCCGTAATTAAACTCTTAATACAAATTAATTTTAAATATTTATATTTCAGTAATTTTGAATACAGATATTTCGTATCTTTATTCAAAATTTAAGAAATTCTTATTTTTATTAAATATTTAGATTTTAGAATTTTATTACTTTTTATATCTATTACACTTTTATTATTTATTTAAAGTTGAAAGCAATTTAAAATTTTCAAAGAATTATTTCCCCTTGTGTTTCTAACATTTCTATAAATTGTAGTCTGTAAAAATAATTACTGAAAAGTACTTCATTGCGAGAAAAAAAAGAACAAATTTTGAACTTCAAATTAATTGATCAAAGAATTATTCATACTAAAATATATTCATACTTTATTCATACTAAAATATTTTGAAGAAAATTTTATAACGTTGTAAAATAACGTTAGGGCACACTTTTGATTTTGGTTGCGAGTAAATTTTGAAAATAATGTTAAGTATTGAATATCTGATGCATTATTAACTTATAATTTTAATTATACAAGGTATTAATACATTTATTTGTTATTGTCGTTACTACTCTCTTAAATATTGCATATAAAAGTTTTAACTTCATCATTTACATTTTTATTGTAACGTTTCTTATAAATTAAATCAGATTAAAGAAATTACTACAAACTTTTAACTTTATATAATTTAATTTAATATATAAATATTTATTATCTCAATTTTCCTTATAAAATTGTCAACATAGAGAAAATATTTAAAATTTATATTACTTTTGTAAATTTATATAAATATAAATAAATTTGATTTAAATAAAAAGTTAATAAATACAATATGCAAGTCATGATTCGTAGAAAGCTATAAAGATTCTCCTTAATATTTCTATTTAAGTAAAGGAATGAAATTAATTACTGAGATTAATAACTAATCAATGATTAATAAAAAATTCTAATATTTTTTGACATAATATATATGTACATTATAATTTAATTTTCGATGGTTATGGTCTCATGTAAACACTATAATTGCTCGATAATATTCATTATAACTGTTGCATAATTAACTAATTAATGTTTAGTGCCATAGTCACATGTAATGATTTCAAACATTAGTACTAATTATGCCTGAGCATTTCCGGTCATTTCCATTTATTATAGGGTTCTCTTGCATAAATACGTATTACGCAGACAAATGCATATAGGCTTGAATAATATTCCGCAATTGCTTTCTCTTACCTGTATTACTCGCAAATGCAATGTGACAGTTAGAAACAGTAATGACTTGTCATTAAATACAAGATAGTGTTTGTGAAAATGCATTGATTTATAATAATTTTCTAAAAATGAAATTAACTCTTCATAATTAAAAATTTGTAACAAAAGGTAATAATTGTAACCGAACGAGAACCACTTTTTCATTAAGTATAGAAATATTTTCAAAACCACAAAGCTAATGGGAAGACAAAATAATTTTAAATAAGTCAAACTTCAATGATTAGTTATTTAACTATAAATCTACAAAGTTTTATAACCGAATCAATGTTTCAAATATCACAACTATACCTATTTTATAGTAAAATCTGGTCCACTCAGCAATTAGTTAAGGTTTATTGCGTTTAGCAATTAATTAATATTTAGTTTAATAATTTATTTTTATTCTGGTAAACATACTTCAATTTTTCAATGATCTTTTGAAAATCATTAAATCACGTTTAATAGAGTATTAGAGAAAATATGTGTTATATATACATACATACACACATATATATATATAAGAGAGAGAGAGGTATGTGTTTGTATATGTGCATGTAATTTTTGTTGATGCATAATCTTAAATTATGTAAGAAGTTAAGAAACTTAAAATTGATGCTATATAATTTAGAATACACCAAAGAAATAGATAAATTTGATTTTTAAATATGAAGACAAGAACTAAATTTTTGTTATAATAAGATTGATTCATTTATTTTACTGGAAGTACAAAAGAATATTCACAAATTTGTTATAAAATTGTGTCAATAATTATTATTTTATTAAATTTTTACTCAAGATATTTTTTTCACTAGAATTGTCAATTTACCAGTAGCTTTTAATGGGACATTTTATAGGTCACTAAATTCCTCGTGTTTAAATAATTATGAAATATTTAGACAGAAAATAATTGGGCATGAAGTGCAAATTCTTTTTATTTGTGCTTAAAATTAATTAATTAGCTGAATACAATTTTTTTATTTTCTAAAATTCATTTGTCTATGTATCACAAAGTTACCTTTAAAAAATAAAATGTGAAATGCCGTGTAAATGTTATGGAAGCTCTCACCATTCTAGCTCCTAATATCCTTGCATGTATTCTTCCTTGTTCAAATAAACAAATAAAAATTAAATTTACATAACTTAAAATGTATTTCAAGAACCCTGTATTTCAATAATAATTTCATATAAGGATTTTGATTGAGAGATATATTTCATTAAAATACTACACAAGTTGATTAAATGAAGTGAAGTAAATACCGCTTAAATAACAGAAAAATAATGTAATTTTTGAATACAATATAGTAAATATTGTACAGAAAAATAGTTTTAAATAAATTTCAAAATAATTCCCTGCTACATAAATTTTGATATAATGAACACGTGTAATTATTGTCTATTGTAGCTTATGCTAAAATATTGCCTATGTAATACTAAATAGCACATGATAAACTTTAGCAAATAACAAAACACTTAAGCTTATGATTACTTAATTATTTTAGAAATACTTTATTTTGCACTCTGTTTTTTTCAATCTTCTATCTATAGTCGAAGAACAAAATCCCCTTTCCGTCCCAAGTAAATAACCAAAGTTTTAGTGCTCTGAACTTCATCAGTTATTTGTGCTCAGAAATATTTGTTGGCATCATTATTTGTAGTGATTTGAATTCGATGCTTTCTTGAAATTGCTATTTCCAATCAAATTAGCCATCATATGTTAGTGTCGTTGGAGCAACAAACAAGACCAATAATTAGAATAAGTAGGTGTTATTTTATATGTATTAAAATTTTATTGCTTTTATGTAATATTCATTAGTATTCGCAATGTCTTTAGCTTATAAACATTCCACATTAAATGATGCATTTTAAAATATATTTCCCTTTATGATATTTTCATAAATAAGTGACGGATGTGATAGTTTTTTAACAAAAATAAAACAATTAATCAAACGCAAATTAGCTCAAGTTGAAAATATTTCAAAAGATAAATAATATATATACATTATTAATTAATATTAAAATCATATGAATAACAATATTTAAATATATTTTAACTCCAGTTTTTTAAAGGAAATAGCCAATCTATATACATTTGTATTTCCTTCGGTATCATGTGTGATGTAAAGCAATTTCCTCAGCTATTTCCCTACAGAACAAGTTCAAATATTAACTTCAAATTGCAGGATTGCAGGAAATAGCTTATATTAACATTATTCGAATATCATGATTGTTCACACGGACTCTAAAAAAAGTAAATTTTTGCACGAACAGTTTCCCATAACACGCCAACACAAAACACAAAAAGTCAATATATTCTGAGAAAAAGCAAAATAAATGTGCTTCTACAAAATATATGGCAAAAAATGAAACTTGTAAAATTAAAATGGTTTATCTTTGGAAATAATGTATTAGGATATATTTATGTATTGTGTTTTTATAATGCATTACCACACAATATCTATTTAAGAAATCCTTAAAAATTTTGTGAAATAAATTTAAGTTAATACACTTAATAATAATTAAAAATATTATTTTATGGAAGGATATGTAAAACACGTATTATTTTTTAAAAACACATGCTTTAGAACTAATATAAATTTTTAAAATAATGTAGAAAAAATTTTCCTATTCCGCAAATTCAGGGCAAATTTTTTTAAAAAAAAAATATTAACAATAATCACAAAATAATTTATAATATCAGTATAATATTGAAAGTGTATAATACTTAAATAAATATTAAAAAATTGAAAAATTACATAAATAAATATGATATATACACACACACATATGTGTGTGTATATATATATACGAGTGAAAATTAATAAAAAATAGTAAAACAAATTATAGCTTCAAATGCAGAAACCAATGACTTATGCGAAATTATTGAAAAGGGATAAGAAACATTTACGAAAATGTCTTTAATTGTAAAACTTTTAGAAAATGCTTGATATGAAATAAATTGATGGGCATTTCAACGTATTCTTCACCTCAAAATTTTCACAAGGCTACATTTTTTTACATTAGCAACAAAAGGTTTCTTAATATATTTTAATAAAAAGGAATCCATGAAGGCTATAATGAAAAAAATTAAGTTACATTATCAAATTTAGACAAATCCAATGGTTCAAAATTATAATATTTTCAAATTGCAAGCATCAAATGAGCTGTAATTCAACTTTCTGTAATCCAATACATGATGAAATATGTAATGAAAACCTGCAGGAAATTTTTCGTCAAATTTTCCTCAATAAAATATCTTTCTTCAGCAATACAAAAAAGACACGTGTTTACAGAGATAGTACCAGTGAAATTCTTAGTTTCTAATATTGATAGAGATATTAATACTGCAACATACTACTTCAGATAAGAACAATTTAAATGTATACACATAGTGTAATAACCATATCTGTTATTTCACCATTGCATATGCTTAAAGATTCCCCCTAAACTGTTTATCAAAAGTTTAATAAAAAAAAATAACACGTTATTGCTGTCCACTTCAATCCAATTCAAATAATAGGATTGAATTTATTTAAAATGCAATTAAATATTAAGTTTTTTTAAAAATAAAATGAATAAAGTTTATTTTTATTTCGTAAACACTTGAATTATAAGCAGTTATGAATCAATTAGATTACAATTTTAGCTCATTTTAAAATTAAATTATGTTTAAGAACTCAATAGCATCGCAAAGTGATACTCTGAGGAATTCTTTGTTCCACATTTTAAATGATATATAACTATCTTTATTTTTATCTCAAGATAAGATTCAACAAAAACTTTTCACCAATATCATTAATGAGAATTTTTTTTTTATTTATTTTTATTATTATTATTATTTTCCTTCAATAAAGACTCTGAATGATGAATGTTTTCATTCCTTAAACTATAATTAAGTTTTGTATTATAAACACATGTTTTACAAATACATATACTATATTTCTTCGATTACTTTATTTTTTCTTATTTAATTTATAAAAATTTATCAAGCACTATATATGAATAAAATTTTAGGCAAGAAAGTAATGTTAAGAAAGAGAAAATTTTTATATGTTGCTCTTCTGATTATTTGTTAAATTTTTCTTTTGATGATGGTTGATTTTGACAGTTCATTTCTTTGAGCTAGAGCAGCTATCCGGTGTATCGGTATGTGATGGACGGCCATAATGTAAGAAGCTACAAAACCCCACGTGTAACTTTGGCGTTATTCAAACCGCCCCTCATGTGATTGGCATGTGGTTATAGTGTCATAACAGAGCCCTTTTTGTCTAACGAGCTCTGCTAAAGTATCTTGCTGTATCTAGTGACATAGGCAATGCTGAATGTACCTTATTTTCCGAGATTAAAAGCTTCTGGTAATGCAATTGAAATCTGTAGAGTTGTCTGTGTAAGATAAGGAAATATAGATTAAACCAAATGAAAAAGTAGAAAGGGTTTTTTAAATATGAGAAGTAAAAATAAGACATTTCCGACTAATCCAGATTAGTATTATGGATGGCTCTCTTTACAGAATAAAAAAAAATAATTTTCATTTGATAGGAACAATTCCAATGGATTTCCAACATGACACTGTGTATAGAAAAGAAATATACCATAAGCGAGAGCAAAAAAATATTTTATTCTTCGAACATTGAAAAATTTCTAAAGATTTTATAAATATTTGGTAATTTTATATAAAAATAGTAAAAATGGCTTAAAATATGAAATTAATACAAGTCACATCACTTATCCCAGCTTTTTTGGTTGTAAGCTAGAATCGCAAAGTTTTAGGAATGCGTTTACTATATCTTCTATATCTTAATTATTTGATATTCTCTTTGCTACTTCCTAAACTTGAACTAATAGTTTTTACATATTGATAGCTAGAAATATCAAGGAATATTTTAATGTGTATCATTATATGTGATGCGAAAAGATTTTTCAGTTCCTTTCTTTTAGGAAATAAAAACTTCCATCAATAATATTGCTAAATACAAATAATTATCTATCATGAGAATATTCTCGGAAATGCAACTAGAATATTTCCAAAATATCATTAATGGAAATATATATATCTGTATTGCCATACTTGAAAAATAAATTCATCACCATCAATTTTAGCTACAAATCTTATTAAATTATTTTATTTTCCAACGAAAGCGACAGAAGAAATGAGAAATATTTTAATATTTTTGTATTTACATGTTAATACATGAATATATATATATATATATATATATATATATATATATATATATATATATATATATATATATGTTTAAATTTTTAAATTATTGAAGATTGATTAGATTAGCAAATTAACATGTCAAGTTATGAAAACTGCATGGTTTATAAATGATTTGTCTTAAAATATACCCTGATATAAACTTTCTTTAATATTACATTCTCAGATTGTAATATATAAGCCCATAATTTAATAAAATAAAAGCAACTTTTAGTTTCATAACGACTCTTGATATGAATTTTACAAAATACCTTACTTCGTAAGACAGCTCTACAAAATAAATTAAATTAATGCGTTTCTGTCACTTACACACATTTTCCTCCTTTCGCATCATGACGATGGTAAACCACTGTTAGTTTTCTCGTAATTCACGTTCTTGGTTGAATAATTAATATTCGAAGGTAAACTATAAAATTCAGATTCTTCTTTATTTAGCATATCATAAAATAATAAAGCAGCGTTACAATATTTACTAAAGGATGAAGTAATTTGCATGAAATTAAACAAATGAGCATTTTACACTTTTGCATGCATAGCAATGTTTCATATTATGAATATTAAAATCATATTTGTGATTTTACGAATGCTACTTTAATACACAATTTAGTAAATTATTACTGCATATTTATTCAAAGTTAGCTAACTATATTATAAACTTGCAATGTACTTTGATGTTTTCGAACATAAAATTATGCTAAAAATTCTTTTTTTGCATTAATATCATGTAAATGTTTAATAAAACTTCTGTTAGTTTTCCTTTTATTCTAAAAGAATAACTAACCAAAATACTCCCTATTTTTAAATTATACAATTTATTTTATTTTTGTTGTCAAAGGTTGATAATTTTCATATATTCTTTTAATACTCTTAATCAACTTCGATTATATATACATACATACATACATATATATATATATATATATATATATATATATATATATATATATATATATATATATATATATATATATATATATATGTATGTATGTATATGTATATATATATACAGTGAAACCTCGTTACAACAATATTTTAGGGACCAAATAAATATATTGTTGTAGAGAGGCATATTGTTATATTGAGGGCCCACATATTTTGAGCTTTTAATACGAGTTTTTTTTATTGTTATTAGTTTAAGGTGCATAACATACTACTTTTAAGTCTATATTTAAAAGAAATTAATTTGTAAAATACTAATAATAGTGGTTTAAATACTTAAAAGATAAATAGACAAGATAAATTCAGAAAATAAGCACAGAAATATTCACATACCTGAAAAAACTTTATATTTAAAATAATCCGATATTTTTGTTTGATTATTCATTTTTTTTAACTGTTAAGTTCACCAATACTGTATGCATTGAGTCTATAACACTAAAATGTTCTTCCTTTGTCGACGGAAGGCTTGATAAAAATGTCTGTAGAGAATTCACAGATTGAAGAGCTTCCTTGGATGACAATAAGGACTGCGATGGACCTGTATTATCATCATCATCAATATCATCATCTTCTTCACATTGTTTCCTATCTCATCAGTAATTTCAGAGAGAATATCTTCATCAGTAACTCCTGCGAAAACCATAAGATCATCATCTGCTGTTAAATAGTCTTCTATACTAATTCCAAACTTTTTACCGCTTGTTTCCTCACGTTGGGATGTTGGGATACGGATTTTTTGATGTGCAAAACACATTCTTGATCATCTGAGAGATCATTGTCTATGGAATTTTCATCATCACCAAATTTCTTATCTTCCATAACACAAAGACCGGCCTTTTTCCAGCAATTTCGAATGTTTCTTCTGTTACTTCCTACCAACTTCTATAGTGATGACACTATAGGCAACTTCTATAGCACTATAGTGATGACAATGAGCTGGATGACTATTTTCGTTCTTCATCAGGATCAGAAACGTTGGAATATGACATTACATCTGATGAAGAAGATTCCGACTATTTGTAAAATGCCCGACGTTGGGCACGATTAACTGAAATTTAGATTGAAAAAATCGTTTTAAGAAGGGTTATTGTTCTAGAGAATATCGCAATATTGAGGGGAGATTAACATTAGTTTATATGCAAAATCACCGGGACCACAAAACATTATTGTAGTAGAGGGAGTTATTGTTGTATCGAGTATCGTTGTAGCGAGAGTTTACTGTATATATATATATATATATATATGTGTGTGTGTGTGTGTGTGTGTGTGTGTGTGTGTGTGTGTGTGTGTGTGTGTGTGTATATATATATAATCAACTAAGGAAGACGAATACAGTTAACTAAAGTAAATTTCATTGTCTTTTTTTTTTAATGATAAGTAAATAGTAAATGTAGAGGAAATCATTTTATACATTACCAAACACTTTTGACTGTAAAAAAGAATATCTCTTTTATGTATTGTATGAAGAATTGTAATCCTAGAGAAAGTAGACAATGATTGCATATGTTCTTTCTCATAGTCTTTCTACTTTATGTGCAAATGTGAAAAACATTTTAATCTAAAAAAAGTATTTTTTCTTTGGAATTCAGCTCAAACTGTTAGTATTCATTATACTTTAAAAGAAATAAGATCAGTTCTTTACATACCTCTCTTTTTTAGCATTTTTATTAGGGTAATGATTGGAATTAAGTTTTTAAATCTTTTAAGTAATTGAAGAGTTTTTAATTCTAATTCATTAACTTGAAGATTCTGGAAATGATTTTTTTTTTATTTTTAGAAAAAAATTTAAAATTTAATTAAGGATGTGATTAATCATTCATTCTATTTTACAAAATCATATTGAAACAATTTAGAATTGTCGTTGATACTTTTGCAAAGTGTTTTATTGGTTATTAAGAATGGGTATGATTTTTTTAAATATTAATTATCATATGCATAATATTTATAAATATAAAAGTACAATTCCACAGGAATTGGTTAAAATGCTCACTATGTGAAATATACAGACCTATAAAGTTCCATCCATGATGATTAAAATAAATTTTATAAATATAATAATAATTTGACTTAGAGGCTGATATATTTAAAAAATTCCTTATTTGGAAATTAGTATAAATAATTCCTTATATGTAATTAAATATATTATTCTTGAAGTTTCTTAAGATGTTATGAAATTGATAATAGTAAGGAACTTGAATATTGTTTTAACTGTTAAATGTTGTTTTAATAGGAATTAGTAAAATATAATTAATTTCAAAATTAAAAGATACAGAACTGTATTATTTATGTTATAGATGAACTACTCCTATTATTTTAAATGATTTTTTATTTATAGTATACTGGTAATAGACTTGTATATTTACCATTATGAACATTTTTAATTATCATTTCTTTAAGGAGAGATTAAGCAAATTAACAAAATTTATTAAACAACTAATTTCAGAAATTAACAAAACTTAATTTTCTAAAATCATAGTATTAATCTCGATATTTTTTATAATATAAATTGATGAGATTGAAACGAAAAGGATTGGTGATAATTAGAAATATTTATTTTTTTAAGTATGCAAATATTTTAGAAATGAAAAATAATAATCACTTTATCTTCACAATTGAGAAAATAGTTAAAAATTAACGAAATAAAGAAAATAAATTTAAAAAACAAAGTAAATTTTAAAAAGATATAAAAATATATTGCTTGAGTCAAAATTAAGAAGCTTTAGAAAATTAAAAATAATTTGAATCAAACATCTATTAAATTTGTAAGTGGTAGATACAAAACAAAGGTATTCCTAAAATGTTTTGCATTTGTACTATTTTGAAAATAATTTAAAACACAAGCAATAGGCTGTAAATAAAATAATATAATTGAGTAGAATTAACTTAATTTAGAAGATGATATGATCTGAAAGTTTTAAAATGAAACCATATGAAATGAGTTACCATATGTTTCAAATACAAGCAAATGCTTACTTAAAAAATAATTTCTGATTTAACTTTTCTAATTGAACAAAGGATATTTTCAAGGATAAATACATATATGCATTAAAATGTGGCTAAAAGCATAAGGAAGTACGGTTAAAAATTCTATTGTTGGCAACATCAATATATTTTGAAGAATTTCCAGATAGTATTATTTTTTTCAATCTCTCTCACAGGTGAATTAAATATGAATCATTCTATAAAAGGACTTAATCCCTTAAATGTGATGATAAAGTTACTATCATTAAAAAAATTGGTACTCAATGGTAAATTTCAAAATATTTAGCGAAAGTCTTATATTAAATATTTTGAAATTCACCATAATCAATAGATGAAATAACTAATTGGAAATGGAAATAGGGATCTGAAAGTAGGAATGAAAAAGAAAGAAAAATAAAATAAAATCATAATTTGCTGTTTTATCATGTAAATGATTTTTTGTCTCATATTGTTAAAGTGTGTCATTTTTTAAAATTTCGATAAAATATTTATTTTTTTAAAGTTGCAAATTTCTTTTATAAATTTGGACTGATAATTTTATGTGAAGAATTAATGTGAATGATATTGGAAGTCCAATTCTGTGTATATTCTTAGATGTAATAGTATGTTTGAGTCGAAAATTTTGAGTTTCTTTAGAACTGGGCAGTGTTATGTGAAAAATAGTGTCCTATTTATGAAGTAGTGGTTAAAGTATGAAGAATGCATTAAAGACTGTTTCTGTCATTTTTGTTTTCATTTTCTTGTTACAAGGGTGTCATATGTGTCTGGAATTATAAAGCCTAAATAAGAAATATTTGTAATGAAAAACTGGCTTTTTAATGAGTCGGTGATTATTAAATATAATTACATATAATATAAATATTCATTTATATTAAGACATTTTAAAACAAGTACCTATTTGTATTCCATTGGTTTTGTCACATAACTAAAATTTATTCGAATTTAAATATTTCTTTAAAGATTTCAGAATAATAAAAAGTGTTTATGTGAAATTATTAAAATTTTAAAAAGTCTTTTTTAAATTAGATATTTTTATTAATTATTAATTTCTTATCTGTATGAAACCTATCTATATCAAGTAAATGTATGTAACTTTTAAAATAAATATTAATATTATTTCTACTTAAATTATAGCGAGGAAGAAACATATTTAAAAACTACCGTAAAACACGAATTAATATGAAATTATGGTGCAAATAGCTAGATACTCCACGCATTTTTAATTTCCTGCAATAATTGCCAGTAGTTTAAATTGTTTTTCATTTAGAATATACAAGAAGTACTAGTCAGTTTCCGTAGAAATAGATTCAAAAATAAAACATTAGTTTTACTTAAAAATTAGCATGTTACAAATTACATTTTACTAGTTTTTGAAACTAAATACATTTTAGTCCCTTTATTAAAATCTATTGTTCAGAATAACAATCAACTTTAATATTACAAGTTTTATTTTGTGTTATTCTAAATTTTGTTTTTAAAATATTGGTCAAATTTCATATATTTTGTTGAGGCAAAATTGCTTTTTACTAAATTACAGAGACACTAATTTCCAAGACAGAATAAAATGCCTTTTAATACGGAATGTACTACATGAAAATATATTTTAAGTCTGGTTGAAAAAGCATTTTATTTTTAATTAACATTTAACGTTGCAGCATGTATAAGAATCAGCAGCATTTTTAATTTTTACTTAATTGCACTAAGTATGGATTTTTAAAAAAAATTATTCTCATGTCATTTCTCACAATAATTAGTAAATCATTCGTAAAATTTAGTAAATGAAGTAAATAAAATTTATTTGAGTAGCAAATTAATTCTATATAACAATGATTAATAAATTCCTCATGTATAATATCATCTTAATTGATGTAAAATATGGTGCAGTTAGAATGATTATAAATTTTTCACATTTTGAATAATAATTTGAAAAATATTGTAATTACACAACTTAAATCAGAAATCAATTTGCTTATCATAAATATAATCAGAGTATCAAAAATGTTTCAAATAGCTTAATAAATACGAAAAATGCTATGTGCTTCAGAAAAATCTTCTGTAGTCTACAAAAAAAACTTATATTTATATAAACTTAAAGGTAATGATTTCATAACTCATCTCAAAAAGTTCAGTGTTAAAAAATATGTTCCTGTCATAAGAAACATTCGAAATACTATTATTTTGAAATATCTTTTTTTTAATCGAAGCATTTTTAACATGCTTCGAATTGTTTCTGATCTTTTTTTTTTTCTCTTTGATAACAGTAGTTTTGCGACATGAATTTTTCAAGATTTGATAGAGTGCTGAACATAATACAAAACTTTATGAGTGTTTTCATAAGAATATTGCAAAACTTCAGACCATTTCCAAAATTGTTTTACCTCAATAACTGTTTAAATATTGATTTCGGGTAAAAGGAAATTTGGAACATTTTGCATTAAGGTATTTTTTTTCTTCAAATATCATGATTGTCCAAAGAGACATTTAGGACGACAAAATTCAGCACGGAATTTCTGCACATCACGCAAATACCGCATAAAAAGTCGCCCCATAAAAAAACTTTCCGAAGTAGGTATGTTTTTATTAAAGTTAGATATGTGTTTAGGCATGCAACACAAATGAAAAGTGCTTCCCACCGATGACAGTGGACTCATTTTGTAATTAATGTTGAAGTTCATAGCTATTTTAGAAGTCAAATTATAATTTCCTATTTCTAAGCTCATGCATTACATATTAATTCTGGTCTTGAAAGGTAGGAAAATATAAATGAAATATGTTCAAGGAAATGACAGAGTGACATAGTTCTTTATTTGCTTGACTTTTGTATTCAACACATGCTTGGAAAATATGAGTAAAGAGAGAAAAAAACTTGAGCAAATATACATAAACATGTTAATATTTAAAATACTCTCAATGATATTTTATTTACCAAATACAAAAAATGTGAATTCTTACAGTGCTCGAAAAAATAATTTAATAATTAAACTTTCATATGTCTTATTTACTAAGCACAATGTCTATAAATTTTCCTTTATTACGGTAACTTAATAAGTTTTTTTGATATCTTGCAAATTTTTTCTTCATTTATTAATATTTTTGATCAAAATTGAAAAAGGAAATTTAATATTTTAATTTGCCCGCCTAAGAAAACAAATCAATTAAATATAAAAACATCCTATTTACAGCTTAAATTGTAAAATGAGGTTAATAATGTGATTGTACAAATCATTGATTGTTAATTTCATAGTTTTGACACATTATGGAGTCATATAAGTAAAGGTATGCATGTATTTTTTATGTTCCAAATTAAATAATAATTTTATAAATTTTCAATAGAATTTTAATAAATATTTATCAAGCCCCTAAAATTTTGCCGAAATATTCTACTGTTTAACATATTATTTTCTCTTCTCTTATTTTAACCTTTTCTGTCTATTTAATTATAATAAAATGTTCGAAAATATGACTGAGAAGAATATAAATCTCCTATTCTGAGTTTACTTTAATTTTATTTTACAATACATGCTCCTGAAGATGAAATAACTGCTATAATTGCAATTTTAAATCATATATGGATCTTAATTTTCCATCTTCATCAACGTCTTTATTAACAATAAGCTAAGCAAGTTAGTGAACTACACTTCCAGCTGAAGGCTGCCATTTGTGTATCCTAAAAGGCAATATGCATTTCCAGTCTAATGGAAAATCTTAATCTGGGTCTCAAGAGACTCATCTTGGAATATTGCACCGTTTCCATAATTTTACGATTATCACCATTATGATCAAGAAATTAAACTAATGTGGTTTCTATTGATGGTGGTATCATTTCAGAGTATATGTTGTTATTCACCATTTGCTTTCCATAATTTTTTCCAAACTGAATAATAATGATAATTAAAGATTTTTCAATTAACACTTGTCAAAGAGAACTAATGCTACAAAACTTATTCACTTGTTTTAAAAAAAGTCTCATATTTCTGATGATTTAGAGTCTTAATATATTTCCATGAATACGATATCAGAAAGCTTTAAAAAACTGCAACCTTTTAATTATGAATGTACATTGAAGTTAGTTAAGTGACATATTCATAAATCGGAATGCTTTACCAGATATCCATTGTACTTCTGATATATATTTGCAACAGTATGCATTCAAATATATTGAATTGTAAATAATACAAATATTTTAGTTACTCTATAGAGTTTTCATTCCGTGCATGATACTCATAGTAGAAAATTCATTCATTAATATATTATTTTCACTGCTATTTTTTTTTTCAATTTAAATAATTGTTATGTTTTGTGCTAAGTTAATGCAAGGTATAATATTTATTAATGCAATAAAAGGACATGTTTAAATTTATGTAATTAAGTGACTGCACCTTTTTTGAATTGTGTTTTAAAATGCATTATCTTTCCAATAGTATGCATTAAGTGTTATTTCTGTTGCAAAATAGCCTTGAAATTTAAAGATACTGTATTTTATAAAAGAATGTAAATATTATCTTATGACACTTATCATGGCATAGGGAAGGACAATCATTTTGCATAATGGCTATAGAAGTGTATGTTTTCAATAAAATATTCTACTGCACCAAAATTCCTCAGCCATTCAGATTCATCTATCCCACATGTGGCCAAAATATGAGCATTTTTAGGGAAAAAGATGAAAGATCGATTTTTATGACACCATATGAGACAAGAAAAAATATTTTTTCCCATCTATATATCTCATCTGCAATGAATCTTTTCAATAACCCTAAATACAGGGCCTAATTATATTTTTGTCACTTCTGTCTAAAACAATGTTCTTTTTGAAAAAAATTTCAATTATTACCTCAATTTTTCTTTTATAAATTAATTACTTTATTAATTAGTTGAATCATTCTAATTTTCTAAGATCTATAGCGATTTGTAAACCTCAGTAAGAAAAAATTGATGCATTTATATTAGCTTGATATTTTTTGATAATATCCATTTATTCTTATTAAAATTTGATGATTTCAATTGTGTGTTTAGATGTGATGATTTTAATTTTATTACCTGTGTTTATAAAACATAAATATTTCATAAAATATACATCAAAATAACTGATTTGAAATGATAAATTAATCTTTATTTAACAAGAGATACTTTTAATATATGAATTCACATTTATAAATTATTTCTAATGCACTTATATATTACAGATTTTGTCCAGTTCTTATACCAAGATTACAATTCATGTTTACTTAAATTGATACTTTAGAACTGGAAAGTTAATAATTTGTAAATCACTTATCTATATAAACTTTATACAAAACACAAAACGACGTTTAATTTTAAAATTAATTTCTCTCTCTCTCTCTCTCTCTTTCTCTGTGTGTGTGTTTAATGTTATTTAGAAATTTCTTTTTCACTGAATAATTAAGTTATACATTCAAGGTAGGTATCAATAAATAATAACACTAGCATTCAAATGCTAAAATATGCAACTCTCATTTTATTAGACAAATCCATAAAAAAACTAGTTTTTGATCAACATTCATGAAGGCAATACTTTTCCCTAGTAAATATCTCCTTTTTCCTGAGAATTCTGACAAATATAGTTATGCGTTTCGAATAGATGATTACCCCAAGGTTTAGGTGAACGCCTCCTTTGATCACAGAGTTAACCAGGAAGAAAATAACTCTATCACCCCTTTCCAACCTGAGCTTCTTCCCTAAAACAGTTTTTTTTTCCTGGCCCAGACCAGGGGATATGGCTCTTGGATCAACAGCTCATGCGAGTTGAGCGTAATCTCTGACTATCGCTGGGGATTTGGTATCCCTTTTTTCCCTCTTCCTTCCTTACTTCTCTATTGTGTGGCGTCAAAAGCCAATCAGCATTTTCACAAAAAGAAATTTCCCTGAGATAAGGAAACAATTCAGACTATTATCACTCGCTGCTAGTCGGTAAGATAGCTTGAATTTTCATTGTTTCAATTTATACTTTTTTTGCTGTCACATACTGCTGACGATGTATAATTGGGCTTAGTGACTCTCAATTAACTTAAAAAGCTTTAATTTACTCAAGAAAAATCTCTTATTTTAGATGCGAATAATGTATGAAATAAAGAATAGTGCTTCAAATAGCTCTACATTTTCAAGCATGTGACTTACAATGACTATAAATTGAGTTACATCGCAAAATGCCACTGATAAGTGGTTTCAATGTTGTTCCTAGCATATATTGATATTAAAAATAAGATAATGACTAATTATTATTAACTAGGTGCTAACCTTTGATCTACACATGAGAAAAATAATTTTTCTTATAACTTCTGTTGTTCAATTAGAAATAGAATCAAACAATTAATATATTTAAGCTGAAATTATTTTAATTTACACCAGATTTATTTCATATTCCAAATTATCACTAAACTATTTTAAATTATCACTGCAAAAGAAATAGAACTCTGTAATTTGTCGAATGAGAGTATTATACTATTCGTTTAATGATATTATTCCCACATATGCAAATTATTTATTTGTGATAAATAACTCATTTTTTTGCATAATCAAATATTTCTGAATAAAATTCGTAAAAACTAAATATCATAAAATTTTTCATTTACGTATATCTCCTTTTTTTATCTAGATATATTATAATTTCACTATGTAATAGAAAATAATATTCCAAATAATACTGAAAGCAATTGCTATTTTTCAATAAATAATAGTTTTATATATATATATATGAAATCATATACATAAAGAATGTATTTTACTGATTGCCAGACACATACACACATTTAAAATATAATACCATAAACAATGTTTTGTGAATGACAGAAATTATATATTTAAAAAGTGAAATTAAGAATATTAAGAATATAGATATAATTCTGTGATAATTGATTTATAGCAATAAATTTTCTCATGTTGATTATGAATATTTTTCCTAAATGTAACAAAATTATCAGTTATATAATTAAATATGTAGCCTAAAGTTAGAAATAATTCACTTTTAATTTAAAATAAAATTTCAAATTAAAAATTTTAATTATTTAAAAAAAATTAATTAATTTACCTCAAATTATATATATATATATAAATAATTCCTATATTGTATTATATTATTCCTTATTCCATAGGTAAATGATTAAACTTGCCTTATCAATATCTTATAGGTTAAGTAACAAATAATATGTTAAAAATACACGTTGCAAAGCATTTTCTCAGAATAAAATTTTTGATAAAAAAAATTAATCTTGTTTAATAATAGGTATATTTTGTTCTACAAATTTTAATCCCATGTAAACTTTTATAACATTTAAACTTGATGTAACAAGGTTATCAATTTTTGCTATAGAAATAAACTTCAAATACTAATATTAAAGTTATGTTTTAAGTTAACTATAATAATATATTTTATTAGAACAATATAATGAAAAATCCAACAGTTAAAGTTAGTTCGTAAGAAATATCTGAATTGGTCTCAAGCAGAACTTTTCACAGGTAGTGGGTTTAATTCAGCTGTCAAGAGCTAAAGAAATGAAAAATTCCCAAATCTCATCCTGATAGAATTACAAGTTTAAGAATGAAGTGCAACTTCTAACTCTCACTGTTCCATTGTGGTTGATTCTGTAAATTAATATCGTCCTATTAATAAGCGATATCCTGTTCTATGCATTGGTAGACCTCGCATTATATCCTGCTCTTTGAAACGAAAAATAATATGTACTTGCTGGATAATATTCTTCACATTAGAAACTTTTATGTTCTACCTTGCTTTTCAAAATGGAAGGTCAAATTTTTATGCTCATGATCATCATATTTCATACCCTTGACTTAACTCTTTGCAGGGAAAGATTTCATGCTGAAAGTGAACTCTCTTCGCAGAGGAAGATTTCATGTTCGGCATTATTCTTCTTGTGAAAGATCTCTTATTCATGTTCGGCATTATTCTTCTTGTGAAAGATCTCTTATTCATGTTCATAATAATCATGTCCTCATGTCATGGTCTGTGTTTTTCCCATTGGTCATTTTAGGTCTCATATTCAACGTTGTTCTTTGTGGTGGAAGATCTCACATTATATCACTCTTCAAATTGGAAGATTCCATGTTCCATGAACATTGGGCTGTTTTCTTGGTATTAGGTTTTTCATATTTAAGCTGTTTTTTCACAGTTGAAAATCCCATGATAAGAACCACGAATGTGTTCATGTGCCATAGTTTTAAACCATCCACTTTTTAGTGGAAACCAAGTTGAACCATGCTCTTCTCAGTAGAATTTATGTTTGATCATGCTCTTTGCCGGGGAAAATCTCATGAACAAAAAATATAAAATTACTAAAATCAGGTTTGAAGTTTCCACGACTATATATAGATATTCAAATAACATATAAACTTAGGTATCTATTCTAACCTAGATTGTGTGTGTGTTTTATTGGCTAAAAGGATGCATTTTCTACTCATTACGTTTTTGAAAAATCTGAATGCGCTCTTTGCTAAGCGTGTCAAATGTCCTTCAAATACCTATTTATTTTTAAATAAATCACTCTAAATTATGGATAAGCACAGAAGTTTTGACATATACCTTTCAACATTTACTAGAAAATAAATAAAAATGATATAAAAATTTTCGAGAAATTCTTAACGTAACAAAAATTTTATGAAGCAAAAATGAATTATATTTTAATTTTATAGCATTCTTGATTATACGTAAAAGATAGAAAAAGTCAAATTGATTTAAATGAGATTAATTTTAAAGTACAATATGTTGTTTTTAATAGAAATTCATTAAACTTGCGAGATTATCTATGCTAATATTGGTGTGAAATGAAAACAATCTAAAATGAATAATCAAAAAACTGCTTACAATGTAAAAAAGAAATTGCTGTTTGTAAATTTAAATAAACAAGCATAATATCAAACTGGATGAGGATAATCAGAAAAATTTAGATTTTCTGAGAACTGGGGAATTTGCCATGTAAAATTATGAGTAAAACAGCTTGAATTCTTCAACAATATGCACTGAAAATTTTGAATGTAAATTATTTGCAAGATTTTTTATGTTCATGTACCAGGAAAAGGAAGATTTACGATTCATTTAAATAAAGAAAATTTTGTAATATTTTATTTACAATTTGATATTTTACAGTGGAATACAACACACGTTTCCTCAATATGTAAAATGAACACTAATAACAGCTGTTTATTAACAATATTACTACAAAAACATTTTATTTCAAATTTGATGTAATAACAATTTTAATTTATTAAAATAAATACGCATTTTATACAACAAATCGATATCTTTTTCATTTATGAGTAAAAGTTAAATATAAATTTAAATTTTACTTTTAACAAAGCAAGCTGCTTATTTTTTTACTGAGAAAAATATGTGTTTACTGCAATAAGTAAAATCTTGTAATTCATATATGCAAAACTTTATTTTACTTTTTAGAATAAATAAATGGAATTTCATTAATAAAAAATTAATTATAAAATTAGTCACTTCTGATTAATTAAATTTAAGTTGGTAGATATTATTTCAAAATGGAAATGATATTTTAATTTATTAAACTTTTATATATCTTGAAACAAATCATTTTTAAATAATGCTGAGCAGCAGAATATTATAGAGCAACCACATTCCTTCTAAAGTACATAAGATTAACAAAAAATACGCTTAAATATTGAGCACAACCATGCATTAAACGTTTCTTATACCAAATCTCCTTTCTGCGATAATCAATTCCTTTTCAAGGTGTCATTAGAGTTCATCTTCTTCCCAACGAATTGGCCTGAGAAGTGTTCTCAGAAAGTAACCGGAATCATTAGTTCCTGACATGTTTGTACCTGTTCCTCGCATTTACACAAGACTGCCACTAGAATAATATTGATTCTTCTTATTGCTGAACGGAATACTAGAATTTGTGTCTTTCTCAGAAAATCGATGATGGTGTAAGATTCTTTATCTCCGTTGCTCACCACCTGTTTTTAGAAGAAATTAGATGGTGTCTTTCTTTATCGGATTCATCTGTAGGATGGTTTCGGGAAATAATTATATGATTTTGTTTCATTTCTTTGACAAAAGTTACTTGTAATGTATCAAATTAAAAGCTTTTATTTTGATTAATATTTCGCTTAATATCAATGGAGCTTTGTTTCATTCGTTTTAGATTTATATAGTTACCAAGAACTAAATTCTAAAAATAATATAAGCTATTTTTACAGCAAATTATTACCTAATATTTACTTCTTGTAAAAATTATGCATTCTTGCAAACCTTTCAATAGAGAATAACACATATATCAATCAAAATATAGTTTAAAAATGTTAATTAATAAAAAGAAGATTAAAAATAAATGTGTTAATAACAATTTCAGAAACTATTTAGAAATTAAATGTACATAAAAATAAATTATTGCCTCTTTATCAACATTCTATGAGAATTTAATTTAGAAGATGTAATGAAGAGTAGTTAGTGTAAATAACAGCTAAAGAAAATGAAATAATATTTCTCTAAGTAGCTCATAATACAATTTATACAAATTTATCGTCAAAAAGAAAATTATTTTTGTAAATAATTTAGAATCTCAAATATAATATTTCACTAGGAAAACCTGTCAGTAACAGAATTTTAAACTACTTATTTTAATTTATCAAAAATATTTTCTGTATCTTGAACCGAATTGAAATAATTATTTTTTAGTCGTTCTTATATTATCTATTTTTTTTTTATCAAATCACTTTATTTTCGAAAAGTCAAATATATCTCAAAATTTATGAATTAATTACTTTAAGAATGACTAAACGGTGTAAATATTTATTAATAAAAGTTATAGTTGTGCAATTTATACCTTTCAGCTGTTGTTCTTATCTTGAATGTGAATCAGGATATTTTCAAGCAAATCATAAATAATAAAAGCAGACGGGGTTTTTTTATTAAATTTTTTTTTGTTACAGGAAGCATTTTTATCGGTCACTATTGTATTAAGAACAGTACAGGGAAATTTTATAATAATTGTGATTACATATCAAGAAAAAAAGCAAATAATTTCTTTGTGTTTTAATATGACACTCTTTTGCCCTTGATTGGAAAAAAATCTTTTATAATATGATGCATTGTAATGAACATAGCTTTCTCCTTACTAATACAAGCTCAAATTGGTGTGGAAAAACCCTGAAATATTCTTTTGGTAAACTGTATACGTTTCTTTGGCATATATATTTATTGAAAAATGGATTTAGACGCAACGATGTGGCGATCAGGAAGTCTGTAGCAACCAATCACAATAGATTGCTTCATCGCAATTCAAGAGACTTTAATCATGGTATTAATATATAATATAAAATATAACATAATATAGTAATTATATATATATATATATATATATATATAGTAATAAATACATTTAGGCATATAAATAAAAAACAATATAAAATATTTCTTGTATTTAAAGAATGAAGTTTTTTTTTATAATAGAAGTATAAATAAAATAATTATTTTGAAAGTGTAATATACTATACATGTATGCATAGTTTACGAACATATTTTTGATTTTATGTAAAGTTGATCTTGATCTACATCAGAGAAAATGCTTTCATCATATTTCGGATGTGCTACGTAATCTCTGCAAAGATATTTCAGATTTAAAAATAGTTATTTTTGCAATTCTATCGATTTGCTCCTTTCAACTAATATCTTTAAACAATGTAGGATAAATTTTGAGTTCTTGTTAGCAGTAAATTTCTAGTAGGGTAATAAAATCATATGTGGACATCTACAAATGTTATACTCAGATATACCTTGTAAACTGCATTATACTTGCACCCGAAATATATTTCTTAAATCTTAACTCATGTTGTTGTTGTTGTTACTAATCCTATATGATATAGCAGATCATATGGGATTAGTAACAACAATCAAAGCTATATCTGATCAAAGCTATATCTGAACAATCAAAGCTATAGCTAGATCTGATAAAGCAGAGCTATATCAGATCCATGAGACTGTAAACCTTCAAAAAATCGAGGAAAAGAAGTCTCTCAAGAGACTCTTCCATGGTGAAATCCAGGCAATCAAGTAGGTGCTGAGGACTAGCTTTGCTGGAATTGAACTTCTTACAGGTTAGGAAGAGCTTAATTTGCCCCCTGAAAGTGAGACTCCTAGTATGACCACTGACAAATTTACAGGTAACGGTCTGTTCAGCACGAGACCCTTGCATGCCAAGGGCTCCATCAGGACGCCTGTGTCGATACCAGTTGTGACTTGGAGGGGCAATCTAAACTTTGTTGACATTAGTTTTGCGGAGAGAAAACACTTCTGAAAAAGTGAGGGTCAACTCTGGAGAGGCTGGAAGGGAAGTACTGTCCTTAGCCAACTGGTCAGCACGACCAGTTGGCTAAGATTCTCACGTGGGCCTATTTGGCAATGAACTGGTCGTGCTGACCAGTTCATTGCCAAATAGGCCCACGTGAAAATATTAACTCATAATCAGAAAAAAGACAATGGCATACCTATATAAATGATTAACAAAGCTATTAGACAGAAAAATTTTAAATGCTATCTTAGAACAATGTATCAACCTTGTGAGGCTAAATTACCCATTTATTGTATTCTTTTGAATGGTTTGATATTTAAATGTTCTTTTAATTTTTAAACATTAAACCGTTCATGTACAATCATATTAATATCGTAACTACTCATATTAATATCAAACACTAAATTATAAATACCAAGACCAAACTTCTATTTCTATTTTAACTGCCTTCTTTGTTTCTTGGTCAAGATAATCGATGTTCAATAGAATATTTTTTATTTTCATTAAAATAAAAATATAATCTTCCTACCATTCCTACATGACTTTTTATCAATGTAAATTGAATATTTGTTTTTTTATTGAAAAAATCAATTGCTTAATATAATTAATGAAATAACTAAAGTTTTTTTGTATTTTTAGTTGATTTTAGAAACCTTGATGAATCGGACAATATAATTGCTATGTTGCTTGAGAAAAAAAATTAGGATATTTTAATGATTTCACAATAGTTATAGTTTATTATAGGACTACAGAATTAAAGTAGTGGAATTAAATTTGAGGGGAATATACTACAATATCCTCTTCCAAATGCAGTACCTATTCCTTCTTCTGATTTTGAACCGTCAATAAAGTAATTTAACTATGTATGGTGAACATGTGTAAACGTTATAATTAATTTATTTGATATCTGTATATTATTTAATATTTTGACTTTTAATACATGGTAAGTATATTAATCAGTTCAATGATCTAAGGATAAAGAATCTTCATCTTCTGATGTCACAGACAGAATTAGCTGGTGTTGTCTTCATCTTTGAACTGTAGTTTTCAATATAAAAGGAAGAGGTGGAATTTTGGATAGGATTGTTAATGCCATTGCTTATGTTGCTATATATGTTTTAGTTATCTCGATTGTGAGAAAGATATTTGGATTTCAAGTAAAAGTTTTATTTTATGTTTTAAAAATGAAAGTTTTCAAACTGAAGAAGCACAAACTATATAATCTTTTCTATTATGATATTATAGATAGTTTCTAGCATAATTATGTCTTTTAGTTTCAAGTTAAGTCTAACCATTTTTTAAGGATTTTGTGTTATAGGTGTAATTTCCCGTTTTAGATATCTCACAGAAATGTAATCGCATCTCTGATTTTATTCAAAATGTTGTCCTAAATATATCATAACTTTTGTTTGCCAGAGGCTCATGTTATTTAAATGGATTCTTAGGTTAAATTTTATCGTCTTTTTCCTTTTGACCATAATCACAATCTAAGAACTATGAATTGTCATATGTCAATTTCAGTGTCACAAAAAAGTCCGAAAGTGTGTAAATTATGGTTACAGTTGACTTTTAATTCGTTTTTTGTTCTGACATTTCTGATGATAAGTATTATAAAAGAAGTATATTTATGGTATCGTCAGTAATATTTTAGTATATGATTACCATATGGATAATGAAGAATAGAGTTATAGTAAAAATTCCACAGAATAGGACCACCTGTAAAACTATATGGACAATCTTTTATTTTCACTCTTTAAAATACCATCATCCTATTTTGCAATATGTTCACAAATTTTGGGAAGACTTTCTATCAGTTCCGGAAAATTTGATGGACAATGAATTTTCTATAGTTATATCTTATATGTTGACCGCCGAATGAAATCAAAACCTTGTTTGATGTTCAAAGTAATAAGTGCGATATATTTATCATTCAATTAATTTTGTTCCATTGAATAATAAGTACATAATAAATAGTTTACTAAGTGGATTTCTAGATTACAAATCCATATTGATCTGTATGAATAATTTCGTTGATATGTAGTTTAAGCTTTAGTTAATAGAAAAATTGTTTTTCCAAAATTTTACTTTTTCATGCTGCCAAACATATCAATTGTAGGATATTGCAAAATGTAGGTCTTTGCTTTTCTTGAGAAATAAAAGTACGTCTTCAATATTTTGGAGAGTAATTAATATAAAAAATAACTATAATATATTGAAAAAATCTATTAGAAATTTGGAAAGTCCTACAATACTAATTTAATGATTCCATTATTGAATTTCGTCAATGACTGCAGTTTTATTATTTTTAAGGCTTTTGATTATGTTAACTAATTCATTGAATGAGAAATCTGGATAATTCGGTGATGCTGTATAAACTTTATTTCCAACTAATTTAGCTTGGTTTGTATATTTATCAGAGAATTGTTTGGAAATGTTGCTGTAAGAAGATTAATGATTATCGCACGTATAATTTGAACTAAGGAAAAAATATTTTAGACTTGAAATTTTGTTTCAGTCACTAATTTTCTGGTAGATATTTTTTGTAGGACACCAAAATATATATATATATATATATATATATATATATATATATATAATCATTTAATTACTGTAACATAAATTATTCCAGATACTTAGTTTGGCTTTAATTATTTTTTTCTTATATATTCCTACCTCTATTATACAGTATATAATATTTTTACCTGACTTCTCAATCCGTATCTGATTTCCTTTTTATCTGTATAAATTTTATTTTTGCGCACTAGTTTATTTTTGCTTTTGTTTGATCAAGTGTTCACCAGATTAATTTTATATGCTTTAATAACCTTTATTTAAAGCTACTTCACATGTGTGAATTATGAAATATGTCAGTTGTAACGTAAAAATATCGAATTGATCTGGAAGACCACAAATTAAAAGTATTTTACTCAAATAATGTGCAATTTTTTTAAATACTCAAAACATTTCTTTGATTATATTTCTTTTGGTAGGACTTGTTGTACAAGACTGTCGTGTGATGTGAGTAGAAAAGTGTGTAGCATTGATGTTACGATCATTAGAGTTCATCTGAAAGATATCATTAATTGTATATGTTTAAGATCGCAAATTAGCTATTTTCAAATCTGGTTACCTTACACCCTTAAGACCGTCAAAATACGTTTGTAGTTTGGTTAATTTCCCATAAATTAATTGATATTTAGGTATGAAATCTTCTAATATAATTTTTCTATTGCCAATGATGGCATATTCCCGTAAGATGTTATGTGAATTATTTTCTTCACAAATTAATATTTGTAGATATTTTAATTATTGTTTAATGATTATGATAAATAACTTAAATGCTTATTTTCTATGAAAGCAACAAACGTTCATAAAATCCATATAGATTTTCAGTCTATGTTATATATTTCGCAGTTTTGATTACTAAAATAACCAGCGAGAACAAATGATCTTTCATACCGAGGAAAATTCTCCAAATAAAATTACCCTCTAATTGTAGACTGCTAATTTAAATATCTTAAATGCTTATTTTTAGTGAGTAATTTAAAATTTTGATAAGGATATTCTCTATTTAATTTTAATATTTTCTTGTTTATATATATTTGTTATACTTGTATATACTTATATATACTTGTTTATTAATATTTTACATATCATTTAATGTATTTCTTATATGATTTTCTTTTTACCGACTCTCTATTTGATATTCACTTTCTGATAACGATAAATAATTTAGTTACAAATGATTCAGCAGCTAACAATTTTTAACATAAAAATTTTTCTTATATTCACATTTTATTTAAATTATTAATTTTTTCTAAGAATTTCAGTTTCAAGTATTTTTTAGTTATTAAACTGTCAGAAATATTACTGCCAAATTTTTATTTTATTTTTTTTATTTTTTTTTTTTTAAATAAGACATTGACATTTGAATAAAAGTAATGAAATTTTTTTTAGATATGACACTGACATTTGAATAAAAGTAAAGATTTTTTTTTTTTTTTTTTTTTTTTCTTTCTTTAATTTTCCCACAACAGAGTAAAAATGTCTTCTGTTTTCATAAATTATTGCTTGATTTATTTCTTAAACAATTTCCAAATAATGTAATATTTATTCAATAAAAAACAAAATGACAATAATACACAACCTATTAACATCCCAGATGTAATTAATGATAGCATTTTGAAAACTTATAGTGATATCGGTAATTAATAACTTTTAAAATTTGTTGCCCGTAATTTTTCACGTGAAACGTATCTATATTCATTCAATTTTATGAAATTTGGAATTAAATTTCAATTACATAAATTGTACTGATTGAAATAATCTAAATTAGTAAATATTTTAGTAAGCATAAAGGACAATATTAACGCTTTATTACTTCAAATTAGCTCCAAACAGTAACTAGTTTATTGTGAAACATTTTGTAAAATGTGCTTGAGGTATTCTAATTTTCCATTTTAAATAGTTTTGTGTAACAAAATTCTCTAAGTTTTAATAAAATATATAATTCTCTAGGTATTCAAAGCAAAAATAGTTAAGAAAAAGATCATTTATATACAATCCTTTTAAACAAATAGGGTTAAATATATATGCACAATTATTTTTATTTCCTTAAAATATATTGACAGAATGTTTGTAATGATGAAATAGGAAAAGTGATTTGATTTTTCATTATCTATTTTTATTTCAAAATTAAAATCAACGTTTTTCAGTAATTTCTACATTTATATAATACACAGCATTTTTTCATTTTATTTGTAGCTGTCAAATACATATGTATCAGTTAGTTTCTCGATTCAAGTTTGTACTTACTGGTTTATCAATTATTTTTAATAATATCTTTTCCTATTTCTCAAGAAATCGTATTGCCATTGACCTAATTTCTGGATATCCAATATTTATATTTTTATATGTGGTTTCAGGGCTCATGATTATGATAATAATAATAAGTTAGATGGTTTGGAGTTGTACACTGCTTTAGGTCATGATGAGAGTCATGATCATAACGACACTGGAAAAAAAGAACCGCAACCAATAGATTTAGAAAGTAAGTCCTATTTAGAGTTTTGTTTTACTTTCCAATATAATATTGTAGTAAGATCAAGAACTGCTTTTAGCTTAAAATGTAATTTCTTTTAATAGTAGAACTGCCTAATAATTCATATATAAATTTAATAATTAAACTCGTACTCACTTTAAAAGATATCAATTAATTCATGCAACTGTAAAAAGGCATGAAAACATAACTTGAATAAATTGATTTTGTATATTTGCTTTTTTATCAATTGATTTCAATAAATATATAATGGCAAGAATGAGATTAATAAGTAAACTTAATTATATATATGCCCGACATTGAAAATGTAATACCAAGAAAGAATTGCCAGAAAATTATGCAAATTTCAGAGTCAACGCACATTACCGAGTTAGGCAAATGATATGAAATGCGCAACTCTCCAGCGCACGTAGGATAAAATAATAGGTGAGCAACCTGCAGAGTGTGCAATATTCAATCATTTATTGCTGCTTGGAAAGAAATCGTTGAAAGTTTGTTCTTGTCGCAAAGGACGCCTGTAACTGCAGAGAATGCCAGGTCATCCTCGACGGAGTCAATTCCAGCAGGCAGACGAGTTTATGAGGGTCATGGTGACCGGAATGAGAAGGGCAAGTTGGTACTTACGGCAAATCGTAGCTGACAGACACATGGATGCGTTCACAGTGCACAGGCTGAGACGAAGAGGGTTAGAACACAGAACTGTAGAACGTTTGAAGAGTGCTGGGGTAACCAGAGTGACGTCAGCACGGGTGGATCGACGTATACCAACGGCACGCAGTGGTGGCTTCGCAAAATACATCTACCAAAGTTCTGCAGCATGTGCAAGACAACTTGGACGCTCACATAACGAGCAGAACCATTTGCCGTGACTTGCGCTCATGGAGTCCATTAAAAAGATTGGCATTGACCCCACAGTATAGACGCCAAAGTCTAGAATGATGTTGAATAAGAGCGATGTGGACAATGGAATAGCACAAGATCGACTTCTCCGATTAGTCACTCTTCAGTTTCTTCAATGAAAGTTGCCCCATACGAGTGCTGCACAGACGTGGAGACAGGTTCACTCCTGCACCATTTGTGGATCACCCCGCCGTGTGAAAACGTGGCATCATGGTATTGGGAGCCATTCATATGATTTTAGATCACCTCTAGTTCATATTCACGGCACTATGAGAGTGTAATGTTACAGTGATGATGTTCTGCGATCGATGACACTCCTTTACTTACAGGGGATGTCCAATGTCCTTTATCAGCAGAATAATATCCGACGTAAATTACTCGCATCAGTCTGCATGCCCTATAATGTGTGCAGCTGTTTCCCTGGCCACCGTACTAGCCAGATCTCTTACGAATAGAACACGTTTGAAATATGATTGAACGCCATTTGTAAACCCTGCCACTCCCGCCTTCACTTTTCACTTTAGCGAATGGTTGACAGAGGATGGAGAACCATTCCTCAAAACACTATTTTTGCTTTCATTTACACTATGCCTAAGCATGTTGCTTCGTGTATTTTCGTTCACAGTACACATACAACCTACTCCCCTGACACTGTTCTCGTTCATGTGTTATGCATATCATTCGATCATTTATTGTTCGTTGGTATCTCTATCTCTCTGTTTGCCGATTTTCTTCATTTTCTGGTGACTCCTTCTAAGATATTGTATTTTGTATTTGCAATGTCGAATAGAGAGTATATATATATATATATATATATATATATATATATATATATATATATATATATATATGTATACATACATAAATTTTTTTTCTGATCCTAAGCATTAATTTATCTAAACAATTTCACTTTACTTTAACAAAGCACTTATGTTATCGTATATTTAGATGACTTCATCGCTTATAAATTTTTTAGACTTCTATTATCCTTTTTATAATATTAATTTTTTTTCTTACACTAAATTGTACAATTTCAATTTTATAATATTTCATGTAACTTTGTAAGTTTAAATGAATTTGTTTTTAAGTATTAAAAATAAATTATCTTATTTTTTATCTCTATCTTACAATATTTTTTAACGTGTTGTATACAAAAAATTAGAACTTAGACGTTTTTAAAATATAATATATGTTTCTTTTCATTTATTTTTATACATATTTATATAATTACACTACATGTATTTTGATTAAAAGTGATATTAGTTTGTATGAACAGTTCCTTAAAATGCATGATAAAATTATAATAAATTTAATCCTAATAATATTTTTAAAATCACAATTAAGTTATTGTAAATTTTATTACAACTGAAAATAATAAAATTTCATTATTTACTATCTATTTTACAATAAGAAACATCAAAAATAAACAACAAACAATTTATTACGTAACAAAAAATTCAAAATTTTTGTCCAGATTTTTTTTATTATACTATTTTTTATATAAAATATAATTTATTCTTTTCTAAAGAATTATCTTTGATAAATTTTAAAAATTAATCTTATTTATTTTAATTAACCAACGTAAATTATATTTTTTGATTACTTTAACAGCTTATATATTATTATTTTTGACCCCATTAACTACTTTTCTAACTAGTCATTGATCTTTAGAATATTAATTAAGATTCAGAAATTAAAATAAGTCAACATATTATTATTATTATTTAGTAATTTAGCAAACAATTATTTAGCTTTATCTTTTAAGAACCTGATTACTCCGCAACTAACAGAGATAATGCATTTCCTGCAAAGCTTTTAGAAGTGTTGAAAATTTAGAAATTTGTTTTTGCTGTTAACATATTATATAAAAGGTTTCACAAATATTCAACTTTTCGGATCCATTATTTCTAAATTACTAACTAATAGTAATTAATCATTTTTGAAGACTAATCTTAATTCAAAAAGATTGATTTTAATCCTTATCAGTGCTAATTAATATTGTAAACATAATTCTCTTTTTCTTAAATACATAATAATCTATTACGCATTTTAGTAATACTTTTATTTAAATTATATGAAGAACACCTGTAATTTAAAGAACATATTAATGATACAGTTTTAAATATTTTCCATTTTATTTTAGAATTGTTAATTTATTAACCCCATCAATTGCAGCTCATTTGTTTCAATAACTGTTCGTCAACACTATCAAAATTTACTTTAATTTTGCCTTTTTTTTATATTGCTCTTGATTTTATAGAAAACTGAGACAATTTTGTTTTTATTATTATTCTATATTAAATTTCTAAGTTAAAAGTGAATCTAAATACATAAAATTACTTTTTTTCTTGCCCTTCGTAAGAACGGTATTTTCTAAAATAATTAATGATAATTTTTAAAATTTGCTAAATTTGTTTTAATTAAACTTTATTAACGATTTATAAAAATTTAACTGTAAAATTTTAATGATAAAAATGTTTATAAGACATTTAAGTAAAAGCAAATAACAATCATTTTAGCAAGAAATTAATCACCAGTTCAGTTTATGTCGAAACATTGTTTTAATGCCTATTACAATGATTAATGTCATAAACATCATCTTTCTTCAATTGCATGATAATTTGCATTCCTTATTAGCATATTTAATCATCGTGCTTATATGATACTACAAGCATTTTACTCTTAATTATAGAAGTAGACAAATACGATAAAAATAATAAAAATACTAAGAGAATCTTTTGTTTCATTCGTATATTTGTTAAATTCAGATAAATGACGAAAAGTTTGTGAACTTCATAATTCATTTTAAACTGATAAAACTAAGAATTTTAACTTAATTTAATATTTACTTGGATAATTTTAAAAACTATATATTTCATCTTATCTTGATATCAAATAAAAAAATTAAAAACTGCCAAATGTGGTGTGTTATCTTTTGTAAAGAAATCAAGTTATTATCATTATTATTTTATTTGAATTATCATTACTTTGCGAATTAATTTTTTTTTGCACTTAATACGAAGACAATAGATGCACAATTCTGTCATCAATATTCACTCCCAAAGACATTTCGTAGAATTAAGCTTATGATTAAATTTTGTTATTCAGTGATTGTATAACAGGAGTTCCACCGCTTTGGAGTTTGGCATTCAGCTGAGGTATAAAAATTGTTTTCTTAATCAGATTTTCAAGACATATTTCTGTAGCATTTTGTCTGGTGTATCTCATGTTGATTGTTGGAATGCTTCATTAGAAGATTTTGGCTCTTTGGGAGAATATCTCACGACAAGGAAGAAGTGGTGGTCAAGATTGAAAGAAACTAGTTTGTCGAACCGAACAATCATTCAACAGATAAGTCACAAAGATGTGATAATAATAGGAGGCTGGTAAGAATGAATGAACAACTTGATGATTAACCGACAACTCCTATTGGATAAAAAGCCAAGTAAACGTCAGAGCAATTTATAGCTCACTATCAACAATTCAACGTGTATCCCAAACATATATATCATTATGATTCTTTAAGATGGCTAAAGGGAGCGGATTGTACTCTCGACTTACCATCATGTACTTCATTTCTAGTATTTGAAAATTTTCAAATCCAAAAACTATATTTATCTTCTTAATCAATTCCTCTAACTAGAAACTTATTAATTTTATTGACGAGTATCATTTCTAGATGTTTACAGAAAACAACTACAGATGTTGCGAATAACATCCAAGGTTGAAAGGTATAACGTTAATCACGTTTTTCAACTCCACGCCTAGCATGCCTATAAAAACAATATATGTGCACAATTTAATTATGCACATATATGTGCCTTGAAAATTATGCACATTGTCAATATATGTGCATAATTTTCTAGAGATTTAAATATTTTAAAATAATCTCCCTTTTGTTAGTTGTTTTCGGTGTTTTAAGCACAGTGGTACATCGTAGACATTCTATAAACTGATTGTATTATCAATTTCTATCAAGATATCATCCCTTTACTTACAATAAGATAATGTCTAAATGTATATTGCATTTGCCAATATAAATTGTCTTCAGATTTGCTTGATAAATATTTCACCATTTATAAGCATCCTAATCTCAAATTCATAGAGTATGTATTTTACTACGGATTGCTGACGTTTTAATTCATCCGTTTCAAACAATTTGGTAAAACATTCCACAACACACTGCTATACTTATTATCAACAAGACATATATTGACAGCTTTCATACACGTGAAATGTAGAACAATGATTATAATTCTTATTTTTAACTGTCGATTGTTATTTGAACAGTAGAGTAACACATTTAGAACTGAAATGAAAAATATTAATAATTTATTTATCATACAGAATTCCACAGCCATTAAGTTTTGTAATAGCTATGAGACATTTCCTGAATATTTTTACATTTTTCGATATATTTTAATCATGTATGTATGTATTTCATTAGCTTTGAGGACCAAAAAAACAATACAGAAATGGATGGAATAACAAGAACTTGAATTAATAAGAAATCATATAAAACTGAAAAAGAAATCCTAGAAATTAACGTTAAACTGAAGAATAATTTTCAGAACCATTTTGATTAACTTTGTATTTTTCTTTGCCAAAAAGTGACATTTACATTAGTGAAAGGAAAATAAAAATTATAAAAATTTATTAATTTCCCTCAAATATTAACCGATGTTGTCTGTTTAATGTCTTATAAAACTATGCATAAATTTTATATGATATGATTGTATATTTACTTGAGAAACTGCTAAGATTACAAGTAAAGGAAGCTCCAAGACAATAGTAGCATGTGTGCTCTTTCGTGATACATGATTAGAAAGAATTACCTGGAAGAGATTTCCTGCATAAAAGAATGATCAAAAAAACGGATTAACATCTTGTTGTTGTTCTTTCTTTTGGATAGATAACAGTGGTTAATGAAAATTTCCATAGAGCCGATTTTTGTTTGATTTCATTCCATATGCACTAAATTGATTTTTATATAACTATGCTTTCGTCATCCCTTAAGTACAAAGTGTTGTTCTCTCATTTCCAAATCCGATGTCTTCCAAGAGCTTTCAATCAAATATATATATATATATATATATATATATATATATATATATATATATATATATATATATATATATATATATATATATTTGATTGAAAAATCTCAAGATTATATATATATATATACATATATATATATATATATATATATATATATATATATATATATATATATATATATATATATATATATATATATATAATAAAGTAAAAATATGATAGAATGTAAGTATTTTTTTAAAACTGATACACTTATTTATTTAGCCAAATGGGAAAACCTGAATATTCCTGTACATTATCTTCAGAAAACCATTTTTATTAAATTCTATCATTTTTCTTATCAGTGATGAATATGTTTCGTTTTTCTTGAATATGTTTCATTATTTTTCAGTTTATTTTTTAAATTTTTTTTTTTACATTTTATAGATATTTCTCATCACATATCTTCCGTATAGCTTTGGTTTATTCTCTGTGCACAATCTGAAATATTTTATAACTTATTATCCTCGCGTAAACAACATTTTTATTACATATCGCATACTATAAAATGAAAGCTTTTCATATCCCGCCAAGATATCTGATCGAAACATGCATACGAGTTCTTTGAATTATTCAGATCACGATTATACATTCTTTCCAGCTTTATAACACAAGATTATCTATTTCTATAATGTATATAAGCATATTGTCAAAAATATGCTGTGACAGAGAGAAATGGGAAAACTGTATAAAAGAGTGTTTTTTACATGTAGAGTATAAGTTAGTATAAATGTTTTGGTATTCTCACTACTTAAAACGTTTTTAATAATTCCTTTTTTGTAAAATCATAAACTAATAATAGATTTTTTTCTTTTGGTATTAAAATATTTATACGTAATTAATTGCATCCAGCCCAATACTGAGCAATGATGGGCATGAAGAATATTTACAGCACTGATAATGAATTTTTTATTCTGTAAAACTTGATTGTAAAAAAGAAAAGAAATCTGTCTCATTAGTTTTTTTTTCCTTAGAACAATAAACTAACAATATAACCTTTAGATGTCAATTTCTTTTAATTAAATATCTATAACACAGAAATTATTTAAATTATGAATTTCAGGTGTCAAAAATTCTTGCGTATAATTCATCATTTATCCATAAATCGATAACACAAAATGATAAACTGTTTTGGTGTGGTTTTTGTTTCATTAACCATTTAGTTTTCTTCATATTTCAAACCCAATAACTGCATACTAAGATATATGACAACTAAATAAAGATATATATTTACTCAGTTGAGATACATATTTTTATTATTAGACATATCTCTAAAATGAATTAATTTTGTTTGTAATGTAATTTTACTTTTGATCTCTATTCAGATGAAAAATATAAAAGGAGAAAAACTATTTTTATTACAATTGATATTGAAATGAAGCATTTTCATAAAAACAAAATCTTAACATTTGTCATCAATATATTGCTGAAAACTGGTAAGATATTTAATGTTTAATAAACTAATCCAGATGATATTTGAAGTATTCTAAGCGATCAATATTCTAAGCGAAAATAGAATAATATTAAGGGAAATAGTAATTTTATTAATATTTATTAGTTTATTTTTTAACTTAAAAAATAAGTTAATCACAATAAATTAATCATATTTATATCATAACAACTTGGAATATCATATTATTGGACTATTCATTACATACTAAAAAATTTAAATATCGTTGAAATAACAGTAAGGAATATAAAATAATATTTAATTTATGACTATTAAACATGCATGTTATATACTGTAATTCATAGTACTAAGACTGGATAAAAGAAATCAAATTGAAATTGCAACTAATTTTAACTAAATCCAATAGTTTTATAGCCCAATAGTTGCACAATACCCATTTAATAAGAGTGAATATTTAAACGATTTGTTTTACAACTTTAGTGCTGATATATCAATTTTAAAAAACTATGCATATTAATTTTTAATTATTTTATTATTAAAATAATATTAATTTATATACTTACACATAAGAATTCTTCTTATAAGAATGTGATGCGTTTTATTATATTTTTATTAGTAAAGATTCAAATATTCTCAATTTGGATATAAATATATAATCCTTTTCTGAAAAAAATGCTTGTATATAACTCCTAAAAATTTCATAAAACTATGAAATACTAAGTTGAAAATAATGCTGCATTTTCAAATTTATATCTAGGTAACAGTAAATTAAAATACTTTGAAAAATTTTGCATAATCTTGTTAGTAACTACACAGATATATTCATAAAATTAAGATTCAATTGTTTTTTTCAATGTACTATGTTTGCTAAATTGTATTTATCATTGAAATACTAACAAGCAAATTAGATACAATATTTAGTTTATGAACCACCAATTTCGTGTACTAGTTAAATAGATATTTTCAGAATGATACACAATGAATTGCAAAGAGTGTTTGATATAATTTACAAAAATATTATTATTAAGTAAATAGTTTTCACTGAAGATACATTTTAAAAAAGTTAAATTCCTCCTTTAAAAAAGGAAGATGAACATCAGAAACACCATTTGATATACATCTGAATATATTCATGTCTTAGAAATGATAGATATCTATTTTCATGGGCGTAGATTTTTCACATCACAAGCAATTTTTCAACAAATGCTTAGGAAGAATTTCCGTTTTCTTGGTTGAAAAAGAACAGAATCTAACCGATAAATTTCTGATATAGGAAAAAACTAGCCCTTGGAATAAGTGCCTCTTACAAGGTTCTCCCTATAATGGGATTTTTCGGTTTGGAGAAAACGTGTAATTCGGATAACAAAAATAAATTCTAAAGGAAACTCTAGCAATCTTTATTTTTTGGCGAAAGGAAACAACCGCACCTTGCTCCGGAAATTGAGAGGTTTCCCAGTGAAAAGATCTTCCACCCTCTCTCGATAATTAGTTACAGAAGTGGTGTTGAGGTTGAGATGGTATGCTTTTGGGCAATATAAAATTCTCTTTCAAGTTCAGTCCTGAAAACAGACTTTTATTTTGTAAAGAGAAGAGGCCTTTTAAAATTAATTATTCCCTCTGTTTGCCACAAGCATTCGCTTTTAGGGGAATATAACTTTTCAATTTCTCTCTGGAAGACTATTTGATGAATAATTCTGTTTTCATTGTTACACCAAGGATGAAAGTATAGAGAGTAATGTGTTTAATGTATATCATCTTATATTGTATACAAAAATTTTTTTATTTTATGTACAATTATTTTTAAATTGGTTTATTCTTCAATAAAAATGCACGGGAGCGAATATAGAGTTTTATTCTGTGAGACAATAAAATGTAATGAAAATATTTTAAAATCAGTATTATGTGGTATTGTTCTTCTTTCAGGATTCAGTGAAAATTAAAATAATTTTAAAAGACAGTTTTAAGTATTACTAAAAGTATTTTCCAAGCTACATTTACCAAATGCAATTTTTGAGAAGCGCTTATTACATTCTAAAATCTATTAATGCAGACAAAAGTTTTCTAAAAAAGCATCACTATATAGTAAACGTAAACTTGAAATTTTTCATTTATAGATAATAAAATATTGCAAAGCATCATAATTTTTTCCAACTTTATAAGCATATTTACATAGATATCGAAGAACACTAAATAACTTTAATTTTAAAAACTTATATTTTTTTCTATTTAAATACAAAGAAAGTTTTATATTAGAGTTTATAAAAATTTTTATTTTCTTAAAATCGTTCTTTTTGAGACTAATATATGTTTTGATTTCTTTCTTCTGTGTTATTCAGTATTTATCATTCAAACATGTTTAACGTATTTATCGGTTTATTTTAAATTGAGGCCACATTCAGTTGTAAATATTTTTTTTTTATCTATTTTAAAATACATTTGATGTGTATTAAAACTCCAAGAAAAACTCTCAACGAATTACTTTCTGATGGTTCTCAGAAACTGCTTTTCCCCCTCTAACTCTGACATTTAAATACGAAACCGCTAACTAAGTATAGTTTGAATTTTTCTTTTCTATTTCATATAAATGACTTACCAATTTTGCATTAAGCTACGTTTGAATCAGAAAATAACATTTAAATATTCAATGAAAACGAAAAAATGATAACTTGTCAAGTTAATTTTATAATCCTAAAATTAAATAAATTTAGAAACAATTTATGAATTTTTATGTTAAGTATTTAAAAAGCAAAACACACATTTCCTTTTATAAAATATTTTATTTTTTCTTCTTGTAGTTTTTGTCATAAAAATTTGCAAAAAGAAACATTAAGACAATCATGAAACTTATAACACAGATTTGGATTTTATTTGCTTGCTTTTGCTCCGTTCCTTTTGAAAATCATAAGAGGCTTTATTCAGAAATTTATTGTTAATTACTTTCTCATTGAAAAAATAAATTTGCATGAATAACTATCAATAGTTTTGAAATTGTTAAATTTTTATTATTTTCGATTTTTCTAATGTAAAATGTATCATCAAAAACACCTGAAGTTTAGGCGTTACCTTTGGTATTTCAGACATTTTCACTTATCAATTTATTTAAAATTTTAAATGCATATACTTGATAAAAATGAATAAAAGAATTTTTTCAGTTTCCTAAGCAGTTTTATGCAATTCTTTTTCTTCTGTCTTTATCTAAATAAAAATAGTGTAAATAGAAATATTGGACATTCATTAACGGAATATAATGTTTTAGCTTCACTGTTTTTAGCGTATTTTGCTTGTATAGTTCATTTAAGTGCACAAAGAGTACTAGATAGAATTGTGAAATATAGAATTGCATTTAACTGAGATGGTAAAAAAGAGAGATTCGTTTGGACAAGAAATTGTATATGAAATATAAGGAGTTTTTAATGCATTCCGAATATTTTGGACATCAGAAATATCTACAAAGTAAATAGGTAAAATCCTAAAGTATTCATTTAAAGTAACTTAAATTCCTTCATTTTGTCAGATACTTATTCGGAGAGAAAAGATCTGATGCATTCTCTTTTCGCTAATTTTCACCCCAGAACTGTTAAAATGTTATTAAATTCGTTGTAGTCTACTTTTTTTAAATAAA
This sequence comes from Latrodectus elegans, assembly GCA_030067965.1. Taxonomy (NCBI): domain Eukaryota; kingdom Metazoa; phylum Arthropoda; class Arachnida; order Araneae; family Theridiidae; genus Latrodectus; species Latrodectus elegans. The sequence continues at coordinate 91,576,246 of CM057820.1, read as the reverse complement.
TTCCTTTTCATTTTATTTAACAGAGGATTAAAATTTCATATATCAACAATATGAATTACATGCATCGTGATTATAAACACGAATAATAGTACTGCAATCGTGTATACAATTATGATGCATAGAATTACAACATGGAGCTGCATATCGTAAAGAGTCTATACACCGAAAACTTCAAGGAGATAGCCAGTTGTGTTCTGCACACTCATGGTTATATATAGTGGATATGAAAGTCAATTGTATTTATATAACTCATGATTTACTTTTAAATTTATAAAATTTTTTAAACCTTACATCTTTAAATGAAACATATAAATCACTCATCAAATCTTGTCACTTTAATGTATTAAAAATATTTTTCTTAGCATATAGAAAGAAAGAAAAGTTACAAATAAATGAATCATAAACATAGGAAAAAAAGTAAATAGTTTTATACGATTTAGAAAAAAATATATTCGAAAACGAAACAAAAATATCTGGATGTGAAGATTTCGAACTTATAATACAAAACTTATAAAAACTCATCAATAAAACACTCATCAATTTTTCTCCCTTCAATTTATTAAAAAATATCTGTGTCTCAACTTATAAAATGAAATAAAAGTTACAAATAAATGTAACTTAAAAGAAGGGAAAGAAAGGAAATAGTTTCATACTATTAAGAAAAAATTAATATCTAAAACTACACAAAATACCTGGATAGGAAGATTTAGAGTTTGTAAATTAAAAATTAATTTTGCGAGACACTTCCACTCTCGTTATGTTCCTATTTTAATGATCACACTAATATTCCCAAAAACCTTAATCGAGGTATTCCTTTTCAAAAAATCCATCGAAACTTTGGAGCCTGAAAAATGACGTCATTACAAACCTTATCTCCCAGAATCATATGCCGGAAATTTATAAGTATGAGGGGGGGAAAAGTAAATATCCCGCTTAAGTAATAGTTCTTTTATCGAGTCTTATATTTCCGTAAACATTAGTAATTATTTACACAAGTAATACCTTTTTGATATATGATAGAATTTGACTTTTATAGGAAAATAATATCATTCTTAAAATTCATTTTGACAAGAGAGATTATTGTGCTTGTATTGAATAGAATTAATAGCTTATTTATTAAACTTTAAAAAAATAAGAAAAATTTTCTTCCATAAAGATTTTTTCTTCGTGTGAAATTTGATAAATGTCATCGAAAGTTTCATCAAGTCATGCTAAATATAAGCGAAAAAATGTATTTGGAGTAAAAAAGGGCAGATGTGCAGGTATTTAAACAGAAAATTTAACATGCTGTTTGTTATAATTTTTTTAACTAGAAACTTATTTCATACATATCTCTAAAATTTTAAATTATATCAGCCTTCATATTGATTTTTTCTTGTAATACTACTTATACTACTTATACTATACTATACGCAGTGAAGAAATACATATGAATACAGTACAGTCAAACTAAAGTGATTAGTTTGACTGCAAGATGTGCAGAAATAGAGCTACTTGGGTGTTGGAAAAGTCTCACAGGGATATTAAAACAAGGATATCCAGCGTCATTGCTACCTCCAGCGTCATTGCTACCTGCCCTAGATTATACATTTAAGGATCAATGGCGTACATCTATTGGGATCATCAGTAAATCGCTTTAAAATCTTATTTAAGGGAATCGCAAAGAGATAGCAGTAAAGTCATACAGTTGATTTCCGGAGCAGCACCTATACTAAAAGCTGTGTGATGAAAAACATTGCCTTGCATATAGAGGAAGTCTACCTAAGGAGAAATAACTGGTATTTATAGGGACTAGGATCTGCGAAATGCGATCCGTATTTTTGTTGATCCAATGTGCTTTACACGATGATGAGTGAATCCAAAATATGTCACAAAAACATTACCCAGATCATAATGTAAGGACATCCCAAAAATGATTTAAATGTGCTTGCATTCAGATATTTCCCGTTATACACGTCAACTTTCATTTGCCTGTTGAGTGTATAAAATATGATACATCAGAACAAGCCACTTGTCGTCACTCAATGGATATCGGTTACGGTACTGCATACCAGTTCCTGCCTTTCTTGCCAATGCACAACATCCAGCAAAAATGCGTTAACAACAAATGATTTGCTTTTAATTACAATTCTATCGGCCATAACGTATCCCCTGGGCCATCATTCAATCTGTCATCTTTGGTCTATGGAAAATCTCCTTTTACTAGTAGATTATTTTAATGGGGTCGGTCTACCATGGACGATAAACATTAAACCACAGCCGCACGCTACTGTTTACAAAGTAGCTGTTTCAGAAATGCTTCCACCCTGGTATGAATGCCAGCAGTCATGAATTTTTGCTGGAGGAAAAAAATTCAAAAGCGTAATGACGCTTTTGAATTACAAAAATGATTACTAAGTTTTGTTTTGATTACCCAGGACATCCCTTATATACATTTCACTACAATGTGATGCCGCTGCCTTCAGTTAGTTGCTGTTTCGCTGTGATGTTGAAAGATAATAATCAAATACAACTGGCTGTATATTTTTTGTGTATCATGGCAATGCACTAATCAATCACAAACTAATTTCCTTACATTTTATTTATGTACATTGCAATGGAATTTGATGAATGAAGTCATTGCTGATTTCCCAATCTAGAATCTTGAAAGAAAGGCTGATGAGTACAGGATGTGTATTGGTTAATACGGTTCCCATTCAAGATGAAAGTATAATAATACTGATTTCGAAATATGGGGCGTGGGTTTCGTTTCTACCAAAATAAAAAAGACACTGTTTGGACTTTTTTGATATCTCATTTTATTTCATTTTTAATTAATACCTATGATTTGATAATTGGCTGCATTAATGTAAGAGTGCTTCAGTGATTAATAGATGCAAAATGATTTTTTGAAAATGAGTGATCAAAAAATAAAAAAAACTTTCAATAAGAAGTTACAAGCGAAAATGAAAAGGTTTAAAAAATTACTGTTATTTAGAATAATAAACAGCTAAAATAGTTTACATAATGATCCAGAATCTCCTTTAAACTGTAAATAACCAAAGATAGCTTTTCATTTTCATTAGAATTACGTTTATATTTTTCGAAGTATAAGCTTTTTAAATTATCATAAAAATAGCATAAGTTTCAAAGACTTACATTTTATACCTTTGCCAATATTTAGAAATGTAAAAGTAGGTCATTTGTCATATTATCTTATCAAGAAAAACTTTTTATATATTATTAAAGATGTCTGAAGACCTATTCATATGTTACTTATCATGTTTCATCAAAAATATATTTTTAATATATAAATAATTACATAATCTAAAATGGAGTTTAAAATTTTTAGCTAGAATTATATATGTTTCAGGAAAAAGACTTCTAAGAAAATTAATTTGATTTCTTTTTCCTTGGAATTTTCACTGGAAAATTATATATAGATTAAATATATAGATACATAAAATTTCCTCGATATGAATAGGAACTGATAATTAGATATCCTATGACATTATCATATGCATCTCCAAGTAATTATTATTGTTGATAATTTTGAATTTCAATTAAAAATATACAGTTTTTTAAATTAAGCCTTAAAAGGGTTCTTTTACAGTAGAGAAATAGGATTTCACTATTCAATAATTTAGTTGAGTTGATATAACGTAACTGTCCCTTAATATAGAAGATTCAAATCCTAATATATATACGAATATATATATATATATATATATGTGTGTGTGTGTGTGTGTGTGTATACCGAGGGAGAGAGTAAATAAATATATTAATTAGAATAGAAAAGAATTACTATGGATATCAGACCAATCAGACTGTTTGTCCTCATAAAATATCAAAATATTTAAGCAATCTAAAGTCAAAAATCTGTAAAACCTAACTAATTTGAAATTTTTAACACAAGATACTTTTTTCATGTTAATAAAAAATAAGAAACATTAAAAGTCAATCAAAAGTATTTATTATCATAAAAATACTTGTGAAAAATATTACAGTCATTGCTTCAAAATGTATATGTAGGAAATAGAAGGAGAATTAATGATTTACATTTTCCTAATTTTCAAAGTGCCATAGGAAAATGATTGTTCTCTGGAATGTCAGGGATTAAAAAAAAATTAACGAAAAAAGTTCACTTCTGGGAAAGAAAAGCATTTAATGGTTTTGTGCTCCTAATTTTATTAATAGGCTTTAATTAAAGACATAATTGGAAAGAAATTAGTTCCTAGAGAGAAAAAACTTAAAAGGAATGTGATTGGAGTTGTAATTTTGTTTAAAATAATGAAAGAAATAATTTCGTCAAAAATTTCCGCTTAATTAAATAGGAAATTTTCGAGCATTTTGGCAAATTTTATTGAAGGCAATTCATTGTATTCATTGTTTAATTAAAATTATATGACGTTGCAAATTACTTCACATTTATTAAGAATGTTGAATTTGATACAGATTTATTAGAAATTGCTCAAGTTTAAAACTTCTTTTTGCTACCAAATGTCAAAAATAAATAAAAGCAGTACTTTCTTTTCTGAATAAATAATAAAAAAGAGTTATTAATTTTATTTAGAATGCATTCACTGAAATTATAATAGAAACCACTTATTTAATTTTAAACTTTTATGAACAAGTTTACAATAGTGAGAAAAATTAATAGTTTTAGTAAAAAGCAATATTTAAAACACTCAATAACTAACTAATTTCATTTTTATCAGTATTTTTAATATCAAAAAATTTGAATTTTTTAACAACTTGTAGTCTTAAAATATAAAGCTCTACTCGAGTGTACGCAGGTAAATATGTTAATTTAAAGCTCTATTTTAACCGATAACAATCCTAAAATTTTTAAGAAGTTTTTACTTTTTATTACCTTAGTTTACATAGAATCAGTTATCCTGGAAACTATTGATTACAATTTCGACACAGAATGATAATGCCCGCTTTTTGTGATAAGAATGCATTCTTCAATAATTTTAAATATTAATCACAAATATTTGTAACATTTTTGCTAATTTCTTATAAGTTAATTTAGAAGTTTTTGAGCAAAGGTGTATTATTCAAATTGCATTTAGTTTTGCAAAAGCTCTTCAATTGAAGCCTAAATATTTCTACAACTGTAACAGAAGAATTATGTATATTTTTATTAAGTATACTACAAAAGAATTTGTTGTAATATCTTATAATTTAAAAAGCTTATACTTTGAAAAATATAAACTTAATTCTAATGAAAATGAAAAATGATCTCTGGTTATTTACAGTTTAAAGGAGATTCTGGATCATTAAAATCATCCAATCTCAATGTAGGAGTCGATATGAAATAATGAATATGGTGAAAAATATTCTCATAATTTAATTAATCTTTTGCCAACGAATCTTTTGTCTAGTAGTCAGAGTGCGGACTGCGGATAGGGAGGTTCTGGGTTAGAATACCGGTTCGGGATTGGATGTATTTTCTCTCTCTATCTATCTTGTCCTTGTTCTTTCTGTGTATGAATAAAATGTGAATGGTTGCCTACACTATAAACGAGTCCCTATGGCATGTGTGTACTGAGGCAGTCGGACTTCACACCAAATATGGTTCAGTATGGAAAAATGGAGAAGCGCACTTCATATTATCAGCCTAAGCTGGCACAAAACGAAAAAAAATTTTTTTTTTCAGTTTGTTTAACTTTTGGAAAAAACTAATTTTGCGTTACAGTAAATTATATGTAACGTTAACTTGATAATTTAAACATAATATTGTACTAATTCTGAAAGAATTTTGACTTTATAGAGTTATAATAATGACTTTCAAATACAAATTGATCATTGAATTTACTTAACATATGTTTACTTATGTTTATATATGCGGGATTCATACCTCTTTCTCTAATGTACTCCTTCTTTGTGCAATAAACAAGAAAGAACATGAAATAAACTATTTCTGCAAGGAAAATTAGTCTCTAGAGAAAAGACGTTACAATGCCCCAAGAAAAATTTACGGAAGATTATGTATGTAGTAGAGTACGTATATCATAGAGTGAAGCTTAGATTAAGATTTCATTGCTAAATTTAATAATCACCAGGTTACTTAACTGTTTTAAACTAACAACACAAAACTGAAATGCTATCAGTATTTCTGAAATAAATATTAATAAATAAAACTATTTACATTATAGCTATATGAACAAAGTTTTAACTATAGAAGTGATCTCCTTTTTGGTTTATTGACCAGCAGATTGACACTTTGATAAGTGCTTCGTTCATTGCAAATATATTTCTCCAAAATTATCTTTAAATTTGACATACATTTTTAAACTCATTTGCGAAGCACTGGAGCAAGACTAATGTCAAATTAAATTAGTTTTGTTAATTAATAGTGTACTAAATATTATTATTTTCAATGATAATAGAAATGCTAGGAAAATGTTAGGACTTCTTAAAAATGTTAGAAGGAATTCTGTTTCATGGTATGGGTTAAAATAATTTTAAAAGAATAGATTTTCCTGCACGCTTAGAAATTTATATTTTAAGACTCTAAGTTCTTAAAAAATTTAAAAATGATTTAAAATTTAAAATACTGAGCAAAAATGAAATTAGCTAATTATTGAGTATTTTTAATATTGTTTTTTACTAAAATTATTCATCATTATCACTATTGTAAAATATTTAATAAAAGTTTAGATTAAATAAGAGGATTCTATTGAAAATAATTTTAATGAATACAATCTAAATAAAATTAATAACTCTTTTTAATTATTTATGTATAAAAAAATACTGCTCTTTTTTATTTGATTTATAATTGATTGGGTCATATTTCCGAATACAACTGCAAATAAATCACGAGTGTCAATTAAACGTATGTATTACATATTTTTATATCTGATAAATTTTCATATTTTCATTAGAAATTTATAATAACATTTTATGTTTTTGTAGCTTTTTTTAAAATTTGTGTTTGGGTACTTTTAATTTTCTAACCTTTTTATCTGACATACTTTTTTAAATTTTATTAAGTAGAATCTGAGTTTCTATTTCAAAATATTAAATATCAATAAAATATCTATTAAGCATTTTATCGAAACTTCAGTTTTTATTATTTAATCATGTCAGATATTTTTATTGTTTATTATTTTATTATTATCATATCATATTATTTAATCATATCATTATTGTTATTGACATACTATCCTATTATTCTCAATAACATTTGAAAGGTATTATATTAACATAATTTTATGAGATTCTTAACATTTTTTTAAAATAATATTCACTAACTATACGAAAATTCAAGATTTTCTATGTTATCATTTATAGAGCCTGCATTATTCGTTGTATCAAACATTTAAATCTTAATGCAATGAGTTTTGCCTGCATCAACCACTACATTAAAACTGTGCTTATCATTACAAATATTGAATTTCGATAAAATAAAAATTAATCAGCTTAGCGTAAGATTAACCAAGAATCTGAAAATGGTTATTTATTTTTAAAAACTCTTTTTTTCTCTGTTTAATGAAACTTAGCAAATAAACGTAAAGACGGCATAGTTAAAAATATACTGAATTCTATATAAATTGACATATTATGCTCCAAAAATAAACCAGCTTAATACATTTATAATTATTTAATTTAAAGATGTATTGTATTCATTTGAAGTCTAAATGTAAACGTTTTTTTTTTCTTCATATTTCTGTCTTTTATATTGTAGAAGCAAATATTTTATTAAATTAACTTAATAAATGAATTTCATTCTTTCAGAAAATGTATAAACTTAAGTCTAGTTTATAGAAGAGATTTTTTATTTAAACAAAAGTATACAAAAATATCCCAAGAATATCTGTATTCTATGATTGCCTTTTACTGTTTACCAATTGCTCATTATATTTATAGACAATGTTTATGGATTATGCAAGCTTTCCCATAATTTCTTAAATTCCTTATTGAGTTTATTACAATTTATACGTAAAACATATGTGAAGAAATAATGCACACACGCAGCTTTAAAATAAACGTATTCATAATAAATTTTAATTTTAAATTTTAGACAACTATATTTAATTGATATCTATAATTAAGAGTAAATTCTTATTTAATTTGGTGAAGAGAAATATTATAAATGATATTTTCGAAAACAAAACTTTTATTAAACTAAATTTAAAACAATTCTTTATAACACTATCAAATATAACAAAAAATAATATTCCCTCCTTAGTAATTAAATACTTTTCCGTAGAAAAATAAGGTCTTTGAGTTTTCACTGATTGACAAATGAATGCGCATTGCTTCGGTTTACGATGCCCAATAATATTTATGTAAATTATGAGGTTTGCAGAGATTATTCCTTTTTTATTTTCTAAGTTAACTCGCAAGAGAAACACAAAGAATTCAAGTTTTATGTATTTTAGCCACATATATTATCATTTCTCAAATATCCTTTTTCTAAATAAAGCCTCATACTTTTAAAAAGACCACAAAATGGAAGAATAAATTGGAAAACACACCAGTTCCAACGTCCTATGTTCTCTAGTACCAGTTATAAAGTAAACAATATAAAACTCAATTCATGCTTATTTTCTTCATATATTTTCAAACAAATAACACCACTCCATTTTATCATGTACCACAATAAACGTGGAGGGTCGTTTTGCACTATCCATAATGTGAAACTCAAAAACATATTTTTCATGTTTCTTAAGGCGCTCGTAACCTATTCGTGTTGAAGCGCAAGCGATAATGCTCCAAATATAACTTCCCATAACTCCCTCTTAAAACATGGAGAAGAATATTCCATTCGGTGATGGGGTATATTAAAGAGCTTACTCTGTATGGGATAGTTTATTTTTTTTTATGTGCGTCATCCATTGTTGCTTTTTTTGAATCATTGCTTACACAGCTTTGTCTACATTTCAAGATAAAGGATAAATGTAATTTGTGGGGATGTTCTAAAAGCAAAAAAATAAAAGCTGTAATGGTAGAAAATATTTTATCTATTAGATTTTATAAATATCTTAGTGTGTTGCATACTTGAAATTCGATAGATGACTGATTCATATCTAAATATTTTGCCTTCTGTAATAGTATTTGTGATTTGATCCCGGTTACGATACTATTTACGTGCCGAATAGGAATTACTTTTTCCATCAAAACTTTTAGTGTATGTTAAAAGAGAAGACATTTAAATGCACAGAACGAAAAGATGAGATGAAATATTATTTTATGATCCTTGTTTTTGCATTATTAAAATCCATTATTAATACGCATGTACTTGAAATGACTTCAATTAATTCTAGATAACCTGAAGCTTTTCTTTTTATTATATTTACCTTATTACTTTCACTTTCTTTCTCCTCTCTTTTTTTCACTGAAAAAATGGAACTATTACTACTTGCTTCATCAGTTATACACGGACTAGAATATTCATTTGCATTGTTGTTTGGATTGTAGTTTCCAAAATTACATAGCAATCAAGAGTAAATAATGGGTAAAAAGTCTGAAATATTTTTAAAAATATGTGAAACATCTTAGGCAATGTTTATTCTTCTCAAATTTAAAATATACCTCAAGAGTTTTCTTAATGTTTTTATCTTTATTATTAAGTTTTACTCTAAATGTAAGACAACTGCCAATTCTTGCCCCATATAGAATCTTTATACTTTTTGGTGCTGTATTATAAGTATTATCTTAAATATTATAGAAAAAAATTTATAATTTTAAACTTATAATTTAGTAAGTTATTTCTTGTTTGCATTAAATTCTCTTCTTAAAAGAGTATATCAGGATTATTTTTCTAGAGGTGTTTTCAAAAACATTTTTAAATGACATTAAATTAATGCATTTCAAACTTACCTGAACTACTTACCTAAATTTAAATTAATTTAAAAGTGTTTTTGTAACAGCAGTTTCCAATATTTTCACATTGAATTGCTCATAATATATATCGCACGAAAATTTGTAAACTTTTTACTGCTAAAAATTAATTCATTTGACCAAATTATTAACTTTTACTCATAACCACTTATTTAGAGAAAGTGAATTTCTATGTCCATATTAATAAAGTTTCAATAATTGAAAATTTTTTAGAATAAGAGAACTGTTTTTTGATGAAATTTTAGAGCTGTTCTATCTATGGAATGTTAAAAAAGAACATTTTATAATTCATTCCTTTAATTTAGCAAAAACGTTAGCTTGGATAAATTATCTTTGTGCCTTGGGAAATTAACATGATTTTTTTTTAATTATTTATTCTGAATTTTATTGCTAACTATTAATTTCTGTTATTTTTACTTAATAGATATATTCTTAAATATTTTCATAAATTTTATTAGAAAAAGTACATACATACTGATAATAATTCATAAATATCTTTATTTAATTTCAAATAAAAAAATAAAATGTTAATATTAATCCTCCACCAATTTTTAAATAATTTACAGTAATACTATGAAAACACTTTTTAATATAAATAGCATGAATAATTATTTAAGTTTTGAAATCAAAATGCATATTATAGTTTTACATTGCCTACAATATTCACAAATTTTTTTATTAAAATTATGAATAACAACTCATCAAAAATGTCTTTATTTCTTCTAATATTTAATTGAAGAATTTACGTATATTTCTTGAAACTAAATTTATATTAATTTATGATACACATGGCAACTAAACTATTTACCTAAATATTTTTAAATATTTTTAATGAGTTGCAATAATTTTAGTACTTCATAAGTAATATTCAAATTAATATTTTAGTCAATTCTACTTCAAAATGTAGTTATTATCGTGTCTCTTATTTCTGTTACATTATAATTTTTGGAAAGCATATTGTTATTTTATAAAACATTTCACTTCATGATAAAATCTAAACAAAGATAAATAGGAGTAAAAAAATATATTTGAAATATTTAATATTGTTTTTAGTATTAAGAATCCTAAGTATTAAGGAACCATAAAAGGATACACGGAGTTTTAATTAATAGTTTCATATTAACTGTATTTTCTTATCAAGAGAAAATTTTTTGTCATTACTTTACTATTAGTTTATTTTAAATTAGTAAAAGTTTATCTGTGAAATATAAATTTATATCCATTGAATTCATTGAAAGATAAATGCTTCATTTATGTAGAATTCAAGGATAACAAATATAAAATCAACATAAAATAAATAAAATCCTCTCTCTTGTACTATTAATGCTTTCAAACATAAGTATTTTCTATCTTTATTAAGAATCCTAATATAAATTGCATCATTATTATTATATAGAAAGCAATTGATATATCTCTGCTCACATTGTATTTTAAATTTGGTATATATTAAATAATTAATATTAAATAATTAAATTTGGTGTATATTAAATAATAATAAATTAAGTATTCAACTTAATTTTACATGATTACTTTTTTCATTATTTCTTTTTAAAGGGTAAAAGTCTTTCTCGCTTTGAGAAAGAAATCATGGAAATTCACTACAAGTTTAAAACTAAACCTAACACATAATAAGTCAGATTAATACAGATGCAAATTCATTTTTAAAATAACATTATGAAAAGTTATTTCATTTTATTAAAATCTTCATTGTGTAGCAAAATGAAATATGTAAATTAGATTTTATAATTTTATTGGCTTATAATACTAACCTTTGTAACTTTCAAACTTAATGCAAAAATAAACATGCAATTGAAATCATAAATAGTTTTAAAATGATGAATAATTTTATTCTCTTTAAGCAAAATATCCTTGGGAAATTGTACTTTAAAATAAACAAAAATATTTCGAAGCTAAATTAGCTCTTTGAAAGATAAAAAACATTGATGTTTCTGCCTTAAAATCTAATTTTAAAAGACAGGTAAATTGTAAAGTTGTAAATTGAATTTTTTTTTTCATTTATAGAACAAGTGGATGATATATTTGAAGACCACGATGGCAACAATGATGGCTTCTTGGACTACAAAGAATTTATGAGTGTGCAACGGTACTATCCGGACATGACCAGTGGTGGAAAAACGTCTGGAAAAGAATTATGACATCATTTTATTTTCCATGCGAAATGTCTCGCTTGTACTTCCTGCCACATGTAGAGCATTAAATTTCCCACCAGAAACAGACTGTAATCTCTTTTTCTCTTTCATTTAAAAACACCGGTTGCATTAAACGAATTGAATTTTCCCGTGTACTTTTCCAGGGTGCTTCTGGGATTGCTTTGTGTGATTAATACGTACATCGAATATTGCTTAAATTGAAACAAGCAACAAGAAAAATAAAATGTCGGGATTGTAAATAAGTTTGAACGCTTAAATTGTTTTCTGAAGGAATTTAATTTATTTTCTTTGCGATTTAAAGGTATATTTTTAACTGAAAAATTATATGTTCAGTTTTTAAAGTTGATTTTATTTTGAGTGATAAAATATCTTCAAATCAAATTTGGAAACTTTCCATAGTTATAAAGCTTCAGTCTACATATTTTGTAGTTTATTTTAATATACTTTAAATGAATTTATGACGGATAATTAGAAATAAATTCTATCTTTTTTATTTTGAAAACAAATAAAATACCATAGAATTTAATTGTAAACTTTAGATAATATTAATCATAAACTTCTATCATTTCAACTTATAATGAATATTTTCTAAAAATGCTAATTATTTGGTTTTATTTTATTCTTACCCTTATATTTCTGCCATTAGTGTTTCTTTTCTAATTTAAAAATACTTTCCAAAAAAAGTTTTGCATTAAATTTCCTTCCAAATGTAATATTTTATTTTGAATATCGAAAGAATACATTAAAATAATTAATTAAGAAGTGCAACTTAATATTTTGAAAATGTAAATCTTTTTTAATTTTATTAATGACTTTCATTTCAATTAAAATTTATTTTCGATTGAATAGAATGTTTACATTTCCAAAATCAAGTAACATAATTTTATCTTAAATTAAATTGATAATATCTAATCGATTTCAAATTAATCACATGGTGTGAAGATTATTGATTATATTATAATATACAATATTGCTTTCCAGAAATGGTTTAATCTCTGCTCAAATAGGTTTAAGCTGCTTTTGTTTGATCTGTTCTCATATAAATACAATATATTAACTTTAATTTTCTATTAGGAATACTTTCCTGTTATTTGTCAAATTTTTGGTCATTTTATTTGAAATTTAATCCCCCAAACATAGAGTCCTATGTCCTCTAACACATTATTAAAATGTGTATAAATGTAAAATTTCACAAATTTATTTAAAAGGGATGTGATATGATTTATATATATATATATATATATATATATATATATATATATATATATATATATATATATATATATATATATATATATATATATATATATATATATTGAAGGGATAACAGTATTTCACTTTCACTATTAAATATAGAATTAGGATTTTATTTTTTCTATTGCATAAATAGTGTAACTGGAAAAAGCTGTAATAGACTTTCAATAGACATTTTGTGATGAATAACAACATTATGCAGCTTCTAAATATTATATATGCCGGAATCGAATGTCAATCATACTGAAGCAACTACAAATTGAAAAAGGCTTAGAGAAAAATTTCATTCATATTGATATAAAGTTTTAAATAATATGAAATACATACAATCGAAATGTCTATAATTTACTGCTTGTTACATGATAAATTATTTGCCTCAACTTACTTGCAATTTTTGATTAAATTACATGAAAAATGCACTCAAAAATAATATATATTTATTTGAAAATTAACAGTTAGTTATTTATAAACTATCAAGAATATAAAAATACATAAGATCCAAAAGTTATTGATGAACGACACATACTCGCGTTTGCCTAAAATTTTATTTTACTATAAATGTATACAAATCTAAATAATTTATCATAAGCTTATATTCACTCTAACACAAGTTTTATGGTAAATTAATCTATAGAAGAAAATATGTGAGAAACTGGATTATATTGTACATTATAATTTTGACAGGAGAACAATGTATTCTATTAATGTCCCATAGCAGTTAAGCAAATAAACATAACCGCAACATTTAGGGAAGACCTCTTTGCTTCACTTCTGATGTGAAGAGCGCTTGCCACAATGGAGTTATTAAACACCCTTTTCTAAACTCAGGGCACGTCCCCACCCTATTAAGCATAAATTTCTCAATCCATCATATCGTGAATCTGAGTAAACCTCTGAAACCACAACAAGGTACTCACTGGTGTGTGTAATTAAGTCTCAGCAAAGAAAACACTCCTCTTAATGAATAGTGTAATTAAATCGAGGATAAACTTTCACGAGTTTTCCAAAGTCGCGTGGACCTAAGCGATTCGTTGCTGGTGAAAAATTTATGCGGCTCAAGAGATTGAGGGAGTCATAACTTTAAGCATATTTTTTCCTTAAGGGTTTCATTGTTCATAACATATTTATTAGAATACTTTGAATAAGATTTGATTTTTGAGAATAATTGATGAACAGATTTCTATACCGGCAACGAATAATACTTGAAACAACTATTATTTTTTTGTTTGTCCCAAGTTAATAAAAAAAATCATATGTACTTGGGAAATAATGTGACCATATATTAATCTCTCCTTTCATTTTCATTTGATTTTCTTTCCTATGGGTAAATCATCAATGGTATAAAAATATTTTACTAATGTTGTTTTAAAACGTAAATAGTGTATTTCCAAATGAAAATGAAAATATTGCAACATAAATAGAATTGTTTTAAAATTTCTTCAATTTATTTGTAATTATTATTATATTATATAATTTATTTATTATTATAGAATTTATTTCTTTAATTTATTGTGAATTTTGCTCGAATATCCCTAAAGTAAATGTGATACATGTATATTACCACATATAGAATAGTATAAACGGTTATTTTCTTTAAAAAAACATGAAAAGATATTAATTAATATAACCTTTCATGACGATATACAAGTAGTTAAAGTTATTCTTTAACTACTTATATATCGTCATGAAAGTGACGATCAGGGAAGATGTCTAACTGTAAGTTTAGACGCATATTTTATTTATTAAACCACTCAGCTTTCAAAAATAGTTTTCACATTTTAAAGGTTTTGTCATTTCATCGTCTGAATGTAAACTGATTCTAAGAATAAGGAGTATAATATAGGAGGTACAATATTATACATAAAGAATATTCCTTTTAAATTTTATTATATGACTCATAGTTATTAAATAATTAGACACATTAATTTCTTTTATTACTTAAAAACGCGCATAATATCTACAACGAAGGAATAGCTAATCCCAACCTATTTATTGAAAACTGTTTCTGAAATATCTTTCACTTTATATATTGAAAACAAATATGATATAAGAAATCGGAATTTTTTAATGTGTATCAGCGCATACAACTGATGCTATAAGCAAAAAAAACTTAGCATAAAAGAAACGATTATGATAATAAAATGCAAAAATGCATTTGTAAGTTCTGCTAAATATATATTCTAGAATAAATAACATAAAGAATTTGAATTGTAATTCTGGATAGCAATGTATACTGTAACGCTTTTGGAATGTATCTCTGATGACAAGATTTTAAGTTAAGTATTTTCACGATTGACTATCGCAGCCTTTTCAATGAATTGATGTCGGGAAATAAATTAGCTCTTATTTGATTTGTGTGAAACATTTAAAACAAAAAGATTCTCACAAAAAATATAAATCCTTTTGAATCGCTATCAATTTTTAAGCAAAAAGAAGAATCAGTTTCTTAAAAGAAATAGAATCAAACGAAAGAACAGATAAATATTTGAACTAACATCGATGCATATGTAACTGAGATTCTATTATTACAAAAAATAGTATGAGAGAATTTTTTCGGTATAACAAGAATTAGGCTTATTTTACTTAAATATCAAATATTATAACTAATACTTAAATATGAATTTATGTTGTATACTTTTTGCAATAGTTAAAAAATTTTCATAATTTTAAATTTTAAATTATTTTTTCATTTGTAAATAAGAGAAAAAATGAAAAAATATATTATTTATTTAATAAGTTAATATGTTTTAATGATATTCCAGTTGCAATATAAAAGTATTAATTTCTAATATTTTAAAGTTTTATATTTTAAATGGCAAAAAATATTCTCATTTTAAAATATTATTTATGGGAAATAAACTATAATACAGTTCAAAATAATACATACATATCCCTAAATTTTAAACTTTGAAGATAAATGATACATTTTTACATATTTTATTAAACAATAAAAAATTGTATTTATAATCGATATACATAAAATACACAAATATTAACCTTTATTCAATATTTTACAACTGGTTTATAAATTATGTGAAGAAATAACGTTCCATTGTGTGATTACTTTAATTAAATTTTTCTTCGAAGTTTGGATATGCTTAAGGCATTGTCTTTAGAAAAATTTCTTTTTAACGAAAAGAAATATATCGAATATCAATATGACCCTAAATATGAGGCTAATTACTTATTTTCAGGTACCTAATAAAGATTAACATAATATTTTTGTTTGACGATTCTCCTCCAAATTTTCTTCTTCGGAAGATAATTGAAATATGTTTAATTAAGTAACACATACGAAATAGAAAGGTCATTGAGAATTCATTTATATTTGGAAATTTTGAATAAATATAACAACTAACCACTGGGCATAAGAGGATTTTGAATTATTTGTTTATTAAAAGGTAATCTAATTTCATTTAATAAATTAATTAAAATTATTTACATGAGCTAAATTTAACAAAACATTTTCTTCTCCTATTAAGGAATTATAAATGCTAGAAATCAAAAACTATAATGCACTTGTTTTTTGATAAAATGATTGAAACTGGATTCACTTTAATTTAACATATTAGTATTATTTGTTTGCGTATAGATAATCATGTTTTTAAAAAAACTTTACTATACTATAATAATTTTGTGTTACTTTAAAACAAATATATAATATAATTGGAAATTTCTCAAGTACATAAAAATACTTTAAAATTTATATAAATGATTTTGGAGAAATTTAATAATCAATGTTATTTACTATTTTATCTAAGCAATTGACTTATTGTGATTATAAAAATACTACTGGAATCTTTAAATATAATTGCATTAAAAATTTCATATTTCATATTTACTTTTTGTTTATTTAGCAAAAGAGAATAAGAGGAGCACAATAATAGTTTTTGCTGTGCTATATTATATAACGAATGTTTAAATCATATTGAATAAATTATACATTACAAATAATGAAGAAATCCATAAAATAAAAATTTATTTCATTAATTATGTTTTTTAAAATAAATCGATGGAATGTAAGTTACAATTCTTAGTATTTTTTTCTTTGAATGACATGTTGCAGCATTTGAAATATATAAGTATGATTGAATCCCCCTCAAGTCCTGCGTGTCACCTCAAAGTCGAACAGGGGTTGTACCTGCCCGGAACGGGAGAGAATTCTCCAGTCAGGGTCCCCCAAGACGTGAAGGCCACCATTACGCTCAGCTAAAACCTGCAGGCAATGAATCATAGACACACTTCTACCTTTTTGGATTTATCCAAGGGTCCTACAGAGCTCGACCCAACAGAAGCTGCACATAACCTCCGCCATTTGCCAAAGAGGGCAGTGAGGAAGATACAACCATTGTTTCATCACTTACATATCAGGAACTTCACGTTAATGAAAAATCTAAACTACAATACTGGCCATTAAAATTGCAACACCAAGAAGAAGACATGTTACAGATGTGAAATTTATACGAAAGGAAGAAGGTGCTGTGATATGCAAATGATTAGCTTTTCAGTGCATTCAGACAAAGCAGGCGCCAGTAGCGACACTTATATTGTGTTTAAATGAGGAAATTGTTCAGCCGGTTCCTCATACACAAATTGCATTTGAACGTTGTTGCCTGGTGAAAAGTTGTTGTGATGCCTCGTGTAAGAAGGAGAAATGCGTACCAGCACGTTTCTGAATTTGATAAAGGTAGAATTGTAGCGTACCGGGATTGCGGTTTATCTTATAGCAGTATTGCTGCTCGCATCGGTCGAGATCCAATGACTGTTAACAGAATATGGAATCGATGGGTTCAGGACGGTAATACGGAACGCCATGCGGGATCTCAATGGCCACATATCATTAGCAGCCGAGAAGACAGTCATATTATCCGCATGGCCGTAATGGATAGTGCAACCACATCACGAGCCGTGAGTCAAGAAATGGAGTCATTTGGAAGACAACAAGTGTCTGCACGAACAGTTCGACGACGTTTGCAGCAGCATAGACTCTCAGTTCGGATACCATGGCTGCAGCTTCACTTGACGCTGCGTCATTGACAAGAGCGCCTTCAATGGTGTGATCAACTACGAACCTGGGCGCACGAATGGCGAGACGTCATCTTTTCAGATGAATCCAGGTTCTGTGTACAGCATCATGATGGTCGCCTCCGTGTTTGGCGGCATCGTGGTGAACGCACACTGGCAGCGTGCATTCGTCATCGTCATACTGGCCCATCACCTGGCGTAATGGTATGGGATGCCATTGGATACACGTCTCGGTCACCTCTTGTTCGCATTGACGGTGCTTTGAACAGTGCAAGTTACATTTCTGTTGTGTTACGACCCGTGGCTCTACCCTTTATTCGAGCCCTGCGAAACCTTACGTTTCAGCAGGATAATTCCTGACCGCATGTTGCTGGTATTGTACGGACCTTCCTTGATACGGAACATGTTCGGCTGTTGACCTGGCCAGCACGTTCTCCAGATCTTTCATCAATAGAAAACGTCTGGTCAATGGTTACCGAGCGACTGGCTCGTCACCAAACGCAAGTCACTACGGTTGATGAACTGTGGCATCGTGTTGAAGCTGCATGGGCATCTGTTCCTGTACATGCAATCCAATCTCTGTTTGACTCAATGCCCTGGTATATAACTGCTGTTGTTACTGCCAGAGGTGGGTGTTCTGGGTACTGATTTCTCAGGATCTATATCCAGCCAATTTTTTTGAAAATTTAATCACTTGTTATTTCTAGTATAATATATTTGTCCAATAAATATCATTTTGTTATCTGCATTTCTTCCTGGTTTAGCAATTTTAATGGCCAGTAGTGTATTAATGATTTTGTGTGTGTGTGCCCTTCAATCCAATGTATGCTTATTTTTGCTCAAAATAAAAATATCATAAATAAATACACAATTTTGAGTTGTTTTACTGGAAATTGAACCTTTTTTGGACATCATTTTCGAGAATTCAATTTAACAATAAGAGAGATGAGCTTAGTAATAGTGAAATATTTAAAATATGTGAGAGGCTTTATATAAGTCAGAGAATGTAATCAAGAACACTAACTCCTATAGGCATCCCTATTTATAGTTATGGTAATGACTTAATAAATACTTAACGAAATTAAAACAATTAATATTACTACAGAAAAATAATATTGATCACGATACACGCGTCGCATATGACTCTTTTTAATTTTTGTAAATAATTAATACTGAATTCATTTTGGTTAATAAATTTAAATTTTCTTGTTTTTATTTTATTTTTATTGATTTTTACAACTAATGTTCTATTAAGAGAAGGGATATCATTAACACTGCTTATAGAATTAGTTTTTCAAATTACAGCATTCAATCATGTTGCTGTTGGCTTATCCTCTTTAAAAATCTGACATTTGACAGATCAATTCCAACAAATTGTTGACAGTTAGAAAGAGTCAATGACTAGCAGGAGATTTGAGGACAAGTCCTCTAGGGATATTCCAACGAATACAGAATATGTTTCGATGAGGCAGGATGGTCACAACGTTTTTTACAAGTGGGATAATTTTTTGTATCAATTTCAAACGTTAAAAAGTATAGATGTCCCCTTGAGAGCCTGGCTGAGTCTGTTTGAGATTTTCCATCACATTTTATTTCCAGAAGAGTTCCAAGAGTACCATTGGTATAAAGGTGGAATTTGGCAAATTGAATATACACTACTGGCCATTAAAATTGCTAAACCAGGAAGAAATGCCGATGACAAAATGATATTTATTGGACAAATATATTATACTAGAAATAACAAGTGATTAAATTTTCAAAAAATTTGGTAGGATATATAAATACTGAGAAATCAGTACCCAGAACAACCACCTCTGGCAGTAATAACAGCAGTTATACGTCTGGGCATTGAGTCAAACAGAGATTGGATTGCATGTACAGGTACAGATGCCCATGCAGCTTCAACACGATGCCACAGTTCATCAACCGTAGTGACTGGCGTTTGGTGACGAGCCAGTCGCTCGGCAACCATTGACCAGACGTTTTCTATTGATGAAAGATCTGGAGAACGTGCTGGCCTGGGCAGAAGCCGAACATGTCCCGTATTAAGGAAGGTCCGTACAATACCTTTAACATGTGGTCGGGCATTATCCTGCTTAAACGTAGGGTTTCGCAGGGCTCGAGTAAAGGGTAGAGCCATGGGTCGTAACACAACAGAAATGTAACGTACACTGTTCAAAGCACCGTCAATGCGAACAAAAGGTGTTTGTACTGTTCGTGCAGACACTCGTTGTCTTCCAAACGACCCCGTTTCTTGACTCACCGCTCATGACGTGGTTGCCCGATCCATTAAGGCCGTGCGGATAATATGCCTGTCTAATAAGAAAATAGAATTACTCCTAAAAGGCAAAGACACGGTGAAATTTATTAACGCGCAACGTTTATCTTGATTTGGTCACAGCAAGAGACAAATCAATAGTCGTGTGGTAAAATTTGTATATTGGAAACCAATTTCCAACACACCTAAGGAAACACGGTTATTTGGTATACTGAATGATCTAAAGTTTAAGTTAACCAAATGAAAAAAAAAACTGGAGATTGAGTCATCTGGAAAGAAATTTTAAGGCCCATACTGGGTTGTAATGTTAATCAAAAAGTTGATTACTAAGCTAATAAGAGATCTCAAGTTGATCCCTTAGTTAACATTAGTTTCTAGTAATTTTATTGACACATAGACAGCGATTTCTGTTTGACTCTTCAAAGCTCTATTTCATAAATCAACCACAAGTTTTTATTTTTGGGAAATATTATCTGTGTTTTTCAACTCTTCTTTATTATATTTTCACAGATTCTTTTTCTTGCATCTTTGCTCTTTCAGTTTGTTCCAGCACATCACCAATTATTATTCAATTGCTTCGTTTCCAAATGCTTCAATCTACTCAAAAGTGTTTCTCGATACAGTTAGTTTGGTTTCCCGGACATTTAAGGATTGCAGGCAGTGAAGACTCATTGTTTAAAGAAGCAAATTGAGTCAATATGATGGACGATCTACTTCTCCTAAAGATCTGGAACAACACATCAGAAAGTATAACTTCAAGAAAAGACTCAATCAATGGAAAAATTACAAATACGCTGAAGTATTCACTCATCTCACATCTATACGCAAATATTATAGGCTACTAACAAAATCCCGACTGGAAGACATATGGCTGGCCAGAGCTATAACAAGATATTTTCATAACATTTCGATTCTATTTAGGTTTAATCTCTGGCATACAGATCGCTTTCAATGCTGTGAATCTGAAACCATAGACCGTATCTTCTTAGACTGTCCTAAATACGAACATCTGAGAAACCAATTACGAAAAAAATTAAGAATAGGAGATTTATTGTTCTCTTTTATGTTTCAACTATCTTCAAATCCGGAAATTAAAATTCTTGCTTGCTGTGAATTTCTACGACTCTCTGAAAGATTATAATTTTAATGAGATAAAAAATGAAAATTGTGACATCTAAAATCCTTGAGCAGTCCTCTATCACAAATTGTGTTAATCCGAATTATATATCTGCTCATATCAAGACATATCTCTCAGTGTTCACCGATTAAATAAAATAATTCAATTGACTTTTCTTAAACAATATCAGTCAATTGACTATAAATCATCTCAAAATATCTTCTTCAAAGTAAGCTACAAGTATCTTAGTACAGAGCTCCAAAAGTGTCTGCCATTACCTACCTACCTATCTCTTTATTATATATATATAATTCAAATTCATTATATTATACATCAGATTTACAAATATGCTCTTACATATAAATTACATTTTTAAGTAAAAACACTTAATTTAAGTCTTCATATAAGAACTTAATGTTGATAGTTATTAATCTTATATTTAGATGCTTTAAATCCAAACAACTTTTTTAATGAAAGTTAAGAACTATCAATTATAACTTTTTTTACGTACGATTAAATAATATAACCTAATGATTGATAGAACTATTGTTTGCTATGTACTACAACCATATACATGTGCATAAAAAAAAAAATAAACTTCTTTTTTAAAGTTTGTTACAGTAAATGTCATTAATACGTACATTGTTTATACACATATGACTACGAATATTAGGTAAATAAAATACCAAGAATGGAAATATATGACTTTAATTTTAATAGCATTAAAAGAATATTCATTCATAAAAAGAATATAGTAAGTACAAAGGAAAATCGTAAGTGTTGCACGGAATGCTTAAAATAAGAGTCTCATATATATACATATATAAGTTTCATATAAATGCCTTAAAATGCTTTTGATTTCGAATACATTAATATATAAGAAGAATTTTATAGTCTTCAAAAACTAATTGTTTTAATTCGTTTTTACTTTTTTCATATTTAAGATGGAAATATATGTTTATGTGAAACAAAAAACATGTTTGCCAGCTAAAATTTTTAAAATATTTTATTTAAGCCCATGTGCATATGTTATCAAAAAATATATAAGCCAAAGCATATAAGCTGTAACTTTTTAGGAAAGAAATATCCCAATTGTTTCACGCCTACCTTACTTCCGTTTATAAACCAAATAATGCCTCTGCAAATATTTTTCTTATGTTGACTAATATTCGACTTTCTTATGGAGATCAAAATATTTTATTCATCATACGAGGTTCTCAGCCCATTGAATACATCCAAAATTTCATTTTTGGTGAACAAAATCGACATATTTGACACCGGCAGCGCAAATAACATGGCACAAAATTCAACAAGACTACTTTTAAACTTGCTTTCAAACATTTACAACGATGACTTCTAGCTGTCACGCTTGTAGATACGCTGCTCATCACGTCCTTTTATTATGTATTTAAGCAGGTTTTTTTTTGTTTTCTTTTTCCTCGAAAGATAAGAAGTTTTCTATTTACAGAAATTTTTATTCGGAGTTTTTCATTTTTTTGTGCTTTTTCTTTATGTTTGTTCAGAAAAAGTTTTTTTTTTTTTCAGTTTACATCTAAGAAAGTATATTTTAAATTGTACTCTTTCGGAATATTTTATTCTTAAGAGTTCTTTTTATAGTTACGAGAATATTTGAGTAAGTGTCAATTTTTCCTTTTGACAAAGACACACAAACGTTCTTTTATCTCCTTATTAATAGAATAAAAAATATAATTAAAATAAAATAAATTATGCTATTTTTATAACAACAATGTTTTATGGAATTTATTTGAGGCTTTCGATGCTCTGTTTTATTTTATTAAAAGTTGTAACTTACAAAAAATCGAAATTAAATATATTTACACCTGATAAATAAATTCAAAAATAATACTTTCATTGGTTGCCTTACTCTAAATTCTTTGGAACAATCTCGTTGTAAGTTGACGTTATCACTCAAGAAAATCACAGAATCAATTCTGAAATTGTGAATTATCACCATGCTGGTAAAATCTGAATACATTACATTGAATAAAATAAAATGTTAATAGATTGTTACGATGTTCAGTCACAGTTAAAAATTTTGTTTGGTCGGAATAAAAATAAAGAATCAATTGCCTATATAATATAGTTCTGTAATATCCAATTGGCAGAAATAAACAACAAAATCATAATGCAATTTATAAAACACTTGATTTGTATACAACGCATACTATAAAATCCAAAACAATGGTGAGATTCGGAATTTGGTCAAAATTATTTAAAAGCTTTTACTTTCGTTCTCGGCAGAGTAAAATATTTGCTGCTTTGATTGCCTTCTTTCAATCTTATAATGGAAACAAAAACATAAGCAAATATTCAGAAAATTTTGTTAACAATATACGACTAACCGCAATACGTATTTATTGTTCATAATTATAATAATAGGAATTTTATTACATTCAAATATTTATAATTACTTTTATTTGCTGTATATCTTGTAATGTAATCAAATGTTTGATATTATACAACATATTAAAATAAATCAAAATCTTTTCAATACTTATTGAATAAAAGATTATTTGCTATTAATTTTGCATATCTATGAATAGATGAGCTTCAAATTGTGAATTGATTTGTGAATCAGAAAAGCTTCTTTCAGTAGAGCTTATTTTAACAATGACAAAATTTTAGCAAAAAAGAATATACTTTTAATATTTTAAAATATTTCATTTATTACTATTTTTCATAAAGTTGTATAAATTATTGTTAGATTTTTTTAACATCAATATACCAGTTACGGTAATATCATAGCTTTTAAGAGTATGAAAATACATTTACACAAGAAAAAGGTGTAATTAATAATCAAAATTTTTGACTTAGTGTATATTTACATTCATTAATCTTTAAGTTCTTTAAACATATTAGTTTAAAGTCTTTAAGCATTTTATCCTCATCACACTTTACATCAATATTCACTTCATATTTTGTTCCTTTTCAGTATTTATAGAAATTCACGTAAAAATTAGTATCATTTGTTATAAAATAATGCATTTGTCTTTGTAAAAACTCAAAAATCAAAAGCGAATATTCTTTGTCTTCTAAGTTCAGTGGTTCACATCATGGTTTCTTGGTTTAAATTCAAATATACTCAAAATTATTTGAATCAACAAGTCATCAGAATAAATTTGATCAAACAATCTATTACTCAATAAAACTCTTTTAAAATATACTTTATTAATATCAGCAAAATTTTCCTGTCGAGTTCAGCCTCATCATATCTCATGGAATACGATATAAAAAATATTTCTTGTTATTTTTAATGACTCTAATTTACATGACCTGCAGAATGTTAGCATATTGTTAGTCTTCGAAACAATCAGCATCGGCTTTCAGTATCTTCGGTTAATGGGTCCCCAGTTGTACAATCTCCTTGCGGTAAAATTTGGGGAGGTTTGACGTAAAAAACTCCATGAATGCTTGGCGCAAGTCTGTTTTCTTGGTGAAGGATTTTCCCTGAAGTTGACTGTCCAGGGAATGAAAGAAATGGAAATTTGATAATGCAAAGTCAGGTGAGCACAAAAAAGGGCATAAAGTCACCCAAACAAGTTACTATATGGTATTCCTGGACACTCGCGCGATATGCGGTCTCGCGTTGTCTTCCAAGAACTTTACACCCTTGCGATTGACCAGTTCTTTCTTCTTTTGATGAAGTAGCCACTGTTACACACGCTTCAACAGCGGCTAGTATTGGTCCGCAGTGAAAGTTTGACTCTTTCTTCCAATACTAAAGAAAATGAGTATTCTGAAAAACAATGTAAGCTATTTTTTGTTTATATATGAACTACTTTTCAAAATTAGAAAATCTATTTCTTTGAAAAAAATATAAAATAAGATGAAAAAAATTATAAAATTAGAAATAGATTTTAATGAAAAAAAGAACAAAATTTTAATTTATCATCTTGACAGTAAACATTTTGTCTCTTGATAAAAAAAATAATTTAAAAAATAAACAAACATAACATCATTTAAAGCTAAAACAAGAATAATAGAAATCGCTTGTCATTAACAAGAAACTCTATATTTGCTGAATTATAAAAAGTCGAACATAATCATTTCATTATATTACAGAAATATAATAAAGAAAACTATCTTATAAATTAACATATTCAGTAAACTACAATTGTTTGAATAAGAAAACACATTATGAGTTCAAAACAGATAATCTATGTTAATATTTTGAGGCTACTTTGTTAGGGTGAATATGTTGTTTTTTTAAGAGGTAGATATTACTTCTTTATTTTATTTTAAAATAATCTGGGTAGTAAATTGTAACAGAAATTTCTGGTTTATCTTTTACAGTTAAGCCCCTTAAATAATTATTTTTTCTATTAATTATTAGCAATTAACATAAAATGATACTTCGTCCCTATAATTATACATTCATAGCGTAAATGTTAATTGAAAGCAACCAAGGATTCATACGTAGCAAGATGATCCTTTTAGGATTGAAAAAGTAAGTTTATCTTGACTTGTCAAAATACAGTATTTATAATTTTAAAGTAATCAAGATTTTAAACATTTTACAGTCTTAATTTGCTAATATTGTTTTTACATTAACGATGTTCAGATTATAAAATTAGTCATCCATTATGACAATTAACTTGTTCTGGAAATTTACATATTATAGTAATAGAAAAATTAAAAGTATGAAACTTTGTAACACATTTATTTTTATTCGGTTTACTCTCATAGTGAAGCAGTGCAACACAAATCTTGTTTACAAACATGAAATAATTAAGTTTGGAGAAACTGAAAATGGAGTAATTTATTATGGAAGCAAAATCCAAAGTTAAGAATACACTGAAAATTGCAAATTGCAATAAGTATTATCAATATATATATATATATATATATATATATATATATATATATATATATATATATATATATATATATATATATATATATATATATATATATATATATATATATATATATATATATATATATATATGTATATATATATATATATATATACCCAATAACGCTCATTATATACATGCATGCATAAACCAGGATTACTACTTTCATTATATTTCTAATATACTTGAAAATTAGTTTTTAAAACATTGTAGAACTGGAACAGTTATTGAGTATAGAAAAAGTATAGACTTTTTCTTTCCTTGTATCATATCAACACATTTATTAGAAAAAAGAAATATTCTTGAAAGTAATTTGTTATATAAACTTAACATGAAATAATGTAAATATGATTTATTCATCATAAAAAATGAATGTACTTATATTCATCAAAAAATTCACTTATTCATCGAAATAATGCACTTATTCATTGAAACAATGCACTTATCGCAAAAATGAATAAGTGCATTTATTTTAAAAATGCGTATCATTGGTATCTTTTATGTTTATATGTTTAAATAAATATAGAAGATAATGATTCTCACAAAAATAATTCTGGATGTATTTTGTAAGTTTGAATGAATATTATTATTGGTACTTATTATATACGATGTTTCAATATTGTTACACAGATTTTGGAGGCATTCCTCACGTAATGAAACATAAATAAATTAATGAAATTTAAATAATTTTATAAAATGTGTGTAAATGCGTAAAAAATGAATAGCTCTTGTTTTCAAATTGCACGTAATGTACTACTTTATAAGTTGCCACTTTTATTATTTCCTATTGAATTAAGAATGAAATAATCTTTCAAACAATAACTTTTTTCACGCTTGTTTGACGTTATTTTCGAGGAAGCTCCAGATATCCATCATGGATTATTCAATTAGCATTCTCGTCTGAAACCTGTTGCGTGTGAAGCGCCACCTGACGTTATTTTAGGCAAGGCACGTGAAGCCCGTGTTTTGAGCGCGTTTTACGATCTACTTTTCACCAGAAATAGATTGTGTTACGACGACCAAAACATACAAAAACTTCCTTTCTGTAATATATACTAAGTCGGAATATGCTTCTAGTTTTCTCTTGATTTAAGCATGGATCTTATATGGTAAGAATTCTTTATTTCCATTTTTTATTTTCATTGATCTTATATGGTAATAATTTTTTTATTTTCCCATTAAGAACTTGATTGTTTTAATTTAAAAAACCATGTGTGTTTTTCTATTTACCATGTACGAAAATTATTCAAAAGTAAAGTCTAGATTTTTCGAAAAAATGTTGTTTTTATTTCATAATTATAAATAATTTTCAAGTTTCTTTATTACCACACACACACACACGCAATCCATTTCTTTTATTCTTAATTATTTATACATTATTATCGCTGTTCTTAAGGAGCTCCTAAAGCTACGTTTTCAAACACCATATTTTTTAAGAAATAATCAAAATAAATATAAAATTAAATAAGAAATCTCAATCCTTTACGAATCCTTAATTGAATTTCCCCTTTTGAAGAATGATCACATTTCTACTCGCAAAAATGTATTTGTAGTAGAATATAATTTGATATAAATTCCAAGAAGACAAAGGAAGTTGCATTTTAATATTAAACTATATATAGTATGTGACTTAAAAATGAAACATTGCATGCTAATTTTGTAAAGCATTTTAGCAAGCTTTAGAATTATTCGAATTCATATTTGAATACATTGTATAGATAAAACTTAAATCATTTCCTTTCTAATATTTAAAATTAAATATTAAATTATAATGATTCTAATCTAGATGAAAATTATATTTCTTAAAATATTGTCAGTTTTAAATTTTTATATTAATGAAATCACTTTAAAGAAAAAGAAATTTCTTGTTCCATTAAAAACACATTTATAAAGAAATTATGCTTTTTGACACTCTAAATGAACTGTTCTTGTAAAAAATGCAAAATCAAAAAGTCAAAATCAAATTTACTTGAAGAAACTTTAAGAAAAGTTTTTAAAACGCACATTTTTATAACACGCATAAATCAATATATATGTGTAATATTATAGTATCAATTCATATAATAAAATAAAAAATATTTTAATTTTTTAATAAAGACATTATTATTGAATTTAATATTTTTAAATGCTATTTCATTAGCACAGAAATTTAAAAATTCATTTCTTCCCTTTTATGTTCCCAATAATTTTTATTAAAATCTCAAAAAAATTCTAAATTAAAAGTTTATTCATTAGACTATAGGATTTTTTTACTTGTTAATAAAAACAAAATTGCATAATCGATACTTTCACTTACACTAGCATATTTCAAAAACATAGTTTGAATTAACTTCAGATAGAAATAGTGAGCTACAAAAGCTTTTCCACTTTCATATAAATTTTAATTTGTGTAAATTTTTATTTTAGTTTTTAAGAAAAATTCATAAAATCTTCATTAATTTTATTAATACTCAACTGAATTTTTTTTCTTATTTATATATATATATATATATATATATATATATATATATATATATATATATATATATATATATATATATATATATATATATATATATATATATATATATATATATATATATATATATATATATATATATATATATATATATATATATATATATATATATATATATATATATATATATATATATATATATATATATATATATATATATATATATATATATATATATATATATATATATATATATATATATATATATATATATATATATATATATATATATATATATATATATATATATATATATATATATATATATATATATATATATATATATATATATATATATATATATATATATATATATATATATATTTATATATATATATATATATATATATATATATATATATATATATATATATATATATATATATATATATATATTATATATATATATATATATATATATATTTATATATATATATATATATATATATATATATATATATATATATATATATATATATATATATATATATATATATATATATATATATATATATATATATATATATATATATATATATATATTATATATATATATATATATATATATATATATATATATATATATATATATATATATATATATATATATATATATATATATATATATATATATATATATATATATATATATAGAAGAAAAATGATAAAAAGAAAAAATTCTTATTTCTTTTGATTTTTTAGAAATGTCAAAAAATAAATTGAACATTATTTGAAAATGTCGTACGTTTATTAAAACTTTCATGATTGCAATTATTAACGTAGTGAGACAAATTTCCTAAATTAATTTCCCTGAAACATGCAAAACATTTTAATCAACATAGACTTTATCAAAACTATTTAATAGGACTCATTTCCAATATTTTTTATATTAGATATATCCACTATATTATTACCTTCTAAGAAAACATCCGTGGAAGGAGGTTTAAACCAATTATGTCAAATTAATTTCTTTAAAAATTAACTGAACTGTGTATTATTTATTTTTCACCTATGTAAAATCCTTTTACTATAATAGCTTATTTTCTGATTCGCTGCTTGTTCTACACAAATGTTTTAAAAAAGAAAATAATCACTCATAACATCATTAAATTATTTCGGCCTACATCTCTTCAGAAAGTAATCATTGGAAGCCATCTCACTTAAAGTAATTCCACTGAGGCGAAAGAAAAACTTCAGTTTCTTTTTTTGTTTCAATTTCCGCCTCGTTTCTTGTAATATTATTATCGAAAATTGCACATTTTGAATTTATTAAATTGAAGAATGTTACTCTCGTAAAATAAATAAGGTTATTATTTTATGAAACAAGGCAGAAAAAATATAAATTAAATCAAATGAGCATTTAGGAATTTTTTGTTTATAATATACAAATAATTGATTTTGTAGAAATTATTTCTTCCATTTTAATATATATCAGAAATGTACTGAATTTTATACTACGAAACAAAATATACTTTTTAATTTAAAGAAATAGAATAAGCATTTTATATTACATAAGAAACTAATTCCTACAATGGGATGAATATTTAAAAGAAAATCACATATAATTTAATTCAAAGGATGACATTAAATTAAAGAAATATATAAATTTGAAGATATTTATTAATGATATCTATGTATTTTTATTGTTGGTGATTGTATTTTTTTAATTATGTAATATAATTAGATAAAAGTAAAGAATAAACATCATGCATAAATACAATCAATCACATGAATTAGATTTTCTTTTTTTCACCATAACTATGCTATTTTTTACAATAAAATTTATAATTTTATAAATGGCAATTTTATAGTCTATTATTATTAGAGAAAATTAGTTAAAATATGTCAATTTGTAAAAAAAACTTATTATTGGATATAAATAAAGAGCCATTCGGGAAATTTAGAATTTAATAAAGTCTCAGATTTGTATCCATCTTAGAATAAAAGATTTTGGAAAATATTGTTTCCAGAATTGTATTGGAAAATATTGTTTATTAGAAATTGAAAGAATATAATGAATTTCGTTACTGATAGTTTTACAATTTGATATACATCATTTAAATTTCTTATGAAAACAATGAAATATTAACTATGTAACCAAATTAGTGTTGTTTTCAATGTCCTATATAAATAAAATAGCTTCATTTCAATCTGTAATTTTATTAATGAAACACATTGAAATGGACTAGCTGAATAAATTAATATGTGACAATATACACTTAGGTTTATTTTAAGAATTCTTTTTTATGTATTTTTTTTAAATTTTAAAACTGATTTTTAATATTTTAAATTTTGAATTGATTTTTATTTACCTATTCTTCTCAAATTTTTTTTCATTTAATAAGAGATAACTGAAATTTTATCAATCTTATTATGAGTTTTTTTTTACATTTTTGTTACTCGCATTTTTAACGATACATGACACCCTCTATACGAAAAAAACTGATGATGTGGCCAGGGCAGTACTCTATGCCTTTGGTCCCATATGGCTTGTCTTTTTTTTTTCTTTTTGTACATGTCTCTCGACAACAACAACAACTAATTTCTAGCACAATCGAAACGAAATTTTGTGTTAATGTTACTTTGGCAGATACATGTTTCGTCAACTTTAACATTACTACATATCAATGAATTTAATTCTACATACCAAAGAGGAAGAAAAATACACTAAACCGTAAACTTTTTCTAATGCATTTGTTCCAAAAATGCCAGCATCATTTCCCTCTGCTTGAAAAATTCCAAAAACATTTTTCTAGCAATCAAAGAGTAATATGGAAAAAAAAACAATCACCGCACCGTATTAATAGTGAAATATTATTATATTATTTATTTAATAGTGCAATTCTAAGGAAAAGTAAAAGAAAAGCGTCCTCATATCTATCCATGCAAAAGCTTTGTCGTCACTATGATGTGCCAGCTTACTTGTCTGCAATCGCAATTGGTTGTGAATTACGATACACATTATTCCTCCATCTAAGATACATCTTTCATAATGTGCTGTGGAAACTAAAGAACACCACTTTAAAGTGACATTTCTTGCTACTATTACGAACATCTTCTAAACCTTTTTATGCTAGAAGATTTAAGTCTTTTGGTAATCCTAAGAAATCCGATGAAACACGCCTTCATGAAGTTTTCAAGTAAAAATTTGAGCACCAAAATTAATATCTAAAGTCGAAATTTATGATTAAGAAAAAAAATAATTCTGTAAAATACTGATTTCTATACATATTTTAAGGAATATATTTTGCTAAAAAAGTGAACTTTCTTCTATTTTTAGTTTGTTATTCTGTATATTCATTTATATTTTCTTTGTGGCTCAATTGTTAATGTAATAGCATAAATTCGATAAACTATGCACTCACTGAATTTTTTTAACGGTATCGTTACAAAAAAGAACAATTATATTGTAATTAATAATAAACAGTTTTTATATTTGTGAAGAAATTCTTGAGAAAAAATATTTTAATAAAGTATCGAAAAAAAATTATAAAATAACATAAACGAGGTAAATAGATTGCACATTTTTACATTAATAAATTCAATTATTCGATGTAAAATTAATAAACAATGATACAAGTATTGAGTATTTCTTAAAAAATAAATTATTTTGTGGTAAATATCATTTAATTTTGTAAATTAAAGTATTTTGTTGTGTATTTATTTCTTGTTGAAGGGATTATAAGATTTTAACGAAATCTTGTAATCGATTTATTTTATTTTCAAAACAATGCGTCAAGCAGTAATTTATAATCATCTAAATAGTCTCCAAAGTGTATTCCTCTTAATCTGATAAAAACAGATCTGGGGAAAACTCTGTCAAAAGACATATCCGCAATGTTTACGTTGCGGTCGGTAAAAGTTTATCGAAGTCTCCATTATGATAACTTGATTATTATTTTAGCTAATTCAATTAGAATAATTGCCTCACTAACTTTTGTCAGAATGATTCGGTGAAGTTTTCTATGAGTAAACGCATTGTCTTTACTAATAATTATAGTTTGATGGAGACACAAAAGGAGGAGGGACAAATTGCTAACTAGACTATATTTTAAAATAGTACACACATCTAAAATATCTATAATTCATTTGATATGGATGTGATGAAACCATCGAATATGTTGATTTCGTTGGATTATTTTAAATTATAAATTGCCAATATACTGACAAATTGCAATAAGATTTTTTAATAATGAATGTAATAAAATTATAAATTTATATTATATATTATCTTCTTTTGGGTAATTTGATAATTTATGTTCTGATTTATATATTAAATAGACTATCAACATAATTCTCAAACAATGAAGTATTTGGTATTTATGAAAGAAAATTACTATTAACTTTGGTTTGTCCCTCTGTTTTCACTTAAAACTTTAATTGTCAGCTACTTCAAAATTTGTTGTTAAATTAAAAGTATGTAGAAAATAAAATGGAAATAATTAGTTGTCAGACATTATCTCATAAAGATACTCATATATTGTTATCCTGAATACTCAGTCAGTCCTCAAATAAATACTATTTTCAGTACTTAATTATTATCCCATCGACCACACAGTTCTGTGGAAAAATAAATGTCGTTTAATGATGCAATGTAGTACCATATAAATTACAAATAAAATTTCATCTATTAGTTACAATGAAGATATATACAAACAGGTCCACCTTTTCACCACATTTTTGAAAAAAAATACAAAAGTTTGCAAAATATGACGATATATTTTTCTGGCAAAAACAAGGTCGAGGGAATAATACATATGCACTCTATTTTCAATCATTTCAGACCCCATACTTTAATTCTAATTGATCTAACTGATCATACAAACAAACACAATCACTTCAATCCCATGCACGAATATTATGTTATTTTAAATTTCTAAGGAGAACCGTTTTAAATATGTACCCTAAAATTTAATAGGAATCTCAAGTTTTTGTGCTGCATTTTATTGGTTGTTTGGTCATTTGTTCGTAAAAAGTTAAAATTATTCGATTACATATTGCACATATCTTTGCAATCCCTAAAAGTAGAATGCTTTTAGAAAAGCGTTTAAGAAAAATTATTGCTTAAAACATTAAAAAATTTAAAAGTTATAATTTATCATTCTTATCAGCATACAAAATTCCATTGTATAGTTACCATCCATATAATATAATATAATCCATATAATATGTTAGGATTGTCTCCACATCAGTGTGAGTTTGATTATATACATCAAAGATTTAGAAACTTTTAAAGATTCTTTTGAATGTTTCTTCTAATACAATTTTTAATATAGATTTTGATTAAAGATTTTTTTGACAGTAAAAGTAGAAGTTAGCAACTAAATTACAGAATATGGATTTCAAAATTGCAATCAATGTAATCTTAGACCCTGTGAATAATTTGTTCATGTATATTAATTTGAAAACATCTATGAAATCACTTACATTTTTATAGAATAATATTGTTTATGTTATCTTATTTTTGTTTTCGAATTTTTTAATATATTAATGATATTATATTTCTAATCTAAAACTTTTCCAGGATTAATTATTTTAAGTTGTGTCAGGAGAAATTTATTAAGAGAAATGTTTTATAATTTATTTAAAGAAAATGAATACCGATATTACCAGGCTTCTGAATGGATTCTTTCTATAATTTTTTTTTCACGCGAATCTTCTAAAAAAACTGTATTCCCAATAATAATTGCATCATAAAACCTCCATAATGTGTGAGGACACTTCTAACTTATAGATAAAAACAAAAAATAAATGATAACCCCAATCTCTCTTTTTCAATAATTTCATTTTTTAAGACTTTTTTCTTCACAACAGTTTTCTTTGAGTACTGTTTTATAGTATCAAATGTACCATCTCACAGTTTTCTTATAGTTAAAATTTCAATATAGGACACGTTTTTAAGAATTATCTTGAATAAAGCAAAGTTTAAACAATATATCAATACAATTTTTTATTACTTCTATTACTATATCATAGTCACATTATGTATTGTCATAAAATGCTGGTAAGTCAATATTCACATATAAATTTATAATTATACTTGACTACATTTTTTAAAAAATATTTATTTATTTGTATTTTACAATCACAAGAATGTGTTTTCACAAGAGTATATGACAAAATAAGTGTTTCCCATTTTAACTATTTAATAAATTGAAAATATTCAAATCCTTAATAACAAGAAAAAAATTACTCGATTTTTTAATGTTATATAATAATGATAATAATAATGTTCGATATGTTCATAATGAAATTTCATAGTATTATAAATATTTGGTAAAAGTATTTGTTTTATCAATTTGTATACTGATAATGTGAATAATAGAGTATATCAAATATTTAAAAACAACCTTTAACATGTTATGCTATAAATAATAACACTTTATCTTCATCCAGGAAAAATAGTAACATTTTAATAAAAGTGGCAAATGATATTAAAAGCATGCCTGTACGATTTTAAAAGTATGTTAACTCTAATTCCAAAGAATTAAAAATTTATTAAAATACCAACATATTTTAGAATTAAAATTAATTCAACCATTTTAATCCTTATTTTTATAACATTCAAGTATGAATAATATCATGTCTCATATTTTTGAATAAAAAAGAACTATGCATATTCAATTTCATTTAAATTTGTTTTCCTTAGAGATGTTTAAAATTTAAATAGATTTTACAACAAATAAATATGCATGAATACATTATTCTGTTCCAAACTCTTCATTTTGATGTATAAACAAATATAGTTTGTTTATTCTCAAATACTTCCTTATTCGTTATAAATTTCTATAAACTGAATGAAATTGCTCAAAATCGAAATATCTCAACTTTAACGCATACCTAACACGACTGACACTTTCTTGAATATTTAATGTATCTACGAGCAATATTTTCAGAGAGTTAAGATTTTTAAACATAATTAGCTTCACATAAAAGTACTTTTTTGAAATTTTAATGATAAATTGTTAATTTCATTACAGAATTTATAACTCTAGGTTTCGAGTTATTACGTTAATATTTTTCTATCATGCATATCCATCAAAAGAACAATATTGGTATTTGTCACAAATTTTTAAGAGATTTCAAATTTTAGAAAATTATTGCTCATGCTTTCATCCTTATTTCAAACTAATAATGTTGAAGATCAGATACTTACCATTATATCATACAGTATTTCCTTATGTAACCATAATATATTTTATTTTGTAATTGAACCTTTAAGTATATGTAGCTTAACCAGAGTGTGCGTATGACTTATCCACATTCAATTTCATATATATTTTGGGGTAATTAAATAAAAATCATCTGAAAGCGTTTGCAATTTACCGCTGAAAATTAATTAAATCTCTGAGATTTGAAAGAAGTAGATAGCATAAATTGCAACAGCTGCTGACTAACGACAGTAACATGCTTAACATAATTAACACCTTCGTGTTTCAAGAAATATCTGTGCAATGATGGTCCGCAAAATTCATTCAAGAATTTTCTTTCTGTTTTCACCACAAAATTCAGAGTTTAGGCATGCATTTCAGTTAAAATATTCGCTTTCATTTCGGAAAAATGAATTTTGTAACAACAGCTTCTAAGCACAAATGTACATTGAAAGGAATAAACTAGCATAAGATTTCTGGAAAAAGGATCATTTAGAAGATGACAAATATGAAATATTACCTCAATGAGAATCTGTGTTGTATAATGAGAAAAATTTCAATTTAAAATGAGTTGTGTATTTTTAGTTTATACTTTTTCACGCAAGTTTTCTTGAAACTATAATAATTTACCATAGGAAGGAAAATAGTTTTACCATAGAAAAAATGTAAAATGAAAATACATTATTTTTTCCAGGCATACATTAAACTGTAAATCGGAAACAAACATTAAATTTTCATCCGTGTCACATAACGATTGTTTTATGTTCATAAATATGCAAAATAACTACCTTGTTCAAAATGAAAAAATTTAAAAACATTTTTATTTCTGAGAAAATGTTTGGAAAAAATTGGTTTTTTTTATGCAGTCTTCATACATAAAAAAAATTATGATTTTTGAAAAAATTGTGATTCTGATTCTGCTTTAAATAATCTGTTAAATGTCGTTAAAATATTAGCGCATTTTTGCATTGTGTTGGCACAAACTTCAGAGCTCAAAGGTTTATCTTAGAGCTCGTCAAATGTTTCATTAATATAAGTATTTACATATAAAGATTTTTTTAAAGTAAGTAGCATTAACAAAACACCAAAAAAGTATAAAAAATTAGAGTATAAACAGTATGAAGAAATGAATTATTCCGCTTTGGTGTTTGTTTCTTCTTTCTCTTCAATTTCATCCCATCATTTTTGTTAATTATTGATAATATTGCAATACTTAAAAAAATTGAACAAAAAAGTTATAGTTAAACTAAAGGTAATTTATGTGGATATTGTAAATCCAACAAATGTTTTACCTTTAAAATTTGGCATTATGCAACGTCCCATAACTTTTTAAAACTTAAATAGTTTAAATAATGAATTTATGTAAAACCATTTGACATTTGTTGTGTTGTTGTTGCTAATGACACTTGGGCAAGCCAAGCTCGCAATGCCTTGGCTATGCGAATTTAAGTCAATTGGGAGCGTCTTTCGTTTAAACAGAGCACCATAAAAGTGAAAGTACGACCTTTGCTCTTCAAATCCTCCGACAGATGGCAGCACCAGAGCATTTATTTCCTTAATTTTGACATTGATCTGAAGGGGGAGTACATTTTTCCAAACCATTGCACCCATGGTAACTGCTCAACGACCGATCAGAGGACTTTCGATTCCACAGATTTAACGAGCAAGTATATCGCATGTACTTGGTGGGTCTTTGGCAGCATTGGGAATCGAACCCTAACCTTCCGGATGGAAAGCCGATACCCTAACCACTAGGCTAACACCGCCCCATGTAGGGTCGGAGAGTAGCGTCACTGAGAGAGCAAACGTGCGTTTTAACAGCTCCTTCATTTGGATCTTAAAAGGCGGTTATTTTTACCTTTGTGCTTCGTGAACAATATATTCGGGTAAATCTCGACAAGACCAACAACAGGATATCATTTTTATAAGTGTGAGTTTAGTAGTAATTTAATAATAAATTTTTTAAAAATAACGCGTGCAAGAAATTAGGCGAAATCGACCAAGTTCAAGCGAGAAACCTGTTCCTGCCGTCGGCACTTCACTGACCTACGGTAAATCACTCCTTTTCTACCGGAGCACGGACAACCCTTTTGCGGCTAGGCTTAGGAGACATTCCGTGAAGTAGATCGACGACAGATTGGTGAGTAGATAAAATTCGTGATCCACAACTGAACTACCTACATTTGAACGAAACGAGATAGACCTCAATACCCAGCATTGTCCAGCTCAATATAGATGCACCAGTGATCAACCGGCCATGAATATCTCTCCCAAGACCATGGATAACTACCAACATTAGTTTGAAAATGAACGTTTCAAGTTTGCTAGAGGAGTTGGAAACAATAATTTCAGCCAAAACGCCGGGGGATAAGTTCCACCTCCCTAGCAACAAAAGAACCGAAGCTTATAACATCATAAGCCAACTAAGAGAAAGCTTGAAAAAGCCGGTGGCTGTAGAGGAAAATCAAAGCCTAGCAGCTCTAACAGCAAAAGTCGAACAAATCAATGTTAGCCTCAATGTCATAAAACAAGTGCAAAACCAAAGAAAAATAACCTACAGTGAAGCCCTAAAGAAGCGTATTGACGAGGAAGCAAAGACTACCATCATTGCTAAGCCACCTGATGACAAGAATAACAAGAATATAGAGGCCCTCAGGAGCAATCTCCTAAACATTAGTAGTGAGATATGCCCGAAGAGAGGTATTTGGGGAAGACGAGCAGCAAAGATCCAATGCTGCTCAGAGAAGGCAAAGCAAAAACTAAAAGAACAATTAATCACCCATCAAATCAATATTGAAGAGCCAGCTATAAAGCTCAGAAGACTGATAATACTAAATGCTCCGAATACAGTCAACGAAGACAATATCAAAAAGTTAATTCTAAGCAATACCCCAGATATCCATCCAGATGCTGAAATAAAAATCACAGAAATTAAGTCACACAGAGAAAACGAAAACCTGCAGCACCTAGTAATAGAAGTAGATAAGGCTACAGGGCATATACTTCTAAAGCTAAGGTCAATACACCTTAGCTTCCACCAGTCATACGTAAGACCATACAGAAATATTAAAAGATGCTACAACTGTCATGCGTATGGCCATCTTAGTAAAGACTGTAAATACAGGAGAACTTGCGGCAAGTGCAGCCACAGTCACAAAGAGGAGGAATGCCAAGCAAACTTCCAAGAGTGCATAAACTGCTTAGTGGCTAACAGAGATGGGGCTAGATTTAGAACAAACCATACAGCGTTCTCAACCGGATGCCCGGTGTACCGTGCCCAACTCCACTAAAGACTAGAACAGGATGAGCCAAAACACTAGTACATCAAACGAAAGCGTCCAACAGAGCAACGCACTAACAGAGGCTGACCATAGCAAGAACTTGGGCACAACTATTTTACAGATCAAATTAATGAGGTTAAGTGCTCCTACCGATCAGCTGCAAGTCATTGCCAATACCCAGAAAGTAGATTTATTTATCATACAGGAGCCACATCTCAACAAAAGCAGCAGAATCCTAGACATTCCTTGTGCCTGGAGATATTGGTTATCCAAAAACGGCAAAGCCGGAGTTATAGTAACTAATAGCATAGATGCCGTTGTACTTGACCAGCAAGAATCGACAGTTGCAGTCAATATTATGATCAATCAGAAACCATTAACCATAATTTCTGCCTATAGTCCACCGTTCAACCATAGACGGAGATTAAGGCAGGAAACACAAAGCACAATCGAAGACACCCTAAGGGACTTAGAGTATTTCCAAAGCAAATTAGGAGGAGAGAACTATCTTATCGGAGCAGACCTCAACGCACATCATATCCTATGGGGCTACAGGAATAATGATAGTAGGGGGGGGGAACTACTTGACCACATCACTGCTAGCAATCTTCACCTACTAAACACTATTGGAGCCCCACCTACTTACTTAACATCCACACAAGAAGGTTGGCCAGACCTAACGTTAGCTTCTAATTCACAGCTAGCAATGGATTGTACCTGGGAGGTTCTGGACAATGAATTTCTAAGCGACCACCGCTATATTCAGGTCAAAATGGGAAATTCACCTGATAAACCAGAACTAACTAGATTTAAAACTAAGTTCGGTAACCACCAGCGACTGCTTAATCGCCTGACTCCACTGGTACCAGACCTAGTCAATAAATTGAACAATTGTCAAACCAAAGAGCAACTGGACGTCATCACAGTCGATCTACAAGACACCATCGTAGAATGTTGCAAAAAAGCCTACAAAAGTGTCAAGCATAAATTCAATATCATGCCCAACTGGTAGACAACTAACCGCGAGCATAAGAAGAAAAAGCTAAACACACAAAGAAGGAAGGCTCAGCAAGCAAGCAGTGATTGCAAGCTAAAACTCTTGGCTGACTATAAGAAAGACAAAGCTCACCTGGTCAAAGAGGTAAGACAAGCGAAAAGAGCCTGTTGGAGAGAAATATGCTCAGAAGCTACTAACACATATGGAAAGATTTACAAATCTACCTTCAGGAGCACAGAGCCCCCAAGTAGCCTTTTCAGCACCAACAAACTAACTGGAAACGCAGTGAACTTTGCGACCCAAATTCTTCAAGAGCTATTCCCACTGCAACCACAGAGTAACAACCAGTACACGTATGAGGACGTAAATCCAGAACCTGAATTAAATGAAGGTGAAATTAGGAGACTAATTTCCTCATTCCGGAATGGTAAAGCACCGGGTCTGGATGGAATAGATAATATCATTCTCAAACAGATCAACAAGCATGTCCCAGAGTTGCTCACCACCTTTTTACAAACCTGCTGGAAGCTAAGCTACTTCCCGAGAAGCTTGAAGACTGGCGTTATAATACTATTCCATAAAGAGGGCAAGGATAAATTCCAAGTGAGCTCATATAGTCCCATTACCCTACTACCAACTTTGGGGAAAGTCTTAGAGAAGCTCACAACGACAAGACTCACCTACTACCTAGAATCTAATAACCTCATGCATAGCGCCCAGTATGGTTTCAGGCAGGGAAAATCCGTTGAAGATGCCCTCAGGAATCTCATGTTGAACATACAAAATGCAAAATCAAACTCTAAGCACTGCTCGATTGTCTCAATTGATATTAAAGGGGCATTTGATTCGGCTCCACACGAATCCATTAGACAAGCGCTTGCAGGGAAAAATTGTCCAGCCAAAATAAGAAACAGCCTGTTCAGCAACTTAGAAGACAGAATAGTAGCCATTAATACTAACCAGGGACTAGTCCAGCACAAACAACAAATTGGTTGTCCACAAGGCTCATGCAGTGGTCCGATAATGTGGAACCTACTAGCTGACGAACCACTGCAACTGGACTGGTCAGCAGTGGGGAAATAGACCCAAAGTCCAGCGTTACCCTGCAAGCATTTGCTGATGATTTTACATTTTTAGTTGCGGCAAGTAGCGAAAGAAAATTGGGAGCAGTTGAAACTGAAGCCCTTAAACTCTTCAGGCAATGGACCGAGAAACATCAACTGAGAATCTCCGTAGAAAAGTCAAACTACCTACTACTCACGAAATTACAGTGCGGCCCACAAATACACTGGGATAGCCAAAAAGTCAGAAGATCCAAAACCATGAAAATTACTAGCGGCCGTATTCACCAACCATAGTTAACGCACAGTTGAGGGTAAAGGGCGAGTTAAATCCTAAAACGTTATTCACCATCGCCAAAAGAGCGAGTAACATGCCAATTTTTTACTCATGAGTAACTCCTCGATTTCGCAGTGTTAAGTGCGAGTAAGTTCCTGTAGTAAACAAAAATAATGGCGGACGTGAATGAACGGTTTTATGAATTTGACGTTGAAGACTTAGAAAATTTGGAGTTTATTGAAAGAAGATCAAGAAATATTGTTAAAAATAGACAAAATGACTTAGAAGATTTAGATAATGTCGATTTTCGAAGTAGATATAGACTGAATAAGAACACTGTGGAAACTTTAACTGAGTGCTTAAGTCCGAAACTGGAATCCCGTAGTACGCGAAATCAGGCTTTAACACCGACAGAAAAAATATTAATCGCTTTGAGATTTTTGCCACAGGAAATCAACAGTTAAGCATCGGAGATTTAATCCGATGCAGCCAATCTTTGTGAGTCGTGCAGTGACTGATGTCGCAAGAAGCTTGGCTGAATTACGCCCGCAGTACATTTATTTACCTGAGAATGAAGATCAACGAAGAGAAGTAATAAATTAACTGCACATATAATAACCTAAAAGCGAAAATATGCATTAGGAAAGGCTTATAATATGTAGAACAAAACAAATATTGGGTCTTTGTGTAGGTTTGAAAACATAATTTTTCTGATAAAAAAGATGTATACATTTTTTATGAAAATATTTCTGACTGTCATAAGTTACAAAAAGTTGTATATTTTCCTTTTATGGGTGTTAGTAATCTTATATTTTATCTGCTTTAGACTAATCTCTGTTATTCTTTGGTGAAGTATCAATAATAACATATCATTTATGTACTCATTATAAAAGTTAATTGTTTTGTATCTTGTGTATTTTTAGAAATTTTCGAATAATGAAGTTAATATTAGAACTCAGTATTGCATTGCATATATAAGTTCATGCATGTGTATTGAATCTAATGCTGCTATTCACAAACAATGCATGATAATCATAGAATTACATAATCTGTTCCAAATTTTTAAAATTCTCTTCTGCTTGAAAAACATTAAATTAATGATATTATTTTTAATACAGTTATTATTTATTTTGGGGGACTTATAGAGATCATTGTCTCAAAATTGTAAAAAAAAAAATTGCAATAAAATATTAATTTTTTTATAAGAAAACCTTTGTTTGGAATAAATTTATTACAGGCTGTTGCAATCCCTAAATAATGAAGTCTAACAATTTTAAAAATGTCAAAATCAAATAAATGGTACAGAGAGAAAATTCACTTCTACAATCAAGGAAAAAAAAAAAAAAGAATGTGTAAATGCATCTGCTTAATTGCAGAAAAAAATTTGGTGAAATCCTTGCTATCTGCCTGTCGATAAGTTGTAAGCTGGTTTATTAGTTAAGAAAGTTCCCTTGTACTTGTGCAACAAAATGTGATTGTACACATGCTCTAAATTTGTTTTGTATGCTAGTAAACTTAAAAGCATTTGATTAATAATGTGCTTTGCTCTTGATTATTCTGTACTTATTAGTGAAAGTAGAAATTAAGCCAAACCCAGGCTATCAGAATTTTACCAAAATTATTAATCGTATAGGATTACTGAATGGTGTTATGTCATAATGTGTTGACAATTAAGCAATTGAAACAGCTAATTTTCTTTAAGAATTGACTTGCAATTTTGTTTGCTTTTATTTTGTGCTTACCTGAACAGAAAACTACCAATTACTTTTGTTAACCATTCATTACATTGTTGTAGATATTACTACAGTTGAAAGTATTAGTAATAAAGCAGATAAAAACATTAAGGCTACATTAATAGCTTTATTGAATTAATTTTATATTATCAGCATGAATTTAAAAATGTTTTGTTTTTAACAGGTTAGCACAAACTTCTATAGATTGTGTGGATTTCCAGTGTCATTGGTGCACTAGATTATGCGCACATTGAACTCCAAAGCCCTGGCGGAGAATATTGGAGAGATATTTAGGTGCCGCAAAGGTTTTCAGCCTTAATGTTCAAACATTAGCGATGCTTGGACCTATTTATCAGAAATATTGTAGTCTGATGGCCTGGCAGTACTCATGATAGTACTGTATTTGACAATTCATACCTAAAGGGCACACTTGGAAACAGAAATTGCCCTTTAGGTATCATGTTTTAGGAGATAATGGGTATCCACTACGACCATACCTGATGGCGCCATTTCTACATCCTAATACAGATAGGCAAAAAAGGTAAATTTAGCTTCTAAATTCGTTTTCATATTTTGCTCAATGTAACAATGTTATGTAATTGAGAAATATTATAGGAACATTTACTGCTACACAATTACTAAAACTGTGTAAAGAATATAATTTAAACTATTCAATAGAAAAATTTATTTATTTATTGTAATTTTCAACTATTGAAAAAATAATCATTAAACTAATTGTATAATCATTAAACAATGTATTAATAAATTTACAAGCATTTTAAAAACTTAGAGTTATCAATTTTTTCATTTAGTTTACTAGTAAACATAATTATTTAGAATATTGTGATTCTTTTCTAATTGCTGTATTCCACACTCTCCTTTCAAACTAAAAATAAATCTTCAAATGTGTCAATATAACAAAAAAAGAATTGTTGTCAAATAGTAAATATTTATTTTCTTATTAATAGGTATAATACAGCTCATATTCTGGGAAGAAATGTTGTTGGCGTCAGTAATGTTTGGAAAGCGAAGATTTCCGTGTGTTTCACTCCCTTTGCACT
Organism: Latrodectus elegans; assembly: GCA_030067965.1. Classification (NCBI taxonomy): domain Eukaryota; kingdom Metazoa; phylum Arthropoda; class Arachnida; order Araneae; family Theridiidae; genus Latrodectus; species Latrodectus elegans. The sequence continues at coordinate 91,531,614 of CM057820.1, read as the reverse complement.
GTAGTTTATCAACAGCTCAAACAATTATTGTAGCCACTGCTGTACTCCACAACATTTCATTAACATTGGGTGATGAGTTTTCTGAAACTGAAATTACCTATCATGATGATGGTATGAATTGCATGGATCATGAACGTGCTGGTATCTCAAAAAGAAATGCAATTGTGGACACATATTTTTAATTTGTACATAAATTGTTTTAATAAGTTATATACACATTTACTAATTGCATATTGATTGAATCAATATAAAAATTAAATGCAACCTATTACTTTTATTTCATTGTTGACTGTAAATATTATTAATTTTATACAATAATATTGATTTTCATAATATAACTTCATTCCTTAACATTAAACCATATTTATTTTATAAAATGCTAATTTCTTAAAGTTTGTCTTTATGATGTATTTTTTCTTTAGGTAAATTTAAAAATTTGTTGCTTTTGAGACTGTGACATCTTGTTCTTTTATGCCATAATTTTGTCAATGGCTAACACATAAACAATAAAGATAATAAAAAAATTTTCCTACATTATTTTTTGATTCAAATTTCTTGAATAAATTTATATTACTATTATATCTAAATTTAAGCTAATTTTTTAACACTGGTTTGCACATTCTTTAACATAATTTTTGAATAAACTAATGACTTTATATATTTAATTATGCACTTAAATTTTTTACAACTACACTTTTCAGACAGAAAAAATTTTTTCAACTTCTATTTTATAAAATAATTATAACACCTGTAAATTTTATTTAAGAACAAACAATGCCTTTTGAATTTAACATTTGCTAATGCTGTGCTCTGTAAAAAGACAATTTTTTTTCATGCAATGAAATGAAACTAATAAGTAAAATAAGATGAAATTTTATTTACAATGTAACACCACATAAACATCTAATAAATAAACAATATTTATTGTTTACTTATTAGATGTTCATAATATGCAACTTTTATAATTTGCCTTTATTTCTGATTTTAGTGCTTCAACTTTCAATTCATGTTCAATTTTCTGTCTTTTAACATTTAATTCATGAATTTCTTCTTTTCTTCTTCTTTCCATTTCAATGTCTTTCATGAGCTGCATGCATCTCATTTTTTATGCTGCATATTTGCTTCATGCTCTGATTCCAAAATGTTCCTTCGCTGCCTCTGCGCCTCTGAAATCTCTTTGCCACAGCTTCAGAAGCATTAGGCCTTCGCTTTAAACCTTTTTTTCTTAAAGGGTGTTTCAGATGGAGTTTTAATGTTTTGATTATCCTCTGTTGAAAATTCCAGAGGTGCAACTGTTTCTGGTACAATCTGAAAAAATATGAAATAAATAACACACAAGTAATAATAATATGTATGAGATAAAAGTATCTATGCTTCAGCTTGCTAGGTAAGCATTCTTTAGTTGTAAATGAATTATAATGTTAATTATTTTTAAAAATATTTTTAGCACAAATAAGTACACAGTAATTATGTAAGAAATTAAATTTATATTTTTATATGAAGTTCTTATAGCCATAACAAAGGTATTAATTAAAGACTGTTGGTGATAATAATTATTCACTTTTGGAAGATATCAAGTTAGTCTCAACATACTGAAGATTTGATTTGTGATCCAAAAGGGGCAAGGAAGCATTAAGTAGGTTGCGGTGTTAATATCTTTCAATGAAATGAATTCTAGCACTAAAATGTCAAGCACTTAGGAATCTTATGTTTAAACTTTACTTCTAAATGAAACTCTACTGACTAGCAATTTTAATTTAATGATTCAGCCCAACTTTAGGTTTGATACAGAGAACAATGTCTCTATCTCACAAAGAAACGTTATAAGTTATATATAGCTATTAAGAGAACTGTATTAAAAAGTGGATTCAATATATTTTACTGTGGTTTTCCTATATGTACAGACGCAAAGAGATAACTATTTTATAAGTTATTATTTAATATACATTTATATAAAATAATTCATAAAGTACTTACAATTTCAATATTTGTGTTTTCAACTGAGGAATTCTCTACCTGAGGTTCTGAACACTCCACTACAGTTTCTAAAAGAAAAATCTAAATTTAAATTTCCATCCCTTCATACACACAATATTTTAAAATTGTTTCTTATAAAAGGCATGATTTCTAGTTAAACTGTAAATAGTTTTACTATAATTTATAACACTCATTTATGGAAACAAAATAAATGTATTTTATATTTTACAATACAGATGTATTATAAGACTTTAATTATTAAATTTAAACTTGTAAATAATTGTGACATATGAAATAATTATTATAGCTTTTTTAACAAATAAACATTTTACACAAACATGAAACATTTACTTTACATACATTATTTGTTAATACTAATGTTAATATTTTTGCCCAAATATTTTGTACATATTTTTATAGTTTACATTTAAATTAACAAAATATTAAGTATTTTATTATAGATTCACAATAGATTACATTGAATATATTTATAATTACACACACATGCCATATAATTAAAGTATACATTTAATCAAAGTTTTTTTTTTTTTCAATATATATGTAATATTAAATATAAATAAAATTTTCTTACCTTGACTTGCCGATGTCATTTCTTGATATCTGAAATCCGAATCAAAACCACAATCCAAAGATTCTGTGACCAAACCAATGTCTTGTACACGTTGATCAATTTCATTTGAAATTAATTTGGCTTTTCCATCACCTGTCTTAAAAATTTCTATTCGATCCGCAGCTTTATGTTGCTGGGATAGTTTTTTTAAATTTTTATATTTATCTTTCAATTGGGAGAGTGTCCTTTTATAAACCCCTGCTACCGCATTGAATTCAAGGAATATTTTCTCCCACGCTTTCTTTTTATTTTCATTGCTTATGCAATTAGTTTTACAGTTAATTATGTCACCATATTTATGCACAATATCCAAAGAATATTAATTTCATGTGGGGTGAAATTTAATCGTTTTCCATTTGCCAGAAACGTTTACGATCAGTAAAACGCGGGTAAACAAATATAATCTCACGTGATCTGAATCCGGCCAATCAGAGATCGTCTTACATCTCGTGTACAGATTACTCTTGAGTTGGTTTACTCAGAAATTCACCGTGTGGTGAATAAGAATCGGGAGTAAAGCGAGGGGTAAGTTAACTCTGTAGTAAGACAACTCGCAGATTATCCTGTGTTTGGTGAATACGGCTGTAGGAGTCGCAATTGACGAGAAACTCAATTGGTCCCAGCATATCAAAATCCAAGGAGCCAAAGCTTCCAGAATACATCAACAGCTACTAAGACTGGCGGGAACTAATTGGGGATTTTCACAAAAACAGAGATCAATACTATACAAAACTATTGCGGAAAGGATTCTTGCCCATGGGGCCTTGATCTGGGGTAGGACTCTTCGAATAAAGAATCAACTCCTCCTGGATAGAATTCAGAGAAAATTTCTCCTGAACATTACAGGCGCATATAAAACCACAGCCACTAAAGCACTACAGGTAATAACTGGTATCTTACCCCTGCACCTGCAAATTGACAAAGAAGCCCATCTGAAACACATTTTCAAAATCACTGGCACCAGCAAAGTCGAGGACAGAGTAGCAAAACTCACAATACATCCGGGTATATTCAATATAGAAAATAAAATTTGCCTAGAAAAGGATGCCCAACCAGCTAATCAAGCAGATATTTGCCACATTTATACGGATGGATCCAAACTGGAGGATAGCGTTGGCGCCGCTTTCGTGGCCATCCAAAATAACATCGTCCTCCACTCGGAAAAATTCCACATAAGAGACAATAACACTGTTTTCCAGGCAGAACTTTATGCGATCCAACAGGCAATCAAGTGGGCAAACCGGCAAAATTACATCTGCAACATTTGGTCGGATAGTCTTTCTGGAATTATGGCGGTTGGAAACCCAACAACTACTAGCCCTATAGCAAGAGCTATCCAGAAAGATCTAAATTTGACAAACGCAATGAAGCTTCGCTGGATAAAGGCCCACGTGGGCTTTGAAGGCAATGAGCTGGCCGATAGCTTGGCCAAAGAGGCAACAATCCAAGAAAGCCCATGCATCGTCCTCCCAACGCCATACTCCTATTATAAGAGACTTCTAGCAGAAGAAGCCTATCAAAAATGGCAGGACAGTTGGGATCAGGCAGAAACAGGAAGACTGGTATATGATGTTATACCGAAGGTCAGAAGTAGAACACAATGCTAGCCAAGACAAATAAAAAATTTATTACAGGGCACGGCCCCTTCCCGACTTACCTGCACAGAATAGGTGCCCTCCCAAGTGAATACTGTGCCTGCGGGGACATAGGGAACCCGATTCACTACGCAACTGACTGCCCAATCATGAGCTCATGGCATTTCACCAGGCCCAGTGCCCATCTAACAAGGGAATGGACCAGAAACATTGTAAACAATGCCCATTCAAGAACCAAAGTGATTGCTTTAATAAACTTTTTAATAAATCACAGAGAACTGTTTATTTCACATTACCAAGAAGAGGAGGATGACCAGCAAGGAGAATTGGACCTCCTGGACGATGATGAACAAGTACAGAGTGCCTTGTAGCTCTGTGCAACATATAATAACGTTTACTTTTCTAATTTTACTAACTATTGTTTTGTTTTACACAGTTTGTACATTAGTTCACTTTTTTTTAAACTTTACTAACTTCTTCTTATTATCTTGCATGTTTGCTAAGCTATATTGAATACCTTGATGTTAAATTGTATACCTTGTAATTTCCACTGTGCCAATGTTTTATTGTAACGCACCTTGTTTTGATGTCCCATGAACTTGTCAATTGGGGACACCAGAGGCAGCAGAGGTGTCTGGAGCTGTTGCGTACATAGTTCGAAACTGTTGTGGGGGTGGTGCCCCTGGCGGTGTTACTTTCTTTTATTCTTTCTAGCAACTCCTATCTAAATTGGTAGAACCCTTCTTGGGTTAGGTACAGGGGAGTTGGCTGGTGTATACCGCCCCATGTAATATTTTATTCATGTTAAGTGTAAATATTCTGGAATTTTTATATTTTAAAATGAATGTAAACTTTTATACGAATGTCATATTTATTTTAAATACAACCACTTCTCTTATTTTATGGGGAAATTTTGATCAAATTGTAAGAAATTTAAATATGGAATTGTAGAGTACCGAGGTGGCAAGGAAATTGAAGAAAATTTCAATTAAATTTAATTTATTGATAAGGATAAATTTTATACATTCATAATTTTTACTATTTAAACTAAATTTTAATACAACTTAATAAACATGACATGGCATTGGCGGACGCCGCCACAAGCTCACCTACAGTGTTCTTTGAATAAATAAAACTGAAAATAACTTTATATGTTTAATTTCTATTTTTATTTAATAAATCTTCCTGCTTCTCTTGATTTAATTAACTGAAATTTTTACCAAGTTCTCTGAAAGAGCAATTTTTTAAAATCCGTTAATTGTCAGATGAAGGTTTTGCAAGATTATTTGGCTAAATTTCATATATTTATCTGTTAAAAAATATTGGTTCATCAATACATTACAATAAAACATTCGTCTTGTAAACATATATTACATTTAAGCTTTAAGTTTACTCACAAATTTATAATATAACTCGTTTTCAAATATTCAGTGCTGAATCCCCCTCGAACTAAACTCTAAGTTTAAAAAGTGGTAACTCTTCAGTTCATAAGTTAAGGGATTAAATATGAGAAATTAATGAAAACTTTTCTATTGAATAAGTCTATGAATGCAAAATGTTCTTGCTATTTAATAACCCGATGTTAAAGACAGTAAGAATTTAGAAAGGAGGGTATCTCAGTCGTAGAAATAGCCTCTTACTTAGTCTTGATAACAAACTATTGAATGAACACTACATTAAACCATGGTTGTCACAGAAGTTGACTGTTGGAGATTATCCCAATAAACTAGCAACATATACGCTAACTATTTTCTAATTTAGTTAAAAACATGGTTCTTCGATTTTTTCTTTTGTCTAAAAAAATATTTCCTTCACGCTTATTTTTCCTGCAAAATATTATTTTGATGCCGTAATGCAAACTAATTTCCTTATTTAATTTAAAATTGTATTATTAATATTTCCACTTGAAAATCAAAAATTGCTTTACATTTGTTTTAATATAATTATTAATAAAAATAAACTAATATTATGTCATATCAATAATTTAATACATATACAAACATCATAAATACGTTACCCGTTTAGATATTTTTAATAATAACCAATTAAACTATATCTAACAGCCTTTTAAAATGTTTATTCAAAATCACATACAAAATAAGGCTTTTTTATTACAAATCAAAATTACTTTTTAAAAATTAAAAAAAAAATCCTAAGCTTTTATATTTCAAAAATATTTGTGTAAAGGGATTTTGATATGCAAACAAAATAAAACTCATTTCCAATAAAATTAATTTCTTTTGCATATATAATAAAATAAATATGTAAAAATGCGCACTTTTTTAATATTCGATAAAAAAAAATGACAAACAATTTTCAACTTAATCCTCTTTTCATAGAAACAAATTCTTTTTTTGCATAAAATTTATTATTACTCTCACTTACTCGAAACATTACTTTTAGTACAAATATTGTCTATACTTTAAAGAACTTTTTAAAACTCTTTCCTAGCTTGGGAAAAAATTAAGTCAAATCGACCATGTTGAATCAGTACAGAGTTCTTTCTGAATATATAATATAAAAAAACAAAAAATTGCTCAAAAACAAGTATAAATCAAGTATTGTAGAGTAAAAAAATTGTAGAACAGAACAGCGATTTTACATTAATATTCAATAATTTTAATACAAGTTATTTAGCGTTCAAGATTTAGTTGATGAACAGTTTTTTCGCAACCATTTTATCTCTGACAAAAACAATCGTCTAATCGGATTACAAAGACTTTCCTGTAACCGGATTTGAGAGACTTGAAATTGCGGAGGGAGAAAATGGAGTCAAGTACTTTGATCTTCAAAATCCATCCTTTAAATCCTTTTTGCTTTATCTTGCCCTTTTAGACGTTTCTTTAGCGAAGTTATTATATCTTAAATAATAGAACTAAATAAACTTTGTCTGATATCATTAATTTTTCATTCTCCATTTTTATAATGAGATGACTAATTTTGCGTTATCTCTAATCCTAACTGATTTTTGAAATTACCATAAACTTTTAAAACAAGTTTTAATGCTATAAAACATTTTAAATATTTAAAATACTATGATGTCTATGACTGATTTTATGCTTTAGGAAAAAACGAAGATATAAGACAAACAAAAATGTGCTTATGAATAACGAAATATGTATTTTCTTTTCTAATCATTGTCGATAGTTGTTTGAGCTAATAAATTAAAAGTATACATTGCAATATATATGAAATATACAAAAAAATATTAAAGATTATAATGACATTATGTATATAATAAAATACAAATGTGAAATATTTTAGTGCTAGATTCAATCCACCAAATGAAAAATAAAGTATGTAGTAATTTATTTGGAATTCTGTTTTGAATTTATAGATATTTTCTAAAATAAACAATGTACACACACAGTAATATGAAATCAGAATCATCTGTATATATTATTTAAAATATTAAGAAAAGGAATAGTTTATCTTATCAACGTAGAGAATTAAATTTTTTTTAAATTAAATTAAATTAAAGTTTGTTTTATCAATGTAGAGAATTAAAATTTTCTAAAATTAAATTAAATTAAAATTTCCCTTATCAATATAGAGAATTAAAATTTTAGAAAACTTATTTTTATTAATAAATATCTTTGAATTTAATTTTGTGCTTGTTTGAAGTTCTGAAATTTTTATTATTTACTTGTTTAAGATCTTTAATAATAATAAAGATGAGTTTAGAGTTGTGCAATATAATTTAGTAATATTTAGTAAAATTATACCTCAGACACTGCATAATCCTAGGTTTATTCTATATTTATTATTTACATTCTTAATAATTTAATACAATCTTCATTTCCAGTTTTTATCATTATTTTGAATTCCAGTTTTATATACATACAAGACGGTCGAATATTATATATAGATCAAAATTTATAATTAAGTATACTGATGTTTAAAATACAATAATTTGTATCATTAGATATATGAGATACAAACATGTAATAAATTCAGGTACAAGACAAAAACACTTCTCTATAATATAATTTATTCTAAGATATTTTCTTTAAAGCTTTTTTCTTCAAAAAAATGATAAACCTTTAAATTTTATATAATAACTCATTCGAATACAAAATTTAAGACACAGCATATTATGTTAAACTTATTTTCAAAAACTTTCTTTTATAAATTAAGTTACGATATAATTGTTCCTTTTTTATTTTAATAATTTTATTTTTGAGACACAAAAGTTTTACATAACAGTTTTAATCACGTTTTCAAAATTTTGGGTTTACAAAATATTAGCCATATGAAAATAGCTCATTAGGGAATAATGCTCAAAAATATAATAGTTTTTAAATAATTTTAAAGTTTTTTTCTGAGATGAGGAAAAATTGAAAATACTGGCCTTGTGTTTACTTTCCTAACAATAATAAGAATATTAATGCAAATAAACATAACAATTATCCTATTAATGCAAAGTATTTGTATTTTGTGTTTTGTTTGAGAGAAAAAGAAGATTAATATAAAGCATCATATTTACATTAATATAAAGTATAGTATTTTAAATTCATTTGAAATTACGAAAACTATAAAATTATGTGTTGAAGTTATTATTATTTTGAAATAAATAAGAATACAAGAATAGCACTTTACTTAAAGAGAAATATAATGAACTGCTATCCTCTATGACTTTTAATTTCCTCAGTTTTTAAAATATGTTGTACATTATGAGGTTAAGTATTATCTCCTATTCACTGTCTGAGCACAGAGAATTTTTACTTGATAATTCAGTATCATAAATATTTTCGTTAATTTCCAGTTGATAATAAAAAAAGCGTTTTATGTATGTTGTAAGTAAATTAATCACAATTTTGTAGGAAATAATCAAAAAATGGTATTTACTTTTAGAAAAAATAATATTATTTATTTCATTTTAATGATCGCTAAAATAAATTATTGAATCCTTTAAATAACTTGTACTCTCAGATAATTTTTCATCGTGTAATTCAAAAATTACTCTTATCGGCTTTCTTACTTCGACAAATTACGAGTTAATAATTCTCCAATTAAGTTATCATTTGAGAAACATTTGATAAATCCTTTTATCATATTCATGAATTTATTTTGAAAATTAGCATTTTTATCAGAATCTTTTCAAGGCTCATCCATTCCTATTAATGCAACAATTTCTGTATAATATTTTGTAATTTTTGTTAGTAAACTAAGATTTAGAATATTTTTTATAACATGAGAATGTAGATTAATAAATTTACCTCAATGTTTTTGACTTAAAAATCTTAAAAGTCCTCAACATCTTGTAAACGTTCTCCCATTTTTTACTATTCAACAGGCATGATGCTTCGTATTTAATTAATATTTTTTTATTTTTTATGCACAATGAAATCATATTGATATTGGATTTTACAAAATAATATTTGTTGTGTGTAGATATTGTTTATAATAAAAATTACCACAAGAAAATCTGTCTTGGGGTTTATTTCTTCTTCTGAAATTAAGCACTACTTCAGGGAAATGCTTCATGTGATGGTTTTGGATTATTAAATAGAAAACAATTTGAATTAAAAGCCTACATTCTTGTAAAACAAAATATTAAAATTGTCCAAGATGAAATAAATGGAAAGTAAGATTTTTTAACACTTGAATACTGTAAATATGTAAATCTCAAGATATTCATATATTTTAATTCAGCATAAGACTCTAGTTAAAAAATTAAAAACAAATTGAGGAAATAAAAAATAATAAGATCTTATCTGATTAATTCTAAAATTTTTGTTATAACTTTTTAAAAATGTGCCTAAAATCTAAATATGAGAGATACAGACAGTAAAATTGCCAAATAGTTGATGAATAAAGGGTGGGGGGAAGAGAATTCGTGGGAGTTCGTAGGAGGGAGTAAAGGAATTGTGCATGTGTAGGAGAATTATTTAATCCTAATTTATTTAAAATAATTTGATTACGTATTTATGCTTGAGTTTGCATAAGCTTTTATCAGAATAGAAAATAAAATATTACAGATTTATAATTAATGGAACATTAATTTAAAACATTTATATTCTATGCATTTTATTATAATTTTTAATTCTTTAATTCTTAAAGGAACGTAACAAATAATTATTAAAAAATAAGCGTTACCTATGTTGTGCGTTATTTTAACTAGTGTAAATCAATATAAATTGTAAATATGAAGGTAAAAAATTGCTTTCATTGAAAAAAACAAAAACAAATATGCCGTGATATTTAGGCGTTTCGTTTTCATGCAATAATCCATTTCTGTTGAATCAGCTGAAATTATACAATTCAGTCCGACACATTATCTGTTAAATACAAGAACGCAATCCCCCTGTAGTTTGGGTTGTATAAATAATGAAAGGTGAATGCATCCGACGTAACGGCGATTACGATACACCCGCATAATGCCATGAAGTGTTATCTATTAATAGCACCTCGCAAACATTGATGCATATCAGATAAGAGCAGATGTGGTGTAGGACACGTATTGTTCCATTAAAAACGAGGGCGTAGTCTTTTCCACTGATTCGCTTGGCCGAGTCCCTGTGGCATTTGGGGAATCTTGTCATTCATTCCCGTCAATCTGTGGATTGTTACTGTAATTAACGGGTGCCGATAGGGGTTATTTGTCTGAAGTCACCAACATTTTGCATCCAGTTGAGTCCTGGATTGTTATTTTAATTTTATCGAAAAGTGTTTTCTACTTATCATTAAGAAATAAATTGACTGACTATGACTAATAAGACTTGATTCGTCATAGCATTCTTACTGTACACTTTAATTATTACATTAACATATGTGTATATGCTATGTGTATTTATATCATATTATTTTGCATTTTAAAACCCCTATTAACTGTTTTATTCTTAAATTTAACATAATCCAATGAAAGATTTTAATTAAATACTGGTGATTTATTTTAAAATTGCAATTGCATTTAAATATCATATTTGATATACTAATACTTGTATAAATAATAACAATAAATAATGAAAGGTGAATGCATCCGACGTAACGGCGATATTTAAATTAATTAATCTATATCTTATAATTAGATTAAAATTCTTGTTTGCACTCAAAATATTAGGTATAACTTTGTTTTACATAAAACCGTGTTAAATATTAGCAATAGTTCAGTCACGCTAACAACATGAAAAAAAGCGTTGTTCATTCTTTGACAAATATATACAAAAATATTTTTTCAATTTTTAATTTCGTAACATACATGTAAATCTATATATATATATATATATATATATATATATATATATATATATATATATATATATATATATATATATATATATATATATATATATATATATATATATATATATAACATCATAACTGTTTAGTTATTTTATTTTTGCTTTTACACCCATATAACAATTTTTTCACATATATGTATTATTAAAAATCATGTATGAAATTTAATCTACAAATTAACAATTGGTGTTGGGATAAGCGAAGCTCATTTTTTTGAAGAATGTCCAATCAATATAATATCTTATATTTGAAGAATAACCATTATATATTAAGCATTTAAAACAATGCATCTTTGAAGAAAACAAAAATTCCGACTTGTGCAATTTTATACTTACGTTATAAAAAATAACGACTCAACGGTGTGTTTTAACTTACAATCTGAGAACGAGAAGAATACTTTTTTGATATTTTCCTGCATATTCCCAAGTGAATAACAAAAGCTTCCAGCTTTCTTAAAAAGAAACTTACTTGGTAAATTATTTAAACCCTATATAATAAAAAATTCAATTCTTATCGCAGATGCCACTTAAAAATCTTTAAAAGCATTTTAGCATATGATCATGATAGATGATAGCTAAGAAAGGAATTTAAGACATTTTCCTTATCATTAAATTAATCTGTAATATATTTTATTTTCAAATAGAATTATTAATAAAAGCCATAAACATTAATTTATGACGTTTTATAATTGACGAATTATTTTAAGTAACATTTCAAGATTAATTGATATTTTAAATTCCTTAAATCCTTTTCAAGATATATGAGATGATAATTTATTTTCAAATACTTTATAAGTGAGAAATATTATTACTTTTATGTAATTATATAACAATATTGAATATTATGACATTAAGGAAAGAAAAAAACAGTTGAAAAATGAAAGGAGAAGTATCTTTATCCACAGATATAACAAAGTAACTAATCTTGTTTTTGTATAAATTTTATAAAAATCGTTAATGTTATTTAACAGCTCTAAAAATTCCATTTTTATTTATCTTTTAAATTTTTAAATAATAGATTTTAATTTGTGATTAGAACATTTAAAATTATAATTAAATTTTCTTATACAGATTCAAAAGAGACTTCTTAATTAATATAGCAAGAAATACTTGATTTTTGTGGGATAAAATTAATTACAGCAGATCAATTTTATTTTTGGAGTAATCAAAGTTCTTAATAATCCCCATTTGCGCAAACCTTTTTAAAAATTAAACTAGCTTTCTTAGAGCATTATTCTATTATTTGTGCAATCTTTTTCATTAAATATATTTTTGTAATTAAATTCCTGTATTCATCTGGTAACTAATTTTAAAATAGTTATTCGAAGCCAATAGTCAGCATTAATCTTTATGGGTTGAAAAACATTTTAGAAAACATAGTAATTTATATAGGTCATCTAGTTTAAAAAATATATTTTTGAATGGTTATCATAAGCAGTTTTATACTGTAAATTATCGTTATATTTATGAATATAAAAAAAAGTTCAACATAATATTTGATCATTTATAACAGAAGACTGGTATTTCTGAAATCAAAAATTGAAGTACTATGGAGAAATCAACTGTTACAAAAGAAATACTTTATAAAAAAAAACATATAAAAATTACATTCATTATAAAGATAACTTTTAATTACAAGCAAATGATAAAAATCTTGAAATAATTGAACAAAAAATCTATAGATAGATAATGATAATAATAATAAAATATAATAGATTATCATAATAAAAAAATAGAAAAATCTGTTTTCATATTGTCTTAATAAATTCATGGCTCAATTCATCCAAGTACTTTTGGAGTCTATATTTGTGTGACTAAACCCGAGATACCATTTTTAATGCGGAAATGTATTCATTTTGATTGATTATATAAAGACGGATTCTCAAAATATTTATTTAATTTATTAAATGGCAATTCATTAGGAATACCAAATATCCATTTTAAAGAATTTCTTTGTTAAAATTAAGAATATGTCCATCATAGTTTCAAAGAAACCACAAAAATAATCTTATCTTGAATGGTTTAAAAGTTTCATTAACAGTTTTCATTTCAATCTCCTAACACATACGTGTTATAAATTCATTATCACGAGATTCATGCTAAAAATTCCTATGGAATCTTATATTTTCTTGAAACTACATTAACACACACACAATTTCCGATTTATAGATATAATATTTATGTTACGCACATGTATTTCGAGATTTCTACTTTAAAAAATATAAACATTTTATAACAAAGAAGAAGAAAAAAAGGCGATAAGTGTAAAGAAAGTAAAAAAATTTTAATTTGCAGCATGACTATAATGTTCAGTTTAATAATTAATATTTATACTGTTTTTCTTAATATGCTTCATTATTTTCTTCATATGAAAAAACTGAAATTAAAAATTCCTAGACAATTTTAAAGAAAAGTAAATTTTTATGCATTTTGCATTCAATGTTCAACTTTTTTTGTAAGTGTATTCTTATGAAATTTCAGCTTATATGTTACACACACAATAAAATAATCCAAGTACCCTTTATAACCAAATATAAATTTTTCAGAAATGTGTTAAGATATTTGAATATTAAACACATTTTTAGTGTGTTTAACACAAACAAAAAACTAGTTGTTACTAGTAGTTGTTTGTTGTCACGCAAACACACACACACAAAAAAAAAACTGCTACTAATTTAGCTTTCCAGAAATGATTAAATTTTTTCGTGATTTTTTTTCCCATTTAGTTATTGAAAACGTTTTTATTGTTAAAAATACCATTGATTACGTGATGCAGTGTGATTTGCATTATTGTATATCTTCAAAAGGAATTCTGTAATATTTTCTTTCCGCAAATTGGGTGATTATAAATTAGTTTTATCTAGTAAAATAATACCTCATAGACACGATATAAAGTACGATTTCATATCAACAAATTTTTATGTTATCGAATTAATTGTATACAACTAAATAAAAAACCATTCTCTTTTCAGAAGTAAGTGAAAAATGTTTGTCTCTAAAATAAGAATGACTTCACAATTTTCTTATTTCATTATAAGATTGATCGAACTTGAGTTTAACAAATAGAGAGAAATAATCTTCCAATACCCTTAGAACTCTTGTACACTTTCGTTCTCTGAGGCTACTAATATGGGGAGAGATAAGTCATATAAGAGAACTTATTCAAAAATTTCGAAAAGTCTCATAAGTCATGAGAGGGAAAGATTTGGATCTGACAGCCATTCAGAATATAACAATGCAGAATAATCCAAGAGACTATATAAGTCATGTTATGTAAAAATGAATTATTTCTCTAAAAATAATATCTTTTATCACAGGGAAAGCCCTGTGCAGCTGCGTGCGACGCGAACATCATTTTTGTATCAAATAAAAAAGTAAATTTAGGCTACAAAAAAATCAAAAATAATCTACTGGCTTTTCTGTTAATGTGCTGTATTTCATGAAAGTCAAAAGACCAAACGAAAGGATTGACTAAGGAATGGTTTTTTTTTCCGTTACTGTTTCCGAAGGGGAAACTCTCTCAAAATATCTTTTACTTAAAGAAAGTGCTTTTTGCGGTTGTTGGAAACTTTTAAGTTATTGACTTCATCCCAATAAAGAGATTTATTAAATAAAAGTAAAAAAGTATAACTTAAAAGTCCAATATAATAAACAATCATGAACTACTGAATTAAGCTATTATTACTTTATAAAATAATGCTTATTATTAAATAATTCAAAATGAAATATGATTGTTAAATTCAAGCGTTATGTAGATTTTTAAGCCTTTATTTTTCTGTTATAAATGAATAAAAAGTAAAATAGGAAAAATAGAATGCAAATTATAATCAAGTATAAACTGTTGCTTATCAGCAAGAATACAAAATGTTAGCTCAGGTTTATTATATTTTTAATCATGATAAGTACTTAAAAGATTAAATAAATGTGCACGTTTGAAAAAAAATGTGATAATTTAAAATATTATTTGGTTTTAAATGAGAGAATAAATTTTAAATGAGAGACGAAAGCTTTTTTTTAGATAGAAACTGACGAAAGATTTTTATAATTAATAAATTAAATAAAGTAAGATAAAAATAAATATATTAAGATAAAATTACCGTCTTGGAGAAATTTAAATTATAATTTTTTTCTTTTTATTGCACTGTGTAAAGCAAAATTAACAAATTTTCCCACGTAACATCTTTTTTAATCGAAATGTATCTGAATGTAAAATTTTTGTGTTTAAAGTGTTTAAAGGCCTATGAAATGTAAATATTAAGTGAAAATAATTCTAAAGAGTGTATTCATTTAAGAAACAATGCAATTATTTGTGTGATATCTTGATTAATGTTATTAGTCACATAAATTACTTTAAATGATGTTCCATTCATTATATTTATTGAGTGAAAATTATAACTCTTGATGTGTGGTTGTATATTGATAAAAAATAAGAAAATTGAACTGGAAAGCTCTTGAAAAATATTAAAATTATAATCTATTTAAAATATTAAAAAATATTTTAAATATTTTATTTAAAATATTTATATAAATAAATTATACAATTATTTTAAGTATTTAGCAGATTTTAAAATGGAATTTCTCTAAGAAAAATTTTAGTGAAAATTATTTTTAAAAAAAGCACTAAATCTATGCTTAAAAGTTTATTAAATATTCGATAGATGGTTTCTAGTTATGCTTCATTTGTATATATAATTTCAAATAACCCAATAATATAAACTTAACCGTATTTACCATAGTTAACTTTTTCTATAAATATTTAAATATTATTGCTAGTTGCTTTGTTAAAAAAAATAATGAATAAAACTATATATGATTTATTATTAAAAATATTTATAAAACAAAAATCCTTTTATCTGAATTATCAAAATTTGAAACATTTTTCCATTTTTGAAAATTCTGTTTTATTTATTTATTTTTTTTATTTTATTTTATTTTTTATTTTTTTATTTTTTTTATTTTTTATTTATTTATTTATTTTTTTTTTTGAAAAATTATAGACTTTAACAATTATAAAGTAAATATTTTAATTTATATTAAATCAGAATAGCAAGTTTATATTATTTCGGTTACAGTTGTCTCTTCAATTCATATCTTGTTTCTGTTTTCAAACATTATATCCATTTAAACACTGAAACTAATTCACACAGGCAATAATGAAAATCCATTAACTGTTTTTTATACTTATTTGAGTTAACTCAACTGTTGGCATATGTTTTAAATTTTAAATATTTATATGGCTTCGCACCATTTTAAATGCAAATTCTCTAATGACTAGTAAAACACGTATTTCGATCACAAAAAATTCCCCAATTATAATTTAAAATTTTTATTTAAGTAAAATAAGCAATTTAAACTATTAAGATTTTCTAAAAATTCACTGCTCAGTCCATAAATAATTGGAAAATAATAGAACTCAATTTTGTCTCGTTGCATCATTAAACATTAGTTTTTACCATATTTTGTAAATTTAAATTTAATAATAATGAAATCAATATATAAAATCATGTTCAAAATATTAAAAATAAGGACATAAGATTTAAAAACGTATTCGTAAAATATTTTTAGAAAATATTTAACTATATTTCTTTAAAGTTTAGTTCTTAGAAACATAAAGCATAAATCAGGTTTTATTAAAGGCACATTTTAATAATTTTAAATTAAACAAATATTAAAATATATATGCATATACCGCATACAATTATGAATGCAATATATTTTAATAAAAGCATTTCATAACTTCAGTATGTAATTTAATATACATCTAAAAAAATTTTCAATAGAAACTCAAATCAAATAATTATGCATAGGCAAATATTTACCTGATTGCATAACCTAATAGTTATTGAAAATTTCTATAATGCAAGATAAAATTAAGTATAAGTTAAATTAGATAAATTTTAAAATAAACCAAGTAAATGCGAAAAAGAGATCGTCCTCATAAGTAATCAAGGCACTTTGCTGATCAAAACAGAAGAATGAGTTTGAAAGCTCCATTTAAATTAAAATATCACAAGATTTAAATCTAAGAAGGGACTTAAAAATCTAATTATAAGAGTGTCAAAATTTTAATGCATTTCAAACTTTAATTAAATCCATATACTGGAAAGAGATTTTAGTGTTTAATGAAGGCTTGTTAAGTTAAACCTCATTAGAGTTACGTCAAGTATTAACGGTATGAAATAGTTTATTTTCATTGGTAATGTTATTTCGTATTAAACACATGCAAGAGTTTATATTGAAACAGAATCATCACTTCCATTAGTTGTTAGAATAACAAGCAAATTAATTAATTTTTCAGGAAGAAAAATTTAAAAATTTGTAAATTTTGATATATGATGACAGTTTAGGTAGCTAGTAAGAATCGGAAATACAATAATAAAAGTAATGATCTCATGCATAAATCTCATTTCGAAAAATTTGACTATTAACTCGATATAATTAAAAAATGTTCATTTCATGTAAATGTTTTAAATGATACTAATTATTCTTTTAAATGATAAATAAATTATAATAATGCCATTAGAAATTTACGCCCTGTTTAAAATGTCTTGAGTAATTATTTTGTAAAGAAAGATTCATTATGTTACGATTAAAAGCACTGTATATAAATGTAAACAAAAGAGATATATAATATCATCTTATTGCTTACCCATTGCTCAAGTCTAATAAGTACTTATCCTTGGAAAATTTTAAAATGAAACATCGAGGCTAGTATTAATAATAAAGCAGACTCCTTTACACATAAAGTTTCGAAGTCTCCAAGCTTTTGTTACACAATCTTTGTAAATTAAGTGAGAAATAGATTGTATGGTTACGCCAAAATTCAACAAACATTTCATTGAAAATTACTTGTTTTAAGTTTATATATATTATGTTTTAAAACAGAATTATAATGTAAATTCAACATAACATAATTACTATATGCTAGTAATTATTATATATCTTAGTTTCGTCGTTAATATTTACACGATGCAGACCCAAAACTGCAAGTTGTTAAAAAAAACATATTATTTATTCTTATTTTATTCGAAAAATATGATTTTAGATTAATAATCTAATAGTTCCGCTACAATCTGGGACATATATAGATTTTTAGACAAAATTGTGTAAGTGTGAGGATCAACTAGTAAAAGTTGATTTTTTTTATTTGTATGGAAAATAATATATTATGAGTCAGTATCTACAAGTGTCAATGTTTCCAGCAAGCATTAGTCTAGAAGCTTCAGTGTCTTTATAAAAATCATCACAAACAACCAAGAATTGCAGTAGTTAGTTTTCTTTCTGCTATAGAAAAGAAACATACTTTTAATACAAACGCCAATATAACATAAAGGATACTTGAAAGCAGATGAAATGCAAAGACTGAAACAATACTTGGTTTACCAGAAACATCTAAAAAGCAATGTTTTCCATATTCCGTTCCCATTTTACATTGGAATTTGTCCCTAAAATTCAACTGAATACATTGTCGTTTAAATAGTTTAGAGATTAGGAAAGACAGAGGCACTTTTTATATAAAAAATTTGAAATTGCAGTAGTCAGGTATCTACTTAAAATACCTCTTCAGTGAGACTTCTAGAAAATCAATAGCACTAGACAATGAGAAATCTTATTTCATAGAAGAGCCTGAATATAAATAATTCACTGAATCTACAGACTCACAATAATGCAATATTCTTATCTGTACTAAGGTGGCAAGTTATTGTTGTTGTATGATTCGTGTCCCCTCGACATTCCTGATAAAAGCACTATATTACATATATTAATAATTGTAAGAATATTTGTTTACCAATTATCTGAAACAATACATTTTTGTACAGCTTATGAAATATCTTTTATAACATGAAATCAATTCGATGCAAATTAAAGTTTGAATAAACACTCTATATGTTTCAGAGCCCTTTAAACATATCTGTGGGTGCTCAACAGATATGGTATTTCATCGTGAAATTAAAAAACATTTCTTCGGAAAATAATCATCTGAACAAATACATCCAGGATTTTAAAGTTCCTATTTACAAGTTTGTAATAGCTCCAAAATGTATCTTTTAATCTAATATATGTTTATTAAAATTTCGAATTTTTTTTTCTTGAATAATAATTTGAATTACTTTTTGTGAAAAACAAGATTGCGTCAATCATTAACCCTGTGATAAATACCAATAGTTATTTTTGTTTAGTTTAAAGTTTTTTTAAGTAGGTAATTTTTTATTGTTATTAGTTTATAACAATGTGTCAATACCAATGCAAAGAGTTTATAAAAAATATTGAGATAAGGTTGAAACCCTTTCATACCCGCTAAGATATATAAAATTATTAGAGAATGTAATCTGCATGTATGATATTTAATAAACTCATCTAAACTTAAAGTTTATTATTTACCAAAATATTATCAAATTTATGGAAGTAAATAGAACATTTTTATGCGCATTTACTCATTATTTTATTTATAAATATGTAATTTATCTTTTCAAATGTTAATTTATTTTCTTCCAAAATATTAGAAAGTAATAAATAATTTCATTACTTCAGAGAAAATTGGGCGATAAAAACTCTACAAAAAAGAAAATAACTAATAGTTATTGAAATATTTAAATTACAGGATTAAAATATTAGTTTTTAAGATGAAGAATACACATCACTCAGTAATACTTAAGCAATAATTTCTTGTCACTGATATTAATAAAGATTAAAAAATAGCTAAGAAGAAAAAGTTATCAGTTTGCCATTTTTCAATAAAAATTTGTACGTTTTTAGTTAAAATATGTCTCCAAAGTAACAGTATAGGTGAAATTCAGAGATTAAATGTCATTTTCAGTAGTTTAAATAGTATTAAATGAATATAAAGTAAAATAAATAAAATAATTTGAGCAATTCACAACTATAATTCAGTAATTTTCTTGTTGATTATAAAAAGGTTAATTAATATAATATGATTTTTATAAATTGTGTTTAGCTTTATATTAATTTCTGTCTTATTTATCATTATGGTATACAAATAAATTATTTCTTCATAATTACCTTATTTATTTAATAATATTTTATTGTAACATTTTAAGATACTATTTAAAAATACTTAACTTTCATTTTGAAATATTTGAATGATATATACAAGTTTGCAGCAAATAGTAATTCTTTACATTATTTTTTTAAATCCAATAAGATATAGTAAAAGTTTTTGATAAAATCAAATGCAATATGTATTATCCTTGAAGAAGACGAAATATTAAATTTCCGTGCACAAGAAAGAGAATACTTAATAATTTATCATAATTTTCCTCTTTCATGGTGAGATAAATATAGAAGACATAAATAAGAGGATTCTTGCAAAAGTTCTCGTGCCCCAGACAACAACGAATCTTTTTATTCACAAGTGAGTTTTATTCCAGTGTCTTCTGGCTTCTATCCAGAACCCTTTAAGAACCTCTTCAGTTTAAATAGCATTTGATTAAAGTAACACTTCAGACTTATAATGGAAATGAAAAGCGAGAAATTCTGGAGGAAGAATCTTCACAAACATATCACACAGGCACACGAATCCATCCAAAGAAAACAATTTGCTTCAAGTTAGAATGAATATATTCAGATGTGATGAAAAAAATTTTATTTTAAATAAACGAGGTCCTTCAAATCATTTTTAGCTGTTCATGGTTCATTTTTTTTACTGGTAGAAGATTTTACTTTGAAAGAATGTCTTTTTATTAGAGTTTGTAAACCATTGTAATTACATAAACACAACGCTTAAGAAAAAGCAAATTTAGCATAACATGTTTTACTAGAAATCGAACAAGACTCATTATGTAAAATTAGAATGAAATTTCTTCGAAATAGTTTATATTTGAAGCATTATCATTTTATCAAATTCTTCTGTTTACCAGTTAAAGGATTTACTATTTAAATTCTTACACAATACTTATTTTATTTTCTCTAAAAATTTAATCCAATTCATTAGTGTGATAAATGTATATCTCCAAATCTTCTATTTAAATTCATTCAACAACCCTGCAACATATTGCACTTAATTTCAGAGAAATATATAATTCAAAATAATTCCTTCATTTTTATAAAATTTGTGTTTGATATAGATTTATTCAATAGTTGTGTAAAATTAAATTCCAAACATGTTACATACAATAATAGTTATAAAGTTGTGAAAATGCAATAAACAAGTAAATTTACGAATGCTCTAGCTTTCATCTTTGGATAAAACTATACTTTACTTTTTTATTTAAATGAAATTCCAATACAAACATTTTCCGCACCAAAACTATCTATTTGGCTTATAAACAGATTCAGTTATTCTGCAATATTTTAGCAAATATTATTTAATTATAAGCAGCTGACAACAGTAAATATAACTTTGCATGTAAAAATTTCCAATTATATTGATTCATTTTCAAAAAATCGAAGAAGAAAATTCTATTTCAAAAGCAATTTTCTGCAAACAGAGCAAATCCAGATTTTTCTTTCCAAAAGCTATAAATATTTGATTTTAAAGACTATAAAACAGAAAAGTAATCATTTCCCTTAGATAAGGAATTAGGTAGTTGAAAATAAAGAAATAATGCAGTACACAAATCAAACTTAAATTTTTAATGAATTCAAGAGAATGTGAAAGAAAATACATTAATGAAAGGAAGGCCAGCTCACAAATAGTTTTGAAAAAAATTTTCTCTACTTTCAATAAAGAGACAAATCTATTTTGTTTTTGGTTTTCTTATGAAATTTGATTCCAGAATCTCTTTTGTCTTTCACACAAAATCTGATTTCTCTCAAAGGGTATTGAAAATTCAGTCATTGAATTTATTTTCAAAATCATAAAAAATTGCGACTTTTCTTTTCCCTATTTTCTTTGTTTAGATTTTCACCAAATTTCTTTCAGAATGTTATTATTAACAAAATCTCTGCTTTAGGAGTTTAGCTGATATATTTATGGATGGATGGATGAACCTATGGATGTGCATTCTATACAGGGTATTGACAATAAAATTTATGTGTTTGTTCATTAAAAAATAAATTCGAAAGCTAAAAATGAAATGTAGACCTTAATATAGACAAAAATTGGTTTTATAACAGTTTTACCACAGAATGGTTGATAGTTAACTATTTAAAAATGAGATGCTATCGTTTATTTTATAGCCCTTGTGTGTGTGTGTGTGTGTGTGTGTGTGTGTGTGTGTGTGTGTGTGTGTGTGTGTGTGTGTGTGTGTGTGTGTGTGTGTGTGTGTGTGTGTGTGTGTGTGTGTGTGTGTGTGTGTGTGTGTGTGTGTGTGTGTGTGTGTGTGTGTGTGTTACAAATATGTCAACCACTAATATTTTCAATGCTAATCATATAATACACTGCATGAAAACTCATACAAAAACAATGAAAACTCACTAAAAGCTCCTTTCTTGGTAAGTTATCGGGTGGCAAAAACAGGCCAAATTCATCCTATTGTCGAAACTCTCATAAAACCATGTGTTAGCGATATTGATTCTTCTATGTTAGACGAAAAAGTAGTAAAACGTATACCTTCAGGGAGCCACTATCAAACAATACTGTCAAGAGACGGATAGTTGACATGCCAAATGATAGGGAAGAATCTCTGATTTCTCATATCCAACACAATTCATTTTCTCTCCAAATAGATGAATCTACTGACGTTGCGAGGTTAGCAATATCATTGGCTTTTTTTTCTTCGTGCATACTCGGGATGTTACGAAGAGGACCTCTTGTTGTGCAAACCACTACCTGCCCTTACAACAGGTGTTGAAATATTCTCTTTGTTGGACGATTTTTTAAGAACCAACGCGATTCCATGGTTTAATTGCATCGATGTGTGCACAGGTGGTACAAAATCTATGGCTGGAGTGGTTACAAAAACAAAAGAGAGCTCGAAGGATTGCAGTAGTAGTCAATGGGTTCTCCACAGACATACTTTAGCTACAAAAAAATGCCTGCATCCTTCAAAAAAGTTTAGATGAATGTGTTGGAATTATTAATTACATAAAATAATGGCCTTAAGAATCAAGAATTTTCTAAGTACTGTGTGAAGATATGGGAAGCCTTCATCACATTCTTACAGAAGTAAGGTGGCTCTCACGTGGGAATGTACTCTCTCGATTATATGAATTACATTTAGAAGTACTAGATTTACTTTTATATTACCATACTACCAAATTAGCAGAGATTATCGATGACGAATACTGACAATGTATACTTGCTTATTTTGAAGATATTTTCTACAAATTGAGCTAAATGAATACTTTAGTATAACAACGGTCCCTGCAAACGACAAAGTTCGAGCATTCAAGATTAAAATTAACTTTTGGGCACAGAGTGTGGAGGAGGGGGAGATGGAGGGTTTTTCTCTTCTCAGCGATTTTTTGAAAGACAAGACATTGCACCTTGGAAACAATTTGTTCCGTGAAATATTCAAACTCCTCCGAAGCTTGACGTCATCGTTAGATCATTGTTTCCCAATAGCTCAAGATGAGAAACTGCAGGAATGCGGAGGTATGGTCAACCAATTCGCGGTATCCAAAAAGCCGAATATTCTGTCGTTGAATGAATATGAGTTGTTGGTAGAAATTTCAACAGACTCAACCTTGAAATCTACTTTCGATATTGATGGTTACTCACGCTTTTGGATACATTTGAAAAAAATACTCCTTTGTTGAAAAAGCAAAACTTATTCTACTTGTATTTGCCACAACATACATGTGCGAATCCGGATTCTCGATCTCGATTCACTAAAACTAAGTACCAAAATGGTCTTGATGCTAACCTGACATCCATCTCCTGTTGTCAAGTATTGAGCCCGACTTTTAAAAATAGTGTCATCAGAAGCAACCTCCAACTTCACATTCAGATTCCATTATTATTCCTACAGACTCATTTCTAGTAAAGAAGAACGCTCTGTGTTTCGTCGACGATCAATGAATGTTCCCGAACAATAACTTTTGTAGGTATTTGTATTTTAAATAAATTAATAATTAATTGCATTTGATTTGTATTTATATTTTTGCACTGAAAATTAAAATGTTATCCAATGAATGTTGCTTTTCTTTGCAATATATCCCCCCCAACTCAATTAGAAATGTGACCTGCCTAATGTGTTGAACGATGTGAGTAAATCCAAGAGAAAGCATCTAAATACACAGCATGGGAATTCAGTCTAATGGAAACGTAGTTAATTTAAAGTTGTTTCCATTCAACATTAAATCAGACTCTTGATTCGTCGTGGGGTCATTGAAAAAAAATTGCACATGTATTATGGATTTTGAATTCCGATGAACTTCGAGCTGAATTTTACTAGTTACTGTGCGCTTGACTGACTGGGGTCCACCGTGGATTTTTGCCTGAAAAAAGGGTCAACCAGCTAAAATGGTTGGTAAGCCCTGCTTCAGTTTTTAAAATTTATTAAATTAGCTAATTTAATTTAATCTAAACTGATTAGGAATTCAATTTTTACGTTAACAGATAATGCAACTGAATAAATGCAAATAATTTTGATTTATTTTGAATTAATATGACATTTAATATAAAAAAGAAATTAGGAATCTAGTGAATATACTATTCAAAATGAATATGAACAGTATATTATTACAACAAGTGAATAAATGATGTAAAGTCATTTAATATATATATATATATATATATATATATATATATATATATATATATATATATATATATATATATATATTCCTTTAGCAATCAGTTATGATAATTAATTAAAATTAACATTAAGCTATAATTAAATATTTTCATCAAACACAGAAGTTGATATTCTCATTAAAAACACACATTTTATGAGATCTTTGTGAGACTAAAGCTTTAATTTTTAAATTTTTAGAATGACTTTTCAAATATTTTCAGAAAATTATTAAAAAGCAAGCTGCATATCTTCGCTTTGATATGTAAAAATTTTTATTGTTGTGTTAATACATTATTATTTTCTCTTATAGTTATTTTTATATTCTTATAAAAATTACATATGAGAGAAAATAAAAAATACTTTTTATGAAAAATATATTAAAAAAACATGATATTTGAGGTACTCAATAATGACCTTTTTATTGTAATTGTTAAAAGACAAATAAAATTATAGAATGTAAAATCCTATACTATAACTTACTCAAATATTAAATTTGAAATTTTTAATCAAAATTTGAAAGAATAAAGTGAAATCAGCAGCCTAAATATTCAATAAACAATTCTATTTCTATTAATTAGCTTTTTAGACAAGTATTCATAAAGACAAAATTTTACAAATAACGCGATACACATCTTTTTTAATTAACAATGTATTTTATTATATGTGTTAAAAAATATTTAATCAGTTTTATAAAGCTTAAGAATTTTAAAAAGAAATAAAATAGCAGGAACTGATTGGATAAAACGCTTTTTAAATAAAACAATGTTTACCCTTCGAAAATTTCTTTTATTTTATGAGTTCAATTAATTTAACGCTAAATAGCAAACACTGTATTTTGAAATAAATAGATTGAAACAAAAGACTAAAATACTTAAATATTGTATAGATGAGAATATAGTATGTCTTTCAATTTTTAAAATAATATTTTATAATTAATAATATAATATAATATAATATACATAAATTATTTTTAGTTAGCGATATTTTTAGCAAGTTAATAAAAACAGATGTTTCGTTTAAAAGAATTCTTTTTCATCTGAATCTGCGAATATACAAAGAACATTTCAGTCATAAATATTTTCACTTATACAATTTGATACAGTATGGAAAAAATTAAATAATATTTTACAAATATGCATAATTACTGTAAAATTTGTGTTGTCTTATTTATGAAAGAATTTGCACTTACATCCATGATATTAGCTTTTAAGTTAAAAATGTTATTTCAAAGTTAAGTGAAATACTGAGTTTAAGAATTTACTACATTTCTTGAAGAAAACTTGTAGAGCGTTGCTTTATAACTATATAGATATCTCAGTCAGTCCTCTGAAAAATACGTTCCGCACATCCGAGCTTGATGGAATTTAGTATATACTTTATCGGGACCTCAAGGAATTGATGTAAGCAGAACATAATAGTTTATATTTTGACTGTTTGGTGACATATTTTAAACTTAAAATCTTTTATGCAAACTAGTCAAGCTTATCATGAATTTTGAGATCAGTACAGGAAAGTGATCTCACTTTGACTGATGAAAGATCAAACTGTATAGCAGAATGGTTTCAGGGAACAACAGTAATCGTAAATTAAACTAAATGAGTATCATTACTTAAATAAAAAGCCAAAAGTATCCATTCTTTTTTTTTTATCAGAGTTGAAGATAGTGATTATTAAATTCAGAAGAACCGATGTGTGCTGCCCCAAGGATTCGGTTGAGAATGAAATTATGAAAGAATTTGCTGTTCCTATATATAGTTGAAAAGATCTCTAACGTCCACTATTTCTTCAGCAAGTGCTTGATTACTATAACGTTAGTTGATGATTCCTTGTTTGGCAGTACTAAAAATCCAAGAATCTAGTTTAAAATATTATTCGTATAAGATCCACGGGATACAAATCCTGCAAATGTCAGACTAAACTTGCTCTAATATTGCTTGCAGAATTTTGGTGACAATATCTATTGATGGCAAGTAGCCTTGAAATATTATGTGATCAAATAAAAAATATTTTATTAACATAGATTAGTGAATAATTAACATTGAGGCATGTTAGGTAGTTCACCTCCTATGGCTCTAACAAACAACCACTGCAATCCGTTTATATCTTTGTAGAGTATTAATATATTGCTTATTTTATCCTCTGACTGTTTTTCATTGAAATTTCTTATTTCAAAATTCTAAAACGTTTCCTATCGTGAGTGTAGTATGTTACAGTGTATTCCTTCAACAGCACGTCATAGCAGAGTACTGTCTTTATGCCAGAAAGATAAACTTTTTATATTATACACTCAGTCAAAAAAAATGCTACTATGACTAAATAAAAGCCTAGTCAAAAAACACTTTGGCGAAAACTCTATTATAAATCCTTATGATTCTTTGACACCTATAAAACTATACTTGTGGTGAAGGAATTACTCATCACATTATATATTCTTACTGAAATCCTTATAAATATAAATTTTGCACAAGCTTTGAAAATGTTATAAAGAATTTTAAACATGGGATTTATATCAACGGTGAGAGGGGGAGCACACGTTGATCAAATTTTGTAATTTAGTTATTTTTAAAGGTTTTCGCAAAATTTTAGTTCCTTATTAGGCATGACAATCTCCTCTGTTTGTCAAAAAATTTAGCTGTTTACAACCAGAGAAAATTTTGTATTCCATGTTTTATTACACAAATTGCTGTAACTATTATAATTTATAAATAATATAATAATATATGCCATAACTAATAAATATTAATAAATAATATAATAATATATGCCATAATTAATCAATATTAATAAATAATATAATAATATATGTCATAATTAATCAATATTAATAAATAATAAGTTTCATCAAAATCCGTTAAACAAAGGAGAGTCTAGAGGAGTTTTAAATAATGAGTTTAATAATAAACATTTTGTGCATGCCCTTATAATATTTCATAGAAACAATATAAAAAATGTGCATTTTCCTCCAACATGTTATAAAATAATGCTTATTTGTCTAACTATTATCATAGATTATAGAATATCATAATGAATTAAAATTATTTAATGCTGTAATTATTAATAAAAATGATTATTAGCATGTACATAAAATAATTTGTTGAAAATTGACTGTTAGCAAAATTTATGTTTGAAACATTCTTAAAATAAAATTAAAAAATATGAATGAAACAATATTTAAAAATTTCTTAATCTAAATTAATTGAAATAAATTATTTTAAAAAATTCCAGAGTAATATTCCACCTCATCAAAATTAAGAATATTTAAAAAATACGTTAGTAGTTTTTGGCAAATTTACATCTTTTAAGAAAAACTTAAATCAAAAAAAAAATTTTAATGATGACAGGCAACTTAATTCTTCAATTTGAAATTCACTTGAAAATATAAGCAATATAAAATCCATACTTCTCAGCAATAATTTTTTTAAGCAAACTTAACGCTTACGATTTATATTTCTTTATTTCATCAATGGGGAAAACCTTCCTCGCATTTATTTTATGCAATGTGCCTTCATTTCAATTTTTATTAAATACTTTTAAAGGGATATACAGCATTTTACATTAAAAATTCACTTTTAGAAAAAAAATATTTTTACATATACTTTTTACGTGTTTTAACATAATCTTTATTACTTCTGCTTAAATTATTTTGATTTCAAAAAAAGTTGTGCTCTGTAATAGCTTGTTTTTAATTTTGTGATTCTTTTTATTTCATCAAATCATAATTTTATAAACCGTATTTAAAATTTTTATCACTCGTTAATTTGTTATTGGATATTATTTTATTTATGGCAAATTTATAAAATACTTTTTTCGTCAATATAATATAAAATTTGTCACGTATTTTTAGTCATTTATTTATCTTCGAATATTTTTAGACATTTAATGTGCTATAATGAATTTATTGCATTGAATAAGAATTTTCTAAGCTTTGATTTATATCATGCATTACCATGAATAGAAGTTTGAAAAGATTTTTACCCCCCCCCATGACATTTAACATAAATTTGTTATTTTAGAATTTAATGCTTATCAGCTAAATTCGAAATGAGGATTTAAAATAAGTTAATTATTTTAAATCTTCGTTTCAAATTTAGCTGATATATACTGAGGTCTCTGCGTTATCATAATTTAAATGTTTTGTTAATTGATTATGAAAATACAAAGATTTCTATATATCTCCGTTCATCTTTTTAATATGCTGTATATGTCTTAAGGGTCTTAAGAACAAACTTCAAAAGAAAAGTAGCAAATTTTCACAATAATTTTACTACCTATGTTCCAGAAAAATACTTAATATTTTAATTTAAAGAACAGATATTAAACAGTAAGAAAAATTTTATTTTTTAAATCCCATTCAATCAATTGATTTATTTGAAGAAATATTATTCTTTAAAGATGACATTATTTCATCGAGCAAAAAAAAAATCTACAGTAATAGATATACATTTCCAAAGTTTTCCTTTATTTGAAGTTTTCTTCTTGCCAATAAGTGCTGATTCCTTATAATTATGAAAATGCCTTTCATTAATTTAAATTTTAGATATGCTTAAAATGAAAATGAGTTTTTAAAAAAAATAATTCTAGCACTTTTTTACTTAGAGAGTTTACTGCTACCTATCGAGATATATTCAAAAGCTATAATTTGAGTATCTTTTCTTTTTAAATGTTTCGTTATGTATGGACTTTAAACAACTACATTAATATTTACTCATATTTTTTCTTATTTACTTATAAACAAAGAACTATTATTCACGCAAAACGAAATTAGTTTCATCATTGCATTCAAAACTTAAGTTCGATTTTTGAAAGATATGCATATTGAATAATTTAAATATGTTACATATCATTTTCAATCAAAACGAGCTTTTAAGGAAAGAGTATATATAATTATATAGGTTACTGATAATACACATAAATACTGACCTTTCTTTTAAAAAAATTAATATATTTTCATTTAATTTAACATATTTAAGCAATGTTTTCAAAAATATCAAAATATAAGTGTTTTAAAACTGCATAGGCTGTGAAACTAAACATTCTTTATTTTGGCAAAGATATACTTTAGTTTACTTAGTTTTCCTGAATTCAAATGATTAGAATGTGATTTTAATTTCTTTTCTGATTTTGCTAATGAATTTCTAATGTCCAGGGTGAAAAATTAAAAGCTATAAATTGAATATATTAAATTATTTCTAAAATAATTAAAACTGTTTTTCAATACCAAACACTTTTATAACATTTTTATTTCACTTTTGTATTTTTGAAAAAAAAAAATTTTTTTTTAACTAAAGGTATTATAATACACAATTTTGCTTTCTTATCCTGTAGTATTAGTTACTTTGAGACATCTATACCCTACAAGTCTATGGTTATTGAAGTTCTATATTTCCCTACAAATGGTGGCGTATTTCTAATGATTATAAGTAAAACTAAAAGTAAAATGATATATCATTCTAATCAGATATTGCTTTTTTAATTGCTTTAAAATATGATTATAGATAAAAAAAATGCTTTTGAATAATTTTTTTTATTTTTCCATAAAGCAGTAAAGGAAAATTAAATTAAATATCAAAAAATGAAATACAATGTAAAAATAACAAAGTTATTTAAATAAAGGGAAAGTATTTTATTTATTTCCATATATCACAGAAAGTATATATATGCCATAAAGAAACCTGAAATTGACTACAAAGATGCCTGAATTTTTTTTAACTACCAAGCAATATGTTACTACAAAATATTAGTCAAAAATGTCCATTATATATTGGTTTTTTCCTGCAATTTATTTTTTTAACTTTATATATTACAAATAAAATGCTACTAAATAAAGCTAAACGAGCTTAAAGATTTTATAAAATGTTGATTTTAACTCTCTATTTAAAGAATAATTTTTTAAGAAAAAGTTTGTTAAACATTTACCAATTAAAAACCAATAGTGGTTTTTAATTGAAGTAAATATTTGCGATAGCCAATTTAAAAAATACAAAGAGAAAAACAATTTCTGAACATTCAGAAATTATTAAATAAACATTGAAAAGTGATTTGTATTGAATAAACTTTTAAAGTAGTTCATAGCAAAATAAAAAAATCAAATACTTTAAGATACAAATATTGACTTTAATTAAGTAATGTTTTCGATTCAGATAATTGAACTCTAAATATAGTTTCAATTTCATGTACATCAATAATTTATATTTATTAACATTATTTTAGAAAAAGATTATTTTTAGAAAAAGATTCCATTTAATAAAGAGGATATAAAAACTGTCATTTCTCATTCTTCATTTTTCTTTTGTTTTCATTTTCCCTCATTTTTGTTTGTTTTCTCAATCCGCATTTTCCGCATTTTTGTCTGTTTTTACTTATCATCTTAACGAATACAATAAAAATATTCAATTAAAATAGGTCTCTATAACCTTTAATAACTAGTAATTCTCATTCTTGTTTAATTTTCTCCAATTTCTAGTCAAAAATTTAATAATCATCAGAATTTTAAACTTGAACTATTATTTTTAATCAGATCTATGAATAAGAACTGAATGAAATTGACTTAAGATGTACTTATATGAAAATATTTTTTTTATTTTCATCATGAACTTAATGGAGTAGATGATTAATGCGAAGCATATGTCCTAATTAGGTGATCAGCCTAACTCAAAAATCCCAGTGCTTAGCTCAAAAATATGCTTGGTACTGAAATTACCGGCCCACTGAAGGGATAAAATACCGGCTTTTGATAATCATTTATTTTAAAAATTAAAAATATTTTAAATTTTAGTGTGTATATTCTAATTAAAACGGAAAAAAGTAAACATGAAATTGGCTATAAGACTTATGTTCGCAAGATAATCAATCAATATCTACTCTATAAGTAACAAAATTCTTTTATATAATTCAATTTAGAAACAAAATGCTATAGTCAACAGAAGAATTTAATAATAATATTCTGATATTGAAAAATTCAATATATTTATAACAAAGAGTTAAATTCAATCAACTTAGATAAAACTTTAAATTTAGCTCTTTCAGGAGCTAAAAACATCAATTTATTAAATTACCACTAAGAAAATAGCTAAAGGCAATTGTATTCTTACGCGTAAGAAAATATAAACAGTTTCAAATCCAATTTATATACTATGCATTGATTTTTCACTCAGATACCACGAGTCTGGAGTTTCCGATAGCAAAAAGGATAACATTTGTTGTACTCTTAATTAAATTAAACCACAAACAAGCCTTTATACCTGTGGATGTGTGGTTTTCCGTTTCTCCTTAAGCGAAGCAAATACTTATGAAGGAAGTTCGTCCATTATTTTCAGTAACACGGTTATTTCGATTACTTTCATTTGAAAAAGATTTATCGCAGAATATCTTGTACTCAACAAAATGGTAGAAAAATGAAAATTGAGAAGTATCTCTAATTATTAAATTAAAAAATAATTTCCTTAGATAATGAAATAAAAGAATATTTTCGCGTAAATCTTGTTTGTGATAGATTTATTAAATGTCCTTTATCAAAAAATTTTCAAAATCAAATATATGTATCAAATATTCTTTATCAGAACTCGATAAATAAACAAAATACTAAAATTAGAGGCATTGATGCTTTAAGAAAAATATTTTTATTAATCTGCAAATTAAATTCCAAAATTCACGCAACAGTAATTATAATCACTTTATTTAAATAAACTGCTTGCAAATCGAATAATGGTTATTAACGAAAGTCAGGTATATTTTCATTAATTTTTTTAATGTAAACAATTTTTGTCCTTATCAAGGTTTGTTGTTTCGTGAGGATCATACATTTTATTAACTGTAGTTTCTGTTTACATGCTGTTGTGGCCAAAAATTAAAGTACCAAAGTGCATTATTTTTAACCGCATTACGGACTATTTCTTGTTAATATTTCACAGCCTTTAATATTAATGCATTCACAGTGCAAGTACATGAACAATAGTAGAAAAACCATCCCTTCAATAAGACTTTTTCATAAATTTAGAAACAATGGGAAGAATTACATTCATTAAAGTTATCGCGTAAGTTATTAAGTTGGATTATTTAACTGATTGCTTCATTTTATTAATTGAAGCATATGAATTTACTTTTAGAATTTATAAGAACACTTGTGTAGTTTTACCATAGTAAAATTTTCAAATGCTGTCCAGCAAAGAGAATATCATATTTTGCATAAAAAAGCAATATTTGTAAATTATTGAGTCCTAATAGTTTGTGAGATATTTTTTGAGGTATGAATAAAACTATGAAATTTATTAATCAAAAGAGATCAAGTGAAATATATTCAGATAATATGGAAAATTTAAGGGTTTTTTTTAAGACCCTTTCACTTTTTTGCTCTTTTCACTGAAGATAACAACTGTTTGATGTGGAAGTTATATAATCATTAATAATAATCTAAATTATATTTTAGTGTATTTTACTTGAAGTATATAGAGTAAAAAATATAGCAGATAAAAATATAAAACTTTTGACATAAAATGAGCATAAAAACTCTTTGATTGATCATTAGAAAAGCTATAAGCATTAGCACATATTAAAATTAATTTCATTTAAGTTTGATGATAAAACAAGTGGATTTGTAAAAAACTAGTTTGCACATTGCAAAAATACATTAAGTATTTAAAAGGCGAAGTATAGCAATGTCTTACATTTTTCGTTCTTTAATTAGTTGGTTTTAATCACTCATTGCAGTGTTTGGATCAATAAATGCTACAACAATGTGATTCAGTGGATTCTTTTTGATTTCAAGTAGCATTTTAGTAATCATAAAAAGAATCCTATTTCAACAATACATTATGTTATGCCTTTTTTTCTCTGGGGATATGTCATTTCAAACTTCATGCCTTTCATTTTCAAACTTATGCTTTTTTCTTTCAATTCCATTTATGCTTTATGTCATATATATTTTTATGAAAGGATATTATCTATTTATGTAAAATGTTCCAATACTTAAGCTACTTCATAAACTTCCCTTCACAAAGTTGTTTTCATGGTGGGCTAGTTACAGATTACAATAATTTATTGCCTTAAGTCTTAGTTATTACTTAACTTTATTTTTTTCAAAAACATATTATATTACAAAAAATTTAAATAATATAGTTTCACTAACATATATATATATATATATATATATATATATATATATATATATATATTTTTAAAGAGACACACATATATATATATATATATATATATATATATATATATATATATATACAGTGGTGGCCAATATTGTGGACACTTTTGGAAATTTTTATGTTTTTGAACTTTATATACTTATAGAAAATGTTACGTTTTGCAAATGCAAACTTGTATACATCATTTTAAAGAGAATTTACTATTGAATTCAATACAAAACACAAAATTCAATTATTTGCAATACAAAAAAGTTAAACGATAATAGTTATCGATATGCATTAGATAGTGATGATTGCAGTGAGTTATCAGTACTTAGTAGAGTACCCTTTATTTTTGATTACAGATTCACATCGACTTTTCATTAAGCTGACAAGAGTTTTAAGCTCTTCTTCCGTTATTATATGATGTCAGGAAATAATTATAGCCTCAATTAGTTCCCTTTTATTTGATAGGCGCTTCATTTGGACAAGAGCTTTCAAACCTGTTTTTTATACACTGCAATTACAAGTAGGAATTTTTATAAAAAATTTTTAATATTTAATCAAGAAGCAATGACATCAAATAAAAGAGTAGATTAGACACCTATAAAGAGATATAATATTATTGTGTTACGAGAAAGTAGCCTTTTTTTATGCTTAAATTGCAAGTAAGGTGGGTGGTTCAATGACTACATCTAGAGTCCGAAAGTTTTGTTTACGATGTCAGGAGACACATTCAATAAAAAAAGAAGGAAAAGGCCGAAAAAGGTGCACCACGCCTATTCATGACAGAAGAATAAAAAGTCTATGTCATCAGTGGCCATCAGAAGTGATTTGAATGATGCTGGTGTTTCTGTCAGTTCAAGAACAATCAATAGAAGATTAACAGGTGTTGGACTGAGGAACTGAGAGGTAGAATTCCACGAAAAAAGCCTTATCTTAATTTTAAGCAACGTAAAAAAAGACTACAGTGGGCAAAGGTACACATTAATTGAGCACATGATCAGTGGTCTCAAGTTATATGGAGTGATGAAACTAAGCTATCGTTATTCGGTTGTGATAGACGAAAATATGTAAGACGTAGAATAGGAGAAGAGCTACATTTTGACTGCATTCAAGCAACTGTGAACTCAGTTAATGTTATGATTTGTCATGAATGTCATCAAATGGTATTGGTCGTCTTCATTTCATCGGTGGGACACTGAATGATAGAAAATACATTGACACTATTCTAGAACCAAAACTTCTACCTTCCATCAGAGATCTCTTTCCCAACAATGCTTCGTTTATTTTTCAGCAGGATTCCGCTCCTTGCCACACGGGAAATATATCGAAAGAGTAGTTTCATACAAAGAGTATTAAATTGTTGTCATGGTCAGGAAACAGTCCTGATCCTAGTCCTATCGAAAATTTGTGGCACCGTTTGAAAACTCTTGTCCGAATGAGGGGCCCATCAAATAAAATGGAACTAATTGAGGCTATAATTGTTTCCAGGTATCATATAATAACGAAAGAGCTTGAAAGCTCAATGAAACGTCGATGTGAAGCTGTAACCAAAAATAAAGGGTACTCTACTAAGTACTGATAACTCATTGCAATCATCATTATCTAATGTATATTGATAACTATTATCGTTTAACTTTTTTTGTATGGCAAATAATTGAATTTTGAGTTTTGTATTGAATTCAGTAATAAATTCTTTTTAAAATGATATATACAAGTTTGCATTTTGCGAAACGTAATATTTCCTATAAGAATCAATTAAAATATTCTATAAGCAATAAAAATTTCCAAAAGTGTCTATAATTCTATAATTTTAGCAACCACTGTATCTGTATATATATATATATATATATATATATATATATATATATATATATATATATATATATATATATATATATATAGTGATAAAAGAGATAAACCGAATTTATTCACATTCAATAGCTTATAGAGTCTTTACAGGAAACAATTACAGCCTTAACCCTTCGGGACATGATTTCCACAAGAGTTTGTAGGATGAACAAAGGTATTTCCTTTTCTATTCTTTTTATAAAAGACATAGAAATTTTTTCACTGGTTTTGGGCGGTTGCAACACCCCGTGATTCAGAGGTCCAGCCTTTCTCAGAAGTGTACTATAGGATTTAAGTCTGGAATTTGATCAGAGTAGTCCAATCGGTACCAACCTACTCATACCAATCAGTGAAACTTCCAATATCCAAGATGATTACTGGCGTTTACATCTTGGAAATAGTAAGGATCCAACACGTAAAATTGTAGCTGCGTAGTAAGCACATTATCTAGAATGATAAAGTAGGGATTAGCGTTGAGTCTACGATAAATTGGGATCAAGAGTCTCCCCCATACCCTACGAGAAATTTCTAAACCTTATTTCTATATCCACCAAACTTTACTGTAGGCACAATGCATTCAACCAAAAGACGCTCTCAAATAAATGGCCAAATCAAGATTCTGCCATCTGAATGGTAAAGCTTGAACCTGGGTTCATCACTCCCGGGATGTTGAATCCACTACGGTCCTACCTCTACGGTCATATTTTGAATGTTCTTTCACCATCTCAATCGAGCACATAAGATGGAATTAATGATTTTTGACCTATGAGAAGCAGTTTGACCATTGAGACTAAGCAAATGTGCTTCTTTGCGAATGGTATTTAATGACACAGTCCTGGAGGCTTCTTTGGCCATCTGTTTAGGATAAACCACCCTAAGCCGATGGCTCAACTAATACAGTATTTGGGCCATCGGCTTAGGGTGGTTTTTCCATATCTCTTTGGACAGCGTTTGTCGGTCTGTATTTCTTAGTTTCGTGTGTTTGTTAGATCGAATCCCAATCTGATGATCACGACTCATCTTCCACACACACTTCTTAATCACTAAAACTACTGTCAATTTGAGAAAGTTTAACTCAAATTGACATTGTTTTTTGTGATTAAGAAATGTATACCTCCATTAAGGATTGGCAGTTTCTATGATACCCAACAATAATAGTTAAACAATTTATTCACAGATTTTATCAAATATTTCAATAATAAAAGTTCCATACAAATAGAAATATAAATTCCTTAAATAAACTGTTTGTATTTAAAACAATTTTTTTAAATTTATATAAAACTGTATATATATCTATACGTATAAATTAAATCATTCTCTCTCTCTCTCTCTCAGTATATTTATATCGAATTATATTATAAATTTTCATTAATAAAAAATAATAAGTTAAAAATCGAAAATAAAATTTTTTAAAGATTAAAGAATATTTTTCATGATTTGTCGGAAACTCATATACGTTAATGTATAAATATATAAAATACTTATTTTGTATAAATTACTATTTTTTAAAAATAAATCTCTTGAAATTAATCGTATTATTTTTAGTCTACAATCAAGATCATGATTATAAAGAGCATTACGTTTACTCAGCAAATAAGAAAACTTGTTTTATCATTACCTTTTGCCTTGTACCGTAATACACATTGACCGAATCAAACCTATTTATTTTAAAATAGTTCCTTTCAAAGGAATTGAAAAGCAGAACTATTTGTTAGTTTATCTTTTTTTCATTCACACACAGAGAGATACAAACTAGTTATTTCAAATTCGGCCTGCATTTTAAATGACAACTCACGATTCAAGTATTTTCTAAATTATGGCAATGAACTCGTCGAAGTCAAAACTAATAGTAGGTTGGAAACAAGTTTTGGATGGTACTGGCTTGAAATATCAAGGTTATATAAACAAGAAATGGGGAACGATGTTTCGGTATCTGTTAGAATCAACAGAATAATTGCAGCTTTTGGGGATAGTAACATTTCCAAATTCTTTTAACTCTTTCGAGTTGAAGTTTGACATATTTTTGACAGAAAATTACAAAAAGCTTATTATTTGTAATGAAAATTTGAATCATAAATGTTTTTTTAGTACCATAGACTAAGTTAAAATACATAAATAAATATTATACCATATGTATACTTTCTCTGTTTTCAACAGTTTATCCAGCAATTAAAGGTTTTCAGTGCAAAATAAGGTATAAAAAATATATTTTAGCATATTATGTTCATTTTTTACTAAAATATATAGTTCTTAGGAATGTGAAAAAAAAACAATCAAATATTTTCTTCATGCACAATGAGTCTATCAATTAAAAATTACAAAGTTAGCTGAATATCATGATGACATTACAAAGTCTATGAAGACCCATTTATACTTTGACAGTGAAGTTCTACTTTTTTTAATGGTGATTTAATAGTCTAGATGCAATCATGCCTATTTTAAGATAATAAACTTAAAACAGATTATAATGCAATTATGACTTTTATAATTATAATAAAACAATAACTGTTTTTTTATGTACTTACAGTAAATTATGAAAAATTTGCTAGGTTTGTTAATGATAAAAATAATTCCTGAATATCACTCACAACAATTTGCAGTAAGTGATAAAATTTTGCTAAAAATTTTTTTTTCCAACGGTCGGGGTATATCGGGATGTATTGTCCCCTTATACCCAAGGAACCGGCCCGAAATAGCGACCTCTTTGCCGCCGAGAAGTTGCCCTGGGTACAACACACTGTGTGGACCACCATCGCACCCACACACATGCTATAGGGACCCGTTTATAGGGTAGGCACCATTCATACCTCATTCACACACAAGGAAAGGACAAAGAAAGGATAGAGAGTGAGAAGGTACATCCATGCCTGAATTGGGATTCAAATCCAGGACCTCCCTATCCGTAGTCAGGCACGCTGACCACTAGACAAGTTGGCTGGCTTTTGCTAAAAATTAACTCTGATATATTTTATAATTACTTATACGTATTATAAGCTTTTCTCTTTAACACATTTAAAAATAATTTTCCTGTTACTTTGTCTGAAAATCTAATCTTAATTTATATCAAAAATTCGCTTAGATTATTAGGATTATGGAACACAGAATAAATTATTTTATTTTTCATGTCGCTGCAATAAATCTTATAAAATGCAGAAATGATATTTTGTGAAATGATTCATTATTTATTTTCTTAGAAGTTGTTTCCTTTATTCCACAACAAAATTTCTTGTATACATGTACATCATCCACTAAAAAATAGAAGAAGAGTGATGTTTTCTGGATATATTTATAACTGAATGAAGAATATTGCCTGGAGCGGAATTCCGTAGCATTCCAGGATATCATGAATATCATTTGGAACATACCGTGCTCAATTCATAGGAAATGTCTCCTTTAATAGATAGATAAAGTGCCCCGATGCATGCTATCGTAGTATCTTTTATGCATGAAATTCTCTTTTACCATATATCGTACCTTTGATCATAAATCACTAGCTTGCATTATGAGATTTTTCAGAAGATAAAGTTCTATCGTGAAATCAAATAAAACTTCCTCTTTGCAACTATTCGCAGTAAGTTTCATTTTCACGCTTACCTGTGATTTAATATTTAAATTTTTGATATGAAATGAAAAAAATATATTCAGAATATATGAAATAGATTTTATCGTCTTACAATAAAATATTCTTATTCTTGTTTAGTTACTTTAATTAAAAATATAATATTGTTCTAAACGGTTCGCAATAATAGTAAATTCAAGAACTTTTTTAAATATCTTTAGTTGATAATATCATGTATGTAAAATTTACATCAAAATTAAATTTAAATTTCATTTTGATGTAAATTTTTCAGCGATTTATTATTGTAATATTTGTACCAATTATAACAACCACAGTATACATAATGTACATCTGCGTATTATTTATTTCAAATATACTTTATATGGAAATTTTGGAGCTTTACTTAAGTGTGTGTTCTGGTCAAAAGAGTTTCGAAATTATTTTGTATATTTTGTAAAATATCTAGAGAAATAATTTAGAAATTCTGAATTCAGGAAAAAAAGAATTTGTTTGCCTTTTATATTTCCCAGTAAAAAAAGTTGTGTAACTGAATTTGAATAATCAATAGCAACAAAGTAATATATCCCGTATCGTGAATAGTTCAAAATAATTTTCAGCGAGAGTACTTACTGTCTTTATTTTAAAATTAAAAATCGATTCATATGTTAAAAAGATTTAATAAGGCTCAAATAAATTCTTTATAATCAACAGAATAACACAACTTTTGAATAACTAAATTGATCATTATCAAATATGCCATCCAAATATTAACAATATTGGGTGCATCATTTATTTTATTACCTGACAATGTACGAATAATAAAATTTCTTTCACAAATTGTATTTATCGAATTGTGAGAAGTAATTAATTACGATTACATAAATTTATGGACATATATGTATGTATACATATGTTATCAAAAATCCAAATTATATAAGAGAGTGATTAAAATTTCCATTTACATTTTTAAATAAAATATTAATGCATGACCTTTTTCAATTTTTCATATTTCATTAATCGCTTTTAGTTTTTATCATTTTATCTTCATTTCTTCGTCTGCATTTATAACTATATTTTAAATAATATTTAACTTTTAAAATTTTATTTTAAGTTTTGAGTAGATAAAAATTATCAGTTAAAAATTTGTTGAATTAAAACTTTAACAGCTTTTTTTTTATAATTAGGCTGTAACATAAATTATTGGAATAAATAGCTCCAACTTTCATAAATAATTAATGGGAAGAAATTATAATTATAAATGTTATAGAAAATCATTGTTGTAAAACATTTGCATTCAAACTAAAATTTTTTGGTTTTACTTTTTGCATGTATTTATTTTTTGCATTAATGTTTTACAATTTTTTTTCACTTTCTAATCTACAGAACCATTATTATGCAGTTTCATTTATTTCGCTTGACACTCAACGAGACATTTTTGCATCCAAGAACAAATCTGACTAGATTATACAGATTAATGTGATTTCTGAGTAACCACATATCTCAGATGGGATACGAATCCAAGTACTGTTCAACCGAAGACTCTAGCGTTAACCTTTCAGCTACCAACTCTGCCAATAATTGAATGTAGATTTTTATCGGTATATTTCTAGAAAATTACAAAATTTTAAATTATTTCCCACAGTTTCAAAAGACATTTAATGCAATTTCGTTTAAAAATAGTCAATGATATATATATATATATATATATATATATATATATATATATATATATGTGTGTGTGTGTGTGTGTGTGTGCAATTTTAAATTTTTTTTTTTTTGAAATACAGTGAATTTTAACACACAATGTGCATATATATCTGGTACATAAATATATGTTTCTCATCCCAATTAAGTATGTAAGTCATGCCGAAATACTTTGCAAAATTGCAAAAGTATTTCCGCATGATTACCATAGACAAATTGATTATTATAAAGAATCATTACTATAGACTAAACAAATGTGTCTCATATAACTATTATCCATACAATAGAAATTAAATTTTCATGGAAAATACGCGCAAATGTTATCAGAAAAAATAAGAAAATCCTTAGTTCATGTAATTATATGCATTACAAAATTTTCTTACAATAAACAAATACATATTAAAGCTACGAACTTTAATTCCCTTGCGTTTTAAAGCAAACATTTTCCTCAAATTCTGTATAAAAACACTTAAAATGTTCAACGACTCCACTTTAATAATTTAAATTGAATCCAAACATTATCTTTAAAATTTATTAAGAAAACAATGAATGTGAAGAAGTGTCATAAATTATTCTATTCTATTATAGGTAAAAATGAGACTCTTCAAGTCGAATCTATATATCACATTATTTGTTTCTTGCATATTAAATAAAAAATGATGCGCGTGCAGATAAGGGATATTTCTCTCTTAGGCTTCATAGAAAATGTAAGTAAGTAAATGGGAAATAAGAACACACGCACAAAAATGGCTTCCATTTTAACACACGCGCCTCGAACCCAACTTGCAACCTAACAGAGAGAGAAACTAAGCTCTCGTCTCCAGATGCTTAAATATTCAGTAGCTTTGCCCTCTCGTAGCGTCTCCAATCCCAAGGTAATAAGCTTTAACATCAATGCAAACACAAAGCTTGTTCTCAATCAAAGAGATGGAGCAACAGTAAAAAAAAAATTCCCTTTAACTTTTGTAGTTTAGATCTTTCTTTTTCTTTTCTTCTTTTACAGCGAAATGAGTCTAAAACTTGTTTCTCAGTCTCATTTAGAATTCGAAATAGAAAGAAAAAAAAAGTATCGAAAATTCCTATAATATGTTTATTAAATTGTGGCATTGCGTTTGTATATTTGTCTTTAATTGCTTGGATAAGTAAAGCCTCTGAAATTTATTTACATATTAAAAATTGTATATAAATTATATTATATAGAAAGGATACTTTTTTGGATATTTACAGTTAATTACAAAAAAAAATTCTTGCCATTTTAATTTTATTTATTTCAAAATATTAATTTCAAAGTATCTTCAAATATGCGCAAATTTGAGGCACTTTTCATATTTACTTAAAACAATGCTTTGACTTTTTTATTTTGCACATTGTATTTTTATTTATATTATTTCCCTTTTTTAACATTTAAAATAAAGATACCTTGAAGTTAATTTCTTTATTTAATTTTAAAATAAAAAAACAATTACATCATTTTA
Source organism: Latrodectus elegans (assembly GCA_030067965.1). Classification (NCBI taxonomy): domain Eukaryota; kingdom Metazoa; phylum Arthropoda; class Arachnida; order Araneae; family Theridiidae; genus Latrodectus; species Latrodectus elegans. Next base: position 91,488,807 of record CM057820.1, on the reverse strand, counting down.
GAATTTTTGTGATCTTATGAGCTTAACGAAAATCTATTCATTATATACTGAATTTTTAAATACTTATAATAAACAGCATTTCCTAAATAACATAATATTTTTTCATTATAAATTAAAGTGTTTTTGATTAAAAATTATCTAATATATATATGTATGTATGAATGTGTATATATATATATATATATATATATATATATATATATATATATATATGATTATATAAAAAAAATTAAATGTCTTCTCAGGAAAGCAAAAATATATAAAAACAATTTGACAACAGTTTCTGTGTGTTGCACATTACATTTTGTATAAAATTCAGGGAAGATTCAAAAATTTATGTTTGAAGCTGCATAAGGCATTGGCCTGATAATTTGTTTTCCCTCTTGCCCAACCAAAATTTATTTCCTGCTTTTATGAAGAATACATAATAAATCCCCATGTATCTTCTCTTCCATATCAGCGGTATAGAGTTTCGAACATTCGTTCACCTAAAGGAAATTATCGATCGCTGAGTTTCAAAATTCAGCATACATTAGGTGAGAGTGTTGGATATTAATCGCCTTACTCAAGCCCTGTCAAAAGTTCCAAACGTAAACACCCGCTGCTAATCCATTGAACGTGTTGAGGAAAACGGAAATTATGGGCTATTCTTGTCTCGAAAGAAGAGGTAAAAAGAAGAATGACATTTTATGTGACGTTCAGAATGCAATTGGCTTAAACTGCTTTGGAGCTTTTGGAAGGAATAAAGATTTTATCATTTTAAATGTTAATTTTTGCTGGACAATATTGTTCTTTCTTTACATATATAAATTTGAATTTTCTTTTAAAAATTATTAAAACACAAAATTTTAATAAAATATGAATAAATTATATTTAAATTGGATTTTGTTATTTTACAATAGAAGATAAGCGTTTTGTTTCTAAAACAATTTAAGGAATTATTATTTTTTATTCATTTGTTTTTACTTTCTGCACTTGGAAAAATTAAGTAATTGACAGATGACCCAAAAGTTAGAAAAAACTTTGAAAATTAGTAATCTGAAGACGTATAAAAAATACTACTTCAAACAAACGAAAAAGAAACTAAATCTTTTGTAATAAAATAAAAAAGAAATGTTTGAAAAGTTGTGTTACTGAAAAAGAAGCTGTGAAATAATTTTATATTTATTTAGCAAATTTGAAAAATGCGTAGATATCATAGCTTATTACTCTTCAATGGACTAAACATCTTTCATTAACAAAACAGTGGAAAGCAAAACAACACTATTTAAGGCCTAGGCCATACATCATCATTGTGTAATGATCGAAAACACTGCTCGGATAAAAGACCTCATGCCCTATACTATCCATCACTAAGCAACAGGAATTTGTTGTTGCATGTCTATTTAATTCATGTACATTTTCCAAGCATGCTTTTTTAAGTTAACTAAATTTTTATTCGACTTTATTTTATTTTCATTCACTGTTTATAATCTGCTCATCAAAATTCATTTAAAAGACAAAAATTTATAAATGTTGAAGCAGAGATACAATTATATTTTTTTATTTTTAGATTTTCTACTTTAGAAGGCCAAAAAATGAGTTTAATTAGAAAATTCCATTACAATATCAGGAATAAAATTACACAAGATTATCACTATAGCCAAATGCAAGTGTATTCCAACATAAGCATACAGTTTGCCTTTCTTTCACAAATGATAATCCTTTGCTCTCATGAATCCAAAGAATAGGAAAGCCAACTGTTATTTTAATCTTACTGAATAAGGAATTTTCAAAAACGCGATAAAAGGTGTAAAATCGAAACTATAATTTCTTGGCTTTTTCAATTATTTATCATATAGTCTCAGGGTAAATCTTAGTGATTTATAAATAATATCACACGAAACAACTGACGTCGTTTTTATTAAGATATCAATGTGCAAGGTAATTGCCGACTATTAGTTGGACTATTTGGTCATCAGCAATAGTTGAGGTCTTTCAGTTTCTTAGCTAGGAGAAACGCAGCTAGTAGTCCAATATTTTGTCTCAAGCAAAACACATGATTGTTCTTTGATCGTGTCACATTTTTTAGAAAAACCAAAGTGGGGGAGAGGGGGATTACTTTCCAATGTATATGTAATAGAGTTTAATTTCAAAGACTCTCAATCAACGACGCTATTTTTACTGCTAAATGTTCAACTATTCTTATCTGTTCTTTTTTTCAATATCTGGTTAAGTAAGTACTGTTTTGTAACAAATTTCTTATAAAGTTGACTTTTCGGTGTAAAGAAAACTAAACACACAAATGATCTATTTTATTCTGTCGTAAATATTGTCTTCATTTTAATATATTTGATGCAAAACTTATTTAATTTCAAATGTTAAATTTTAAATATTTTCTCATTACGTTTATAATTCATCATAACTATACCATTTTCTACAGTCATTATCAAGTTTTATGCTTCTTTTTTTTTACTAAAGATGTGAAAGTCAATCCTTCATATAGTTCTTATGCCGTTGCAGCATTTGATTTGTGTGTGTGCATTTAGTTATGCATATATATATATATATATATATATATATATATATATATATATATATATATATATATATATATATATACAGGGTGTCCACTAAAGTCCCTTGCCACCCTCTTAACTTCAGAACGGCTGCTGCTATATTCATAGAAGTGGTGTCTAGGTATAGTAAAGCAGCCATGGGATACTCAATAAAACAAATTACAGCGCCACCTGGTGGAAAACAGCGGAGTTAACATTCCTATCTCGAAAACAGAATGATATAGAGAGAAAAAGTTATTTATAAAGTTGTGTAGCATCCTCGATTTAGTACGAAACGATACCTTGTAGGCATAAATATGAAGAATACAATGGTTAAAACGCGCATTTTTTGTTTCGTCCTGTGACGTAGCACATCGTACGTGTGCATAATTCAAAAAAACAAAAAAATGTTTTCGTATTAATTTTTTTACTTTGATTTCGAATTCGACTTATTAATGTTAAGAACGGGAGTATTAAAAATAATTCCAACATTTCGAATGCAATTTGCAAATACGCCTGTTCACCTGAGACAGCTATAAAAGAGTATCTTCTTGGGTCTTTAGTATGTTGATGCTCATGATCATGGCTGAGTATTCCAAAGTTGAGTATTGTTAGATGGTTTTACTGTACGGTGAATGTCGACGCAAGGCACGATAAGCAGCAAGGTTGTACCGCCAACGTTTCCTTGCAGACCCGCATCCTTTTCATCAAACCATCCTAACTGTTGTAAAATTCTTAAGGGAAACAGGTTACATTACTAGTCAACCTCGATCTGGCAGACCAGCTAAGATAGGACGGCAAGTTCAACCGGATGAGGTATTGGCATATGCACTCGCAAATCCGAAATGCAGCGTAAGAGAGATCAGTCAACACTGTTGTCTCTCTAAAAGTCAAGTTAGGAAAATCCTAAGTGAATCAGGTGCTCATCCATACCGACCAACGCCTGAACAGGCTTTAATGGACGGGGATGCCGAGCGACGCTATGCATGGTGCAACTTCGTCATGAATCAGATACAGGTCCAGCCAACATTCTTGGTAGATATAATGTGGACGTATGAGGCATGCTTTTCACGGAATGGTATATACAATTGGCGAAACACCCATTACTGAGCCCTGGAAAATCAAAAATCTTTCGTCGACGTTCAACATCAAATGCGGTATGCTATTAGCGTTTGGTGTGCAATTTACAATAAAAAGCTGATAGCCCCAATGTTCTACAATGGCACGCTAACGGGTGCACAATATTTACGATTGCTACAGAATGCATTACCTGATTTTGTGGAGAACCTGCCATTGTTTAATCTGAAGAATCTATGGTTTCAACATGACGGCGCGTCTGCTCACAAGACATCTCCAGTGACACTGTACCTCGTCAAGGAATTTGGCAACCAAATATTAGGGTATGGCGGTTTCGAAGAGTGGCCTCTACGCTCTCCTGATCTGATTCCGCTGGGCTTTTACTTGTGGGATTACTTGAAACAGCAGGTGTATGCGACCCCTGCACAAAATTTGCAGGATCTTAAACGACGCATTACGGTCACGTGCTCTAACGTGTGCAACGTAATCTTCAAGTGAGGATCAAAATGTGCATTGCAGCTGACGGTGAGAAGTTTGAACATCTTAAATAAAGTATATCGTTATATTCATTTCCTTTTTTTCTTTCTTAGATCATTTTGTGACGTCACAGCATGAAATAATAAGTGCGTGTTTTAATCGTTGTATTCTTCACGTTAATGCCTACAATGCATCTTTTCGTACTAAATCAAAGATGCTCTACAACCTTGTAAAACACTTTTTCTCTCTATTTCGTTCCGTTTTCAAGATAGAAATGCTAAATCCGCTATTTTCCACCAGGTGGCGCTGTATTTTTAGTAGCGCATGGCTGCTTTACTTTACCTAGACACCACTTTTATGAATACTTTTATGAACTAACTTTTATGAATATAGCAGCAGCCGTTCCGAAGTTAAGAGGGTGGCAAGGGACTTTAGTGGACACCCTGTATGTATATATATATATATATACCTTTAATGCTCAGTAATTCATAAAATAATAGAAACTTTGATTAAACATCATGTTTTCTCTAAATGATCTACTTATTTAACAAAATCAAAATAGATATCAAAATTAATACAAAATCTGATAATCAGATGCGTTATATTTTCAAAAATTATATTTTTTATTACATTATTTTCCAGAAATGACAAAAAATTAATTTATCTAAGCTAGATATTATTATATCTTACTGATGCTATTAAAACCCTGAATTAATTTTTCCAAAAATATCATCTATATACTGTAATAGATTTTGATACTTATTATTTATTATTCTTTATTTAACGAAATGTTTCTTAAAAAATGCAGTGTCAATTTATTCTTCCAAGTTAATAAAAGAAATCTGGAATTACTTAAAGGTTTTTGAAGGAAAATATTTTACGCATAAATTAGATTTATTCTAGCTATCAAAATATCTAAGTTAAATCAAACCTTTTGATAAAATTTAATGCATTATTATTATTTATAGTTCTTATTTTTAGCAATAAATATTCCTAAATTAAGAAACAAAATAGATTTAATCTAACATATTCCCTCTCCTGCTTGGGATAATGATAAAATAAGTCATAAAATCTACTCAAAACAATAATCGCTTTTATGCAAAACGATTAATTTACCATAGAAGCAAATTAAAAATTTTATCGTGTGCTTTGTTGATTCTAATTAATTTTTCCTTTTTCTTGCATAGATTAGTATCAGTTTTTCACCCGTCAACTACTTCTGATAGTGAAATATTTGTCCAATCTGAAATTTAAAAGGAGACATGACAACACTTCAGAAGTCAAACATCTTTCATTTTCCTTTTCGAGTCAAATATAAGCAGCCGGTGAGTAATCTGCAACGAAACTTTATATATCAAGCAAAATATAAATTTCTTTCACTGATTCTAAATTTACTCAGAATTTTAAATTCACATTAATTTATGTAGAATAAACGAAGGACATCATAATGTAAAAGAAACAATTTTCTCGTTAATATTCAGATTGAAGTCTTGCATTAGAACTAATTAATATTGTTATTTCGTATTGATGCATATATAAACACTATAAATTTAATTCTATTTAATTTCTTCTATTGTCTTGAAAACTTTTGACTTTTGATGAGTGTTGAATCAATTCTTTCTATATTTCCAGCCATATTTTTCAAAAATAATAAATGGTCTTATTGGTTTATTTCAAAGGAATATGAAAAATATAATCTCTTGAGATATATATATATATATATATATATATATATATATATATATATATATATATATATATATATATATATATATATATATATATATATATATATATATATATATATATATATATATATATAACATGTGTAACTATCTATCATTCATCTATATTCAATGATATTTAATATCCCTGATTGATTTACAAGTCATTTAATGTGATTAACTTCCGAGAAAATTATTAATTACTTTGATTTTAGATAAGATTTATTTGATATAGTTATTAACTTGAATTCTAACTAAAATATCATACTGAGCACGTTCAACACTGAAGTACGTAAATACAAGCAGCACAAATATTGTAAACTTGTGTTTACAAGAATATGAATTCAAGTATGATTACTTTTCATGACATCTGATATTAGAAACAAGTAACTGAAATCACATGATAAGCAGGGATTCATTCAAAAAAAAAACATTTTTAATAATTGAATATTTTTCATTGATTTATTTTACTTTTGATGCTAAATTTTTAGTGGCATGGATAAAAATAAAAAAGAATATAATATTGCTTAAGTTAAGAATCCTAATAAAAAATTATAGAAATATCTTTCCTTCTAGAATAAATTACATTATCATAAGTAAGTTTTTGTAATTTTTAAAGAGGTTTCATTGGTATAAACAATTATTTTTACATGTAATGAAATGAGAAATATATTTTCCTCATCCTAAGTTTAAATTTTTTTTTTGTATTACATTACTCATTATCTCTTACTAAAGTATAAGTCAAAATATCTTTCAGGCTAAAATTAGCTTCTAATTAATAAAAATTTGTATCATGCAATAATAAAATTATATGATATAAATTTTTATTTCCTGAGTGAGTTCTAACTTCTATTGGAAACAAACTACTAATGAATGTTAGACTTTTATAAACTCGGTCTGCAGAACGAGAAACAACCGTTAACTAAACGCCAAACTTCCATTTATTCAAATTAACCTTGGCTATGTTTTCTTGGTGGAACGCTTTTTAGCTTTATCGCCCAATTCTCTCCAGATGTAAGAAGAAGAAGAAAAAAGAATTAAGCGCATCATCGGTTGTCCATTCAACCGACTCAATCCTTTTTTGTTTTCCTCTTTTTTATGAGAAGCGTTTTGGGGACAAACTCTAGAGACCGTGATAAATGCGACGTCTTCTTTTCTTTTAATGGTAGAGGCGGACAATAGATCAAAACAATAGAGGAGGAACTTTGTTTTTAAGTGTTTTTCCTTTCCTCCGCAGGGGCTCGTTTCATCACACCTACGCGTGTTAACAGAAAATCTCCGGATTGAGCTGCTATTACGTGATCTACGGGTTCGATGATCGGAGAAAATAATCGGAAGCGGGAATGGTATCGATGTGGACTTTACAGATGAGAAGTGCTTTGGTGGCGAAACCACTCTTTTGAACAGCTGGATATTGAACAGCTGCAATTTAATTCAATGAAGTTGAATCCCAGAAAACCCCATCTTCTTATTGACAGGCGTGTCTGAATTAAAGTCTTACTTAAATATTGAACAAATATTTATGTGATGCTTTTAAAAAATTCTCTCTCTTGTAATTCATTTCACTCTGTTTTACTTATTTGTGGCAGAATTTGTTTTTGAAAATTGGAATTTAAAGCATTATAAAATTTTCTGTCAATTATTTGATGAGTTCGAGTCAGGAACACTCCATAAAATACATTTGTACTCATTTTATTTCATGAGTAATTTACGTTAATAATATTTCTTAATTGATATAAATAGAATTAAAAAATCTATTGCCTATTACAGCCGAAACAATATTAATCATTTGAATTATAAAAACATTTGCATAGAATACACAAGTTTTTAATATAACTATAAAAAATTTACTTTAAAAAAAATAAGTTTACTTCAAACGAAATTGAAATATTTCGAGAAAAACAGTAAAATGTAAGTAGGTACATTCTTTGTATAGTTATATTAACCTCAAATTGCTATAATACGTATAATCTGAAATTACTTCAAATAACAACATATAGTAATTCCACTAGCCAAAACGACCTTTTATCTTTTAAAAATGTGTGACCTGCAAGAAGAATATGCCTGTAATAAGAATCATATTAGGCATCTTGAACAATTTACAGAATAAAAACAGAATGACCTATGTATATATATATATATATATATATATATATATATATATATATATATATATATATATATATATATATAAACCTAATATATATATTTATATATACATACATACTTATACTATATATATATATATATATATATATATATATATATATATATATATATATATATATATATATATATATATATATATATATATATATATATATATATATATATATATATATATATATATATATATATATATATATATATATATATATATAGTGCCTGGTGATGCCATGCCCGTTGGCAGAGTTGTTAGGGTGTCTAACTTTGAAGCAGTAGGTCCCGGGTGTGAATCTTCAATCATGCGTGGATGTTCATTTCTCTCTATATGTGTGTGTTTCTTTATCCCTTCACTTTCGGGGTGAAAGGACAGGCAGACTGGGTACCCCACTGTATAGGATGCTATCACATTAGCCCTTTATAGTGCTGAATGACTATGTCCTAAGTGCAGGAGGGTATTAGACCCCACTGTATATGATGATATCACACTAGCCCCTTATAGTGCTGAATGACTATGTCCTAAGTGCAGCATGGTATTAGACCCTACTGTATAGGATGTTATCACTCTATCACCTTATAGTGCTGAATGACTATGTCCTAAGTGCATGAGGGTATTAGACCCCACTGTATAGGATTCTATCACACTAATACCTTATAGTGCTGAATGACTATGTCCTAAGTGCAACAGGGTATTAGACCCCACTGTATAGGATGATATCACTCTATCCCCTTATAGTGATGAATGACTATGTCCTAAGTGCAGGAGGGTATATGACCCCACTGTATAGGATGCTATCACACTAGCCCCTTATAGTGCTGAATGACTATGTCCTAAGTGCAGCAGGGTATTAGACCCCACTGTATAGGATGCTATCACTCTATCCCCTTATAGTGCTGAATGACTATGTCCTAAGTGCATGAGGGTATTAGACCCCACTGTATAGGATGATATCACACTAGCCCCTTATAGTGCTGAATGACTATATCCTAAGTGCAGCATGGTATTAGACCCTACTGTATAGGATGCTATCACACTAATCCCTTATAGTGCTGAATGACTATGTCCTAAGTGCAGCAGGGTATTAGACCCCACTGTATAGGATGCTGTCACATTAGCCCCTTATAGTGTTGAATGACTATGTCCTAAGTGCAGCAGGGTATCAGACCCTACTGTATAGGATGCTGTCACACTATTCCCTTATAGTGCTGAATGACTATGTCCTAAGTGTAGCAGAGTACTACAAAAAGTAATAGAAAACTTAGAAGTCATTTGTGCACACACCAAAGACAGTAAATCATTATTCGCTTGTCTTGTGCCAATGAAATCAACAATCTCTAAGGTTTCTTTTTACTTCTAACAACATTGCTTTCTGCTTAATAATAAAATTTTAGTTTCATTTCATTTCTATTCTTCTTAAAAGATACTATATATATATATATATATATGTGTGTGTGTGTGTGTGTGTGTGTGTGTGTGTGTGTGTGTGTGTGTGTGTGTATGTGTATATATATATACATACATATATATAGTATATATATATATATATGTAGTATATATATATAGTTTTCTAAAAAAAATACAGTTTTTGATAGAAAGAAACAACATTTTAAAACAAATATTTTGTTCTCATTATAATTAAAAATATTCTCTTTACTGGATTGAAATTGATATAGTTTTAATACAAATACGCATCGGAAAGAAAAGTGATAGATTATACTTTTCTAGACATAAATTATTTTTGAAAACATCAATTTTTATATTTTTAACTAATTTACAATGCTTAAAGCTATAAAAAGTAGTGGAATATTTTTGTTTATCATAAATATGCTCTAAGATAAATCATTTGGAATAACTTTTTATCGTTTCCGAATTGCAAATTCCTTATTAGAATAAGAATTAATCTCTAGTTCTGAAAATGAGCTTCATAAATATGCATTATGCTAAGAAGTAAAGTTTTCGAGAAAAGTTTTTCACAAAAAGATTTTTAAGCATGAGGTTTCTAACAGCTTAATTAATTCTTAATCAAATTACTAAAATTTTGGAAATAAATATTCGTGTTATTACAAATACCCAGTTATTTGCGGTATTAATATACATCTTTGATTATCAAAAATAAGAAATGATTTTGTACATTTTTCTATAAATTTATAGAAATTTTATTCAATACTTCATGAATATTGAAATTTATTTATTCGATAAAGCATATCATTTCTCTTATGATTTCTATAACCCAATAAATTTTTAATTTTTACTTATTTGCGTTTATTTTGTGTTTTATTTATTTATTTTCTTTAATTTATTAAGCACTGAAATGTATAAGACATTTCCTATATACGTGTATATATTTTAAAACTATTGGTCTGCTGGGAACACTTCGTAGTTTCTTGATGACTAACATCAGTCAATAAGAAACAAAAACAAAGAAAAATATATTGAATCATATAAACACAATTTTTCCTTGATTTTTAACCATCTTTCCAATAGCTTGAAAATTACTGTTTCTCGAAATCAATCCTGATCTGGAAAGAAAAACATTTATAAGAGTTAGGCTTATGGTATGCATACTTCCTCAAGTATTTTATTTCAAGAAGTCTTTACCGAACATTTCCATGTTAACAGATAATATTTCAATAATAGTTCTACTTGGATATTTTGCTTTAGCTAACGTGTTTAAAAATATTATTTTGGAAAAATGCTTATTATCTAATTTGTTAAAAATATTCATAAAAAAGCTATTTCTTTACATTCTCCCATATGTACTTTCTTCCTTTTGGATTGCATTTTCTTTCTCAATATAACAATGAAGGGATATTTTTGCTTACATGCTCACTACTCTTTCTTTACAACAATAATGTATCAATTACTCTTTCTTATTATTATCACATATTCTCATTAGTCATTAAAGGAATTTAATTTAGAAAAGTTTTTTTGTGTGTATTTTGTTTATCGAACTATATAGTTTTACGTTTATTTGAATAGCTGATCGCTTACACAGAATGATAATGCAACGTTGTAATCACTATTGAGGCTAAAACTCCCAAGTTTAAGTTTCTCAAATCATTTTCCAACTACTTTATTAGAAGGAAAATATTTTTTGACTTCAAATAAAAAAATAACTGTAACCAAAACTAGTTTCATTTTTAAGCAAATCATATATCTCCAAACCCAGCTAGGCTTATTTAGAAAAGCATAACAGTTTCTCTGGTATAACAAACAAGAAGAATTCGAAGCGGGGTGCCTTAGTACAATACTTCAGCAAATTTAATGCTGGATTACGCATTTTCTTAGATGTAAATACAATGGAAAGCATTTTTCCAAGAAGATAAAATAAAATGCTAAAACAATTTTATACATATATTAAAGCAACTATTATTTAAGCAAATGCAAAAGTAAATGCTGTTTTACTCATAATAAACTATGAATAATCTGCATATTTTAATGTAAATGTTTTTTATATTACTTATTTAAATAAAATTGTGTTTCTTCATTTTGTATTGGTTTATATAGTTTCCAATATAAGTCTTTTCAGAACTTTTATTTTAAATCACATTCATTGTCAATATAATTTTTAAATTGATATCACAATAGTATCGATTTAAAATCCAAACTGCCAATTGAAAGCTTTGCAGTTCATAAATAAAACAATTTTAAACATTTTTTTCACATAGAATTTCGTTTTAAGAACAATTAAAGAATTGAGTTTAATGTGATTTTACATACGAGACCAATATAAATTAAAAGAATAGTTTTTTTGCATTAAAGATTATGAATTTAGCCTAGAATTACAAAGTTTAAAATAAATTGAAAACATAATTGCTATAAATTACAAAAATGTGTGGTCTTTATTATAAAATTTCAATCTGTCCAAAAATTTGGTTTTTTTAGGTTTTTCATTTGAAATACATTTATCTCACTTCCTCTTAAATTTAAAAATAATTAATTTAAATAAATATATGAAAATTATCTAAATTTTCTTAAAATTAATATTAGATTACATATTTTCCTTTAGAATATTTTTCTCCATTAAATTTTCTTAAAGAGGTTTATGAAATGTGACATTGTGCATGTAAAATATAATAAAAGCCTTAATATAATGATTTTCTTTACCTAATAGTTAAGCAAACTAATAGTTATGAAATGTGACACATTGTGCATGTGAAATATAATAAAAGCCTTAATATAATGATTTTCTTTACCTAATAGTTAAGCAAACTAATCGTTATTAAATGTGACACTTTGTGCATGTGAAATATAATAAAATCCTTAATATAATGATTTTCTTTACCTAATAGTTAAGCAAACTAATAGTTATTAAATGTGACATTGTGCATGTGCAATATAATAAAAGCATTAATATAATGATTTTCTTTACCTAATAGTTAAGCAAACTAATAGTTATGAAATGTGACATTGTGCATGTGAAATATAATAAAAGCCTTAATATAATGATTTTCTTTACCTAATAGTTAAGCAATCCCAAATAAAGATTTTCATGAATTTGTCACAGTGATGAGGGTTACTTTAATCAAAATTTATTTCTTATCTTATCCACTTCAATCTTTGAGAATAGATGTTAGATCACATTTGACGTTATTGGCTAAATTCAAAAACAATTCCAAAAAAAATTACATCTACTGAATATTTTCCTTCTTCTAGCATTACACACTGACAAAAATTGAAATTCTTCTCAGTGAAAGAAACACAGTTTCAACCTTTACTTCCTAGAAATCATGTATTTTCTCAAACTAAAACTAGTAAAGAGCATAGAAAAGTAAATGATATGTGAAAAAATCTCTTTGTTCTTCTTAAAATCTCACTTTCACATTTTTTATCATTTCGTACACAGAGCAAATATTTTTTACTTATTTTTCGTTTTCATTTATTTCTTTTTATTTTTCGCGAAACATAGTGTTTTCTAAAACACTGAAATTCTCTTAAACTTAAAAATTCCTCTTTATTTTCTAAAATTGTGATAGCAATAACATTTTTTCGTGTCCTTTTTTTGGTAAAGCTAACCACACGTGTCCCAGACCATTATTTAACAGGAAAAGCTACTTTCTAGTGGAACGTGGAAACAAGAAGGTTAATTGGGAGAGAGGAAATGGCAACAGCACGATTTTTCGTTATCTGATTTTTAAACATAAATAAATAATAAAAAGTAAAACTAACGAAAATATTCAACCTACAAAAATAGATTGGGGAGAAATAATGTTATTTTAGTATGTTTGCTTGTTTTGCAGAAATAAAAATAGCCTATTGAAAAATGCTATGTATTGAAACAGTAATTATAAGCTGTAGTGTTAAATATTCCATAAATTTTTTTCAGTTACACGTGTTGTAGGGAAAGATATATTCCAAAATACATTTTTAAATGAAACTAATTGGAGTTTGTGAAAAAATTGAAGAATTAAAATATAAACATTTGAAAAACGTTTATTAATTGTAGCAAAATTAATATAAATACAAAAATAATATTTCAAAATTTTTTTTAATATTTGTTACTGATTTTAATCTTTGCACAATTTTAAATTTTAAGTGAAATAAGTGGCTATTTTTTTATTTACTGTAATTTTATAGAATCTAATGATTATTTTAGTAGAAAATGTTATTTCAGTTATTGGGTTTTCTATTCTATAATTTTTTGCCCAATTTTGTTCAATCTATTAGAACTTCATAAATAATAACTTTGTAGTATTTTAAAAAATGAATTGTGGTGTGAGAATTAGAATTTAATTGTGAAATTTTTTGCACTAAAACATTCTACCACTGTAATAATTTATGAATGTATGAAGTTGCAAATGAAACATATAAAAATAGAAAGTGTGTGCTAAGAAAGGTAATCCACCCTTTCCAGAATACATTCCTATTTCCCTAATTTAATATACTCCGTAATCTATATTATTTAGAATATCAAAGGTAGCTTCGTTTATGTTTGTTATGTTTGTTTGTCGCTCAAAGTCATTCTTTGTACACGAGGGCTAATATGCATGTTATGAATTGTTGTACTATTATTAATTTATGTTATGTAAATTAATTTTATAATATTTTAATTGAGTGGCATAAATGTGAACTTTTTTAGTCTTATTTTGCCTAAACTTTTGATTAATCATGTAACATATATGAATACTATTACATAATTAAATAAATAATATTAACTTAAATAATCTAAATGGATAAAAAAAAAAGCTTTTCGTCATAATATAATAAATAACTTTTCGTCCTTTAATTTACGCTTACTTAAATCTTAAATCTTTGTTTTGAAAAGAAATGCATTTTGAATTAAGCATCATAATTGCTTAATAATAAATTAAAAATACAAGTGGTCCTTTCTGACAAAAAATCACACCCACTCACTGAGTTTCCTACCACTCTTTAATATGAAAATTTTATTTAAATGTTATGGAATTCAATGGATGTTTTATAAAAAATATCCTACTTCAAGAAGTAAATTCGATTCGAATTGCAATTTTGTAATTTTAAGTAGGAAATCCTACTATACTCTTAGAGATTTTGTACAAAAAAGATATTTTTAAATCCTAACAAGAATGCAATTTACCAGAATTTTAATTTTTGCCATGATTCTTTAATCGGTAAGAATTCTTTAAGTCTTGCACAAGTTCTACTTCCTAATAATATCTTAGACTTTCATTTTACAACAAAAATAAGAAATTTGAAATCCAAAATCATTTTTTTGCAAAGTTTAACTTTATTTAATATATAAACGCAATATATGCTCACACTTTTTCACGGAACTTAATATATATACATATATATATATATATATATATATATATATATATATATATATATATATATATATATATATATATATATATATATATATATATATATATATATATGTATATATATATATATATATATACATATATATATATATAAGATATTTATAAAAAAGCAAATCCTTCGTATGTATATATATATATATAAGAAGGATTTGCTTTTTTTCACAGTGCTTATTTCCTGCATTTTTCATCCCAATGTTTCACTTTCGGGGATAAGTTCATTTAAATATCAAAAAATATCTCCCCGACTCATTCTAACACTCGAATTATCATGCAAAACGCACGATTACGTGATACCGTGGTTAATTTACGAGAAAACGTAAATTTCGGGTCACGTGTTAACTTCCTCGCACGATATTCAAGGATCATCATTTGCGTGATGTGAATTAGGATAATTTAAGTCTAGAGGGAAATGTTAAGAGCAGAAAAATAAAAGAAAAGGAAGGTGAAAATTATCATATTGAACTCTCGGGCATGAGATATAAAAAATCTTTTTCACTTTTTGCTTATTTCTTTTTACTAAAACATTTCTTTTGATTGAGAAAATTATCAACCAGTCATTTTTATAAGAAAAAGAAACTAATTTTGAAAAAAAAACACAATACTTTTTTTTTTCTTTTTTTACAAACGTATGTCATTTAATAGTTTATATCATGACACTCATATTATTTATTAATATAAACTAATTTTATTTAATATTCTAACGTTACAAATAAAATTTACCGACAGCGCAATTTAACAGCATAAAAAAATTTGCACAGAAATCAAGACAAAATTTGTCTTGAAATTTCTCGCCAGTCTAAATTTGAACTTTTTCTACTCTACTCAAGAGTTGCAAACTGAACTAACTTGAAAGTATTTCTAGGTGTATACTTAGCAAATATTTTGGTGTACTACTAATATATTGATATACACTCACATCAATATCTTCTTCTCGTTAAATATTTATATATAATCCGGGTTCCATCACTTAGAAATCTGTGAATGCTTAATAAAGACTTCTGAATAAAAAAGTAAATTAAATAATTAGAAAATTACCAAATAGATATTTATCTAGCTAGAAAATTTATAATCAATAAATTTGTAATTTTACATTATATATTGCATAGAAAATTACTAATTTGAAAGTTATTTTTCCATAAATCTGATATCTCTCATATGTATTAATTTTTATTTATGCTCACGTAATTTTCAATTATATTTTACATTAAAATAAAGAAAAATTAATTCTTTGAAATCATTGCAAAAGTCATGTTCTTAGTAGCCAGTTAAAACAAATATTAAATAGTTCTCGAATTAATAAAAAATAAATTATTATGAAATTTTTAATCTCGTAATTTACCATATTGTTATATGTAACTTAATTTTATTAAAATTAATTTAAGTAAAGCACTTTTAGAATTAATGCACCATTAGAAAATATGAGGGATAATAATACTTTATCTCATGAACAAACACAAATGTGCACTCTAAAATTTGCGAATCAAACTTCATTCTTAATTAAATTGAAATTATTTTCCAACAAAAAAATCTTAGAATTATTAACATTAATTAAATATTTTAAGATAAAAAAAATTATAATTTTTACATTATCCTATTTGATGGAAATCTTTATAGTTACGTATTTTTTAATTTCGCATTAACACATTGCATTGGCTGTTAATGACTTTGAGGCTTCTAACACCAAAACACATAGTGTTTATGACCATCTATAACAGCTGGCAGAAACTGTTTAAAACAATTTATAGCCTCTTAATTTAGAATCACGATCATGAGACGCTTTTTATTATCTAAACTAGTATTTTCTTTTCCAAACTTGCAACCACGCCAAAGAGGAATTAAACTTTAACAATATTTAATGCGGTTTATCCCTGTCAGCCCGATTATTTTTAAACTGGTTAGTATGGAATCTACTACTTTAACAATCCGAAAATAACGATTTCTTCTAATTGGTCTGAATGGTGTATTTTTCAGGAAAATATTTCACATTTGTGTATTTATGTTTTTACATTATCCTTTTACTTTGTATTATCATTTTTCTTAAATTTCAGGTACTGTACTGCAATTGTTCTTTTAATAAAACAACATATTATTTCGTTTAATTTATAATATTAAACAGTATTTTTTCACAGAATTGGATTAACTTATTTTAACAAATCAGATGAACAAATCTTTCCTCAATTATTAATCTTATATTCGTTAAAATTAGAACTCCATACAACATAATTATTTTTAAGCATATAAAGTTTGAATCAAAAAGTCTTAGTTAATTCTAAGATTTTGGAAACGTTGAGTAATACCAGAATTTTGCTTGTCGTTACTTGGGCGAGAACTTATCCGTTTTTGTGAAGCTCAAACTGCTATTTTCTTCATTTGTTTCCTTTATTTATATCTGTTACATTTAATGTTCTAATTACTTAATTCTGTAGACCCCATGTTGTACATCTGGGGTGAACGGGGTGATGGCATGTATTCAAAATAAAAACAAAATTTATAAAAAAAACCATAATTTATACGTTTATATTTCTGTGAGAAAATCTTTGCCTAATTTACCAAGATATTTTTTTAATAAATTCTTAAAAATATGACTAGAAAGGAGTTTATAATAATATAATACTTCTTATAAGTTTTACATAAATAAATAAATAAATACAGATATACGTTATATTGAATTGCGCAGTCTTAATTTCCATAAATGTATTAGTCTCCAAAAGTTAAAGAGCAACCGATTCTTTTTAGCGTCTTATTTACAGATGAACGAATGTACAAACTCAAAATTTGGACACAATGTGCAAAAAATAGATATATGTTGATTACAATATAGAAGCTTACATAAGAAAAACGTGTAAATGATTTACAAGAAAAAAAACGCAATCACTCTGTAAAAAGTCCATTCTTGAAAAAAAGAATAATCACTGCTTTATGTTATAAAATATCATAGAAACATAATAAAAAGCTGTTTGAATATAGAATATACCCACCCCAATCTTGACTACATTGTTCGCATCAACCTTCATTCTGTGAAAGAAGCTGTTAGATCCCGAAATGGGAAGCGAAGTAAACTGTGTGTTTCCCAGCTCTCCTGCAAACCTTGAAGAAGGACTTAAAGCAGTAATCTGTCTACCAAGATAGTTCCGTAGATACTCTAAGGGATTCAGTTGTGGAGAACAAGCTGACTATTCCATTAGCTTAAAACCAAGACTCACAGTATCTTCTCAATAACCACAATTCAATAATGTTATGAGTTATCATCCAGCAGAATGATATCATTGCCAATTGCACCGGTATAGGGATGGACATAGAGATCAAAGATCTCATCCCGATATTTCATACCAGCAACAGTTCTCCCCTGGTTCATATGCAGTCAAATGACAATTGAGTGATATTACTGCCCAAACCATTATTTCCTTACCGAGGTAACTGTGTCTTTCCACGGTGTTAGATTGATAGTATCTAATATTTTGTAATCTCCAGATCAACATGCGTCCTAAATTAATCTCCTGTGTGAATCTTTATTTGTCTGTGAGAAGTACAGAAGTCCATCACTGTCTGTCCCTTTTCTGTATTCTGGTGAGAGGAATAAACGCAACTGGCCGAAAGGACATAGCGACTTACATGTTGAAAATGACTTCGCACCGTACTTGCGGATATTCTTCTCTCTGACCCCTCAGGAGGTTTACCTTCTATCAGTAAACACGGGTGTCATAATAACGAGATACCCTTCTGAACTGTCCTTTTCTTTCTTCTCTCCTCTCCCCTTATGCTTTTCCTTCCTTTTCTCCCTCATTGTGGTTGCCTCGGAAGAAGCTGAGGGCTCCCCTTGAGTAGCTATCACAACCTTGTTGTTATTAGCTTCGCTTGGGGACTAAATCGCACGAGTGTTTGCCGTGCGTGGAGACCCGTGTCCCTGGAAAGAAGGATTCTGGTAATTGAGGCTCCCAGATACCAACACATTACTTTGGCATCGTCTTCTGGTAAACGGGAGGGGTGTTGTGTTTCTCCGAGCATCAATCGGCTTCCATGGATCAAGCGATCATATATATCTGCTGTGTGACTCGATAAGGGTAAGGGTGGACGCAAGAAAAGACTTATACAGTAGAAAATGTCAAAAATGTTTGCAAGATGATGTCTGGTGATCTCTTGGTTGAAGTTTTAGCAATTGAATGGACCAAAACCATTCTAAAACTGAAATGTTTCAGCAATATTAATGTTATAGTATCTCTTATGGTAGAGATTAAATTCTACACAGTGAGAAATTCCAGCAGATAATCTATTTAATGTTTCAGAGGAGGAAATTTCGGATAATCTTGTTGACCAAAAATTACAACATGTGCAGCGCATTGCAATCAGGAAAGAAGGCATAATTAGAAAATCTAAGCACCTCATACTTACGTTCGCAACTCCTAGCTATTTACAAGCATTCAAAAAAGTCGTGAAATCTTGTAGTACACAAATATATTTCTTAGGTTTTCCGAATTTATCATCAAATACTTCTAATATCAATGTCTCACCTATGCTGAAAGGAATTTCTCCTCAGTGTTTCACAAAATCTAAGTTTCAAAGACCCAAAAAAATTAAAAAATACAAGAGAAGGAATTCTTAAATCATCTTTAAAGATTAAAAGAACCTTAACTCCCTCTAAGATAGGTGTAAAGAAGGAAGATCCTATAGATGATGAAACATTCCTAAGTGAAGATTCGTCTGAATCTCAGATGACTTGCTGCAATGCTGGAACATTCAGTTTAACTTAATGGTAGCCTTCATTTCTTGGAAATGTTGAGACTTTCACACTTATATAGAAGATATTAAAACATTTATTAAGCTATATAATCCAATGTGTTTTGATATCTAAGAAACACTCTTAAAGTCTCAATATTGCTTAAAATTGTGTGATTGTAACTGTGTGAGGAAAGATGTTAACCATGTTACAGTCTCTGGAGGTGTATGCATTCTTGTGTCTTGTAATATCTCTAGCTCTGTACAATCCCTTAACACGTCATTATAGGCTGTTGCAGTCAACATCACTCACCACTATTTGTAGCATTTACCTACCTCCCCATGTTATCATCTATGTAAGCGATTTAAGCAATTAGCTGGATCAACTACCTACACCTTTTATTTTACTTGGTCATTTTAATGGTCATAACACCCTATGGGGTAGTAATAATACAAATCCTCGTAGTAACATGATTGAACAATTTATTTTTAATAACCAAATCTGCCTTCTAAATTCCACAGAAATAACCTATTTCCACCAACCATCAAGAACTTTTCATTCATTAGATTTAACTATTTGCTCTCCATTAATTCTACCTTCATTAAATCTTAGTATTAATAAGGATTTATATAACAGTGATAATTTTCCTATAATTATTAACCAAACTGATACAAGCAGATCACTAGTTTTCTACTCATCTTATTCTTACTATCGTGTATATTGGTTTCTCTACAATCAATTAGCTATGAATACTGACAGCATGGTTAGAAGCGAGAGTATTAGTGATGCTGTGCAAAATGTTACTGATGCAATTTTAGATATTGCCAAAAGCACTATTCCCACGAGCTCCCCATTTTTACGCAGGAGTGCCAAGTGACAGTTAAAAAACAGAAAAAGTTGTGGGCTGCTTTTTGCAGGTGTACTACTATAGAAAACCTCGTTACTTTAAAAAAAGCTGAAGCTTTTGTTCGTCGAGTACGGTCAAGTAGTCGAAAAGAATTTTGGATAAGATATGTCTCCTCCATCACATCAACTTCCAGCAAAGAGTTGTAAAAGAAAATTAAAGCCAGTGATTTATATCAGAATTTCTCTGTCCCAATATTACGCAGGAGCTGTCACATGTTGTTTTCAGTATGGTATTGCCAATCTTTTGGGTGAACCTTTTGCAAGGGTATCTAGTCCAGCCTCTTATCATCTTAAATTTCTCAAAACCAAAGAGTAAGCTGAAAAGAAACCTATAAAGTTTCACGATAAAGCGATACATTCAAATAATTTCAACTTCCCTTTACTGGATCTGCAGAAAGCATTGTTCCAAATTAAAAATACTAGCCCGGAATCAGATGGTATCTCATATAAGATGCTTTGTCACATTTGCCAAGAATCTTTAATAAACATTCTTGTTCTATTCTATAGAATATGGAATAAACATGTCTATCTCGATCTCTGCAGCAAAGCAATTGTTATTCCCATACTGAAACCTGGGAAAGATGTAACTAATTATCAAACCTTTTGTCCAATTACTCTCCCAAGTTGCCTAGCTAAAACTTGGAGAATATGGTCAACGCCAGTCTTGTTTATGTACTTGAAAACAATAAGCTTATATCACTTTATCAAAGTGAATTTCGAAAAGGTCGATCCACTCTTCACAATATGGCATACCTAGAAACATAAATTAGGAATGCCTTTGTACGGAGACATCATTTGGTGTCTATCTTTTTTGATATAGAAAAGGCCTATGATGAGTCATGACGTTATGGAATTCTTCGCACTTTTTATAATATTAATTTCACAAGAAATTTACACATTTTTTCAGATTTTTTTAATTTTTCGTATTTTTAATGTCCGTATAGGATTTGTTTTATCTAATCCATGTATCCAATCTGAGGGGGTTATTCAGGGAAGAATTTTAAGTATTACTATTTTTAATATTTGTAACAGCAACATTCTTCATGTACTGCAACCATCAATCCCTGAAATATCATATGTTGACGATCCCCAAATTTCTTGCTAAGGTTCCGATATGTGATTCATTGAACGGCAATTGCAAACTGCTGTCAATACTCTTATTGGTGTAATGAAAATGGGCACACTTTGTCGCTTTCTAATTGTATATTTTTGCGGAAAAACTTGGATATATCTTGATCTAAAAATTAAGATATCAGACACAACTATTCCTGTAGTTAATCAGATATCATTTCTTGGACTTATATTGGACAAAAAGTTAACTTTCCTACCACATATCTGAGATTTTCGCAAAAGGAGCGGAAAATCTCTAAATATTCTCAAAGTGCTCTCTAATACCTCTTGGCGGGCAGATGATAAAACATTACACCGAGTATATCAATCGGTTATTCTATCTAGAATTGGTAATGTAATTTATGGATCAGCCAGATCCTCAGTATTGCGAAAATTAGACCCTGTACATCACTCAGCTTTGCGAATCTGTTCTGGAGAATTCCGGACCTCTCCTGTTCAAAGCCTTTATGTAATTTGCAACAAATTTCCTCTTGATTTGAGACGTAATCAACAGTCTCTACGTTATTATTTTAATATGCTCTCAGCATCACAACACCCTCTGCGATCTATGATTGTTTATTCCGCTATAATAAGGTTATATAGTGCACGTTCACATGACATACTACCATTTTATGGGCGTACATATTCACTCCTATCTTCACTGAGTTCCCCGATTTACAAATCATAATTAGCAGATGCTCTAAAATTTCCTCCTTGGAATATTCCTATTGTCAATATAATCACGCCCTTTACTGAATGCAATAAATCAGCTGCATCACCCCTTGTTTTGCAACAGATATTTTCACACATTCGTTTTCATTACTCCTCCTACACCCCTGTATATACTGATGGCTCAATATTAAGTGATCATGTTGGTTGTGATATTGTTGGAAATACAGTTTACAGCTTTAAATTGCATGCATCATAAATTGTGTTTACAGTCGAAGTTGTTGCTATTTTATGTGCTCTAGAAATAGTACAATCCAGCTCCCAGGGAAAATACTGCATCTATACAGATAGCATGAGTGTGGTCATTCAATAAGACCCCTTTAAGGAGAAATATCATCCAATTATTGTTTAAATATTGTATATTTTGAATATATTAAAGAATAAAAAATTTGACATCTTGTTTTGTTGGATTCCAAGTCACGTTTGTATTGCTGGGAATGAACTTGCAGACAATGCTTCTAAAAGTACTTTTGACATTTTACATAAAGCATTAATATTTTTTGACATTAAGCAAATTGTTGAATATTTTATTTATTCCCAATGGCAGAAAACTTTTTTATATGAAAAAAAAATTATATAGTATATCTTCTCGCACATTCTTCCATTCCTAGTTGCTCCCACGAGAAGAGTTGATGTAAAACTCACACACCTTCGCATTTTTCATACTAGATTTACACACAGGCACTTATTCTCGTCTCAGAGTAGTCTGATTTGTGATTTATGTAATGTACCATGTACAGTATATCACATTTTAATTATCTGTCCCAATTCCAATGATTTACGCACATTCCTTTTTAATAGCATAAATGCAATTATTTTATCCGACTTAATTGGGTTTAAACCACATAGAATTTTGTTTGCATTTTTACGTGAAATTGGTTTCTTGAATTCTATTTGAGATTTTTATCCATCTTAATCTTTTTACATAAGCTCTTCTTGAATTTTTAATTTATTCCATCTTATACACATTTGACTAGTCTTATAACTCAGAATTTTTACTTTTAGTTTTAAATATTGTACGGTGCTGAAATGTCCAATATTGGGCCTTGCACCAGTAAGCCTCACAAAATCACAATCACATTCTTCTCCCTGATGTTAAAAATTTGAGACAAGTTGCGGGGCTAGTATGCTTCTTCTAATTAGAACCAAAAAAGCTGTAAAATGAACTTCTGCAGGGCCTGTAGCTCGGCAGATGTGGTCGGCTTGGCAGATGTCTTCTGGGCATTGAAATATCAGTTTGATATTGATTCCAGAAACTCTGGATCATATTGAGAGAAATATTAAGATAAGTAGCAGCATCAGTTTATAAAATCTTCATTTCTATACAACCACTCGCCATGTTAAGGAGTCGAATACACGGCGTCTTTCAGACATTGCTAGAATCCATTGACAACTGTCAACGAATCTGTTGATAAAAGTTGAAAATCAACAAAATAATTAC
This sequence comes from Latrodectus elegans, assembly GCA_030067965.1. NCBI lineage: Eukaryota > Metazoa > Arthropoda > Arachnida > Araneae > Theridiidae > Latrodectus > Latrodectus elegans. The sequence continues at coordinate 91,465,122 of CM057820.1, read as the reverse complement.
GAAATCCTGATGTTTGTATATTTTTATCTCACGCATATATACCTGTTATTTTCTATGAAAACTGACCTAGTAGCTAGAGTTATTGTTTGAATTCATTTAAGCTCATTTGGGTTATTTATATAAAATTTATTTTGGTTATTTATATAAAGAATAAATTTTATGGTTGATGTCATTTTTTATGATGAGATTAAGAAAACATGTTCTTAATTAAACTTTGGAGCCTAGATTAATATCTTTTTTTCATTTATTTCTAGATTTTATTCTATAAAAGTAGTTTAAAAAATCTTAATATAATAAATTCAGACTGCCATTTATTAAAATTAAATCTTAAGTCTGTCTGCAAAAGATAGAAAAAAGGAAATAGTTGGTAAAATTCATCATGTAATTCTTATATGTCATTATCCAAATTTAAAAGGAAAACCTATCTTTTGCGTAAATATTCAAGAAATAATATTTTCTTAATAAATTTTTAAACTGCAGTATGTTATTTAATTAGCATCAAATACATCCTAAGATATTTCGTCGTACTTTAAAAGTAAAGGCTGTGTTTGGGTGTAGGTGGGTGCGCTGGTGCGTGTGTGTTGTGTGGGTGTGGCTGGGGTGTGGGGGTGGTGTGAGAAATTATTTAAAACTTAGTAAAATAAATAACATTATTCAAGATGAAAATAAATAATAAACTCTTATTGTAGGTCCCAAATTTTGCTACAACATTTTGACTATTCAAATACCTGAAAACCTTTTACAAGCTTTTTTAACTTTCAACATTTGACCTTTTGGTAGATTGTTATAATTCATATAAAGAGAAACTTGGATCCCTAAACCACTTGTCACAATTGTATTTCCATAAAAAAAATAATAACATTCTTCATTTTCTGTTTTATAGTATCTAAAATTAAATCTCTTTCTCTAATACTTTCCATTTGCAACTTGTGTATACATCTAAAACAATTATGAATTCTACATAGAATTTTTTTTCTAGTTACAAATTTTAGGAAATTTTTGATTCCTGATTATTAATATAGATAGTTAATTTTATAATTCCATAATTTCTTCAAGAAACTTATTTGCAAAGAGGATCTGAAAAATCATATTTTTAATTTATTTTTAGTAATAAATTTACCTATTTTGTTTCTTTATATTGCATTTTTTCTTAATTTTATGAAAGTGAGCGCCAGAGGAAGAAAGAAAAAAATCATATAAACTCGTGATGCATACTAATATTCAGAACTTCTCATTTTACCAGATGGAGAAGCTACTGCCAGTTTATTCTTTTCACAAAACTCCATCGTCATAGCATAACCGAAACCAAAATTTCGTTTTGAAAAATAACATTATTCATTGAATAAATTTCTTTTAAGAAGCTTATACAACTTAAAATGTCAAGATTGAGTTTTTGTCATTATTATAAATCTGTTCAATCTATGATACGATAATAACCAAGGTACTTTTATTTTCAGATAAATAATTGATTAATTAGGATTTTGTGTCCTAAATACAAGTGTTTCGAATAGATTCATAAAAAACTCGCTTTGACTTCAACATCTTACTGAATGGATAACAGTTTGACTAATTACTCTATTACGATTTTAGATAATTATATTAAATATTTTCTTTTTCATTCGAATTTCATAAACATCTTTACCTAACTTATTCAATTTTCTTCAAGTTTTCATCTATAATATTTAAAATAGTTCAATATTGTTGCGTTTTGTACTGTTACACTCAGATAAATTTGTTTTACTTGAAATAACAACATACAAAGGACACAACATTTTTAAATCCTCATTTTTACGTATGAAAGAACCGAAAATTTAAGTTATAATTTTTAAAGTGTAACAATGGATAGCTCTATTTTTTTTAACTTACACATACTTCATATTTGTGCTCAAATACTGGTTACAAACTATTTCATTTTATTTGAAATTATATATAACAAAAATCCATTACAAACTTGATCACAATTAATAGAAAATATTTTTTCTTCATTCTTTTAATATCTTTTTATAAGGTTTTTTGCTTTCGTTTTTAAAATTCAGCTTCAATAAATTTAAAGCCTTTCACACAACACACACGCACACCCACAAAATGTTTTTGGAAAGAAATGTGTTAAAAAATATACATGTATTTTGAAAGTGTGTATAATTACTTATATGTAACCGCTTATATCAAATATTGAAGGAAGAACTGACACATTTTCTATTTCAGAAATATTCTAATTGATTTAATGAATGATAAAATATTAAGTTTTATCAAAAATATTACTATATGTATGCAACCTCTATTAAAAAATATTTATTTAAATTCTTACGTAGATTAAAAAAAATAAGCTCATAAAAATTAACTCAATTTGTTCTAATTTTTAAAAATATCAAATTTATTCAATCACATATCAACCTCAAAACGCATATTTTTTAAATACTTGTAAATTTTAGAAATCATTCATTATTTTAACACTTCATCTCACTATTAAAATCAGTTTGAGTTTTAATGCAAAAATTTATCTTTTTTATTTAGAAAATTTTTTAAATATACAATATATTGTTAATTATTTTTCAAATAAATCTATTTCAAGTTTATATATTTAAACAAAACATTTAATCAGTTAAAATTTTAAATGTCAAGCAATAAATTTATTTCCATTGTATACTGCGAAGGAAAGAGAAAGCAGATGATCATTACAGACACAAATTTCCCTTTTTCTAAACTTCTCTTAAATCCTCAAGACGTATTTTTCTGCTCCTTTCTCCAACTTTATGCTTTTCGAGTTACTAACAATTGTTTAGAGTTCAATTTAATTAACTTCGTAGATGTATAGTTCAAAGGAGTTGTTTATTTAATATAAAAAATTATATCTTTTTCTGTTTGAACAAGAAAACCAATTACAAAGAAGCCGGTTGTGAAAATTTTTTTTTTATTTTAGTAAACTTTTTACATTATTTTAGATAAATAATTTTTAATTATCTCTCAAAATCTTGGGTGGAAGATAATTAATTGTTATACTTATTCCCTTACTTGTAGCATTTATTTATGCAAAGCATTTCTTTAAAGAAAATTTAAAAATGTTATTGAAACAATTTGTTATTAAAAATTATTTTAGATTTTCCTTTATTAAAATTGTTTGCACTTTAAAATTAAAATTTTATTACTGCAGTTTTAAATTTTTTATTTTGTGATTAAACTGTGGCTTTTAGTTTCTTTTATATCACATTCTCATGCAGCATGGTTATTTTAAAAAAACATTTATTTGTTTTGTAATTGTAGATAAACTTAATGTTTAAATGCATTTCAATTATTATTTGTATAAAAATAAATAAAAATTATACACCTGCAATTAATAATAATATTCTTTGAAATGATTAACGGGAATTTCAGTGAATGTTTTCCTCATATTTACTTTCCAATAATTTTTGACAACTTTAAAACTCTAATTTTAATTTTTTTATTAACGAAATAAAAAAAACATAAAAAATATATAATATATTTAAATATTTATCATCATGAAAAAGTAGGAAGTATAATGAAACATATTATATAAATTCATTGTTGAACCATCATTCTTAATAAGTTTCATTTAAAACATGTGTCAAATTTGTTTGGGTCATAATTTTCAAATAATCAGAATTTTGAAAAGAATTCATGTAATACAGATATTTGAAAATGTAAACCTTATTTTAAACAGCAAAATATTTTTAAATGAATTTTAGAAGCAAATAAAAAATATTACTTACAGGTAAATTTAAGATAAAAAAATTTGCCTCTAATTATTTTTCATAAATATTAACTTCAAGAGAACAATTTAAAAATAGTGATGACGATGTACATCCCCGAGTACGCCGGAGCTCTGTCAAGGCCATGAATTTGTTCTCCCCAAAGAAGTCCAAAACCAGTAATGTATTTTGGACTTTTTTAGGCTCGTAGGGCATAGAATTCTTATAGAAACACCGAAAGTGCAACAGGTACTGACTTTCTTTGAGACAACTAGCAAAATCTTGAATAAAATACAATAATAAGTTAAATTAAGTGAGTTTAAGGCATATTTAATGAACTAAGCTTTTAATCTATATCTAAATAGAAAAAGGAAATTTCATTATGGACGAATGTATTTAAAAGTATACATAAACTTAAGGATAGATCTTTATTGAGTTTATTGTTTTTCTTAATAATGTTATTTATTCTTTATTTATTAGAAATATGATGAACAATGGATTATAACTAAAAATGTTAGCATATATTATAAAACGAAGATCGGATAGCTAATTAGTATGTATCAATGAATAAATATTGTGAGATAGATCACTATTCATAACTAGCACGAATTTGACTCGGCACAGTTGCCGTATAATCCTTGAAACAAAATTCTGAGATAGGTGATCTTTTGGTGAATTTTCTTATGCATCTGGCAGCCTCGTTTTTACATATGGTGACCAATAAGACATTATACATATGGAGACCAATAAGAGTTATGCAGAAAATTTGTTTTGCAGAATTTATGGAGAAAATTAAATTAATTAATTATGCAGAAAATTTGCTATCCTTAGTATTTACGTCATCGCGCACGTCACAATACGTCATCTTGAGAACATTTCTTCATCACCAAAAAGTTTCAGAATTTAGAATCATGGCTTATATGGTTACTGTGCTTTTGACTCATTATTAAAGATAGCATTACGCACATTATTTTGGACTGATGATTGCTTAATACATTAATAAAACAATTTAAAATTTTGGGAAAAATGCTATATAAGCAATCAAAGATGTACAAAATGCAAACTTTAAATACTTAAATAATACATTCAACTGAATTTTCAATTTTATAATTAACAATCAAAATTTGATAGCAAAGTAAGCATTTCTATCAGCAAATGTTTGGTAAAAAATGTTATTCAGAAAATATTAAAAAGATGTTCTTATTTATAACTGTTCTATTTATTTACTATGTTATTTAATAGCATATACTTATCAATAATTTATGGATATTATAATTTACCATTAACTGGCAAACCAATAATAATCTCGGCAATCTGCTTTTCATATAATAAATTTTGCCTAAAAATATTATAATAATGCTGTTACTCTACGCGTTAGGAATCTGATAATTATCAAAATGAAGGATTTGTGAGACCCTTGCATAAATCTCTAATATTTAAATATCCAATTCTTCTTAAACTTTTAATATTAAATTTATTAAACAGAATTTTTTCAATAGTTCAAATTGACAAGTATTTACGAACATTCATGAAGTCATTAAGAAAAATTTACTTAAATTTTATGAGAGTGCATTTAAAAAAATAACAAAAGAATTTAAGAACTCCATTTTACTCTTTTATTGATTCCACATATTTTTACTCTTTTATTGATTCCACATATTTTAAAATATAATAAAATAATTCAGTTGCTTGGACGTATAATAAAGCAGTAAAAAATTTAAGATCAAATAATTTCCTTCAAAGGAAAATACGGAAATATATTACAAAAATATACAATCATAAGCAGATGCCAAAATAAAATAAATAAATGAATTCGTCATTTCATATATTTATATTCGAAAAGAATACTTTGAAATAAATGCTTTGAAACAGAAATATTATGCATTAAAATTATTCAATACTCATATTATTTTAAAACAATAAAAAAGTTTTATGACTTTTCCTTCAAATAAAAAATCGAAAATTGTGGAAAGATTTGAAAGTAAGGCATGTATTTGATCTTGAATTTTTTCTATACAAAGACTCAAAAATGAATGCTTTGAAATGAATCATTGTAATTATGTAAATTTAGCTGACATAGAACTGAGGAAAAAATTGATTTAGTTTCTGTAATTATACAATGAATGAATCTAAATTAACAACAAATAAAAATTTTTAAATTGTTTTAGTGCCATTAAAGTTTTTCATAATTTAAGAAACACGGAAGCAGTAATTTTTATTTCGATGCACGCGAATTCCTTGATTAGATGAAATGCCATAAATGTTAAAAACTTATACAAAATTTAGAACCACTATAGTTAAGTCAGTCCTCAAAAGTTGCATTCTGCCTTTAATTTCTATAAACATTTAACGATATGTTATCTTAGATTGATAAATTTAGCTAATCTAACATTTTTCTTTTTATTTAGAAACTTCAAAATAATTATATAAAAAACTACTTTAGTCACATAATGAAAATTACATTTTGATATATTTTTCTATATAAGTACATTTTTTGCTAAGCCATTCATCAAGCCAAATAATTTAATTTAAATTAAATTAAACTTATTGGAAATATTCACGTTATAGTTATCAGTATTTGTATGCAATAAATTTTGATATTAAAACACAATTTTTGTAATATCTAGTATAAAACAGTGATAAAATGAAAGGCAATTTTAAAACAACAATACATTTCATTCAATAAATTTGAAAATTTTTAAATTCTTGACATTTTCTTACTTAAAAATTCATTTGCAGTTTCTAGGTTTTAGTACGATTTAAAATAACATCACAACATACTTAGAAAGGAAATAAAATTAGTGACATAATTAAAAATGTTTCGAAATATTTGAGAATTCAGAAAAAGTATTTGTTATAAAACTCACGTATTCAGATGCATCTTTTGTCCTTTAAAATAATCTAAGCATTCACATTTCATTTGATCAGTAACCTACATAGATTCAAAGCTAATATTTTGAGAGATTAATTTTTGCATGCGCGTTTCTTTACCTTAAAGTGATAACATCAATATAGCACAGCTTTTTTACTTTTTAAACAGAAACAAATTTTAGGCAACTAAAATTACTGTCATGTATTCTCAGATACAAATGTAATTTGGGATTTTTAATGAAGTAAAAAGTACAGTAATTTGATTTTAAAAAAAAAGGTAATTTTGTAGCTGTCAAAGGAAATATAATCTCTATTCTACAAAATATTATTTTCCTACCGATATAAATTTTATGTTAAAGGAATACAATGAACTAAGATATAAAGATTAATTTAATCTTTAAGCAAATAAACACATTGTTTACTATTTAATTATTAAATATTTATCATGATTGTTAAATATTAAATTTATGTTTCGATTTTCGCAGATTAAAATGTTCCTAATGTGTTTTGCCAACAACTAATTTTATACTTACATTATTAAAAAATTTTAAAATATTTAGTTATATTTACTTGATATGAATGATAATACCAGGAGCATCTATTTAAAAACAAGCTTAAGTGTATAATTTGGATACAAGTTTAATACATATAATGAAACAAATTCTTCCAATGCAGGAAATCTCTCTGCCGTAACAATACAATACAAACTACTAAATATTTAATATATACTAAAACATTTACAAAACATTTTATACCTAGTATAATGTAAAATAACTAAAACATAATTTTTAACATCATAAAATTTTTTTAACTAAGTTTGGAATGTATTTTCAATCAATGTATCGTATATATATATATATATATATATATATATATATATATATATATATATATATATATATATATATATATATATATATATATATACAAAGAAAATTGAAGTTTTAATAAAAGTTCAAAAACTTTCCATAGGAAAATCAAATAATTAATCTCCTGTCTTTTCCATAATCGAGATAATTTTAAAGACATCCGTAATTAATTAATACTTGTGTCGGAAGACACAGGAAAAGAAGTTATTTTTAAAGTAATTTGGGAAATTCTCGTTTACCCATGAGTGGCGTAATATTATAATAGATTCTCGTTTGAAGTTCTTTATTGAATTTTGGTTATTTTATGAAGAATTGGAACGTTAAAATTAATCTCTTCAGACATTTGACTGAATTTTTCAATTATCTTATTTCAATTGTATACTGACGGTATTCTTAGAGGTAATGCTCAAATATAACTGTATGTTTAAGGAATTTTCACGAGATCAAAATTTCACAGAGCTAAGTAGGCACTTAAAAAGCCAAAAATCATCCTCAGTTGCCATGGCAATATACAGGTGAATGTAGCGAGATAAAGAGGAATTAAATAGCCTGCTTTTTCAAGAATTTGGCTTGATTAATGAGAAAATATTTGGACAGGTGAGATGAATGATATGACCCCAGTACTCATTTCTTTCCATGGCGATTTAATGTGCATTAGAAAAGAATGGAATTCAAGACAAATAAAGTAAGTGAATTCTGAGAAAAAGCAATCGACATCATATTGAAAAAAATTAGATTAGTACTATTGTTTTCTGTAAAATGAGAATATATAATGAAGTAATTTATCATTTTAACCATTTTACAAATGCGTAGTTAAATATCCTGCATATGTATATCTTCCTGCTATTACATATTTCCTATTGACTATTTTCTTTTTATTTGCTAAAGAAAAATGTAAAAAATTTCAGTATGTAAAGAAATATGTAAAAATATAATTGAATCCGATTGAAGACATTTATTTAACTGCCTTTGAGCTCCAATCCAAAACACAAAAATTGCATTTTTCTTTTTAACAAACGTTATATACGTAATAGATTTTATTTGCGCGAATAATTTAAATATTATTTAGTATCAAATTTTCAAAAAAATTTAAAGAAAACATTTATTAAAAAATTTTTAAATGAAAAATAGTAAGAGAAATGAAACTGTAAATTTAACATCAATCAATGAAAATTTAACTTAAAGTAAAACAAATAAGTAAATTTTAACTTTAGTTAATGATATTATAAAGTTAACACATAAATAAAAATATTATGTTTTTAACTCTGGTAATCAAATTTACTTAAATTTTACTTTCTCATCATTTACTGATGTTGTGTAAAACAAGATATATAAATATTATTTTCCAATGGCAGATTGTAGTCAGTTACAACTGTAACAGAGTCCATTAATCTATTGTTCCCTGATACCAATGAACCGACCAGAAACAGCGACCTCTTAGCCGCCGAGGCGTTGCCCCGAGTGAACCACAGGGGGTGGGCCTCCATTGCACCCTCACACATGCCATGGGCCCCCGTTTATAGAGTAGGCATCATTCATACTTCATTCACACATACAAGGAAAGGACAAAGGCAGGATAGAGAGTGAGAAAGTACATACATGCATGAACCGGGATTCGAACCCAATACCTCCCTATCCATAGTCAGGCACTCTGACCACTAGACAAGTTGGCCGGCTCAATATATATAAATATATATATATATATATATATATATATATACATATACATATATATATATATATATATATATGTGTGTGTATATGTATGTATGTATATACATATATATTATATTATATTATATCAGTAAGCTAATGTTTTCTTGATTAGGACTGACTTCACAGAAAATTTTGAATTCTTGAATTGAGATTACTGTCTTACCCAACAAATTAAATTTAATTTACCAATCAATCTTACAAGTATAGTACCATTACAAGTATTTTATGACGACAAAGTTCTCTCCAATAATCAACTAAATAAAAAAATTACTACTATAAACTTTCTAGCGAATAAAAAAAAGTTGGAAGTAAAACACTCTTGTTTTCTCTTATTTTGCCATCATTATTTTCAACTAAAAAAAAAAAAAAAACAGGTGATTACTTTCAGATCGTCCGTCGTTATGGTAGCGAAACAGGGCAGTGTATTTTGCACACACACACAAAAAAGAGAAATGTATAACACGCTTTTTTTTATTATTCTCATCATAGCACCTCGTAACAGTTTCCTTTCGTAAGAACCACTTGTTCAACCAACTGCGTCCAGAGTTTTATACAACTGTTACCATTTCCTCACAGTCCCCCGATGAAACTTTTGAAACCGTCTCCCCACCGTGGTTGACTGGTTGCGTGCCCATACCAATTCCTACTCTCTTCTCCAATATCGAAAGTAGGTGTGAGGAGCAGTAGCGACGTACAGAGTTGCTCTACCGTGAAAAGCAGAGAACCTGGCAGGACAGGAGAAATAGGAATGGTGGAAACAAAAAGAGGAAAACAAAAACCCTGACAGAGATCGTAGTATATCGTTCATGAGCTGAGAGAAGGTTTCGGAAGCAACGAAGTTGTTTTTGAGATTTATGCATGATGAAGGATTGGGATGTATCGGTTCCGTGCTTTCTGCCAAGGATTTCGTCACTCAGAAAATGCAGGAACAACACTATTCCCTCCAAGTTTCACAAAGTAAGTTGATGTCCATTAAATAGTATAGCAGCCTTATTCATTTTACATGAATACGTTTTCTAATTTCCGAATGTAATCTTCTTATTATTGTATTGGAAGTTGTCATTCAAGTATCCGTCATTTAGCATATAAATGTGTGTGTGTGTGTGTGTGTGCGTGCGTGTGTGTGTGTGTGTGTGTGTGTGTGTGTGTGTGTGTGTGTGTGCGTGCGTGCGTGTGTGTGTGTGTGTGTGTGTGTGTGTGCGTGCGTGTGTGTGTGCGTGTGTGTGTGTGTGCGTGTGTGTGTGTGTGCATGTGTGCGTGTGTGTGTGCGTGTGCGTGCGTGTGTGTGTGCGTGTGCGTGCGTGCATGTGTGTATACATATATATAGGTTATATCTCTGTAATACATAACTTTGAAGATTTATAATTGTATATCACAATTCGAACTTCATTACAAAATTAGGAAGTAAATTCAAAGTGTTTTGTAGTACATAATAAAAAAATACATAAAATTAATATTTCAAGGTTTTTAATAATTTACTCTTACAGCTAACACTGAGAAAATTTTTACAAGGTTATGTTATGATGATTTTTTACTCAACGATATGCTATTAATTTTATATATGATTTTTCTCGTTAAAATTTATGCAACAAAACAAATTAATAAACTATATTGCTTACCCTAATAACAAAAAATATCATCACTTGTTTATATAGTGTCTTATTAATAACAGCACTATTGATTTTTACCATTATTACATGACTCCAGTCATATATATAAAGAATAAAAAATAATTGAATTTAATAAATGGAAACTTTAGATGAATATTAATTTAATAATGATAAAAGTTCAAAATGTTCAATCAAATTTTGACAATGTACACAATTTTAAATTGCAATGGTGTTCATTGATGTACAAAATGTATAGATTTCAACTTATAAAAGCATTGCAGTTTAATGAGTTTATAAATTTATATTAATGTGAAAATTGCATTTTTACAAATGAATAATCTGGGTACTTTAGTTTCAAAAGTCTAATTGAAAATCTTGTAAGAGCCACGAAAGTCTAAAATGTCATTACTGAGAATTTAAATTAATGGAACTTAACTGCTTAAAGTGTAATCTAAGATGGTAATCCATCAAATATTTCTGACATTGAGGATAATCAATAATGTCCTTTATTGAATTATAGTGATTCAAGCAATCGTTAAATAAGAAAAATGAATCTTTCTCCAATATCCTATACGGAAGATTACGAACAGGCGGGGAAAATCAATCGGTTACATTTTTCAATCCATGTTCAAAACCAATTTTATTGCTGTAAAAAAAAAATTAAGTAATACACTTTTCTGTTATGATTAAAGAAATTCTAATATTTCATAAGTTGTTTGATCCAATTAAAAATTTTTAATTATTATTCACAATATAACGGCAATCATATATTAGCATCATAGAAGACATTTTTATAAAAGAAAAAATTTTCTATAAAGTTTTAAATTGTGTATGTTTAAATTCAATGACAGATAATTTTATTCAAATTGTTTTTGTTTAAATTGTAAGCTAATATATCATTTTAACATTCAAATATTCTTATTTTACAAACATTGAATTCTTTCAAATAGAATTCAGTGATAATAGTAGGGGAAATTAGTGAAATAATTTTATAATAATCTCAATGGTTTGTGATATTCATATATAAAATGTTGATACTTACATATATGAGGGTTAAAACAAAATTTATACATTTTAAATTAATTTGTAACAAAATATTGCTATACATTTTAATTTAAAATAATATTAATTGTATTAAATTCTGTTTTACATTTCTTAACTTAAAATGATTAATTAAAATTATATTAGAAACAATCAATTGATTAAATCTGTTTAGATCATAATTTTAGGAAGGAACATACTTTATCATCGAAATTATCTTCATTGAATGGATCAAATGACTTTGTTATCATTATTTTAAGAAATTTTCAATAAAATAAAATAATTTATTATGATAAATTCGAAAAATAAAATAAAAAGTAAAATATTTATTGGGAAACGTCATTTAAATACTTTTTGCATCATTTCTTCTATAATACCTCAACTTTCTTTAGAATAATTTTGTCACCACAAAATTTGAATCCATTTCAAAGCATTTTTCATAAGAAATGATAAATATAATTACTGAAGTCTTTTAAATCAGATAAAAATATAATGATTTGACCTCAATTCCAAGATGAAAGTAGCATACTTAAAAATTCTAGTAAGTTACATATGTAATTTTTATACATTTCCCTTTATGCACTTGATCTATTTTCCTGAATAAAATCCGTATTCTATGTGCCCATCAAATTTTTATCTGGAATTGAATTGAGAATTGCGTCATGTAATATGATAAAACATGCATCGGAATGTTGGTCTCTAGCTGACTTAAAATTCAAGGCATGTTTCATTTCGACGAAGCTTTGATTGCAGCATTTCTAATTAATTTAAACCGTTAATTAACACTAATTTCAAATCACTGTAAATTTCTTATATTGCCTATTTCGGAACTCTGATCACCTCATATACGGAGTTTCTTTTTTCTTTTAATGTTATAATCTATGTGTTATCATTGGAACTAAATAAAAAAAAAATTTGTATGGTATCTGACCCCCTAATTCTTTCGACACTCAAAAGGATAGTTTAAACAATTAGACTATTCAATAATTCTTAATTTTTTAAAAAGAACTGTTTAATAAAATGTAATAAAACGTGAATGAAAAAGAGTCCCAAGTCTACAGTTTATTAATTTCATAATTAAAGGGAAAGTTCAAACTTACCATATCTCATTCGATTTCTTTTCAGCATCAAGAAATAAGATTTCATGTTAGCTGTTCCGAGTATGAGATAATATTTCATCATGCAAACCACCGTCTTTAATCAAACTACATGAATATTAAATATCGTTATTTTCAAATCGCAATTTTCCCCCAAATGCAAAATACATATTTTCCACTGGAATCGTCAAAATTTGGTGGACTTGTTTTGCTAATTATGAATATTAACATTCTTAATTAGATACATTCAATATAAAGTAATGAGCATTATCTTCTTTTAATGATTAATTAGTATAAAAAATAAATGTTTTAAATACCACAATTTTGTTCTTATATTTATAGAATTATTGTTAATGGGGAACAACAGATTTTACAATTCCAATCTCTTTTTTAATATTAAACGTGGATCACTTAAATTACGACAATGAAGCATGTAATATAATAAGAGATCAAAATTTCTTCACATGTAAATTTAAATTTTGCATGCATGAATTAAATATTATAGTATAAAATTTATTCCAATATAATATCTATTCAAATTTTTCTATGTCTTATATTATAAACGTAAAGGATACATGATTTAATTCTTTTGCCTAATCTTTTATTTCACTGTAAATTCATTTTGAAAACGATCATATTAACGGTTAAAGGTCTAACATTAACGTTTTAAAAAGATGAAACTATATTTATTGAAATGGGAAGGAACAATTTCTGTAGAAAATATAAATCAAATAGAACGTTGTTTATATTGTAAATAAATATTACAGTGGAAGTGTCTAAGATAGATAAAACTAAACACAAATCTTCACCACTTCCAAAGGAAGGATTTCAAAATGGCAAATCTTTTTCAGAGCATGATGGATTCAGAAGAAACATCGAAGGGTCTAAAGAAAGGTTTACTCTTTCCATATATTGTAAAGAAAGCTTTTTAAAAGGTTTCTAAGAAATAACTTTAAACCATAGAGGTGAGGAGAGATAATTGATGCAAGTAAGAAGTACACTCAAAATGATGAGAAAGGATAAATTAATTTTCATCAAATAGTACGAAGTGAAAAAAATTTTTGTAAAGTTTTATCCGTAATAATTATAATATCCGTATAAGTATTAGTAAACTGAACAAGATTAAGCTTCTTATTGATAAAGAGTTCCAAGTTCTATCCCATTCACTGTAAAATCATTGAAATGAGAGTTGCTTTTCTGATTTTTATCAGGATTGGGGCGCACAAGAATTCTTGGTATAAGACCTTCTATATGAAATGTTAGGGCATCTCATTCATAAATTCTATATTCCAGAAAGAAATACCCAATGGATAGTAAAATAAATCAAAACAGCATTTAGAAATTAAGCTAACTGCTACAAATTCATTTTAACACCAATTTAGAATTTACAAAAATCCCATAATCCTGGCATCATGATTTGGTGTAATTTTTATGGTAAAAAAGAACTTCTATTTCACCACATGAAGAATAAATATCAGACTTGGTAATATGGAGATAATACTTCGTATGTTTGATGACATCATTAAGGAAATATAATTCAATAATCAACCATGGACCTTTCTGCAGCACTCAATTTCAAACTATCGACTAGACAAGAATCAGACAAGAATTTTGTTCAAATATGAATCATTATAACGAAATTCATCTCTGTCTATGAAATGGGCATTTTTTAACTCAATTCGCAGAATATAGTTTGCGGCCTCAATTAGGAATTGAACTCTGTTTTACAACGAAAGTAGATAGTCTCAAGTTTATTTTATTAAAACTGAAAAATTAATGTTAAAATCCCATAATATGCCTGATAATTTGATTTTAATGCTTAAAACCAAAACAAAATGGAGATTGCAGCTTGTGATTTGCAAGATTTTCTTCATATTTATGTCGTAAATAAAATATATATGTTCTATTAAGATATATTTATATAAAGTTGATGAATCATTCTTATCTATAGAAATTTATGGGTACGCTTGGCACTTACCCAGTATATTATTTAAAAGAAATAACTAAACAGTATCATATATTTATAAATTAAACAAATTTACCTAGAGGCTTCAAAAAAAAATAAAATGTGATTCACATATAAATTGAAATGCTACAACTTGTATAAAAATGTAGCGTGAGGCAAAGAAATTTACTATTAATTAATTTCGAGAGTATTTTCATGGGTTTAAAAAGAAGATCCAGGTAAATATGACATTCAGTAAATAAGAGAAAATGTTTTTCTGTAAATATCAAAACGTAACTCGACTCTCATATTAATAAAAAACTATTATAAATTAAAAGATTTACTATATAGTTATGTAATACATTTAATTGCCCTATTTTAAATCCAATGTTAAATATTGTTTTTCTAAAATATTGATTTAAGTTACTTTTAAATAGCTGTTGCTCTTTTGCTGAGGGTGATGGATTTAAAATAAATAAAGGAAATTTATAAAAAAAATTCACTTAAATTCCCAATTTCCATTCATAAACACGTTATATGAAATACTCATGACTTATTTATGAACTCTAAGTACAGTCGTCAATAAATTTTGTTACATCAAATGATACTTCTGAGTTCCTTGATTAAATGAGTGATTTCAGTATCAATAAGAATGGATAAGGGTTTTGAATTCCTTTCTTCTCTGCAAGTTTTCCTCTCGTATGTTACCGTATTCGTTTATTAGAAAAGAAAGCTCATCAAGAAGGTGATTATTATTATGTCTACTCATAAAAAATCGAATAAATGTCAGACTGCTTTCGGGAACTCGGTTCTGCTACCTGTGTGGTATAAACAAGTTATTATAAGAAAACGACTCAACTAAAGGAATTTCTAACGTTATATTATTTAACGTTAATCACGTAGAAGGTACATTAAGGTTAGTTGAGAGAAAAGTAAAATAAAAATGTTTCGTAATTCTTTTGATGTAAAAATTACCTAGAAACGTGACTTACGGGCACATTCTTCTCTCCTCTTATAAATATAATGATTTCAGAAGGAAAAAGAATTTGCTTTTTTTAGGAGAGTAATTTAAGATTCTGAATTTGATAAAGTCAGTGAAAAGTAATTGTTTCAAAGGAACGTTATTTTTGTGGTAAAGCATAATTATCTCTCTTTTTGGTACTTTTTTTTAAAAAAAAAATATGACATTTATTTAATAAAAACGTTAACGGAATAGTTTTTGCTTAATATAATTCAAATTATTGTGACGAAATTATTTTTCTTCAACTCATCAAATATTGTTGAAAAGGTTATATAACATGATTAAGTGTTTAAAATATATATTAAATTAAGAAAAGATTTATGAGAAGTTTAAACTATCTATATATATTATTTAAAATTTCTTTAAAATATATCTTAAGAAATTTTAAAATATATATACATATATATAAACTCTAAGCTCCGTGGCACCAAGTAGGCCAAGACCTACAGTGCCCACAACTTTTTTCAAAACCCAGGGCCCTAAGGTGCGAAGCATATGTCATAGTTAGGTGGTCAGCATAACCCCAGTGTTTAGTTCCCAAACACTCTTGGTTTTCAGTTTATCGACCGACTGAAGGGATGAAAGGCTGAGTTGAAAAACCGTTACTGCATATAAAACTTTTACTAGTAAACTTGTGTAACTATCATATAATTTATTGAAGTAATTGAATCCTTATAACTTATTTTCATATTATTATTATTCCAGTGGAAAATGCAAAGGTTGAGGGTCTTTTAATTTGTCAGTATATAAACATAATATGTAAAATACTAATTCTTTATTCGTTAGACTGAGCAGAAAATTGAAATATTTTCCATGTATTAAGAAAATTTTTAATGTCTGATATCATATCATTTGCTATGTAATAAGTGGGTTAACATGTGTATTTTAAAAGAAGAGTATTTCAATTTAAAAATATAAAACCTCAAGATCAAAATAATAAGCATAACAAGAAGCGATACAATTGTTATAATTGCAAATTAATTTTTATTTTTACTTACAAATAAATTTATATTGTAAAAAATGTATATAAATTGATTTACTTATATCTTCTTTCATCAAAAATGTAATTTAAAAATATTTAAGAATGAAGCGTTTTAAATGAAAGTCATGACACTTGAAATTGTTCTATTGAAAAACAGTTTTTCATAGTTTACTTTGTTCAAATTTTAAAAAAATCCAGTTAACGTATATATAGTAAAACTGAGATTAATATACTATGTAATAAATGGGTATTATATATTTTTGAATGTCTTTTATAAAAATAAAAAATCTTTAAATTTTGACCCCCTATTCAAACAATAATTATTGTATATTATTCTGATTAATATAATATCAGTATTTTCCATATTTTTAGCCATAAATGTCAAGAAATGTAATAAAATAGCCTGTAGCACCATTAATAAAGCTTAAATTATGCTACATTATCTTTCCTAAAATTTTATGAAATTTTTAACTTTCAAAATTTACGAGATAAAAAAAACAATTTACCTTTTTAATGAATAATTCATAATTCGTTTTTCCGATTAAATTTTAAATCATTTTAGTGGTTAGATGCGAATGATTTTATCCTAAAATTTAGTTTAAATTATATATAAAAACTAAAACTCAATAATATATAATTTTGATTATATTGTTATCATTTACTTTAAAGTTTTTAGAAAAATGAAAAACATTTTCAAAAGTAAATAGTAAAATAAATAAATGTAATCATTTTAAAATGTTACGCTTTTGATCAAGATTTCTCAAGCATTTGTCGCAGTTTAATCTAATTAGAATATACGATTCCTTTTATACATTTAATGTTCGAAAGAATAGTAGTTCAAATTTCTCATTCTGTCAAATTTTTCAGGAAATATCCACATATATTTAAAAGAAAGGTTTTTAGTAACTATAAGATACGACTTATAATCGAATAAGGAACACTGATAAAACATTCTCATTATTTATTCATGGATAAAATAATATCCATGAAATGTATCGTAAATAAATATGGCTTCCTACATTACACTAAGACATTATGAACAAGCACAAAAAAGTGAGATTGTTTGACGAATAATTTTGTATTAAATTCTAAAGTAAATATCATTAAAAATTATTTTTATCCATATATATATATATATATGTATATAATTTTTTTACTCCATTTTGAATTTACGACTATTTTAATGATAAATGTATGCATATTTTAGAATTCAATTTTAAATTTTCTTTCCATATATTTTGTCATTTAATACTTAAAATAAGAGTGTCTAAGAATTTGCAAATTTTTTAGGTACATGCATTAAATTCCAGAAAATAAAACAAGTTTTCTAGAATCTTTTTAATTCCTCAAAATAAATTTTTTTATTATTTAATTGCGTTTTAAGTGATTAAATATTAATTGGTTCAGTAAATGCATTATTAATATTTGTGTGGTTTTGTATATCATAAAAATATTCAATACACGGAATTTTATAGCAACACGCTCTGTTGTTACACGGGTTGTTACGTGACTTCCATTATTCTTTTATAACAGAATAAATTAAATTTGCAGAATAAGGTTTCGAGAACATATTCAATGACTATCAATAAGTTCTTTATTTCTTTAAAATAAATTTGGTTAAAATTAGGGTAACTTTTCCAAATAAGCTACTAAGGAATATAGATTTTTAGAATAATACAATGTTATTAAAAAAACAAGTCATCATTAAACACAAAATCTATATAAAATCTATCTTTATCTTTAAAACCTCTTTAATATTCCGCAAATTTAAGCCTTCGTCGAGAATGTAAATCCATCTGTTGCAATGATAGAAAATTGGAGGAATTACGATTTACATTTCTAGTGAAGCATAATATTTGGTTCAATTGGCAAACATTCAGTCTCTATCTTTCGTTTATTTTATTTAGATTTTAAATTCCACATCGTTTGATCTCTAACTAAAATGATTAAGTTTGTTCATTCACCAATTCTTTTTTTAAAGGAAAAGAAGAAAGCTTTGTATTAAATCTCCAGATGATAGAAAAGAAAGCTGTATTTTATGCTCTTTATAATTTTGAGCTGGAAATTGAATTACAAACAGTTATAAAAAGAGGTCTTTCATCCCTCTTTTGTTAAAAAAAATATTTTTTGCGAGTAAAAATATGTTAAAGACGACGTACTGATTTGTATTCCCTTAACGGGAAAAAAATTTTACTGTTGCTTAGCTAGAAATGATTCCCCCCCCCTTTTTTTTGCCTTAAGTTTTTCAAAGAAATTTATTCTATCTAATAACACGATTTTGCATTTCTTCAACATCCCTTTTGTTCTTAATGATTGCGAAAACATTTAATGGTTTTATAGTTTATACATCGATAATATTTATTTTTTCAATGGATAAAAAATTAAAAGGATAACGCCTGAATTTGTTAAAATAGCTTATAAAGTGCAAATTATTTTTGAATAAATTTAAATAATATTGAATATGACTATAAGAAAACAAAAATTTTAATTAAATTGAAATTAAAATTATAATTTTGTACCTTTTCAAATAAGTAAAACACTGTAAATAAATAAAATTTTACTTTACTTTAAAGTTAAGTATTACTTTAAAGTTTAACAATTATTTTAACTTTAGCTTGGTTTAAGCCTTCAATGACGAACAAAGTTATTAGTTCTTTGATGAATTCCACATTTTTTAATTCAATCTATATTTATATTGCTTAAAAAAAGTTTTTAGATAAATCTTAGCTCAACTTCAATCAATGTATTCGTGTCTACATTTCTGAGCGAAATATAAATAGGTGAATCTGGATTACATTTACAAATCGTTCCTATAACGCAATTTCTTTTTATGATCTTCGTAAGATACATGGATAATTCACTGCACTTTCACGTGCACTTTAAGAAAGTTCTCTTATCTGTAGTTAATATTAAACAAATATATATGATTGGCCATTAAATTAAGTAGCTTAAGCTTCAATTTTGACTGTCAAAAATTATAATAACTAAAGTTAAATTGTAAGACAAATTTTAATATTAAATCTTTTTCACGCTACATCAAAACAAAATCTCACAGAATTAAGAATTAATCTGCTACTGAAATTTTTGCAGGACTATTCACGAGCTGGTGACAGAGTTTTGTAGCTTTTCATTCACACATTAACCCTCAAATAAAAAGCATGTCTAGAAGTAAATGAAGTAAATCGCATTTTCTCATCTTCTATATAAATGGAATTAAAAGCAGGGCACTGTGGGAATGAAGCAGTTCATCATCCAATTAAGAGTTTTCCCTTTTCTCAAGCCACGCTGAATGCAATTCACATGTATTCCTTAGAATAAATGCCCTTCTACACAAGATGCGCACAGACTAAAAGCCAAAGAATAACTTTTAAGAAGCTTTGGAGAATTTCTAGGAAGATTGAATCTAGAAGAAGTCATTATGCAAATTTGGAGAGTAAAACTAGCGAAGTTAGCATTCTTAATAGAGACTCAATAAGTTTAATCTTGCATGCAAACTTAAGATTTGGAAGAACAAGTTCACATAAAAGCTGCTATCATTAGTTCTGTATATTTACATTTTGTGTACGTGCATTTGATTCCTTTGCAGGGGAAAGATTTTATATGTTGTGCACTGAGCCTCAATAATATAAACAAACAAATGATTCATTTCATATTGTACTGTAAAATACATCCTATATTGAAATACAATCATTTTCTTGGGTTTATTAAAAACTAGAGAAGTAAATAATAAAATTATATATATATATATATTCTTCTCTGACATATTTTCTTAGTGTTTCATTTAAATATATTTTAAAATTTTTTGTAATTATATATTTCAATGATTGGATTGAACACATGCAACTTCTTTAAAATTTTAATTGCACAAATTATATCATTGCGTATTCACTGATGCGATTACCGAATGCCATGATGTAGACAGAAAAACAAAAAATAAATATTAACGTGACTTGAATGTTTGATTTACCTAAACTTACTGTGTAAATAGCTACAAATAATATCTTCTCGTGTGAAAATTGAACGTGCAACAAATTCGAAATTAGCTGTAATTTTGAAAGTAATTTTCAAAATTAATTCTCAAAATGTATCGTGTAAAACAAGAAGTTATTTGTACTGAATTGCATTTAAATCTCATTAACTTTCGAAAGCAATATGTATAATTAACGCTTACATCCTTACTATTTATGGATGGATTTCTATAAATAAATGAGACGCATTTTTATAAATAACTAATTACATGTTACAAAAATTACGCTTCGAATTTTTCTCCCCTTATATCAACATTTTAACTTTTTTATCAAAAAAATTCTGTTTATTTTTTTAATGTTAAATTTATATAATGATTATGTTTTTATTTCCAGGTTCGGAATATGTCACCATAAAATTTTTATTAAAAATATTGCAATTTATTTTCTTATCAATATAAATTTGCATTTTAAACAATTATTTATCGTTTATAAACCAGTTACACACATATATGTGTGAATGTGTTGTGTGTATGCATGCTTTTTAGTAATTTTTTAAAATGTATACCTCAAGGATCAAGTTTTTTTTTTTTTTTTTTGGTTATTTTCATGTTTGAAAAGTAATAGATTCGATTGCTATTCATCTAAAATTCATGTTGTTGAATAGGTTATGGACATTAACTTTAGAAAAGTATAATTGATGCGATTCGTAAGCTTGAAAAAGATAGATCAACCTCAAATGTTGATTTAATTGTATGATGGGTCTGAAAACTACAAGCTGATTGGCAAATTTTAGCGATTTATTTGTCAGAAGTGTTTAGACTTAAACGTATCGTTACCTGACCAAACCATATTTTAGAATTTCAAAATATAGCCATTAATTAAAAGGAAAATTTAATTACAAAAAATGTATAAACTAATTTAAATTATTTTTATCGTTTAAAAACCTAAAAGCAATGAAAACATTTTAATATCAAAAGCTTACTATATTTAACCGCCTATAGTAATCATATTAAACACAGCTAAAATTTTCCAGTATATGAAATAATTCTCTGTTAAATATTTTACTAAGAAAAAATCCCAAGTTCTTCTTAATATTAATGTATTTTATATTTTTATTATTATTTCAAAATTTAACTTGAGAATTTACAAGAAAATAGTAATAAAATTTACAAAAAAATAAAATGATTTGTTGAGTTTTAACAAAGAAATATCAATACTATAAGACTATTTAAATTACTTCTCATTGTGTTTCATTGAAATAAATTAATAAAGTTTATTATTACAATTCAACACTCTTATCATTTATAAAAGCGTACCATTTTTCTTATCTTTTTATTTCAGCTTTATTTTTAATAAACCGATGTCCATGAAGTGCTACTGTGAATAACGTCTTTTCACACATTGCATTATAATCCACTAAAACATGAAATTACGTTCACCTAATACATACTCAAATTGATTTTTCATCGCTTACTAAACATTCCTAATATTACTTTTTACGCTTCACAAATTTTCTAGGTCAAGATCATTTTCATTCAAAACTCCAAAGGCTTTAAGAATCTGAAAAAGATCATCGTTTTTAAGTAACATTGAATGCATTTTTATAAGCAGTTGCTTGAAGCTGTATTATTAAATTCCTCTTGAAAGAGAACATTGTGCAGGGAGGAAAAGAACTGATTTCTTCTTTCTTGACTAAACATATAATTTCTGAGTTAAATTTGGGGAAAATAAAAACAGAAATTCAGGTCATTTTCTTGAACATGTAATTTGTTCTTATTTGCTTACTTTCATAAATTTTCTTTTTAAGAATTGTTTCCTTGAATGATTAAAATAACTTTTCATGTACTTTTGTTATATAATTATTTTAGCAAACTTCATCTAGTAATTCTAAATATGGAATTAATTTAAATCCGCACATTTATTTGTTTTGATAATAATTTTAGTTTAATTATAAAATAATGCTAATGAAGAATTGGTCTACATACTCTGCATTTTAAAATATGCAATTCAAATGTAATTAGTTTAAAGAAATTATTTTCATTCACATATTTTTTCATTTTAAATCGTCAGTTTTGTTATTAAGGAATCAATTGTGTTATCAGTTGAAATAAATTAATAATTTTTGTTTTGAACGTTTTTTATAGTTGAGTTTTTTTTTAGACACGTCCTTAAAATTTTATGAATTTTGTTTTTTTCTATAATGGAAGTGCGAAATCATACGAATATAATCGAATTCTAAATTAAATTTAATCGCGTGAAATAAAATAAGATTATATAACTATGTCTCTCTCTCTCTCTCTCTCTCTCTCTCTCTCTCTAACTGGGATTCCATTTACTTTATTGTGCTTATAGATAATTATTTCGCCAGTAATTATGTGAACGAAAAAAATTCAAAAAGGTATTTATAAAACAAGGTATCTGATTGTGTAATTAACATTTATAAATAAACTTTCTGGCCCATGAATACACTATTTTAACAAAAATCTACGAATATCTCTTCACTTCACTTCAAATACATGATACCACTGATGTCAATCAATGGACTTTATCTGTGCCATGTCAGTGCAGGCAGAGACACTGGGGCATCTAAAGTATTTCTTTTATCACAATAGTGAACGGAAAGAATTTAATGGCATTCGTGAAAGAATTATAATTGTTGGTGCTTATAAATTTGGACATTCGTAAGAATTTCTCAACTTTTTATGGAATATCTGTTAGAGGTATCCATTATTTGGGATGTTATAATCAAATGGGAATGCCTAGAAATTATTGAATAAAATTATTAGTTTTTTACCCATGAAACTAATAGCGAATTACATGTGTTAAAGCCGATATTTCCGGCAAACATTTTTGTCAGCGATTGCAGAAGGTATCGATGTAGTTTATATACATAGGCCAGTGACAACAGTGATTTCGAGTGGTGATAGCACTTGTTTTTATTGTTGCGCTGCCACCAATAAGACACTAATCATACGCATTAATGTTTTGATACATTTAGTTATAGAGAGAGAATCGTTGTTGTATTTTGGAACTGTGGAAGACTGTCAAGAGAGGAATCATGGAACATGATCTGAAATTCTAATAATTATTTATAGACTTGTATAATAACTAGAGAAGAGCACTTATTATGGCATTCAACAATGAAATTTGGTGGTAATAGTATTATAGATTTGCTATGTTTCTGGTTTCAAACTCTCCCTTCTCAGGGTTGCTAGAGCTCTGAGGGCTGGGAACGTGTCCACAATAATATGTGATGTCCAAAGTCCTTCCGTTGGTTATGCAGGGATGTGGAGAAGTGGGTGCCAACTCAGGTGTGACCACGTTACCTAATCGGTTCTCAAAATTGGTGGTGGGCAAGTATTCCAAACCCTTAACTTAAAGCTACCGTCTAGGGCTCTTCTGCAACATTATGTATGTATGTTTCTCGACTGTTTCTTTTATTTCAATTATGCTTATTATTTTTAACTGACTTTTACCGTGTACGAAGACATTTTATACGATGGCGTGTTTCAGATACAATGATAATCACTTTGAAAAATTCAGTTTTTGTATCAACATGATGATACTTTTTTCACTTGCCATAGTGTCACTATTTGACAATGACAGGGTAGAAATAATTGCATGAGTGCCTAAAACTTTAGTTTGAAAACTTTATCGTGCACCTTTGGGATGTGTTAGAATATTGGTTGTTTGAAATACTATTTTGGCATAAATTAAACATGAACTACTGCAGAATGAATTGAACATCATTTCGCCACTACTAAACAGAAATCATGTCCGGAAAGGCAAACAGTGTAGTTGGTAAAGGGTTCTGGCATCTTGTAAATTATAATTCTGCCACATTTTGAAACAATAGGGAGAGGTATTCAATGATTTTTGAATCTACAAGAAAATGCATACGAAATCACTATTTAATATCCTTTGTATTATTTGTTAAAAAGCTGTTCTAAGTTTTGATAAGATTAATTTCATGTTTATATTTTAACCACTTAAATTCAATAAACATCATTTACATTTAATGAAGCTTAAGATACTCGGGGCACATCATTTCTCTAAATTTAAGTACTAAGCACTTTTTTTTTTTTTTTTTTTTTTTTCTTTTTTCTTTTTTAACATAAGCTATGAGTAGTTGGAGTGTTTCTATCTGAATCTTTGAAAAAATATTGCTTCAAAATGTATCTGACGATAGGTTTATTTTTTTAATTAATTAAAAATTATATCCTTTCAATATCTTATTTCGATCATGGCACTCATGTTGTTTCACTCAGCTTAAAAATTCTGAGACATTTTGTGTAAAATACTATATTGATAGTTTAAAATATTGATTAAAATTAAAATCTTTCTAACAATACTAATCATCAAAATTTATGGTGGCTATGGGAAGATTTTGTTGTGTTGTTATAATTTTTATTAATGAATTTTTTTAAGGTTTTCTAGCGAGCAGCTAAAAAAGGGATATTATTGTAAAGGCTCTAGAATAGTTTATCTCAATCAAACTTTATAAGCACAACTTAAATATTTTATGTAATTAACCTTACAGGAATCTCTTTCGGAATATTTTGGGGTTTCTTGTAAATTCGATTCTCTGTTCATAAAGCTGATCTGGTAACTGAAAATTTAACACTTTATCCTTCCATTCAACATTCCCATCTCATTTACAGGTGTTTGGAATCAACTTTAAACCCTTGACCCTAGTCAAGGCAAACTAGACACAAAAGGTATAAACTTTATGTGACGTTACAGAGCTCTCCCTTCATCTCAAATGATTTCGTTGAAAGCGAATTCGGGGATAGTTTGTTTATAAACGACTAATTAAGAGATACCATTCAGTTTGCTGTTTAAATTATTTTCTATTATTTTAAAATTTGAAATTTTAGTATACGTTTTTTTAAATTTATTTACGTGTTTTCTATTCAAAGTATAAATCCAGAAACTGAAATATAATAATAGTAAATGTGGAGCATGGATAGTTCAATCAGTCTTCTTTTGCAAAAAGGTAATCATGGATCCACAATAAATAAAATATCAATGAAAAATCTTTCCAGATTATTGTCACAAATAAAGTCCGAAACAGTTTGAATTATTGAATTATTTATGGTTTGCTTCAAAACTTATTTTCTGTCAACTAAGTTATAATGAGATCAAAAACCTGCGACCATTTACTTGATACTTTAAGACAAAAGCGGTAGTTAGCAAAATCATATTAAACTACAAAATGTCAACTAAAAAATAACAATGAAAAGTAATAGGAATATAAAATAAAACACATTCAATTAAGATAATTAATGTTTCCTAATGAAATGGTTCGCACTCTTTTGCGACCAAATAAACAGACTTTAATTCTCTTTCCACTCTGAAAGTGGGAAAAACGTAGCACTCTCAAAAGACAGTAATCCACAGGAATTCCTGTAACATCTGGTGCTCTTTTAAACACAGAAGGAATCTAAATGCGAGCGTTACCATTCGCATCACGGAAAGAGGGGCTACATGATGCATAACTACTCTCTCCAGTCACGTAAAGAGACAGAACGGAATTGATTAAAATTAGAGTCAGCAGAATTCCGTCCACTTTTCGTCGTCACCTTTTAAGCGGAGGAACTCCTACCGAATACCTACACCTATTGACCAGTTGCTCATAGATGAATCGATGTTCGATCGATTCAGTAGACATGTTGCTGCTCTATCGCCCGAATGCTAGAGGAAAAGTTTTTGTTTCCCTTTACTGGAATAATGTTAGCTTAAGAGAAATTATTCGATTATGCACTCTGAGTCTTAAAACAGTACAAAAATTAAGACCTCCTCAGAAGGAAAAGGAAAATATAATGTAAAAATATTAAATCTTATAAAAAAATCAAACAAAAAATATTTTGTACTGACAAATTGGCTTAAATACCTGAATTTTTTAATTTTGATTAAAGTTATGTTGTGTTTTTATAATTGTGATCAGAAGGGAAAAATTAAGTATTTTGTGAGAAATACTTCAATATTAGTTTTGATTTAAAAAAAAAACAAAAAATTGTTTTACTTTTACTGTTCTGCCAAAAAAAAAAATCCTGATAATATAAACAAGAATTAAGGAAACACCAAAATATAGAGTTATACTTTTTGTTTTGTATAAATATGTTAAATTAAAATTTGACATGTTTTACAAATTATATAAATATCTGATATTATAACTTTGCTGTACTTTCCATACAGGTGAATCAATTCAAATATAAATAGATTTTCAAAAAATGCAAATTTATGACATTGTAACAAAAAGATATCCATCTAGATTGTGTAAATAACCTTGTTTATATTGATACTTTAATTATAATGAAATATAAAATTTGAAATTATTTTTATTCGTTTATTAAAAGAGCCTAAATTCAGAGAGTTCATTTACGACGATCACAAGAAAACATGAGTATTTTGCTTTATTGCTCTTGTATTAATTTCGTTGCGTAGTAAAATAGGAAAATATGTTTCAACAGACTAATATTATTTCCCACATTAATATTTTAATAAAAAATATAAAAATGAATTATTTGACGAAAGCTTTAATCAATGTGACTTAACACATAATAAAAAGATGATTATATCAATAAAAGATATAAAATTATAGAATTTAAGTGAAGAAAAAAATCAAGAAGTATTTACAGTAGTGAATTTTATGATTATATTTTCCATATTTTTTTTATATTTACAAAATAATCAAAAGCAAAATTCCAAACCAGATTTTCTTAAGAATATGTTATTACCTTTCCCCCTACAAGAAAAAAATCAAATTCTCTTATTCATTAAATTATAAATAAGTAAGAAATACTTTATTTTAATAATAAAGCAAACAGTTAACTTTATGAAAATATTATAATAAGCTTTTGTTTTAGTTATAAAAACCAGGATGTATCTAAAAATGAAAAAATCTGTAGTGCGCAAGCTTATTAGAAGTCCGTAATAATATACTATCCCCTAACATTTATTCTTAGTTTTGTATTTGATAAAAAACAAAATATTATCCTTATAAAAACACATAAATGATTTTAATATTAAGTTTGTTCATTTATAATTTTATAATAATTCAAATAATAAAACCATAAAATCTTGATATTTTATCAAACTGAATGAGAGTAAACAAAATTACAAATCGACATCTCTCTAAAATTTAGTCTAATATTCTCAAATATAATCAAAAAACAAAACTACTTGAAGAGCAAAAAAAAAATTTTTTTTTCTTCCTCCGCTATCGAAGATTAACATTCTCACCCACACGAAAAAGTGAATGTAACACGTGGGCGGAATTCGGCTTTATGAGAAGCTTTTTAGAACCTTAAAAATCGCCTCTCTATTCTTTTCTTATCTTCATAGCGTTTAGTGAATGATCTTTACGTAAACAATGAAAAGTTAAAGATAGAGATGCTGTCTAAAGGATATTTCTGAGACGTGAAATAGATTCGGCGGTGGAATACAAAGCAAAATAACAGTTTCATTAAAATGAAAGCCGGTAAAAATCGTCACGAAAATAGAATAAATAAAGTGTAGATAAATATATATATATATACACACACATTTATATTATGGAAATTATATTGTATTTTCTTATTTGCTTATTCATGCCATGTTAAATTTCAAAGGGAGAAGATGAAATTAGCTTATTGTGCAGAAAGGATTTGCAGCTCTTATCTTATTATAGATATTCAAGATAATTCTACAACTTCCTATTGTTAGAATAATTTGAGATGCACAAAGTTCTCATATGATTCTTCAATTTCCGCATAATTATTTTATTTAAAATAAGAAATATCATCTTTTCGTAATCCTATTACACGTAATAATATTCTTATCTGCGTGCAATGCCTTTATCATTTTCCCTTTAAATTAGTCATGTTTTTACTTGTAATTCTTTTTTACTTTAACTAGCAAATTAAATTTGAGAATAAGATTATAATTTTTCTTCTTTATCAAGTTGTATTTAGTTTTCATTTATTTCATTCTAATGTATGTATTGGTACTATGAAGAAAAATTATAATATTATCACTCTATATCATATTACCAAAAAATAGTGAAAAAAAATCATGATTAATAAATGAAGTTTAGTTTTATCACTATATAAATAAAATTGGAAAATCTTGTAGACTTTTGGAGTGTTTATTAAAATAATAATGCATATAACAGAGAGAATAAACACCAACGAAATATGCTTAACGAAATATGCTCAATTATGATTGTTAAAAAAATTGTTAATATAGCTATGCAGTTCAAGAATTGTTTGACAAACAGGGTACTATTAAATTATTTAACACATTGTGGTTCATAATTATAAAACAGTTGTGTTTGATTTTTATTTAAGCAATCGCTTCCTATTTTGCAAAAAATATCTGAAATTACTTTGTAATTATATTAATTAATTGTCAAATATTGATTATTTATTTTGAGGCATAAATATATGAGTATTATTATTTTTTATTTAAAATTTCACATTCTTTAAAAGAAAAAAAATCATTTTTTTGAAAAATATCATCATAATTTGTCTTGATGAAAAATACTTTTATAATTGCACATTGTTTATAAAGTTGTTGTATTGAAGTGAATAAAACTAAAATGAAATTTAAAAAAATGTGGAACTTATGTAGAAAAGATTTTTCAATTTGATATATTCTAAAAAGAATTTTAAAAAACAAAGATGGTGTTTTGAAAATACATTTAAACATGATGGATATGTAGAATAACTCCATAGAAAAAAATCAAAATAATTTCACGTAGTAAAATACATATTATTCCTGCGCGTGCGTCTTACTATGAAAAAATATGTTTTTCAACAAATTACAAGTAGGTACTATAGAAACATGTCTAAATCAGCTATTAAAAGAATTCTTAATAGCTACTATGTCAACAAAGTTATAAAAATCAATAGAAAACCACTTTTAACAAAATGTAATCAATTTTTAAGCTAAGAAGCCTCTATGAAATAGATACAGGAGAATATCGATTAGTAAAATAGCCCTATTTTCTCATAAAAAACACTTCAATACAAATTGACTTAACAGGTTTAGTCTATGTTGTCATGGCTTACGAAGAAGAGATCATTATTTCGAAGGAAACTCTAATAATTTGAGATAGAATTTCCCCAATTGCAAAAATGATTTTGCATTGATTTCAAATTTTATTGAATATATATTTTTATTGAATTCAGTATAGAATCATTACAACAATAGATAACATAATACTCTAGCGAGTTTAGTCTTTCTATTTCACTAAAACGGATCACTTTTACATACATCTGAAGTTCTAAAAAATCTTTTCAATAAATTAAAATAAAAATTTTCTATTAGTCGTCAAAATTTCCTAAATTGAAAGCAATTTAAATTATTTGTCTATAGTTTGGACGAAAATTTCATAACGTGGGAAATGGCATTCAACTTTAAAAGATCTTGTTATCTTAATTTACAATGTATGAATAGACTTAAAAATAAATTATCCAGCAAACCTAATAAAAATATGTCAAACCAGATAATACGGTATTCGCAAAGAAAAGGTGATTCAATTGATGATTTACTACTTTTAATGCATTTTTTAAATATATATTCTTTTTATTTTTATAACTGTGGACCAGATTTCTTCAAATCTGTTTAATTTATTCAGATATATTTTAAATACAATAGTATATTTTTGAAGTGATTAATTTATAAGTTATAATTTGCTATGCTATTTAAAAAACTTAACTGTTTTAAATTAAATCAATTAAATTTCATTAAATTAATTAAATTAATTTCCATTGCAACATTTAAAATTAATGGCTGTCTTTTTAATTATGAAGAGTTAGAAACTAGGTGAAGATTCCACATTTGTTGTGTTAAGGGTAATGAAACATTGGATTCTACTCTAACTTTTAGACAAATTTTTCTAATTTTAATTGCAAGTTAACTTAATATAAATTCTTCATCTTTAAATCAGTTATAATACAGTAAAAACATGACGATATTATAAGTATAAGCATTTTTCTTTCAAGGAATATGAAGAGGAATTATGCAATTTGCCTCATTAAACTTGTTCTTTTTTTTTCCTGCAATTTACAGGAACAACTTTCTCGCCGATAAGGCAATATCTGTTTTGCACTGAAATATATTACTTGCTGGAAAACTTCCTCGATTATTTTTTTAATTTTAAGCAAATAGAACTTTTAAACATATACGCTTTATAAGTTAGTAAAAGATCTAATTTATATGAAATAATTATGCAAATACTTTACAGTGCTTATATAAATTTTGTTAAGATGGATTTTGTGGGTAATTGTAAATATGTAATTTACTTACAATAAATTGTGAACAATATAATATAGATTATCGAATATGGTTGATAATTAACGGACTAAATGGAAACTCCCCTTTAGTATTTAATAGTGTGCGAAGGCCTACAAGAAGCTTCAATGTCTTTGAAATCATTGCCTTTAAAGGAATTTTTTATAATTATTGCCGCTGATTGTTATTTGGTAAAGGAAATTTGCTTTCCCTCAAGTAGAAAACCAACGTAACAAAATGCTGAGAATTAAATTTTAATACGAGTTGTCGTTTCAATAAAAATTGCTGAGAATTCGCAAAATGCACAACATACAAAATGCTCACAAGGGCATGTTTAATTTCAGTAGCAGTCACGAAAGTTGATGCTCTTAATCAACGAAATTAGGTCGCCCTTAAATATTATTCCACGCTATTCTTGAAATCCATTAGAGTTCATATACATAATTGAAGGCCAAGCCTGACCATACGGTTTGGGCGCATCTTTATTTCATTTGCAAGTATAATGAAGGTGCTCAAATATGACACAGGAGTTGATGAATTAACTACGATTGACGACAGAATTCTTAAAAATATGGTGAATTCATTAGATATCTCTTAGTATTTATTCAAATACAATTACCATTAAAATATTCACCTTATAATAACTTTTAGTTTACTTTTTGTTGTAGAGAAATAAAATATAACAAACAAATATAAATTATGTAACTTATAAAATATGATTTTTGAAACCTATTTTTTACTTAGTTTTCTAATTGAAATAAGTGTTACAGCATTTTAAATTAAGTGTATGGTATGAAAAGAACATATATTACTTATATCAATATATATTAATAAATAATATAAATTGAGAAACAGAGGTAATTAATTTCCTTTATTTAATAATTATTAATACGTGATTTTCTCATTTAATAAAAATTCTGAAATGTAATTATTTTTTTAAATATTAACTTTTGTAATTTTTAAATAGTTAAATTTCTATATTTTTATTCAAATAACATATTGAAAATATTTTGAATAATTAATAACTATGCAAATAAAATGCATTGATAATGATACTGAAATGTTTATTTGTAGATTTGGTTTTGTTAAATTCAAAGTGTTTTTATTGCAAACTTTACAATTTCTGAATACAGCCTACAAAAAAATGACTTTCTTAATATTTTAATTAATTATTAATCACGTATAAACTAAATAACATTTGCATTATTATTCAACAAAAACAATACATCTATTTACAAATTTTATTTAGCATGTAGTACAACAAAATTTGTAATTAAAGTTGTTAGCATGTTAATTAAAAAAGCAATTCATTTTTCCGGACATAGAAAAATATTTTTCCGTTTTCCTTTTAATAATTCAGCCGATGTCAAGAAATAAATAACAAAGTAATTATCTGCATAATACGATGCGAAATTCTTTGTTAATTATAAATACTTTATTTCACGTTAAACAGTATTCATTTAATATTTTCTCATTTAAATCTACATAAATAAAAAAATGGTAGGAAAATTTTTAAAAAAAATTACTTAGATATATATATGTGGATAGGTATAATAACAAAATAAATAAACATATGCTGTTAAATTGTAAATATTCATCAAAATAATAATCTAGTTCAAAAATGATTCAAATAAAAGGAGGAAAACATTTATAAATTCGTTTAATTTTCTTCCTTGGGAATAAAAACTGTCGATGTTATTGTCTTTTATCTTAACATCTCATTGGATTTCGCTTTGACATAAAACTATATTTTTAATTTTTATTGTTTCAAAAATATTGCATAAACATGCACCAACATGCAATCAACCGTAAAAAATAATTTTAACGTAATATTGAAACTAATTTCTAAGAAACATAAAATTGAGGAATTTAAATCATTAAAATATCATCACAAATAATGATAATAAATTTAAAGACGAGATACTGTTTGTTATTTACTTGCAGTGTTATTTCAGAATTTAAGTTGAATAGATTGACATTATTAAGAGAATTTTCTAAAAAACAATTTTATAAATAAATAAAATATCAATACAGAAAAAGAATAAATGCAGAATAATTCTTTGAAAAATATTGATAAATGTTTCTCGACAAAAATGTTTGAATAATAATTCAAAGTAAGTAGAGATATCCTAAATATTAAATTATGTATACGTATACGTAAATTAATTTATCATTATTAACACATTAACTACATCAAATAATACAACCACAGATCTATATTTATATTCCATTAATGTATCTTTAAAAGCTCATCTTCATTAATTTCTTTTAGGAATGATTTTTTTATCAACGAAATGGATTATAGTATGTAAAACTAGCATAATGTAATCAGAATTTAATTCCCTTTACGCTATTATTTTTCTGCTTTAATCGAAGATATATAAGAATCAGTTATATCTTTCCAATTTTTTCATCCTTTTCCGTCATACCTTTATGAATTTTCCCTTAATTCATAATGTGCATGTAAAATTTAAATGAAAAAGAAAGTAAAACATCCTTTTAAGTGAAAAATTATAAGAGCGAAATACTAAAGTATTCTGAATGTTTGTAAAATTATAGGGAAAAGTCTCAGTCATAATTTGATGAATAAAATATATTGTTACTTATGTTAGAATAAAAATATTGTTACTTATGTTAGAATAAAAATATTGTTACTTATGTTAGAATAAAAATATTGTTACTTATGTTAGAATAAAAATATTGTTACTTATGTTAGAATAAAAATATTGTTACTTATGTTTATTTTATAAATAACGTGGCTATCTGATATGGTCTGTACTTTAGGGTGCCTCATAGTTTCTTGCCATTTTGGCACCATATTTTTAGTGATGTTGATTTATTTCTGGTTGATATATCATGTTTTCATGCCCTTCTTGTTTCTTCAAACATGCAAGCTTGGCGAAAAACAATCGCCAACTTTCGCCGAGAGTTACCCTAAAATATATTTTTTCTCGCCATGTGTTACAATAATGCCAAGATTTCAAAGCTGTTTTTATTTACTTTAACTTTGTTATATTTAAATCAAAGAAGCTTAGAGTTATGAAATATGAAAGCTGTTCTCAGAATTTTTATCTTAATATTGAAGAGACCTCGAACTTGGCATCAAACGAGAATTCTGAACTCTTCATGGCCAGATATTCATAAAGGCAACTTAACAGGAAAGATTCCTAATGTTGCATTGTATTACAATATCCTAGAACATTTAATGAAATTCTCTTTTTGTAGGAAGAAATAAGCAATGATTAAGTAATTTTTAATTGGCACTGTTGATTCTTAAATTACAAAACTTTTTTTACTTAATATTAAAAAATTATAATGATAGCTATAATTATTTTTTATTCCTCACAAAATGCATATGAGAAATTAAGCTAAAGACACAAAATGGTTTACTTTCAAATAAAATTATGATATAACTAAGCATTTTAATGAAATATACTAGATTAAGTTAATAGTTAACAATAGAAATTAATCACAAGCTCCGCTAATGTAGTACTTAAAATATGTAGGATATTTACAAATAACAGAATGGAAATAAGTACTGCACAAATCATTGAAAACTGCAAAATAAATAAAAAAAAGATACACAGAATTAAATGACAAAGATTTAAAGTACTCTTAATCAAAAAAGATTTTTCTGAAACATTGGATCAAATCATTCTTACTTGCTTTCGCAAAGTTAGTTCTCAAAACAAACGATAATTCCACGAATTTATAAACTACAGTGTGTGTGTGTGATCTAAAATGGCTCTTCTTTACTGCTTTCCACAAAAAAGATATCTTTTCTGTATAATCCTATGATAAAAATAGGTTCAATAAACCAACTATAAAAGTCCATATTTTTAATTCTCACAAACAGATTCAAGGCCGATGATTCTAGTTGTCATAGTGTAGGAAAAAGTTTATACGAATACTATTTGACGTACTCGAATATCATAAGACTACACTATGTATGTATGTGAATACAATAACATCTGATGACATTAATCACTGTAGGTTTTTTGCAAATGCCATACAATTAATTATCTCCCAATTTGCACAAAACTACTGTAATATGGATAAAAAAAATACATAGAACTGAAGGCAATTGGTGCATGCCAAGTACTTTCTAAAACAAATATTATCTCTCTCTATTTTATCACTTCAATATTGAATTTAGAAATTTTACTTTAAATAAAGTTAACTTTATTAAACTTTTTTGCCTATCTCATGCTGTTTGCTGTGTCACGTATTCTAATATAAAAAAACAAGCATTTTTTCTGGAATAAAAATATCTTAACTACAGTTGAACAAAGGTTAATGGAATTTGCGCTTTATTTCCAGAATGAACATCTGTCAGGTTTATGCTTGAAATATTTCTTCCTTTTCAACATCTGAACAAATTCTATTATCTATATAAAGTAACACGCATCTTCAATGGAGGAGTTTCTTAAAAAGATATTTCTTCGAAAAACGAATTAATCTCAACAAAAAAATTAATCTTTCCTTTCATGAGATCTAATTTGACAAATACATACGGTTTAACATAGATTCTGGTCTAATATAAACATCCATTAACAAAAATCTCTGATATTTTAAAACCCTGAGATCTGTTGAATTGATAATTCTGGTAAACTACAACTTTTAAATAATTTTTTTAAAAAATTAAACACTAATAATTGTTTTTACTGCATGAACTATTTGTTTCATTGTAATCCAAAAAAAAATTGACAATAAATATCTCATCTATCAGTTGCTTTGCGGTTTACATGATTATTCATTTTATAAGTTATACAATTTAAGCAATTAGTAAGACATCAACTCTGCGGGAGGCTACGGAAAAAATGGTGCCTACAGCAGCATAATCCTGATCGTGGTATCACCTCTACCATCAGCAGAATACAGACTGGGCACATGAGGGGTGTGAAAATCCTGCCCGATTGATCTAGAACCTACGCAGAATGCAGGCACTGCTCAGGAGTTCTGTTGGATATGAGGCATCTCTTCATCTGCATCTTTGTGGCCTCGACCCTCTTCAGCATCGACCCCAACAGCTGCCATGACATCCTTTATACGGAAAAAGCTGAACATGTGGCCAGAGTAGTGCTCCATGCCTTTGGTCCCCTTAACTTGTCATTTTTAACCTTTTCTTTCTTTTTTTTTCTTTTTGCACTTGTCACACGACAAAAATAACAAGATAAACAGATACTTCAATTTAAATTATCAATGATTGTCGAATCGCTGTTAACTCGTTTATTAGAAAATTAAAATATTAAGCATGCATATTAAATGTGTTCATAAAAATAAACTAGCATTTCATAAAGTTAAATTTTATTCAACGATAATTATTTTTCGTATTGAAAATGTATTGTTTTGCATAGATAATTTTTTTTTTTTTTTTTTTTTTGATAATCGTGGATTGAACTATAAATTTCAATCATAAGTTGTAGTACTCATAACAGAAATGCCTTAATATGATTCTAATATTAAACACAACTTTGTACGATACATGAAAATTTTAGCATGATTCGTAATAGAAGTGAATATTATTATACAAGAGCAATATACATGTAACATAACGCGATTTTATTCAAGTAGGAAATAATATGCGACGCAATCAAATAGGAGATACAATATAATTATGAAGAGTAAAATATTTCATCTTTTAAAAATGTTCTTCACATAAAAAAAAAATCTCGAAGAAACATTTGATTGAATAAGAAATTGAGTATCTGAGAATAATACACGAAATCAAAGACAAATACGGAAACCAGTTGATTTGGACTGGCTCCAGAGTTTGGCTTTATTACATAACTCAATCAATATCTCGCTGATGCTTTCATCCATAAATTCGTACAAATTCTTTGCCAACTTTACTTCCTCTACACTTGATACAGTTCTATTATTTTGCAGAGTAGCATGTAGCAATAATTCTTCTACTATGTTAGATCCTTTTTATTATACTTCAAATAAACTGGATTAAAATTTCAATTGTAAAGAGAGATTGATTAATACATACAGTTAATAAAAATAGTTTAGATAAGGAAGAAAATATATTATCCTCATATTTCACAATACATGTTGTTATTGTTGCACCAGCGTGGTTTCCTATATCTAGCTCAAATAATACAGTTGTGATGGTTTACAAATGCGAATATTCACTCTTGGTTATGATAAAAGAACCAGATTACCAGACTAATAACCTTTCTTAAAAAAATATAAATAAATAAATAACAAATCAAAATATATAGCTGCATTCTAATCGTTTCATACAATTTAGTTCGGCAGAAAAGAAAATTCAGCAATTTTTCCTTGTTTTATATCTTTTTCTTCGTTATAACCTATTTTTCTTTTCATTTTAAACAATAAAGGATTTTTAAATATTTAATTCATAAAAGGAATAATAAGAGAGATTAAGGAATAATAAGATTTTATCCTAAATAATTCCATTTTATTTTATATTTTCAATTATTTCATTTAAACTAAAAAGCAAATTGAAAATTTGGGAAGTTTTATCAACAACAACATCGATATTAAATATAAATAACTCTAATAACTAATGATAATTTGGGAAGGACCAAAATCAGATTGGCATTATGAAGCTAAAAGCCGTGATAATATTGTCAAAAGAAGGAAAATTTGCGCCATCAATATAATTTTTGTCAAAATATTTTCTTGAAAGAAAAGGCAAGACAAAGTACAATACATCTGAGTATACAAATTAAAAATTTGCTTTCAAAAGCTATTAATAAATATTAATTGACATAGAACTCCATTTTGCATGACATTTGTTAACTACTAAATCATTAATAACCATCTTAAGATTCTTGGAGTGACTAAATTTTGCTAGAATATTTGATAAATAATTTTATTTTATATTTAATACGCGACATGTGTTTACAGGCGTGTGAATGCTTGGGTATGTTTGATATTACATTGAGAAGTTTATAGAGTTTTTTTAAAAAATCAGAAAATTATTTCTAAACAAAAATATCAGCAATTTTTGCTCATTTTCAATATACAGTTTTTTGCATTCTTATACAAGGAATCAAATACAATTTTCATAAATATTTTGTTGAAAAAGTATAAAAGTCTTATTAGGGAATTGAATTAAAGTGTCATCACAATCACTGTATATTCTCAATATTTATAATTTTCTTATTGCCATATCTGTATTTTGAAAGATTGAAAATATTTATGCTCTATCAATATATCTATTATGAATACAAAAATTAATATCACTTAATTTTTAAACATACTTAATTACGCAAAAATTAAAAGTTCTTTCTAATAAAGTTTTCTTACAAATTGTTAGAACATATTAAATCGTTAAAGGAATTCTTAAAAGGTATAATAGATTTAATTTATATATACTATATTACTTAAAAAAGGAATATATTGATTTAATGACTTTACATAAAATACTTACACTGCAAGTTCATCGCTGATTGGCTGCAACTATTTTTCATTAGCTTTTTTGTTCCTTCTTTGAATTTTTTAGCAAAGTATTTTGGCAGTTTTTATAAGAACTTATAACAAAAAGATGATATTTAAAATATTTTACATTATGCCAATGACAGTTTGATAGATAAGTACACTCAAATGTAGACTATTGCTTCTTATGAAAAGTACCTCTCTGTTGTTATCAACTTATCATTAATCCTGTAATGATTGATGTATAATCAAAATATGTTACAATTATTACCAGTTAAGTCATTTTGCTCACTTTGATCACAATGCACAATTTCTTATATTGAAAAAAAAAATTCTTATTGGTAGATACCTATTCACCCTCAGCCATCTTAAAGTGAAATTGAATATTTGCAGTTCAATAAGTAAGTTTAAAAAAACATACTTCAAAAAAAAATCTTAAAAAGCTCTTTTTTAATAACAATAGCTCTTAGACTTCAATAAAAACTTGTCCCTATATTACTCTTATATTTATTTTCAAATCACCATCATTTTTTTGTAATTTTAGGCTACATATAGATTATCTAACCTTCTCGATTCTTTTAA
The DNA here is from genome assembly GCA_030067965.1 of Latrodectus elegans. Lineage (NCBI taxonomy): Eukaryota > Metazoa > Arthropoda > Arachnida > Araneae > Theridiidae > Latrodectus > Latrodectus elegans. The sequence continues at coordinate 91,426,025 of CM057820.1, read as the reverse complement.
TCTTGTCAAATTTCTCGTGTAACAATCTTCAATAAAAGGAAGAGAAAAGGATTATAAATAATTTCCTTTCAGTTTCGTGTCGATAAAATAAATGGAAAAGAGAAACAAATCAATAAATCTTTGCTTTACTGAGGACGTTTCAAATTGTAGCGTCTTATAACAGTATTTTTTCTTGATATTAACAAATATAGACAACATATCCATTAAAATAAATTCTAAGTGAGCCTTTTCTTATGGATAGAAAATCATAGTAATTTTATGAATAACATTACATGAATCTACAAATTTTGATAATAGTCTCGAGTGAAAGACTTCCTTGTGATCAATGCAGGTGATTGAGCATCGTATAAAAATTAATTTGAAGAATAAGTTTTCCATTATATAGAATATTTGTAATATCATATTAAGTATAGTGTAATCGATATATAAAACAATCTACTTTTGTTGTTCATAAATCTTCAAAGAAAAGCTATTCCAATTCAGTAAAACCATGTTAAAGCAGGTAGTATATGTTACGTGATTTGATGAAGTATAGTCTAGCTACATTGTTATTCTCGGTGATGCGTTAAAGGCGTAAAGAAGTTTCTAATTATATCTTGAAAACAAACCTCATGAGGATTCTGTCATGAATTCTCTAACACGCATTTGATGAAGTATAGTCTAGTTACATTGTTATTCTCGGTAATGCGTCAAATGCCTAAGAAAGCTTGTAATTATATCTTGAAAATAAACCTCATGAAAATTCTGTCAGGAACTCTCTAGCATTATAAAAAGTCCAATAGTAAGCGATTCATGGAATAACCGAAGAATGTCGCGATTCGTAGCTTACATCCGCTATTTCTCTTAGCTAGAGGCCAAGCGGCTCATTATCTTGACATTGGTTCCAGTAAGATCACCAAAGTGAAGCATCTCTTGTCCCGAACTGCGAGGAAAAGAAGCACGTTCTCCTGCACAAAGTTGCTGAAACTCTAGAGATAGCAAACGCGTCCATGTTTATCAGTGACACTCAAAGTCCTTCCGCCGGTGTTGCTAGATATGCAGAGGAGAAATGCGAACTCAGATGTGATTTCCTCACCCAAACCGTAATTCGAAATTGCGAATTGCTTAGTGATGGGTAAGTATTCTTAGCCAGTTAACCTTAACGCGTAGTCCGGTGTCGTTATATATGTACATTTCTTTTAAATGATGAAAACTTTTTTTCCAAGGTATTTTGTTTATGAACAAACATTTGCTTTTAAAAGCATTGTTCCTTGCTGTGAAATACTTTTTAGAGCTTTGGATACTTTTGTTGCTCTCTAGTATTATTTTCTTTTGGTAAAAAAATCCATTTACTATATCTTTTGACACATCATCCTTTACAAAAGGATTTCTAGAAGGAAGAGGACATCAGAGTTTTTACGTATTCTCCTTGATATCAAACAAAAATGCCTACTTTTAATGTTTCAGGATCCATCTTGCTAATTTGGTAAAAGTATATTTTAGTTCCTTAAATTACCAAAATAAATGATGCGTATTAAATGATGACATTTAAATTCTATTATTAACCAAAACACGGAAATTTAATTTTTTTTTCCTTGAAAACAATTAGCTTTCTTCTATATTTGTAAAAGAGCTACTTACGTAAGTCACAAAATATGTGGTTTTTTTTTCCAAATGATTTAACGCAACAATATCGTAGCTGTTGCGTTAAATCATGGGGTAATATTATTAATAAGGGTAATGTTATTCAAGTCAAAAAGCTTATTATACTAGTTTTGAAGATAAATAGAAAATTAGATATACCTAAAAATAGATGCATTTAAGTTCACCAATGTTTACAATTATCTGAACATTTGTATTCATGTATAGATGATTAAAATATACATACATATTTTAATCATCTATACATGAATACAAATGTATTAATAATTGTAAATAAGGGAGAATATTAAGGAGAGACTCAATCACCATCAGTTGAAAGTATATGAATTAAATGACTATTTTTCGATTGTCATCAATGAAGTAAAACTTAAGAGTTTGTATTTGGGGAATGACGTATAAGGCTGTTTGAGTAGGGAAAAATATTATACTTAAAAGTTTAAAATTTTACTGCAATCTTCATCAAATTTCGTTTCACAATTTTGTGTCCTGTTATCATGAAGACTTTGAATTTGATATCTGGCAAAACTTTTTCTCTATCAGTATTGAAGACGACTTATAAATATTCATCTGTAAAAAGCCTACTGGCAAATTAATATTATTTTTCTTTTGTCAACTTTTCCCTGAAATTCTTCAAAAACAGAATATTGCCAATTCTATATGATTGAGAAGTTTAAGACATCTTGGCTTAATTCGCTTGTAAAATAAGATATCACTCTCAAATGCCGAGGTTGATATTTTTATATTTCGTACTGAATAATAGCTTCAGCGCTATAAATTTTAAAATTTGGTTAACTTTTTAAGTATTTTTGTTGTTTAAGATTTTTCCACTTCTATCACAACTATTCATTCGGAGATGTGAAAAACTACTTTTTTCATATCATTGTCTTTCTTATTTTTTCCAATTTATTGCCGTAATTATTCAATAAAATCAATAATTGCGTGAATTTTCAACTTGAGAAATACTCAAAACTGGGCTCAGAAACTCAACAAAGCCTTTTATAAAATTACCTTTTCATTTTCTGATATTCTTAAATTTATTTCCGATTGAGTATTCAGTTGCTTAAAAGTTATGACTTAATAATTGAAGTATTTTTCTAATACATGCATTGTAATTAATGTTCTCTTCTATTCTAATTTTCATTTTTGTAAATTCAAACAGCTTATTTTACAAATTTATTACTTTATTATTCAATCCTGAAGTAAATCTACTAGATGCGTTCTTTTATCCCATTTATCATATCAAATATTTTCTCATGTATTTTTTAAAGTTTTGATAAATCCGAGGTTTTTTTTATTTTATTTTATTTTTTAAATCTTAAAATACTGCAAAATATCTTATTTGCTGAGAAAAAAAACAGAAAACGTGTTGAATTTCAATGTTTTACAGCAATCATTTCGGAACTAGTAAGATATATTTCCCATTGATGACTTAGTGACTTTTTTCATCGCCAAGCTCAATGTATGTTTTTGGAACACGAATTTCTCTAAGTCCGAAGAATTGAAATGCTGAATAAAAAATTCAAATGTTGTTGCCACTTTAAAAAACTCATACATATATGACACAAAAATGACGTAAAACAGGAAAAAAACAAAGTTGGCAATAGCAAAAATGTCCAAAAAGCAACAAATTGGCAACCCTATAACCAAAACAAAGGATGCTATGTTTGTCGAGAAATTTCTTATGGAGATATATCATACTTATACCATCATTATTTTTATATTTTATTTTAAGTGAATTTCACTAATTAATTTCACTAATTTTAAGTGAATATTCACTAAAAATTATTTGAATTCAGTACACTTTTTTAAAGATAGCCGATATCAAGATTGTTCAACTAACCTTTAAATAGGACTAACATCAAACAAATTTTGCTATATTAAACGCATTCATTGGTGTATAAGTTTTTTTACGCAAAATTTGAATTGAATATATCTTAGGAAAATTTTTCAGACCTTATACTTTAGTCGAATTAGTCTTTGAGTGGAAAAAGTGGTGATGGAATTGAATGTAAGAGAAAATATTTCAGAATAATTTATAAACTTTAAAAACTAATAAATATGCATAGCTAGTCACTGAAAAGCCTTTAAATACATTTTAAACAATTTTAAGAATCGAGAAACAAAATAAACGAATAAAAATCTTCAAGGATTTTTATGATAAAGTGTTTACTTGTTATATAGCAGAACCAAATGTAAATATACTTATTTACAAAATAAATAAATAATTTTAAGGCTGAAATAAGTAAGGCATTAGTGTTAAGATTTAAAAAAGAGTGTTTGCAAATATTGCAATTGTTAGTTTAAAATTCTCTCTATTAATTAATGAAATTTTTAAAAATTTAAATCGTCCTTGCCGATTTCAACCAATTATAATGTGTGCTATGTCATTTTATTTTACTTTTTCTTCTGTTCTATTGTAAACGTGTTAATGGCTTGAATCAATGGAAAATGGTTTCTCAAACCGATGCTTTGGTCTTTATATAAGAAATCGTTTTATTAACAAAATAAACGCCAATATTCACAGACATTCGATGAGGAACTTCAGCTTGTTTACTACCACTCGAAAATGTCGATTTGGCGGCAAATTTGTCGACAAGTCAGATTTAAGACGCTGTCTCAATACGATGTCATAATTAATTATGCGTGACGTAGATGAAACGTTATCTGACGTCATGGATATTTTAAACCAATTAGAATTGTAATAAAGTGGCACGTTCATGATCTCAATTGGAACAAAAAAAACGTGAACTTTATGATTTTTTTTAAGAAAAAAACAGCTAATTAATTTTAATAAATAATAAGGATGTTTGACATTCCATCTTAAACAAAATAATTTTAATATTTCTTTCTAAATTTTCGTTTTCTTTCTGATTTACTACTTCTTAACTTGTTCGCTTTTTTTTAAGATACTCAAAATTTCTCTTCGCTAATACACGTAAAATGATCTGTAACTCATCTTTCATATTTGTTTCGCTAAGAATTCAAGATAATTCTTATAATTTAGTTTGTCTTTAGAACCCAAATTAGTATTTAAAAAATCTCGATTATTTTACTATATAGGAAGAATTTTGGGTTATTACAAAAACAGTACTTAAATTTATTACAAACTAAATATTTTCTTGATTTACTTTGCAAGACATTATTTACGATTCAAGCTTACCATCTAGATGGAAAATATTAAGTCAACATTTACCGGGAATTGCGAACAACATTTTAATGAAATTACTCTGAATGCTGGATTTGAAAATTTTTGTGTGTTCATTTTTATTAAATGCTAAAATAAGTTTCAAAACTTTTTATATATTTATTAGTGAAGAACAACTCCAGAAAACTTTTTAATGTATAGTTTAAATATTGTATTATTTGAACTTAAGAAAAAGAAGGGCTTACTTTTTTTCTGTGTGCTTTCAAATACTCACTTATCCTTGTACTTCTTTCTCATCAAAATGTCTTAGCTTTAAGAAAATATTTTCAAACATCTAATGAAACCTTTTTTTTTTAATTTCCAACAGAGATTCTTCGCCAGTATTAAAATTCAAATTTATTCTTACATTGATGAATCCGTTTATTCAATCGACAGTTTGTTATAAATCATTTTTACACCATTGTTTAATTATAAGACTTCATCTTTAATGATATCTTTAATCTTAATTTTAACCTCACCATTAAAATTATCAAGCAATTAGGTTAATTCCTTTTTTTTGCAAAATTTCTTTTTTCAAACAATTTAGTAATTTTAAAACTGAAAATACTATTTTTTTAGAAATATTAAAATTACAAATCGTATTTGCAACGCAAAATTAGAGCAGTGGTTTAGTTTTAAATTACCACTTTGACCTGCTTGTTTTCCCCTTTGGTGTGTTTGGATTCATTTGTCACGAAGGTATGACATCACGTAGTACACGTTTACGTAATAAACACAAATAATAGCATAACTTCTAATCATAGCTAAGAAATGTTTTTATATACTTTTTAGGATTTTATTTTACATTGTCGCCAGTCCTCAAACAAGCAGTATGTAATTAAATTACATATTAATGTTAAAATTAAATTTATAATAATAAGTTTAATAATCCTATGGAGAATTCTCATTCTGCTAATTTTAAACTTTTTAGTATCTTTTGCGGGTATTTATATTTTTGCTCATTTATGCTTATTCTTTTTATATGAAATAGCACATTACTATTTTTATACATACTCTTAAAAAGTCATTTCTAAATAGCAACAAACAAACGATTTAGGAAGCTTCATGGAACAAGTAAAAGCATTTCCAAAATATTTCTATCGTTATTCTTTCTCCAAAATTGGGCACAGATGCCATATAATCCAGGATGCCAAATTCTGAGTTTGGTGATTTTTTTACGGATTTTCTTGTTTTCATTACGTTATAGATATGGAGACCTATAAAAATTATACAGAAAATTCTATTTTAGTAACCCTAGTATTTACATCATCACGTACGTCACAATAAGTCATCTTGACAACATTTCTTCATTGCCAAAATAATTCATCATTTAAAATCTTGGATTATACGGCATCTGTGCCTAAAATAGTAAATGAATGTAAGTAAATCTTGTATGTAGTTTCTGTTGAAAATTATTATGTTGGTATAAGTATGTTTTTTAATCATAAATCATTTTAAATTAATTGATCTGTGTTTTGTTTTGATGTTTTTAAAAGAATGTCAAACTGAAAGAAAATTGTAATTTTTATTGGCAGACAAATCGATTAATTATATACATACATATTTTTCATTAAGTATTTCTATATTTTCAAAATTTTACGTTTCACTTCTCCTTTCAGCCTTGCTTGAGACCTTCAACTATAGATATCAATGCTAGATGGTCATCATGGCGGCGCTCAGGTAACGTATCACTAAATGTTTATTTTATTCATTTCTCAACCTCTTAATTCGAAAAATATTTAAATTTTCTGTTTAACTCAAAACTTTGTTTGAATAGCCAGGCTGGTGGTGAATTTCAAAATAAATTTAAGTTGGCAAATGAAATAAAGTTATGCACTGTAATTTAATTTGGAATCATCTTTTCATAAGGAATTAGCTAAAATTCATCTATAATATTAAGTTCTACAGGAAATTTTTATTCAGATATTAGAATGATTTTTCTTCTAATTAAAGGTTTCAGACTGAAATTCATGTATATTTTTAAAAATTCATAAATTATAAGCATTTATTAACCTGTTTTCGCACTTTTCAAATAGTGAATCATAATTTTTACTAATGTTTCAAAGTACTTTCACATTTTATTTGAAATTAGAGAAAATTAAAATCTTTGATATTGATCTTATTATCTGAATCTTCATATTTTGGTAGAGGTATTAAACTCGTTCCGACAAAGATTACGGGGTATAATATGCTTCAAGATACTGATCTTTATGAGACAAAAAGTGACATCACAATAAAAATGACCTTTTAAAGAACTTAAAAAATCCTTTTTCCAAGTAAATTCTTATAAGACCCTTATAAAATAATCACCTTGGATAATGAGTATATAATCAATTATAACATGTACACAAATTCAGTAGAATTAATATTGAAAGAGAACATTCTTAATAGCTTTTGTTTTCAGATGAAATAATATATATTGTCACAATTTTAATACATTAATCATTTAAAAATTCATTAGTTATTCTGTAAATCAAAATGGCATAAACTCATAACGAATGCAAATTATTTTATTTATTATTTCCTACCCGCAAAAATTTATATAAAAAATTTCTGTCATCAGTAATATTTATATTTGTTTTTTAAATGTAAATGAATATGAAATTGTGCTTATTATACCTAGTTTCAACTTTACAAACTTTTAAAATAGCGTGCTGCCATCTATTGCTAAAATGTTAAAAATAATGACACACTTAAAAACTCCCAAAATATGTTTTAAATAATGAATTTTATTAACCCTTCTTATAAAAAATATTATAAATATATTTCAAAAAGTACTTCAAGTTAGTAATTTATTCATTTAAAAAATCTTTTAAATGATTAATTACATTTTATAAAATTTTTTTTCATAAAAATTTTATGAAATTTTATTTACAAAATAAATATATCCATCAATAAAATTATGATTATCTTAGAAGATATGAATAATCTATAATTTTTTATATTTTTAGGAAATAAAAATATAAAATAATAAACGCAATAAAGTGATAATTGCAGTCGGCACTTCCTATCCACTACAAAAAAATGGCATTAAAAAAAGTAATTTTTTCCAAAAATAGAAACTATACAGCAATCATACAGTTGTAATTTTCTCAAATCATTTATTTCCTTAAACAAGAATTCACACAATTCTAATAAATATTTTTCCCTTTTTGCTATAAAATTTATAACATGGTTGCTTTGGCTGCTACTACTATAAAATTATAAATTTTAGGATATTTTTTTTAGAAAAATAATGAATTTAACGGTAATGTTTAGAAATTTTATCAAACAAATAGGGCCACATATGTTTTGGGAACATACATTAAAACAATTATTTCAATATTTAAAAGAAAATTTTATTTTGGTTTCTGTCCTTATTAAAAATGCGCCAAGAAAAAAATTATGATTAAATTCGGTGCTAATTTGGCTGAATTTTCTCCGACTTTCTAGCTCAATGATATTTGACATTTGTACTTTGCTTTCATATCAGAATAGAAATGAAACAGTTCTATTATTAGCTTCTAAAGTTGATGTGTATAATGCTATTTAGTTCACAATTCAATATTCTTGCAGAAATAATATCCTCTTAGGTATTTAAATGGTTTTCCAAATTTATTTAGCTTACTATAAACGTGTGACGGATGATATCCGTTAAAAGAGCAATACATGAAACAGCATTTTAAATATGAGAACCGAATGGTTAAACTATTATTTCATACAAATAGCATCACTAAGAGGGAATGATGTTATTTGTTATTTTTTTGCATGAGACATAAGATATTATTTGTGATGTGTTTAACAATTAATTTCGGCGATGATGAGCATTTTATTGACGTTATCTTGAAATATATGTGTGTGTGTGTGTGTGTGAAACAGTACTCCTTAAATCCACTTTATAAGAACTCTTATGTCAATTACATAAGTTAAATATCACTTAAAAAAGGTAATTTTATAAGATGCTTTTTATATTAATCTAATGCAGAATATTGCATGTAAAACCGTCCTGTAGTGTTTCTATAACTATTTGTTTATATTCATAATATTATGTTTTTGACAACACAATGTGCGTTGGATTCATTTTCTTTGAGATGATAGTGAATAATGATTCCAATTTGAGAATCCGAGAGGAGCTTCATTCAAACTTTCCGAAAGAGAAATTTCAGTTATGTTACTTTCAGCAGGATGGCGAAACATGCCACAAATCTAATCAAGATTGTCCCGTGTGAAAGAGGTATTTACACCTAGGAAGATGATTAGCCAAAACATTGCTGTCTACTCGGTCACTTGAAATGTCCTCTTGTGAAGACTGTATGAGAAGAATATACGAAACAAATCCACATTTACAATTGTACAACTCAAGATCAAGATTCAGGATATCATCAATAGCATCGCAACTTAAGAACTGAATCTCCTCAAATAAGTATGAATCCACCTAGCGGGCTCACATATGAGGTGAAGTGGATGGGCAGTTTAAGTGACCTTCAGCACCTACACTGATAAGAGAAGTAATCATATTTAATACATTAAATTTAATTTCATGGGTTGAGTTCACAGGTCAGTTTTATGTGCCGCCCTCTATATTTATAGACAAATATTTATTACTATAAATATGTTTTATGCATGTGAATTTTATGAGATTTATGCCTTTAAAACATGTAACGATAAATTTATAAATACTTTTAAAAAAATTTATTTTAAGTATATTAAAGAATTTCTTTTTTTGATTTACATTATTTGCGTTTCTTACAATGATATTGATTTTTTTAACAGCAAAATCGAATTTCAGAGATTTTTCATATCTATTCTGGGGCATAATTTATCTAAGTTTCAGTTTTAACATATTTTACGTCGCAAGACATTATCTCGTCAGAGAAACTATCTCATTCATATATTCACGAAAAAATTAAAGACATAAAAAATAGTAGAATCTTTAAAATGTAAAAAAAAAAATGATTTGGTTGATTGAAGATTTTTAAATTTATAAATACCCTTTTTTCTTTAAATTCAACGTAAGCAAAAGTATTAAAATGTGTGTCTTCGGATAAAAAAAAAGTCTAAATAAATTCACATAAATATCACGTAGTTTCTCCACATTTAAAATTCTGTAGTCGATTTATGGTAATACAAATCCGCAAAATATTTCTCATAGAGATTTTTTTTCCGAGATCTTAAGAAAGACTTCGGAGAAGTATTTGGAAATTGTAAAAGTTGATTCTTAGTTGTTAACACATAAAGTAAAGGATATATTTTCGTTGAACAAAATTCCTTTACATCAAATGTATTTATTAGAAGTTTTAAATTTGTGTCACAGATATTGGTTAGTTTTTTAATTAATGTTTATTCATAAAAAATTAACAGTAATATTAAAAAAAATATGCATTTAGTTTTTCTAATTATGTCATTGATAAATTATAAAATCAATATTTTATAGAACGCAATAAAAACTTACATCTAAATGAATGATTTAATTAATAATTAACTGATAAAAATATAAATTGTTTCTGGGAATAAAATCTATGCGAAATAAATTTAAATTATCTCGTTTACTCATCTATAAAATGTAAAAAGTAAATGCTTCATAAAAATTAAAATACTTCCCTAAATTTATTCTCTAAGAACAATGTTAATTCCTTCTAAGTTATTGAACAAGCGTCATTAAATTAGAAAGCATTTTAGAAACTTTTCAGGATATCACTAACATAATTAAAATTAATTTACTACGCACTTATGCTTAGACAACACTTTACTTGGTCAAGACTTTTTGCCAGTTATAAACAATAAAAATTATTTTCATATGTGGGAGGAGAGTATGGCCAAAAAAAGTACATTTTTATCTTTCTAATCAAATACATTTTCTAAATATTTCTATTATTTAAATTTTTTTCATTAAATACTTATCATTTTAAAATTTGTGCAAACAACTAAATATTTTACATAACTTTTATAATCATCCTTTACTTTTTATATCAAAAATTCCATTTCACAGATCATATGAAAAATATTTAACAATTATAAAATAATCATTGAATAATGGAAGGAATCAATAAATGAATACTTATAACATTATTGTCCAATTATATACATAAAATATAATTTTTACTGTTTTTAAACAACACTTAATTGATACCATTCAAGTTCCACCGAGCAGCTATAATTTAATGAATGATGAAATGTTAATGTTACATAAGAAAAAATTTGAAAAATGAGTTTCATCTCATAATTAAAATCTTAAATTTAAAAAAAATTGAATTAATTAGTATGCCCCTTCTAATAACAATTCAACGTGCTATAACATGAAATTACACGCGATATATTTGTAATTCTTAATTCAATGTTGATCTTTATTCCAGATTATTTCTATCCAGGCATGATTCCTGATCCTGATTACAGTGAGTCGGAATCCCGAGAAGAGAGCGACGAGCAAGAAGAAAGTGAATTGGACGAAGATTTCGAATCAGATTACAGTTCTGCTGCTGAGCCTCTTAGAGGTGTGGAGGAGGAACACGAAGGAGAAGAGGAGATTAAGAAGAGAATGCCACCTCCTCCTCCTCATCGCTCAAAAGGTATGTGCAGAAATTGAATGCAACTAAATCTCTGCGACATTCATATTTACGCTTTCAACGGTTTAGGATTCATTCATGCTGAAAGCACTGATAAAATTCTCTCTCATTTTCATTGACAATGTGACTGTTAAGGGCTTAGTTAAGATCTAGTTCTACAATACACGGAGATTTTATCAGTGCATGTCTAGAATTTATAAGAATACAATTAAAAACATATTTTTCATAAAAAGTAAATTAGCATCATTTTAAACACACTAATTTCCAAATTTAATATTGAATATATCAACGTAAAGCGTATTTATTCTTTGTGTATTCTTGTATCTCTCTGTACTTCAAAGGAAAAATTGTAAAAAGTTCGATTACATATAATGAATCACATCATGTAAATTATTTTATAAATTTTAATATACCTTACTGCAATGTGTTTTGTATATTTGAAATTATATCTCTCTTATAAATTATTTACAGAATTGAATAAACTTGACCTTTTAGTATTTCTATTGATACTAATCTTCGACAGTACATTTAATGCTTATTTTATATTAAATATCTTTTTTCTATATTTTTTGATAAAGTTTCGAATATTTTGGTCACTTTAAAGTAATTTATATTAGTTTTTGTTCATATATTTAACTATACTGTATGTCACATGATCCTTTGATAACATTTCGTACCCTAAAAACAGGAAGCTCGCATGCCATCAATGAATCCGGACGCAGCGTGCATTTAACTAAAAGGTCACCATTCTCTGAAGAGGATCTCATCAAGCCTAGGAAACCAACCAACCCTTACTTGGAATCCCTCGAGCGCAGGAATCTACACAAGGAACTGGTTTTTAAGCAAAAATAGTAGGCCCAATTCATATGTTTTAAAAATACTTAATATTGTTAAAAATTATAAATCTGGTTAAATCAGCAGTTTTACTTTCTAATTTTAAAATTACCTAAAACTGTTTTCCATATTTATAAAACTATTTTTATATAAATTTAGAAAGCAACTTTATTAAACCCCATAAAATTTTACTTACCTATAAAGTATAAGAAAATGTTTAGGCATAGAAAATGAAACTAATCTGAAAAAGAAACTGAAATTAGAAATCATTTTGTGAAAGTAGAATTTTAAGATTTGTTCAAATTCTTGATAGATTATGTTCTTAAATTCTTTACTAGTCAAAGAAAAAAACATTAAATGTCCTACTAAAACAATTTTCTAAAATTTATATTTCATTCAAAAATTGAAATTGTAAATTAATTAAAACCATAAATAATGCAAAATATGAATTCAGATAAACGTCTTATTTTTAATTTCGCTGTGCCGTCACATTTTGCACATGTGGCCTGATTTGACCAGGAGTGTCAGGTGAACATAAACTGTGACCTGTTGCAAAGATGCATTCCCTTAGCAGAAGTCAATTCTATTAATTATTGAACTGGTGTCTGAATCCTTTCTGTATTAAAATTTATATGGCTATTCGAAAGACTCAGCATTTCGTTTTATGAGATTAGTTATAGATTATAATCCATAAAAAAACATCCATCTTAAAAAAAGCATTCTAAATTTTTTTTTAACATTAATGGTGCAAATAGGAATAAAAAATGAATCTTAACGTTTTAAAAGTAAATTTTCGCTCACAATGCAAATTAATCATACTCACTACTGAATATGCAACAACTTAGTGCCAAAAGTTTTGCCTTTTATTTTCTTCTTCTTCATTTTATATAATTTTTCATTCCATGTTAAAATGTCATTTTACTATTAAAAGTAAATTGTATTATTTTTTTAAAATATTCTATGAAAATTAAATATATTTAAAAAAATTATCTGGAAATACTTCTATTAAAATTTTACGTCTTAAATGCTTTCGAACAGAATAAACAAAAGTTTTTGTTTTAATTTTGTAATTTGCTTAGTAATTTTAGTAGATAACTAACACTTTTACTATTTATGTTTTGGAAATGGCATTGTAATCAGGTTCAATTTCATTTAAATTAGACAGGATTTTCTCTATGTGTATTTATTAAACTTAATTCGGTTCTAACAACCACGAGTTAAGTTTACTATCAAGCTCTTTCAGGAGCATTGAGGACCAAAAAGATCCTCAATGTTTTAAAATAGTTTTTCTTAACATTTCCAAAAAAAAAATTAGTCGTTCTTTTTTTTTTTATTCGGTACATCAAAAAATTGTATTTCGATGTCAAAGTACTAGAACAAATAATAAGAAAATGTATGAAGTGACTAGTGACTCTGTTAGGACACGTTATATCATAATCAGTAGAATAATGTAAAATTGCATACTTAATCAATTCAGTTTGGCAATGTGCTTATAAATTATATTCGGTACATATCAAGAGTTCTGGTATAAATACATAGAAAGTTTGGACATCTGCATTAATGTCCTAAATTCTGTAGATTTACGATTAATTATATCAACAGATCCTATAACTGGTCATTACCTTAAAGGCAAACGAAAAATTTTGAAAATACAAAGGAACTAAAATCCTTGTATACAGACAGAGTTTAAGAGCATTTCAGGAACTTTTCTCTTTCGACCATTTTTCACACACGGAAATCAAAACAGAAATATGGTAAAGAGGATTTATTTTAACAAGTATAGAACAACGGAAATTCATGTGAAACGATAGATTTTTTTAATACATTTAGTGATTATATTATAGTATTTTTTTGATAGTTCCTTCAGTTTTGAGAATAATTAAAAAAATTTTTTTTGAAATTGATTTATTGTTAAGCATGGTGGCCTTAATGTTTCACTAATTAAGTAAGACTTGATTTGTCCACCTTTAAAGAAATAAGTTTTTTTGTATTTGTGGTTTATATTTAATTGATATTTCTTCTGTGTATATCACAATAAATGAATAGAATTCCTCGAAAATTATCATTTAAACAATTGGCAAAAAAAAAAATTATTATTATTCAAGACTGATATTTTATGCTATTTCGTGATTTTTATTTGAATAAAATAATGAAAAACATCACATATTATAAAAGGAGGAAATTTTGATCAATATCCATGCATGTAATATGTTTTTTATACTCATAAGCAACTGTTTTAATTTTTTTTACCTGTTCCCAGCGGTCAAAACAGTGTGAATCAAAGAACAGAACTGCAAAAAGCTCTTGAAAAATACACCGAAAATAAAGTAAAAAAAGATTTGGCTGCCTCCAGGCGATCTTCTTTGGAAAAAATCCTAGAACAGCAAGCAAGAAAAATTGAAATGGTATGATAAAAAAAAAAAAAATCTTTTTTCATTTACTTTGATCTCTTAGTAAAGTTTAATTTCATCGTATGTTTCTCATTTAAAATAAGTGCGAGATCAAGCTAACTGCAGAATTCTTTTTGAATTTTTTATTGCTCATTTTTTTTCTACTAAGAAAAGGGATATATTTTTTATTTTGTTATATTCCTTTAATTTTTAATTGATTAGTTTTTATATTTAAATGTTTTTGCTCTTTGAAAACTATACGCTTTATATATGAAGAGATTGTATGCATATATTTAAAAAATAAATCAATGTTTTATTTTATTAATAAAATTTTTATAACGTGGGTGGGTGTTTTTGACATGATCATATGCAGTTTCCTTTTTTTTTTTTTTTTTTTTTTTTATCCAGAATTTTACTAATTTTTCTTTAAATTAAATTTTGGATTTTTCAAACTGCTTTCTGTGCACATTCTCTAACACTGTCAGTTAAATGTCAATCTTATTACCACATATATATAATCTTTCATTTCGAGACCACGGTGGATGGATTGAGAAGAATGTCGGAATACGTTTATACCGAAAGATAGTGAGTCTCCGTCTAACTGATAACCCCTCATGTCTACTAATGATGATTGACTCATATAAAATAGGTGGTGGTACCAATTTTCTCCATGTAAAATGATACTTTTTTAAGATAGTAGTCATGTCTGGAAATTCTCTTCTTGGTCTTTGTTTTTAAATTACAGTAACTCAACCTCCTTCGGACCAACGAAGTCACATCCAATGAGTATCACAATAATCGTTCATCAATTGCTATGCTTAAGAGCGAAATTCACCAGTAGATTGATGTTGAAAAGATAATTTTTCTGACATATTTATGATTCTGACACTACCTTTTTACGTGCACTAAACTATACTATTTTTAAAAAAATGAAATTAAATAAACAAAGAATTTGCAAGAAGCTGATTATTTTCCTGGAAGTTAAATATGTGTACAGCTGAAGTACAGATAGTAAAATAATTAAGCTGTAAGCCCATCAACAGAGGACAATTGCATCTTGACTGTTGTAAACAGCAGTTGGGGAAACAACCCTTGGCAGCTATGCTCGCATTTGTAAATCTAAGTAAGGATTGATAATAATTCACATTGTCCTCTTGTGATGCTTTTTACCAGATATTTATCTATTAATACTCCAGTGGTTTGCTATATTTTGGGGTGAAAGAATCTAACGTCTACTGTTTCCAAGATACTTTTTATTGGCAAAGGATTTAGTGACCTTTTCTGACCAAAGAAAAGCTTTAACTGGATTTATGACATCCAAAGGTATGCTAATCATATGTAGCTGATATTATTTTGTTGAAAACTGGCTCAGATATGATGTATTTTGAAGGGTAACTTCGTTGTCAAAGGAAAGAATTTATAAATCTATGCACTGTTAAAATTGTTTGTAAGCTAATTAGCGGTAATCTACTATTGTAGGACATGGTATCTCACTCTATTACAACTCGGATAACTGCACCGCTCTTTGGAACAAAGGTTGATTTAAAGCACTCCATACACAAATTTGATGATTATTTGGACCAAGAAAGGGTTTTTAATACTGGATAAGGGGAATACTAACATCTGCCAGTCAAATGGGTGCCATAATGATCGATCATAACACAAATAAAAACAACATCGTCGATTTGAGGTGAAAGCAGATATTTTACTGGTTGACGATCCGCGAATAATATGGAAAAGGCTGTATCACATTGGATAAATGGGCAATGATAATCTAGAGATATTTTGGAGTTGATATGTAATAATTCAATTTTGTCTCATATTTGTATATATTGCCATTCAGGGCCCATGTCCATATTTCGACTATATGTTTCTTACGGCAAGCATTGTTGTCAGCACATGTGTGCAGCCGTGTCCATGTGGTTCTTGTGACAGGTTCGCTTAGTCCATTTAACGTACGATAACTACGCGGCTCCGTTAGAAGCCATCTAGTTGGTCATTAAATCCCTGATAACATCCTAATGTCATAATACTTTTCATTTCTAAGACAACGAGGAAAGGACAGTTGTTGCTATTTTTATACCATGCGAGTTCCATAGCAGAAATACACGCCGTGACGGGAGCTAACATTCATTCTCTTTGAACATTCCATAGTTTTCGTACTTCATGTATAAAATTCTACATGCGAGATTTCAAGATGATTGAATGATTTTAGGAGTACTTCATTTTCACTTAATTTTATCTTTTGCAAAAAAAATAAATATGATAAGCAATATTTATGATGTGCTTTTAATTGATTTCTATCATACTATTTTTACATTGATTTCTTTATGTAATATGGGTTTTGTAAGTCATTGTGAAATCCTTTTTAATAAATTGGTTAATACAATACCGTCATAGTTCATAACATTAAAGTCTGCACTAACAGTGTTTTAATTTTATTCGAAATGAAAATTGGTAATAACGAGTTATAATATTATATGATATAATTTATAGATCACACATAACGTAAAGTACATATTCTTGGCAACCTTATTGACAGGAATTTTGGATTTCATATTTATTTCTCATATTAATATTATAAAAATGTATCTAATCAATAATTAGTCAGTGCCTTATAACTTTCCTAGAATTTTAATAAATCAAAACTCAATAATATGTGCTGAACTTTGTTGATGCTAAAATCTCATAATAACTTTACAGTTACTTAATATTTTTGTAAATAAATGGATTTTAATTTTTAAAAGTCGTTATTTTAAATGCTTAATTGCATTGTTACTATTAAATTAATAAAATAAATTGCCTACTTTAGAAAATAACAAACATTTTGTTTTTCAATAAGAACTTATTATCTTTTTCATAATTTTACTCTAATTTCTTTTTGCCAAACTTAAATTACTAATCTTATTAAAATGTTAGTTTAATCAATTAATTACATATTATTTAGACGTATCTAAAAAAATTTATTATTACACTAATAGATTTGATTGTTTTTAAAACGATCAAAATAGTCGTAATCTTCCCTACTTACGCAATATTATCAGGTTATTTCTTTTGTGAAAACTATGGCTTAAGTTAATATAACGAATTAATTTTTAGTTATGACTCACCTTAAATCCCATTTATTAAATTACTTAATAAGTAATTTTTTTTCATCTGATAACATCGCTTCAAAACGCCTGCATTTCTTATAAATCATTTTCTATAGCACTTCCGAAAAAAGAATTATTTTTTATTTATGTTTATTCAATTTTATTTTTGAAAATTATTGACTGGTGTGATTTCCTGATTACAGTTTTAATTAGTGTTTAAGAGGCCATTGCAGAAAAGATTGCCAATTCATTAATTTGTATCACTTCATTTTTTACTGTTGTATGCTACTTCCATTGTTACCTATAATAGGATTATGTTCTCGATACAATTTTGGAAGTCAGATTTTTCTTACACCTTGTTCCAAAAGAAAACTACCAGATTTGTATGAAGTAAGATTGTTGGTGATCATGTTACGCGTCTTTCGTCAGACAGGCAAGGACTTTACTATCCCTGTTGAATCTTCCAAAGGACATAAGATATGTAAATGAAATGATTGTTAGTAGAAGAATTAGAAGAAATAAAGGAATACAAAGTCACAATGCTTAACTTAGATTACTTTTCTATTTTAGTTGGGGTTTTTTTTAATAATTCTCCATTGCTAAATATCTGGCATGAAATTTCCTTAAATCAGTTATTTATGACATAAGGATTTATTCATCTTTCCTCTCAACTTAATTCATTCATCTTTTTAATGGTGCATTTAAAAGATGAATAAATCATTTTTTTCACACTTTATAGTCATACCTTTCCTTACTTTATTTCACACTTTATAGTGAATCTTGCGAATTCAATTTTTAATAAACTAAGCTCTGTAAAGACGCGTAAGAAAAATAGTATACTGCTTAGCTGATCGCTATAAAATTTATCATATCTGCTAGGTCATTTGAAGAATATCGGACAAAATGAGAATTAGAAGATATAAATTGATATTTAATACTCTATACTTACACTGCCTATTGTCGAAGTCTTAGAAATTAACTATTTAAATATTCCATGAATGTTTTCATTAATTGTAGACACACATTTTAAATGTTTCCTCTCCTTTATATAATTAATGTAATTTTAATAAAATTATATCACTGTATTACTTTTTCCTTAACTTATTAGTTTCTGCGACAGTTTGATAAGAATCATTAGTGTCTTATATTAATTACATATAATGTATCTTAATAAAAACTACTAATAAGATATTGCCTCTTATTTCTCAAGCATGAAAGGGAAGGAACGGCAGAAATTCGCCCTGCTTGGATCGAACGTCTGAAGCGACAACACGTAACTAAATGGATTGATCCAAAGAAAGACGAGTTCTACAGAGTGCACGCTAAAGTTGTCGGCAATTTCACTCGAAACCATTCAGCAGATGAGGAGAGTAACCACTCTTCAGACAGCGCAACTTCAAGGAAGTCATCTCCCTCGGACAGTGAAGACTGATGCATGAAACTGTTCCGGTGGTAGGAGACAATGTTGTCGGTAATTTTTGTGCACATACTACAAGGAGGAATGCATCTAGTTCTTCTTTTAACAAACTGTACAAAAGTTTATACTTCAATATGTTATTTTGTATTTTGATAGATAAATAAAGAAATTTTATGTCTTGTAGCTTTAAATATCCTTTTGTTTCTGTTGTTAGTATTATATCTAAAATTAAATTTAAAGCTGTCTAAGAAAAGTTAAAGAGAAAATTAGTTCTTTGCAATCTTACCTTTTTCAAGATCTACAATGTTTATGATATGTGATGAAACAATAAGCATGTTTCAAATAGATAAATATGTGATTGAGAGATGAGAATAGTACCTTTATTCATCAAAATACTTTTCATCATTGTTTAATACCTTTCACTATGGTTCGGGTAATTGATGAAGGGCATTTCTCTTCTTATTTCATGAAATCATTTCACCAAAAATGTCAAAAAAAAAAATCATTTTCTTACAAGTCTACAACCCAAAAATATGTACTTATATTATTTTTTAAGGCTAAGAGAGAAAATTATCTTAAAAAATCACATTGTCTTAAAAAAAAATAGCTAAAATTGTGAACAATTTGGAAGGTTTTTAATACTGTGCGATTAGCCTTCCAATTCTTATTCTTTTTATTAATTTGCTTATTCTCTATGTTGTTATTTCCCGAACTGAAGGTTTTAAAATAACGTTCACTGAAATGTATTTTGTAACATTTTAACTGCAGATATAAGGTTATATATTCTTTAAAATATCAGTTATATATATCACCTTTATATTTTATAGTTATATAAAATACCTTTTAAATATATCAGTTATATATTTAAAAGGTCAATATATTCTTTAAAATAAATTAATAAACCTCTTTCCTTCATTATAAAAGACCGAATTTGACACTGTTCTTGTGTGTATACTTCTTTTGTAAAATAATTTGCCGCTGACAGATTTTGACGTTGAATTTCTTAAAGTAATGTTGAATTTCAGTAAATATTTTTCTATTTAGGGTGAAAACGTGTGTAGAAAATAAAACAACTGAGAGAAATCAATTTTTATTTGCAAGAAAATTTACTCTAGTTGTGATAATAACCAATAACGTCGAATTCGTAATCCAGCTTAGTTTTAATTTCCAATTACAAAATATTTTTGCCAATTTATTTATTTCCTTGAAATTCAATTTGAAAGCTATATTGAGCATTCTAAAATTAAATATAATTTATGAATTGATGTGCCACCACCGGGCTTACAGATAAACAACTATTTTATTAAAAAAAAAGATACTTGTCCCTTACTAAGTATTCATTTTCATACGTCTATGAAACAGTGTTAAAAAAAACCTGTGTATGTCTCAACAAATAATTTATGTAAAAGTAAAGCCTTCAAGCAACCCTTAGAAATGGTCTGAAGAGACTATATTTTTTTGGAAATAAATGCTATCGTTTACAAAACATCAATCAATATCAGCACCGTTTACCTCGCATTTAAAGATTTTTCAAAATTTCATTTAATATCATATACAGAAGAGAAATATTACTCAAATCAGCTGAAAGGAGTTTTATATTGTAAGCTCGGATAATGTAGGAAATGCGTTACTTTTTTTTAATTTATGATAAATATGGTACGCACACATGTATTCATATATATGTTGAACCAACATACTTCCCTGTACTTATCCCAGAGTTGAGTTCTACCAGTTAGGAGAAGAAACCAAGTAGAAGTCTTCACAGCTTAGAAACATAGATTAAGCTGAATATTTCCTAATTCATGATCTGCTATCCTCAAAGGTATCATTTTCACTTGGAAGACATTGCACCCACGACCTATTTAACGTGCCCCAGCCACGTAACAGATCTTCGGTTGAGCCAAAATTCTAACTCATTAGCTTGCGATTATGAAAGCAACGCTCTAACCAACCAGACCAAATATATACATATATATATATATGTATGTATTTATATATATATATATATAGTAAACTTATTCAATTTTCCATTAACTATTTAGTTTTAAGCTTACAATCTCGATTTTTTCTCTTATAAACACAAGTTACTTAAATTGCGGTTTTACATGGTATTTTGTAATACATAGAAATGTATTTAAAATCAAATGTTAGCACTATAATAAAAAAATGATAAAAAAATGTACATTATTCCATAAATATTTGTTGCATTCTTGATCTGACTTCTCTAAATTTCATTTCTCCAAAAAAGAATTTTCAGGAAGAACGCAGTAGTTATTCTTCATCAAGGCAAGTATTTTATCATTTAGTGATGTTCTTCGATTAGAAACCGAGAAATCAAAATTCCTGTTTCTGTAAGATGAAAGAATAACTCTATCACCATAAACATTAGTAAAATAAAGATAAAACTTGAAGACTGTTTACCAACTATCTCTTTCTTCGTTTCGGAATGATTTCAGATTCGATTATGCGAGGCTTCTATTGCTGAGAATGTATAAATACCAAAGATTCCACTTAACCTTCCTCTGATTTTAGCTAGAGCAGTAACACAAACAAACTCGGAGGCAAATATATATCAATTACTACGAAACAACATGCGGTTTCTGGTGTTTCTGTGGATTACAATCACAATTCTTAACAGAGCATATGGATCTTCTGAAGGCAAATACAATTATTTTGATGGTAAGTATCGATGGATGATTATATATGCTAAAGCAAACTGTGAATTTAGTGTTATTAATTTTCCAGTATTGTCTATAGAAATCAGTATACTTTTCTCAGGAAACTAGCGAAAGAAATAGTACTCTAAATATCCAAATCTGAAATATTATTTTGCAAATTATAAAAGTATAAAATCAAATATTTTATACTTTTATCTAAAAATATTTGTTGAATTAACAGATTATTTAATTGCTCGTTAATCAATAAATTTATACAAATAGCTTATAAATTAGTTATAGCAATTGTGTACTTATACATTTAATTTTATAAATCATAATTTATATATATATATATATATATATATATATATATATATATATATATATATATATATATATATATATATATATATATATATATATATATATATATAAATTTTGAGTGAATTTTAAAAATAATTGTTTCGTAAGTAATTCACAAATTTTTAAGAAATGTTTCACATTTTTTATTTATTTCAAATTGTAAATTAAATTTAAATAATGCCTTTTTATTTATTATGTTTATAATTAAAGTTGTTATATAAACTTTTATATTGCATATAGAATTTCTTAATTATCTGCTTAGAAATACCTCTTTTTTTATATGACTATTAAACGTTGGAGTTTCATATTTGTTTTTTAATGAATTCTTATAAATTTATAATTAGTCACGTGCATTTCTTTAAATGTATTGATATTGATTTCCATATTTTTTTCAAACGATAAAATTATAATTTTCAACGTTATAAACGAAGCTTTACACTTATAAAGAAATCAATATCTTTTTCAATGAATGTAAAAACTAGTTTAAACATTTTTAAAATTTATCCTGGTCAGTTTTTTCACAATCTCTTTTTTATAGTAGTTTGTTCAAATATCACTGCTTGCAATTGAAATTTATAACTTGTAGCCACATGGGTGCATCGACCCACAATGAATACTTTTATGACTGCCAAAAATGAAAAGTATTTCATATTTTTTAAAACAGCGATATATATTAAAAAATTTCCAAGCGCTATTTTGCTACAATTTCGATATGTGTGCGTACCTGGAAATATTGCTTAAGAATTACTCATGATGATCTGGAACAAAATCCAGTTCATTCATAAAATGTTTTTCAAAGATTTTTTTCGCCTCATTTGGAAGAATTTCAGTACCTGATATACATTAATTATTATAGTGATTATTAATACAATCAGAACAATTCGAATATAAATAAAGGTCAAATTAGAAAAATATAGACGTCTTTATCTTTAAAGTTATTAATTTTAATATTAAATCTACAAAGAAGAATTTTACTTAAAAAGGGTTTTTTTTTTACCTATTACTGGGAGTAAGTGAACAATGACGCAAAATTCTCTTTATAATTCTATATAATTTAATTCTCTTTAGAACATTTAGAGTTGTCATTTTATTATTTGTTTTATATTATTATTTGAATCCGATACATTTCATTTAGCAATTATTTGTATATATTCTATATCATATTTATTTTAAACTTAACTGCTAAGAAATGTCTTAAGACTTTTTTTTGGCATCCCCTGCATTTTGCCTCAAGTCAGATTTTTCATAGTGAATTTCAGAAACGGCTCAGCAGCTATCAATATATATATATATATATATATATATATATATATATATATATATATATATATATATATATATATATATATATATATATATATATATATATATATATATATATATATATATATATATATATATATATATATATATATATATATACACTTGACCGATGGCGGAGTGCTTAGCATCCCTAATTGCCTAATTGGGAAACAGTAGGTCCATGGTTCGAATCTTGGTTCGGCGTCATGACTTTTCCTTCCTTTCTCTCTCTCTCTATGTATATATATATGTGTGTGTGCGTTTCTTTATCTCTTCACTTTCGAGGCTAAGCTGGAACACCCATAAAAAAATTCTATCTTATTCGCCCCTTATAGTGCTGAATAGGTATACCTTAAGTGCAGCTAAGCATTAGAAATTATATATATGTATGTATATATAATTTATCATGCATTATTTAGTGACACTTTTAATTAAAACTGATAACTAATAATTTTTTTTCAATTTCAACACAAAATATTTTGTATAAAATCATATTTCTATATTTCTAATTAACTTATGTATAGAAAATTGCAACAAAATTAAGTAATTCCATTTATTTATTTCAATATTATTTTTTGCCGTACATCAGTGTCCTATTACCCCAACTAAATAACATACAGTTTAATTATTATTTTTTTCATTCCTATTCTCGAATATTTAACTGATTACAAAAATTATATTTGATTTTGATGTAAAAATAAATAAATTTTGAAGAAAGATAACTGGCAATCGAATTCGTAATTTCATTATGACTTATTTCTCTTCTCTTTACTCTCTGGAAATTCCATTACATTAGTTGACAGTAGATACCGTGCTGTTATGTAAAATAATTAATTCACTGGAGAAATTTTTTTTCTTTTAATAAGATGTCATTAACGACTTGTGTTTAATAATTTATTTTTCTCTAGTAATCTTATAATTTCATGTTTACAGTTTCCTTCGAAAAATTATCTTATTTTCTTAAAATTAATTCATTTTTATTATTTTTACATTATTTGCGTTTTATCAACATTGTTTTATGTAATCCTAACTGCAGAAAATAACATATGAATTTTTAAGTCTTTTCTATAATTGCAGTAAACAGCCATGAAATTTCGTTAACAGCCAAATTCAAATCTTAACACTCATATTCTTGGTTAAACAACATGTTTGGTAAATATGAACCTGAAATATAGAAAAACATAGGTATACTTTACTGTAAGACTATTTTTTAATTTATCTTATAAGTAAGAATAAATGATTTTGATTTAAAAATTCAAAATTTACTTTTATTGTAAGGTTAGAAAAGTTTCAGATGTGGGAAATTCTAAAATTATTTTGAGTTAATAATAAATATATATTTTCAGACAAATACCTTGATATGAGGAGAAAATTCAAAAATGAGTGTTGTGTGATGAGTGTATACAAACAAAGAAAGAGAGTCAAAATGGTTATTTATAAAACTGTAATATATGTATATATATACATATATGGAAATTCTTTTACTCATTAACATACTTTATGTCATTATTTTATGTCCATTCCCTTATTGTTTAAAAGAAGGTCATTTGAAAAGCAAAAGAGAACCTATTTTTTTGATTATTGCGACTGAATATGAATTGTAAAAGATTTTATAATGAATAGAAATTATTAGTTTATTTTAATGATAATACTTTGGCATATCAATGATGATCAAGGGATATTTACATTATAATCTCAAAAACATATAAAGAATCTTTAATATATTTTAAAGGAGTAAAATCTTATATTTACAGCGGATGCTTTAAAGAAGAACCGAGAACACAATTTGTATATTTATTTATTACACATATAAAACTTGCATCACAATAAGTACATTATGAGCCACAAAAGTATGAAAAAAAAATATATATATATAGCTGTATATTCAGTCATAAAACTGTAGGTAGAGGAAGTATATAATTAAAAGAATTGCAAGATTTAAATTGTTGAATATAGATGTAACAAACTTTAAATAAATAAAGGGAACTTAGAAACAATTATTTAAGGTTTATAATATATATAAGAAAAAATAATATATTCAAATTTTGTTAATAATATATTTGGTAAAACTTGAATTTATTATTTTTCTGTAAGAAAAATATCATCTGGAATTCTATTTAATTTTAAAAACATAAGTGGGAAAAAGAATCACAAGTAAACACTTAATGAAAATTTTCAAAATATTTAAAAAACACGGAGTTGTTTTTTTACACCAAAGGCAAATGAACAGAAAAACATGAATGAAGGAACCAAGAAAGGATGATTAAAAAATACATTGTACCTAATCAATAAAATCTGTTCACACAAACTCCAAAAATCAAGGAAAAGTAATCTGATCTCCAATTACAATAAGAAAATAGAGGTCACTGTCTAAGGAAATGGATTCCTTTTTTTTTTTTTTTTTTTTTTTTACAAGGTTCATCCTGAGACTTTATAAGTGCTCTAACATTTATTTGTAAAAGTATAGAGATGGCTTCGACTAGGACGAGTTCAAGGTCAAAAACATTTTTCACAAATAGTTGTCTAATCTAAGCAATTTAATCAAAATGTGACGAAAAAAATTGAATTGTTCAGTGATTTTAGCAAATTTCATAAAATTTAAACATTACTTTGAAGATATTTTTTACCGAATGAGCTTCCATTTGCTGTTTTGGTTCTTTTAATTGATACCCCTTCCTGCCAGATAAACCGAATCCCGAAGATACACATTAATACTGGGATACGAAAACGAACCAGCAGTAATTTCAATTTTATACATAGTCGGCCATTTAATCTTAATGTAGTAGTTTTAACACCACGTATCAAGTAAATCTCAATCATAAAACCTTGGATCACTCACTCAGGAGAGATACAAATTATACTGTCGATTAATATTATAAATAATAATGCTTTTCACAAAGGTTTAAATAATTATTTTAATTCATTGGGTCTCTAATGAAATCACAAAATAACTAACCTTTTCAAATGAAGTATTATTAAAATATTATAATTTTTAAAACGAAAAAAATATATAAAATTATTCAATAGTTTTGTTTTCAGAATTTTATTCTTCATCAAAGCGAAATTATAAAAAATTTAAGATTAGTAAATCAAAGTATTATAAATCATACTAGTGTTTCGCATTCTATTTCTTCTGACCGAGAAGTTAAACTTAAAAAGAATTATTTATCCTTTTTAAGTTTAACTTCTCGGTCAGAGAGAATACTTTTAAACAAATCCTGATTCAATAATTTAATTTTATTTAAACTTTCTGCATAACACATGAATACTTTGATATAAATAAATAAAATGATTCTTGTTTGTTTGGTCTTATACGTGCTTCTTATAATTAAAAAATATGTTTGAAAAAACCAAATAGTAATGGCAAATTAAACATCACTATTGAAAAAAAATATTTTTAAGATCATAAATGAAAAAATAGTAAATGTTTCTGATTCGTTTTATTGTATATAACTTTTACATACAACTTTATGTTAAGTATGAATACAAATAACATATGCAAAGTATCCAAAAGATAAGTGCTGCTTTCTTCAGAAAGTGGTTTGAAGTTTAGTTTAGAGTTAGATTTCTCTCATGCCACTTTAAGCAAACAGTTGTAATTCCTAATTATAATAATAAAGTTAAATACGCAAATTAAACGTGCCTTTATGCTAAATTATGAAGAAAATAATCGTTATTCCTGAAAAGTATTGGTATATAAATTTGAATATTAAATTGTCACTGCATATAATTTCTACATTATCAATTTATAAGATAACATTTGACAGTTTTCTTGAGTGATAAGCATTGTATTTTTTCTATTATTTCTAAAAATATAATTCCTAAGTGTATATAAGGATTGTATTAGTATAATGCAAAACATTAATATAAGTCTCCTAAGTAGTAGAAAGAATATATGAAAACATTTTAAATATTTTATATGAGTACATTTGCATAGACACATACGGCCATATCTCAATTTGATGTTAAAATTCATCACTTTCATGAAATTTTAAGCACCGTTTTGTTTCAAGTATATCATATTTCTACCTGTTTTTATTTTTTAAAGCTCTTACAATTTTTCCATATCAAATAACATTCAAAAGATTCGCGGGTAGATAAAAAGTTTTATTATTTTTTCCAACTGCAGGGTCAAGATTCTTCGTTATCAGTCAAGGAGACTTTAAAAATAATACTTCTGCTTCTGTATTTGTCTGATATGATTTTTTCTCAACAAAATGCGCACTTCCGGTTTCAATTGGATAATTTTTATGAACATTTTGACTTGAATTTGTATTATAAATACATTATATAGAACTAAATTAAATTAAAAATTACAATATAAAATTTCAATGCTAAGCGCAGTAATTCAATATGTATTTCTCCAAAATCAATTCTTCCCTATTTTTAGAATCAAGCTTAGTTAAATTTACAAAATATTTCCATGTCAATGTACACACACACACACACATATATGTATATATATATATATATCGGATCCGCCAAGCAGATACTGTAGGTAATAGTACTAATTGTTTTATAACCTCTCAATTATTTTTACTAAGTTAATATTTAATTCGTAAACTCTCTTGTCCTCAATTCAGAAGTCCATTGAACATTTTCCCTTGCTGCACTGACACCACTTCATGTCCACATACTATTTGATAAACATTTTTTCTTCTTTTTTGCTGACCTTTACAAATTACTTGATTTTTCTCTCACTTGGGAATCCTTTTCGTGTGTTTAGAAGAAGCTAAGTTAATATTTAATTAGTGACTAA
This sequence comes from Latrodectus elegans, assembly GCA_030067965.1. NCBI lineage: Eukaryota > Metazoa > Arthropoda > Arachnida > Araneae > Theridiidae > Latrodectus > Latrodectus elegans. The sequence continues at coordinate 91,397,844 of CM057820.1, read as the reverse complement.
GAACTTTTCCTCACATTGGAAGACATGCTCTGATGGTCATACATAGAAACAGGAAAAACATTAAAACTTTTGAAAAAATATTTGGCATCAAGAAATATCCATTGTTATCATGACCTTTCATAAAAAAGGCTAATTTCTGCCATTGTATTTTGCTTCTAAAAATTATATCTCTCACAAAATTTGATAATAATTCAATTTTATTTTATGTTAACAAAATTTAAGCTTTAAAATTAAATTTGCTCAATTATTTTTAAAAATTAAATTAATTTATAAAACTTTTCTTTTTTGCTATATAAAATGGATTGTTAGGCACTTGCTTTATATTCGTAGAAAGATGTATTACTAATTCTTTGCAACAAGCAGAAAAAAAATTAAAATTATTGAGAGAAATTATAGTTAAGGGGATAGTTAAAAAGAAATATAGTTAAGAAGTATTTGAAATTTTTAAAGAAAGAAAAATAAGAGGGGAAAACTTTTAAATTTAATTTTATTAACTCTTTTAATAAATCCTTGAGTTCGATAGATTATCATAATAACTGATTGATTTTATATGAAATATTTATCTGAAATTAAGTAAAAAAGAGATAAATTTTCTCTAAAGCAAGAATAATGCTTACAAGCTTTCAGAGAAAATCATCTTTATGAACGAAATCAAATGCTTGGTAACAAATTTGTTGAATTTTTAAGCAAAATGTTAAAAGTACTATTGTTTGTGTGTCTTATTAATATATATTTTATAACGTATAATTAATTGAATAGCATGATATTTTCTTCTGTAAAAAAAGAGCTAAAGAAATGGATCTATTGTGTACAAAAGTATTTTAATAGAAAATTTCTTTTTAATTGCATGAATGAGATTTTTCGTTCAAGTTTGAGTAAGTTTATGACTTAAATTACATGGTTCTTAATTCAATGTGTTTTGGTTTTTATGTAATATTTAAAAATGTAAAGAAATATTTTAAATTCACCAGATATTTTTTGGAAAAAATATTAGAATTCATAAAGTTTCTAATGAAATATAATTTAAAAAGTTACGCTTAAAAATAAAGGGAAAATTGTTTCAAATTATGTTAAATATTCACGATAAAATCATAGCAAAATACTTTTAGATTTGATTGCATAATTTCAATACATCTCCAAATACCTATTTCTAACAATGGAAGTCACTGGACACAACTAAGCACTTCGTAATTTTGAACTATCAAATTAAGAAATTGACACAAAAACAAGAAGTCTTTTCCAAATATCCACTCCAATGGAGGGACATTAGATTTCACACAAATTCTTATCAACAAGATGGTTTTTGATAGGTCAGACAATGAATCCTAGGCTTACTGGATATACGAACAACGGATTTCTTCATCAGATTAACATAGTCCCTTAAAATTAGTATCAAATCACGCAAAAACATTCAAACAAGTAAATGTCTATGTTTTTACGATTCTTATTTTAATAAAGTTATGAATATTGTATGGAACTTTAAAACTAAAAAAATATTTCAAATTTATCAAAAAAAATATTTAGAAATATTCATGAAAAAATTATAATGTCTCATATTATCGATTTAAAACAGACAATTTGTTTTACTTATTGCGTGAAATCTAAAATGAATGTAACATTTACGAGAACATGTAGCCTTTTTCGTACAATTAGTGGATCACTAAAAATTAGCTTCATTATCAATATATATTCGCATATTATATTGTTATTTATTTTTATTTTTAATTTATTAAATATTTTTCCTTTAGCACAAAGGATATTTCTACCAGAAAATGTGGAAATATTGATCACCATCAAGACGAACAGCATTGTTTTAAATTGTACAATGAATTCATTTTTAATTGTATACAACAGGAACAATATAAATTCATAAATTTGATACAAAAATACTGTTAAGTATAATACGTTTTTTGCTGGTATAAAAATTATTGACTCTGATTTAAATTAAAAAATATATAAAATATTTTTATTTATTTCTTTTTTGGATATAAATGATTACCCTTGCATGATAAAGAAAAATATGTTTAAATCCTCCATAAATTGATAATCCATAGTTAGAAAAAAGAGACTTGAATATTTAAATATAAAATTTTAGAAATTTGAAAAGATGACTATATTAATATATATTTTTATAATTAATTATATATTATTAATTATTTATTTTATTAGTAATTTTATAATATATTATCTATAATTAAAATTTATATTTTTTAATTTATGATATCTTTTAATTTATACTTAATTAATATGAAATGCAATGAAACATATTTTTAATACAGGTATAATTCTGTATTAACTATTACGCTTAATTTCAATTCCATAAAGAATAGCATAGATTTGATTGATATAGTTCTTTCTCCAATCATATATAAAGTAATTTTTAAATATTCTTTAAATGTTACTCTCCAGATTATCATTACCCAACTCATTTACAAGTTAAATATTTTTAATATTAAAAAATCATATTTATTGTAGGTATAGTACATTATTCGTCATTCTATTAACTTAACTATTTTTTACGTAAGTAAAGATATGATTTATATTTTCACAAATCTGTATGATTTTGTTAAATGCGAAATATGCATTAATTTGAATATATTTAATTAAATGCAAATACACAGTTTTGACTCTCTCTCTCTCTCTCTCTCTACACCTACATACATAAACTTAAGAAACTTGTGTCACTGTAACCAAGATAGTGAGACCTAAGATGACTTTCAATTAAACTTCCGATGTCTTAGCTTAAAATAGTTTTAATGAAATTTTCATTCCCTTGTCTGAAGTGGAATAATATTTTGACAAAATATCTTATCTTCATCATCATAATTGACTAGACAGTCCTTGTGGGCCAATGGCTTCCCGAAAAAGTCTCCTCATTATAAACTATAGCTTATTTTTTATTTTGAAATACTTTTTTCAACTATCGAGAAGTTTCAAAAATTTGGTAGTTTTTATTCTTCCTCAGTTTTTAGGTCAAGTGAACGCTTATTGCAATATTTTTAATAGCATTATCATCATACATTCTTATCAAAGGGGTGGTCCAATATCTGTTATATTTATTATAATAAATTTTAAAATCAACTATCTTGTCAATTCTGTTCAATTCAAAATTCTGTCACTCTTTTTCAATAATTTCATTGATAGTACAAAGTATATCCTAGGATATTTTTCTTCCAAAAACAGAAATACAACTTTCTTTTCGTATGTAATGTCCAAATCATAAAGATAAAACTTATATTAATATATATAACGAAATAGTAAAAGTAAAGTTTGAGTAAATGAGGGCTTCAAAAAATATTAATATATTTTATAAACTGTATCACACCATATTTTGAAGATAAGCTTTATAATATTATATCTGGGTAAAATGTACTGGATTTTGAATGACTAAAGAAGTCTTCATAAAATTTATGAGAAATATTTTTTAAAATTATTCTTTTACTGCGGTCCTAAATCCATCAGCCGTTTGCTTTTAAAACGATCTTTTCTAAAGTAGATTAAATCCACACAATCTTCCATAGAAGAAACATCGAAATGCTTAGCAGCCATATGGCCTAAGGAAATATAAGTAATGTCTCCCAACCTGCCTAGTGGCCAGCGTGCCTAACTACGGAAAAGGAAGTCCTAGGCTGGAATTCTGGTTCGTGCATGGATCTACTTTCTTTCTCCTGACTTTGTCCTTTCCTTGTAAGAATGGGTTTTGAATGTTGGCCTACCCTATAAATAGGTACCTATGGCATGCGTGTCTTGAGAAAGTCGAACTCCCTAACAAATTATGGTTCAGTTGGAAAAGTGGAGCTGCGCACTCCCTCCTGCCAACCTAGCTGGCACACGACAACAACATATATAAGTATATAACTTTACTGTTTATTTATTTAAATGAAGTTTCTGTAATTTTCGTAAAATAGCATCGAAGGATATTCACAAGTTAGACTTCCCAGATAACTAAAAATTTTGTCTTGTTTTGATTTCATTGTCAAAAAATCATAAAGACAAAAATAAAGAGATTTCACTACGACTATTAAGCGCGAAATATTCACGAGTTAATTCAACAATTTCCGTTTAATTTTCAATTTCTCGTTTTAAAGAACCCTAGGAAAACCATATAGCCTTAACTTTCTTTGTATTCCTGAATTAAGTTCAAATATTTACTGCCTTTATTTGTGCAGTAAATAGTGATTCTTAGTGCTATTGCTTAAAACTCCAGGCTACATTAAAGATACACGAGTGTATTTCAGTTTATTACTTACGAAATGCTCTTATATTGATTTCTACAAAATGCCCTACTATGAGTATTGATAGCTTACAATAAGACCATGGATATTGCATTTTTGCTGATATAATTATAATACATATTATTTATCATTGTTGCAACAATAGAAGCTAGTATATTCAGAACTTGAAATTATTTTTTCCTGGCAGATTTTTAACTTTTACCATCTATTCTTTAAAAAATATCAAAAACAATATAAACAACTTTCGTGTAGTTATTGATTTCGGTATTATTTTCTTTCGGGTATCACAAAGTAGGAATAATGTTTGATGAATTATTTTATGCTCAATAAATAATATTGCTCATTTAAAAAATTTATATACTTTGTGCTTCATGAATATATTAATCATGGAATGATAATTATTATTTTTGTTTAGAATATAACCTCAAGTCTCAATACATTATCCTTTAATTTAAAAGTCATGTAGAATTTTAAATTATATTTTCTTCCTTTTTTACAAATAAAAAAATTGTTATAATTAAGGTAAATAATATAAAGCAATTTTGCAGAAATAAAAAAAGTCTATATCTACTATTCTCTTTCTTAAAAATAAGTGTATGTTTTTTAAAATTTTGCAGCATTTGGGGATTTAATTCAATATGTATCTCTGTTAATATATTAATTAAAAAATAATATACTTTTAATATATTTGATTGAATGAGTATTACATAAGCAAAAGCGATACCCAGAGAAAAATATTTTATTCATCGTAAATACTTTTTTATTTGAATAATGAATATCTTCTATTTATGCAATTTGTTTGCTTTATAAGCCATTTTTTCTAAGTGTTTTTAAGTTGCGTTGTTGACATTTTGTGTATATTTTTTACCTTAATTAACCGAAAAGTATCATTTCATATATATATAGATAGATATAGATAGATAGATAAATAGATAGATATAGATATATGATTTTGATATATGTATATATATACATATTATATATGTATATATAGCACAGGTGCCGTATAATCCATGATGTCAAATACTGTGATTGGGGAATTTTCTTATATATCTGGCAACCTCGCTTTTATTACGTCATACATATGGAGACCTATAAGAATTATGCAGAAAATTCTATTTTGATAACTTAGTATTTACGTCATCATGCGCAGCACGATACGTCATCTTGGCAACATTTCTTCATCACCAAAAAAATTCAGAATTTGGAATCATGGATTATATGGCACCTGTGCCTATATATATATATAACATCATATGCAAATTTAATAACGGTGATCTAGAATATTTACAAAATTACATTATTCTTCTAATTTGCCAAATTTCAGATTATTTAAGGAGCCTCGATGAAGAGGAACAGAATGAAATAACTCTTGAAGCCGAAGAGACAGAAGGAAGTGGATCCGAGTCTGACGCAAAACCTTACCCGAGATTTGTGTTACCTCTAAGAACAGGTCAGTTAAGGTCAATGAATTATTATTAACACCACACCTTGAATAATAGAGACAAGTGTCCTAAATGCTATATTTCGTTGTAACGCTAAATATTTTACATTAAAAGTCTCCACTTAAGTACAGATGTCATATGAATCCTAAAACTATTCGATAGATTTTGATATGGAAGCATAGTTGGAAATAATTTACAAGTTGAATTTTTTCTATGAAATTAATAAATAAGTTGATGTTTTCATTAAATTAATTGTAAGTAAATTTGCAAGATCTATTTAATATCAACTTTATATCTAAAATGAATTGTTGCCAATTGTCACTGAACTTCTGCATATCTATTTTATATTTCTAAAATATCTTTCTTTCTAAATGAACGGCATATTTTAAAAATACACTAAAGAGTCACAATATCAAATGTTATTAAACAATTTAGATTAGTTTTATGTAAAAAATCTAATCTAGTAGTTTAAAAATTCTAAATGTATCAATTCCATCAAGTCGATTACTCTCTCTTTGATTTTTTTTTAATGTTTAGTCTTATTTAATGTCACATAGCTAATAAGGGAATAATATTTGTAATACCTATTGAAAAATTATATTGTTAATTTATATGCTTGGTTAAAAACCAGGGAAGGGTAGTTTGATTTAGTGAAAGTTTACTAGCTGGATTTTTTGTACCTGAACAATCATTTTGCTCACACAATGGCTAAGTAGACCAGGACCTACAGTTTAAAGCAGATTTTGTACCACTACAAATATACATACCCAAGGTAGAATTCGAAACCATTTATTATTGAAATGAAGCCCAGAACGCTAACTATTCGGCTGCTAGCCATGCTAAAAGTTTAATGAAATATGAAAATGTTTGAATGGTTCTAATTTATCTTCTGAACTAATATTCATCCTCACCAATTTAAGTTTATTTTTAAATTTTTGATCATTTACTTTCCTAATTATATAGTAAAATGTAGAAATAAATATATCTTGGTAATTCATTGTAATTCAATTTAACATGAATTTCTCTAATAGATTCAGAGAAGCGTGGATTCAAAATATTCTTATGGGCTTAATAAAATAAATTTATCTTATTGGTTTTGTGATGTTTGTCCATCATAGGACTTTTGAGATCGCATAACTAAATTAATGTTATATTACTGAAATATTTCCTTTCCGTATGAATATTTTATGTAATAGAATATTGTTTACCTAAATGAGATAAAATATTCAATCTTTATCGTAGTATAGTATCCTCCACTTTAAAGCAGTAAAAACGCAGCACAGAAGCATATGTGTAGATAGTTATAAAACTCAGCAAATGGAAACCAAATAGCATCAAACATTTTGTAATACGTAGTGAGCATAGACACAGATATCAAAGATGTGGGAAGCAAAGCATGAAGTACGTACACGTGTTCACAACTAAAGATTGTGCTCAAAATAAAAGAAATGATCATTCACTGTTAGCAATTCACTATAGTTCATCCTCAGAGCGAGATAATGTTAGCATACTCACCAATCACTTCTACCACCAATCATTACTCACCAATCACTTCTAAAATAAGTTCTGAAAAACATTTTAGAGATCGCTACTTTCCAGGATAGCTTCTGATTACTTTGAACGGTTTGTCTTTTAAAATAAATACTATCGAATTTCCTTTCTGTCCCTACACATTCCCTTAGAAACAATAAACAGTCCTAATTTCTCTCATATAAATAAAAAAATGATAATTGATGGCACTATTTTATCAGTATAAATAATAACATTTTTTATATTTTCAACGATATAAATTTATAATTTTTTTTATTAAAATATAAATTTTAAAAAATTGTTTTTTTTTTTATATTTTTTTTATACATTTATTTGTTGCATTCCTATTCTAAACTAAAAACATTCATTTCTCATATAAAATTTAAATAAACAAATTAACAATTGATTCAGTATATCTGAACATATTTATTTCATTCAGGTTTGATTTTTTTTTATTCCTTTGCATAAATCTTAAATTTTTAAGGTTTGATGAAAAGTAAAGATGTGACATGTTGCTCGATGGGTCATCTGGCCGGTGACAAAGGCTACCACTGTATTGCCAAGTTCTATGCTGCACGGATCATACTTAGGAATCAAAATAGAGCTCATAACAGGAAAATGGGTTTTTATGGCCATTATAGCATACCTAATCGTGGATTGAAATTGATGAGAACTTTCGAACAGTGCGTTGCGACTAGAGGCCAGGTCTTCCATAAATGCTGTCAACATGCTGCCATGAGCCAGAAAGTAAAACCACACTTTGACAGTCTGCGAAGAAAACGATTCGAAATGAAAATGAAGAGAATACGGATACCACGAAGAATGCAGGAAGATGATCTGATTGCTGTATGATTGATTTTTATTAATGTAAAATATTGATATGTACAGAACTAACATTCCATTACGAGCAGTGAATTTCTGTTAAAATGATTGTATAATAAAGTTTTATGTTTAGTTTTATTCAAGAATCTATGAATACGATTGATTATTTTCGTTCATGGCCATTAAAATTTTCAAAAAAATAATAACGATCATAGTCATTTTTTAATTTAAGTATTTGAACACTTAGAAGATCTACGTTCGATAATGATAACAAAATATATACGTATAAATTAAATCTAAAACATTTTTACACAAAAAGTTGTAAAAATTATAAGTTATTGAAACTGAGGGTTTTGGACTTCATTTTATACATTTATTTTTCGCAAAAATTAATTTATAGGTAAATTTTGTCTAATTTTTGCAAAATGTAACTTTTAATGAGAATAATTGCAAGTGTTGCTTATCTTTTTTTTAAAGATTTATAAAATAATCTTATGATATTTTTTAATTATTTTCAGATTAGAAAATTATCTGTCTGCTGTAGTTATTGAAATTGTTAATGAAATACATGAAGAAAAAGAATTATTAGGAAACGAATTAGTCAAATTTTTAATAATATAGCTTAGTTTTCGACAAACAATGCTACATTTTCTTCAGAAGTTTACACAAACTTCAACTAAGACAAAAGTTCTACAGTGTAATACAAAATTACGAGACCACTGTAGTTTCGTGATTTTTAGTAGAAATATATTTTTTAAATTACATTAATATGATGTAAATAAAGAATAAACTAATAAAGAATGAACACCAAATGCATAAATACTATTTTAAGATATTTAGTTATACTAATTATTTTAATAATAATTCCAAATTTTTCCAAATTGATTCTGTCATAAAATTTTAAGAATTCTACTTAAAATGATTTTTCACAAAATTAAAATATGTTGTGATCAAACATTTTTCTAGATAACTTCATACATAAGATTCTCAATTGAATTAATCAGATTTGTGCTAGTAAAGTTTTAGGAATTTTATTCGATTTATTCATAAAGTTAATAGTTAGTTTTAATTCGTACACAAAAAGGCATATTGACAATTGTCTGCATAAAATTGACGAACCAAATAGCACCCCCTAGCTTTTCATGGAAATTAAAGTTATGCAATGGATTTGTCAACATAAGACATTAATGAAAGTAATTTTTAGCTGATTTCAACACGCATGGCATGGCTTAATACAAAGCTGAAATTTTCAGTTTGACTCTCCTAAAACTCAATTAAAAGATAAAGTTTGGTAAAGCAGTGTTTAATAATCATTAAGCCTATTTGAAGATTTCAATACACTTTTCATTTGCTAGATAATTTTTGTTGCTGCCTAACCCAAAGCTTTCCACATCATCACAAAACCTAAGACTATTATTGCTCTGAACGGTCTATTGAAGAAACCTAGAATTTCTGTTCGTAAATCATGCCAATAATAAATATCGTCCGAGGTTCATTTTCTATTTTTTTTTCCTCCTTCAAAGGAAAAAATAGCTATTTAGAAATTTTCTTCCAGGTATCAGTCAAAGTAAATAATTTTTATTTGGTTAGGTTCTAGTTGGGAAAATATCTGTTAATTCAAACTAACTCGCTCTCATTTCCATATCTCTGATATTTTTTCAAAAAATTCATTTTCTCCTTAATTATTAAGCATAAAAGTCTTAGGACGCTTTATCTTGCTTATTTTCTCTTCAAATTTTTCATAATTTTTATAAAATCTAATTTTTCAAACTTCTATCTCAAATAATTCGCTTTTATGTGACATTGTAAATTCTCCCATTAAAAAATAAATAAATTAAATTAAATTAAAATTGTCCTTATAAAATTAATTTTTTCGCTTTTGTATAATGCGAAGTTATAATTTACAAATGATTATGAAAAATTATCTACAATATTTTTAAAACTTACAAACGGTGTACAAAAATATAAATGGTGTGCTATATTCATGTAATATAGATTCCAAAATTTTGTTTTGTTGTCTGAAACTAACTCAGTTTTTTTTATTTAATGATTTATTTGAGAAAATACACACACATCTTTTAAAACTAATCAATTTATGTAGTATATTGTTTAAATGAATATTTTAAACGTACTCTTATATAATTTTGAAATTTACTGTATAGTATTTGTCAATTTGATTTTTATGAATCAATATTTCTTATTTATTTATTTTTAAGATTTTGGTATAAATTGGTCTTGATGGAATATTTATTAAAATGAAAACTTTGCACAAAAATTAAAAAATTTCAGAAGAAATTTTTTTATTTCTTCCTTTATCTTATACGATAATCATTTTTTTTTCCTAAGAAAATTCATATCTGTTTCTTGAGATCTGAATGTTTCTTAGCTTTTAAAATTAATACATAAAAAAGTTGCTTAATTTTACTGCTCTAATGCTTATCATTAAAATGTTGATATTGCTTTAGCAAGAACCATATATTTAGTCCTAAATCATATCTATAAAAGAGAAATGTAAGAATAAAATCTTATGTGGAAAATATCTCATTCAAAAAATTATCGTTAATGAACACTTATTAGCCAGTTTTATTATCTGTTCATTTATATGTAAAGATAATTGATGTCTCTATCTCCTATTAGTATAATATTCGATGGTGGAATTTTTTCACGATAAAAAATGTATATGTTTTTTTAATTTTTCTTATGAATATAATTCAATTGAATATATTTGAAATACCTTAAATGTCACTCATTTTAAGTTACTATGAAAAGGTGGTAGATCTATAAAAGTTTGTTGGTTAAAGGTACCAAGTTCAAATCAGTTATTGTTGAAAAATAGGAGTGCATAAATATTGGTTGGTATCTTAGAACTTCCCATAGAATTTTTGCAATACAAATTTTAGTGGTTTTAAGAAATTTTTCAAGCGTCACTAAAATTTTCCAGGTTTTAAAATTCACATCTTAAAGCCTGACTATACCTGAAGCTTGAGGAATATTATAATCTACTTTTTCTTTCCCGTAAAGAAAGTCTTCCGTCACCACTAATATTGTCTACACAGTTTACGTCGGCTTGTTCTTTTATATTTTGTCAGACGATTTTTGGTAATTGAAAGGAGATTTACTTTAGAACATTGTGAGATATGTCAGAACATATCGTTAAGTACAGGATGTCTGAAAACCATCATTTACTTTCAATTCTGTTGCAAAAAGTCAGGAATCGAATGTCACCAGATCATGTGTACAGCTTTAAGTATTACTTTTGGATCACATGACACTGCTGTTGTTGTTGCACAAGCATGCTTTCCTGTACCTAGTCCTGATCATACAACACTGTGAAGGTTTGTTCCCGAAAATTCAAAAATAAGGACAATAATATTCAAAACGTAGAGCACTCTGGTGGGACCATTGATGACGATGAGAGACATCTTACAAAACTTGTAAAAGTAAATAAGTATTCAACTACTCGAGAGCTAGCTAAGAAGAGTTAGTCGTTAGTGTTATGTTCATTGAGCTATACATCGTATAAACTTGATGTACAAATTCAATCGCTGGATACTACGAGTTGATTCAAGCAGATAAGACACGTTCAGGCCTGTATTAATCTGCTCGAATATCAATCGGAGAAAATTCTGAACCAGATCGTCACTTATGTCGAGAAGTGGATTTACTTTCAGACAAGCCGAAAAAAGGATTAATTTGTGCCCAGTGACCCCATGATTAGTGTCGCAAAGATCAATTTGATTAAAAAGATAATGTTTTTTAAGAGTTTATTAAAGATAAAGTTTGATTAAAATGATAAAAAGATAATGTACAAGTTTATTAAAATGCACATCAAAAGTTTTCATTAAGAAAGCTAATGCATTTTTGATATCAACTCCGCGAAGTTAACATTAAAAATACTCTTGAAGTGCTATTAAATCTAATAATTCTTTTTTAACAACGAAGTCAGGTGAAACAAAAGGTATGAAAATGCCAATTGCGAAAGATCTGTAATAAAAGTCGAGTAAGTCTCGAGATAAGAATTTGCGAAACAACTTAGTGCAAAGCTGCACACATTATTAGTATCTAAAACTTAAAGTAGATTTTCCACATTTTTTTAATAAACTTTCCCTCTCCATATGGGTGTAATGCACCAGCAATCTTCCAGACAATAACAAAGCTTGCTTCAGCCACATTAACTTGATTGCTAAGGGTCATCTATATCGACGGTTTATTTAAATTTGATTTTAAAGAAGCAAGTTTATCTGCTCTTAATTTGGAATTTGGTGGATACTGACTAGAAAACTGAGGATTATTGGTTTCATAATCTCGATGTAAATTGCTAGCTTTATAATTTTTGACCTTAGAATTACAAATAACACTTACTTTTTCGTTATTGTCAATAAAAAAGAAATTCTCCCCCGCTCCTTATTAAAACATCGATTTTCTTTTTCTATTTTCGTTCTGTCGTCATATTTTTAAAAGAACTGGAAATAAATAAATTTAGAAAATGCAAGTTTTCTATTATTTAAACAATAACACGTGCTATATAGTACAAAACAAACTACAGTCTAATTACCCAAAATTCCAGATTACAAATTAAATCCGTAACAAGTGCGACACAAATGGTTTCCTCCAGAGCACAATGTCAACTGTTCGTAGCAATGAAAATTTACAAATTCATAATCTGTCTGGAATCGGGGTCAATTACGCCTGTTTTTATGTTCGTTCGCGCAGCTATCGATGAGTCCTATCAATCTTAGACAGAAATGAAGTTTGTTACAACGTTAAACTTGGATCTTTCATATTTGTTGTCAGTAATTTAAAAGTCATTTTGAAACACGTACGGAACGATAATATTTTTTAAAACTATAGTACAAAATTGAAAAGGAAACTAGGGTGCATTTATCGAGAGCCCCAAATAATTCTTCAAAGAGCTGCAGGTTGGCCAACCTTGTCCTATAGCTTCCATCGAATACATTCCCCTAAAATTTCAAAATTCTTTACAGTAATTACTTAATTAACATGCAAATAATGATGGATATTTTAGTGTATTTAAATTTTTTTACATAAAGAAGACATTAAATAATCTCTGTTCAATATTAGAATAAACAAAGCAATGGTCATAACTAAAAAATAATTACAATTAGCTAATTAAATATAAACAAATATCTCTCCTCTTATTTGAATTTAAATGAATATCTACTTTACTAATCATTTTCTCTTTCAATTCATTATTTTTCTTTATTAGCATTACAATCCAAAAATAGCATTAGCCTGCTGCACTATGTTCTCTCACACAGTTCCTTGACTTCAATTCTCAGTTGAAGACATTTAAAGTTTAATAGTCTTTCGAAATATCAAGCTATATTTTGGCGCATTGCAAGATTTTAATTGCTCGGTTATCAGGTGATCTCGCAATGTGCCCAAACCACGGAAGTCTGTGCTTTGAAGAACACAGTATATTTTTTGAATGATAAGAGCTTCTATAATCAATTCATTAATTTTAATTCTCTCTAACAATTATTTAATTAATAGGCCAAATTTTTTTTAAGTATTTCCCATTCATAAGCAAGTTTTGCTAGATTAGCTGTCAAAATATATGATTTTGCAGCTTATGTGTGAAGTTGTGGGAGTGAAAAAATACAATTAAATCCTCTTTGGAAAAAACGAAATTACTTTCTGAACAACTCACTAAATAGTTTTTTTAACTGAATTTTCACATCCAGAAATTTTTTTTATTATATTTCTTTTCTTAAACCATTACTAGATTGACATTTCTTTCAAATATCCCTATGCATATAAATACAAAATCACAATCCTTCTTAAGTAGTAACAGAAAAATGTTAGCTATTCATAAGTTTAATATCACACAAATTATCAACAACGTTTTAAATAAAACATTTATTATGCACAATAAAATTATTCATATATCTAACAAAACCTGTCACAAATATGAATGTGGTCTTTCTACAGTCCAAATAATAAAATATATATGCAACAGTGAAAAGGAAATATTTCAAACGTGTATAATGTTTTTTTATATTAATTATGAAATAAATTCATGAAGTGCACAACATACAGTGATATTTGTTTAATAAATGACAGTGCAATAAAATTTTTTAGTTCAAAATATTAAAAAAATAAAACAGTAAATTTAAAATGCCTTGCCACCAAAATAGTTTGAAAACTTAAATTATACAAAAGCTTTTAAAATAAACTAACCAACATAAGTGAAAGAACGTAATTAAATATTAACACAAGTTAAAAATTATATTTCAGCACTTCATTTATACGGGTCAATTATAATTTATGTCCCTATAAACCATTTAAACACTAAGAATATTCATTAAATAACATATTTACCACCACAGCGCAGGCAATTAAAGTTATTTTTAAAAGATAAGAAATTTTAAACGATTTATTTATTTACAATTACTGAACATTTTAAAGCTTTTTTTCCAAATATTAAAGCAATTGAATGAATGGGAGGTAGTGTTACTTCCAAAAAAATATTGTTTAGTTAGTTTTCTTATAATACAAATATTTAAGGGAAATACAGATTATCATGCTATTTCAAATAAACAAAGAAAAGTATGAAATGTTCCTTTACAGTTGAATCTAGAAAGAAAAGGCTAGCCAAAAATGTATCACATCCCCAAGTAAAATGCTTTTTAGTCTTAGTAAATAAATGAATATATACAAAAATATAGAAGTTTGGAATGCAAACAATGGTTTGAATAAAGTTAAATTTTCTACTTTAAATTAAAAATAGAATTATGTTATAATTTTTAGAATTATAATATATTTCCATGTAATAAAAAAACTGTCATATCAAATAAAATATGGCATTTACAAAATGAATTAGTTAATATATTTTGTACAAAATACCTATAATTTTAAATAAAAAAACATGAAAAGTAAAAAAAATTCATATTTGAACATCAGTGAAGACATGTTCTAAGCTAAAAACAATCCTCATAATAAAGCAAACTGCTTACAATAAATTATCATTGAATGAAAGTATGTACTAATTATAAATTAAACTATTGAAAGATAGTTCTTATACATGCCTTTTCTACACTTAATTTTTTCCCCATTTAACTACATTCAGTAAATAAAATAGTACATATTTTTAAATAACAAAACATTCGAATAAATTAACAGTATTTTTTAACAAAAGTAATTATATATGATGAATATTTATTTGTGAAACATTAAATTACCTATTGTTTTTAGAAATTTCTCAACTCACAACTGAAATCAGAATTTTATGAAATATATATAAATATTTAAGAGAATTAATTTCTACAAGCAAAAATTAAGTTTCTTTTTTTTATCACACATAGCTTAAGTTAAACATTTTTATCTTAAATTAAGAAGAGAAATTATATTTATTTAAAATATATAAATATCTTTTCCTTGTGTTTATTCAACAAATTATATAAATATAAAAAAAAAAATAGTTAAAGTTAAACTTATGGTAGTGTAACTATAACATTTATAAATTTTAACAAAAGCTTCATATTATAGATAACACACAGAATAAGTTATACATTATGATAATACAAGTTATGCAACATGAATCTTGCTTGAAAATTCTAAAGTTTAGTTCACATTAACAAATAAAATGAATATTTCAAATGAAAATCTAATAAAAAATATCTACTGAATTAAATATTAACAGCAATATTACCAGTCAGACATCAAATTCAACAATTAAAAGGAATTTTACACATATTTACATTTTAAAAACCACATTTCGTGTAAACATAAAAATGATTGAGATTTATATATTGAAATCATGAGAAATTGGAAAAAAAATTCTCTCAAAATAAGATAAATATATCAATAATTGAATTTTAATCAACTAAATTTGGCAAACTAATTTAAAATGTGAATTAAATATGAAAATATTTTCTTGCACATGTAAAATACAAATATCAATCTTAAGGTAAACACACAGAGAAGACATAAATCAGTGTATTATTACAAAGTTTATGTAATACAGATAATTTTCAAAAGATCTGTAGTGAAAAAAATGAGATATTAAGTTAATCTTACAAGAAATTACTCTGAAAATAAGTTTATAACATGAAAACGTTTGATTGTATTTAAGTTAGACACATTTCTCTATATTTCTTTAAATTCAAATTGATACAAAAAATAAAAATGTGAGAAACGCATTTGATACTTAAAGCATAGATATGTTAACAGAATAAATTTATATTTAAAGAAATTTTATTCACTGAATTACATCTATTTCCTATAGTTGCAAGCAAATAAAAAGTTAATTTCCATTAATTTTTTAAATTAAAAATTAATTGAAGTATAATTTAAATTCTTAATATTAATGATTTTTACAATTACAAATAACAAAAACTATTAATAAATGAACTTTTAAAAAATAAACTGCAAGAACGATATAATTAATACATTTAAAAATACATAAAATAACTTTTAATTTTCAACAAAATTGAAAACAAAACAATTATTTAAAATTTTAAATTTATTAGCATTTTGGTTTTCATACTTTTGAAAAGCTACTTAGTATGTACATTGTAAGAATGTGCTATTTAAAGAAATGTATCTTGGATTTATAGTTTTACTTACAGACAGTGAATTGAAAATAAATGTAAAGTATTGCTATCCACATTAATATTAATGAATATTCTGCAGTAAACTTCAACATTGCTGATCAATGAGAAATACAAATTTCTCAACTGCTTTCCATTAAAAGGCAAAATTTATATGCACTGATCATTTTAATATACATATTAAATGCAATATAAATAATAACTTTTAAAAACATATTTTGGTATCTGAAAAAAGAATTATTGATTTCATATAGTTTTAGTCATTACATTGGAATTAATATAGTAATGCAAATTAGTGCAAACTCTTAAAGGTGCAATATACATTTCTTACTATATTTGAAATTGAATTTCTCAATGAACATATTTATCAAACATTACAACTTAATTACGAAATTAACAAAAGATAATTTGTTTAAATTTATCTTCATAATTTTACAGATAAATATTATTTCCTTTAAGTGGAGAAAAAATACAGAAGTCAAATTATAATTATTTAACATTTCATTAAAATTTCAAAAACAAATCTAAGCTTTACTAGACTAATTATTGAAAATTTGAAAGGCAATAAATTGTTTTTTATTAAAATAAAACAAACACAACACATCCCCCTAAAAACGGTGTCAATTTGTTAAAGCTCACATAAGATGTCGTAAATTGAAACATAACATAATAATCTACACATAAAATTTTACTCTTATTTTTGACATATTTATTTTGTTTCAAAATTGTCCTTTGAACACAGAACTAAATGCTATTTAAATATTTTTCTGAGAAATGTAAATCATGGGAAAGAAATGGTGTAAAAATTGAGAATAGCTAAAAATATTAATATATAAATGTAATATGTCATTAATATAGATTGAACAAAAGAAATATTCCATAATAATTTAGCAAAATTTAATTATTTTACAGATACATTGATTAAATTTTACTTAAAAAAAATTCTGTACTTTGCGGTGTGTATAAATTATGAATAGAAAGTTTATATTTAAATCAAAGTAATCAATTTTATTAATTTGATCATAACTCAAAGTTAATGTACTGATTTAATTTAACAAAAAAGAAAGAAAACTAAGAGTCCATGTAATTTAGCACAATTATCAATATTACCTAAATGACATTAAATATTACAACTTAAGAATTAAATATCATAAAATTTTTGATTATGACAAAGTATAGATACTATTGAACTAAGAACATATTTCAATAAATATTAAGTTATAATGAAATTAAGCAAATTAAAATCCAAATTTTTAAATATTTAGTAATGATGTAAGGAGTTATAAAAAAGAATTCTTCAAATGGGTAAGCAATTTATAAACACTAAATACCATACGTTTTCTATCTAATTTTTGAAAATTTATGAGATAAAATAATCAAAAATTAAAAATGAATTTAATGATTTATAATTAAGCAAAAAAATTATAAGGGTTGTACTTGAAAACTTTCAAAATATCAAGTTTACAATAATTCCAATTTAAAAAAGTATTAAAAAAATGTAGTAAACTCAATTAAACAGTTTTTCTCCCACATTTATAAATTAATGTTTTATCAATAAAAAATGATTTTAAAATTTAACTGTAATTTAATCACTGCTTGCAATCCATATTATCTAAGTCAATAAAGAAGATATCTTTGATAAAGAAATTAATAAATGAATAAACCTAAAATTTTAATTAACACACGCAATTACATGAATGTCATTCTATAACTTGCTTTACAGAATTTCTCAAACAAATGATCATATTCTGTAAAATTAAATATTAACAGGAAAACTAGGTATACTTCTTATGAATATCATTTAAAAACTCTAAAGAGTGTAATCAGAAATTTTAAATATTTACAGCAAATTATGATAAAATTATTAAAAAAAGCAAATAATATATTTTAAAATGATAAAACTTGTTTCCATTTTTCATATATATATATATATATATATATATATATATATATATATATATATATATATATATATATATATATATATATATATTTGAATCCAAATGAAGTAGGATTTTCTGGAAATGTATTACTTATGACTTAAAGAATATCCAATAAAATCAAACCATAATAATAAATAAGAGAAATGCCCATTTAGTCACAGCTTATAAAAAAATAATAATTGTAAAAAAATATTTTAGATTTCTACTAGCTGTTTTAGCTATGCATCTTACATTGAAATGCCACTTTGGCACACATTGAAATTGTATTGATTTTGTAATGAGTTAATTCTAATGCAGCAATGACATTAGAAACTAAAGAATGCAATATCACAAAAGAAGAGAAAACATACATTTCATGCATATGAATGAAAGAAAAATGGTTTAAAAAAGATGAGATTTAACAATGATACATGTTCATATTCTTAAACAAGACTAGAAATGTTTAAAAGTGGGCTAAAGCCAAATTTAAAATGTTTAATTTATCAACAATTATAGAAGCTGTCTTATAAACTTTCTCCATTTGTCAATTAAATTTTAACTAATACTGAAAAGTTCTTTGCATAACAACAGGAGAGGGAATATGCAATCAAGACAAGTTTAATCACAAAAATTTAATTGCAATTCAACAGCCCTCTCCTTTCAGTTTTAACAGGGCTTTATAATCTTCAATATACACGTTTATGTGAAAATATATACAGAATCTAGCAAAATATTAAAGCAGTACTAGCTTTTACCAAATGTGCATTTTATATTTCTATGTGTGACAGTTCTTTCACGCATGGAATAGCGGTGCTTATTTTCAGCCTCATATTCTTGACTATCTGGAGAGTCCCCACCATTAATTTTGGAAGAAAATTCAGGTATACAGCTCTCAGAGTTAGTATTGTGATCATTGCGCACAATATGGAATGCTGCTGGAACATCTGAGGATGATGAAGAGTCATTTTTCCACGATTCCCTGTTTGGATCCTTCCTTAACCGGATAATTATCCGAGTTGAAGCAGGAGGCTCTGTTGAAGTAAGCCTTGGGGGTCGTGTATCTTCAGAGTCCCAGTCAGGAGAGCTTTTCCCTTCATTTTCAAGGTCTGTGCCTTCTGAAACAATACTTAAGTTAGCTTCTTTTAAAGGGGTAGTGTCTTGATGATTTAATTCAATAATAACTGCTCTCTTCTTCTTTCTTCTCTGATTATGCTGAGACTTTTCAGTTGGTTGCTCTCTAGCATTTCTTAAAGACATTTTGAAACTACCTTGGTTTGAATCAGACAAACCCATGATATCATCACACATACTAGTTTTTGATTCATTGATCAGAATTTCCTTTTTAATAACAGGGAGATTTTCAACAGAAGCAATGTCATATTGCACTTTTCGTGGTCTCCCCCTCTTTCTTTTTTGAGTTTCTGGTAGAGTTTTAACATCTGAAATCCCCTGTTCTATACCTTCATTAACAAAAGGTATTTCTTCCATTGGATTCAATGGAGAACTTAAAGGATCACTTATATCAGGATGAGAAATACAAGTTTCAAGAGAGTCGGAGGATTTTAAAGACACTTCATCATTTTCTTGTAAAACTTCATTACTATGACAACGAGTTCTTGTTTGATACCGAGTGTTACGTCTATCAAGACTGAAATTTTTCTTCATTTCAGACCCACTGTCAGCCTGTAAACTTTCATCAATAAATAAATCAGATTTGCTGCCAGCAATATCAATTATATTATTTTTAAAATCTGTGTTTTTTATGTCACTTTGACTTCTTGTTTTCTTAATTTTAATGGGCTTCTGAGCATTAATATTTTCTTTATCACTTAAACAGGAAGAACTTTTATCAATTGAGGTTTCAGGTGATGTAGGTTTTTTAGTTTTTACATCTATATTTTCAAAACTACCTTTTAATGTATCATGATCACCAGATTCAACAATCAGAGATTGTTCTTTACTACAAGAGCTTACTTTTTCAGATGGTGACATGGGTGACCTCTGAGTTTCTGAATCAAGAATTGTCTCCTGGTTAACTGATGTTTCATTTTCTTTTTTCCCTTTGGATTCTATTTTAATAACAAATGGTGAATGAGTTAAGATTGGTTGCTTTCTAACTCCACTTCCCACTGCACTAACATTTTCTTCAGACTTGCATTTTACCAAAACAGGCATATCTCTACTGTCTGCATCATAATTATCTGCAGAGCTTTGATGTGTGGTATGTCTTCTAGAACGAGTATGAATATTATTAGAATAACTTTTAGAATAAGGATTGGGCAGTTTTGGAGCTGATTCTTTCTCTGAACTTTCTTGTTTTTCATCCTCTTCAAGAGGTATACAATAATATTTATCATATAAATTATCACCAGCTCGACATTTAATAATTTCTTTGATTTCTTTAGCAGTAAGTCTTTTGAATTCACTGTTTAAAATTTCAAGTTGTTTTTCAAACACATCAAACCTGACTCGCAAATAAGAACGAAATATTTTTTCTCTTCGACTGATCATATAGCACAGGTTTCTTACCTAAAAAATGAACAAAAATAATAAATAAAAGAAAATAAGCTTAAAGACATTTCAAACAACTAAGAAAGTTGAATGATAAATTGAAAAGGTTAAACACTTGAAAATTTTAAAAGTGCATAAAACTCCTAAACTATGAGTATATATTTATATTATTTAAATGGTAAAATAATAAACAGCTCCTCAATTAAAATATTTTACTTTGCAAACATTGAGTGACAAAATACAAACAATTATTCAAATATATTAAACTATGATTGTATAATATAATACAATTTTCAATCTAGAAAAGGAGACAGAAAAGTCCTACGATTTCATATTTCATTTTATCATTTCTCCAATGATTCAATAGATTTTTACTTTATAAACAAGTACTTTTTAGTAATTTTTTTTTTTAATTCTCAATGGAAATTAGCCCATGAGGACTATTACAAATGGAACCTATAGATTTAAGTACATTTTGAGCCATAGAAAATATATGATCAGGACAGGAATTAATTCCATAATTTGTTGAATTTCAGCAAGAGAAAATGATTAGCTACAATTTCAAATTTGTTCCTATATTTTAAAAAAATAATTCAGGTCACTATTACTTTAGATAAAAATAAGACTGAAAGATTCAAATCCACAAATCAAAGGAAATTTAAGCTAAAACTACGACTTTTAAGACATTTTTCCTACAAACTTTTTTAAAAATTGAAACAGAAAGAAACAATAAAAACATAGGAGTGATTAATAGATATTAGAACATAAGAAATTTTTTGGGGAAAAAATCAGAAAAAATAATGGAATAAGAAAAACATAAAGAACAAATAATAGATGCGTTTATCCGCAGTTATGGTAATTATTAATCAAATGTCAAAAATTCTAAATGTTAATTCAAGAAAAAATTATTTTTTCTAATCAGTAGCACATTTATAGCAAAATTTTGAAAGCTTAAATAGTTTTGATAACTGTTTTTTCTTATAGTTCCCAATTCTTTAAATTCAGGAATTCATTTTGTAGTCAAAAGTTTCAATTTAGGATTAATGAATGAATTCGGAAAATTTAAAAAAATGTTCTATTTAAATAATATATACAAATCAAAATTTTTAAAAATGTTACAAAATATATATTGATTCAAGGACTAATGTTTAAATACAAGAATTATGCTATATGTTAATCCTAATATTTGTTATATTTTAAAGACTAGAATTTAAGATTATTTATGACATATGGTATTAGCATAAAAAATAATATGATTGTTCAAAAACACACACATATTAAATGAACTAAATAAAATAGTTTCTTACCCTTTCTAAATCCTGACGTAAATGGACAAACATTTTCAAGCGTGAATACAGCAAATTTTCATGTTGTTTAATAAGGAGATTGGCTTCATCACATTTGGTAATTAAAAGAGGTTTGTTGAATTTCGCCTAAATAAACAAAAAAATGGCATCATGTTACACAAAAAAGACAAGATATAAAGAAAAATTACAAAATGATTCATTGAACCCTTCAATTAAAGAATTATAAATAAAATTTTTATGGAATGTAATGAGAGATACTTTTTTATGCACATATGTATAAATGTTTATATCTATGTAGCTATACATGCCTTGATTTGTAATCAAAATTTTGCCACACATTTATAATGAAAATTACAAAATGATTTAGAAAACTTTTAAATCTGTGAATCAAGAACACATGCTTCAGTTTATATGCATATTCATATCTTTATGGTTTTGCAGATGATTACAGCATAAGAAAACAACATATCTTTTGAATACCTTTACAATGCATAGCAAGTGAAGACTATCAACTTTATTTAAAGAGGTATAATAAGAATATAAAAAAATTCTCTTCTATAGTTATATTTCCAAATTTGACTTTAATATCTATATCACCCTTGTATTTTTTTAGACTCTATTTTGTATTTATTTATTTATTTTTTTCATTTCATATGTGATTTGTTGCATTGTACATTCATAGCATAACTTTTAGTTTTTATTCCTTTTCAGAATATGTACACTTCAACTTTTACTGCATGGTTAAAATATTTTGAAATAGCATTCCTTTGATCAATGAACCTTTGAAGATTTTTCATAGTAAAAACCAATATGTTCCTACAAATTTAAGGATTTCCGATTTCATTCATCAATAATTCTAGAATTTTAACCTCATCAAATTTAATTGCAAACTTGCAGTGTTTTTTCAGAAGCAAGATGTATTAAATGACAAGAGAAAGCAACAGTTGCGAAATTTTCTTCCTGTGCACACTATTGCATCAGCACCAAATGCAATACAATGCTTAAAAGGGATTTATAATTGTTAAATTTTTTTTTTTAAAAAATAAATCACTTAATGCATCTTCTATTAAAATGGGAAGAGGCAATAAGCAGGTTTAAACTAAATTGTAAATGGGACTGAAAAGGTTTATGCCAATTGGATACAACTAATTTTGTATCACTGTCTTTACTCCCATTAAATGCAGTAGAAAATGGTCTTAAGTTTCAGACTTTAACAAAAATGGATTCTTTTTCTGATGCTAATTTGTTAATAAACAGACATTTTAGTTCCAGTACCTTAATAACGCTTGCAATTTCATTTTTATGAATGTTTACATTATTTTCCTTTGATGTCAACAAGCATGATCTATCAAAAAGAAAGTAAAATATGGCTCTGTTTGAGTAATTTCACTATAATAAAATAATTCTTCAATAAATAAACTGAGCAGGTCATGAAATTCAGATTTTTTCATACATCAATGAAATTGATACATATTTTTACCAAATTTAAAGAAAATTACAAATGGGTCAAGCTACACTTATTAAATTATTTTGACATGAAATCACTCTATTGCAAAAAGTAAATTAAAATTTATCTGTTTTAACTCACTATTCCTTGAAAATTAGCCCAATTTAAATAGAAGTACTCAAAAGAGGCACATTTTGAGTAATAATCAACTTATTATTAAACTAATTCTTTGACAAAATATATTATATAATATTATATTTTGTCAAAGAATTAAAGCCTAAAAACAAATCAATAAGGAAAAGTATCATTGGATTTGGTATAGTTTGTTGCTCAACAATCCTTTTTTACACCTCAGACTGATTAGACCATGATTTACAGTTTAAAACGAATTCCAAACCACTACAAACATCCAAGTCTAAGGTATGATTCAAACTTACCAATTGTAGAACTGTAGACCAGAGTGATAATGATTAGGTTGCTAGCTCCACTCATAGGATGTATATGATTAAATTAATTTAACATTTGACAATTTAGCTTCATAGCAACTTATTTATAAATTTTGGATTCAACAATATAACTTTTGAAAATAAGATACAAATATTATTTTGATTAAGTTTAAATCTATTTTAATTTGACATAGTGAAAACACTTAATTCCACTTTAAATTTAAATGAGATGTACTAACATAAGAAAATGTAATATATTGTTTATTGCACAATTACCGGTTATTATTCAACCATTTAAAAAGATTGAAAATGAAAGGAGACATTCAAACTATATAAAGCTGATATGTGAAGAGAAAGTAGACGCTTAATAGTGGATTGAAAGATTTGACCATCAATGCTAAGATTGATTGGTTACTTAAACCATGATCCAAAATAAAATATATTTTTTCTAAAAATGAACGATATAGTGACAGTAATAAGTAATAATATGTTTACTAAAAAAAACATGAAGGATAGACAAAAATTTATGAGAGAATCACCTAAAAATTTTGCAGCTTTACAAATAGTATTTCCAGGAGAATTAACTGTCCTATATTCTTAACAGTACTTTGTATAACACTGACGTGCCTGTCATTGATGCTATGCAATTGTATAATGCTTAACTTGGGTATTAGCATGCAATTAACATTAAATGAAAAATTTATTGCATACAACAAACAAGGTTCATAGATTCTGCAAAAATAAATTTGAAGAAATTCAAGGAATTTTCATGGCAATATTAACAGTTTGATTGAATACCATTTTACCAATTATTTTTTATTGTAACTTAGCAAATACAAATTTTTAATTGTAAAAAATCAATAGGAATATTTATTCAAATTAAGATTTAAAATTTATAGTTATTTCAAAGGCATTAAATAGGAGTCTATGAATGCAATAAAAATGATTTCACTTAATGCTTAAGTATTCAAAATATTTTACATTAATTACTTACATATTGATATAATAATGAGTACTTTTAAAGTTATTTATACAGCTTTTTTTATTAATTTATAGTAAATTTAAAAAATAAAAAGCACTTAATATTCAAATCAGAATACATTAACCAATCTAAGATGACAAAAATAGTTTGCACACTTAAAAAAAAGATAATTTAAACTGAAAACTAGAATATTTGTGCACAATCTTGGATTTTTCATTAACAAAAACTTTTCCAAATTACTATCATGCATCAATTCTAATTCATTTCATAAATATTCGGTTTGAAAATAAAGTTTAGTTTCTATTTCAAACAAAACTCAAGGTATTGAAGTAGGACAGATGTGGATGAATTGCAACAATTTTTATGGTTACGTATTCATATTTTTATTTATATATTTAAATAATTTTTTATTAATCTAAATCAATTCTTCCATAGTCACCATAGATAGCATTAAACTGAATTAAAAATGAGAGGAAATAATTTTAAAAATCAAAGAAAACAGCTTGATCAAGATCACAAGATCATTTTCACCCTAAAAACAGATATTTATTAATATTTCAACTCTGTATGGTCAATTTTATGAAATTAAAAAAAAAAGTTTACATTTGAAATTAAATATTTTAAAAAGTTATTTACTACTTTTCAAGAGTCATCACAAAATTGAAGATATTTCCTAAGAATTAGTAAAAAATTTATCCCTAGAAGCTTCAAGAACTTACAAGAATAATATTAACACAGTAACAAATAGATACTATATCAGCAACTGACAGATAATAACATTTTAACATGTTCTATATGAAAACATAATACAGAATAAATACTAGTCCCAAAATTAATTTTCAGAAAAAAATTCATTTCATTTTGGTGTAAATATTTTGCAAACGATTCCACTTTTAGAATATTTATCTTTCTAAATCAATTATTCAAGTAAGAAATATTGATTAACAAAAATGTCTTGTATAGCATTTTAATAGTTTATCTTCTTTTAAAATGTAATTTGAAATGCTCATTAGAATTTTACACAAATGTGTGCAACAGATTCTTACAGATAATTTTATTTTTTAAGAGAAGGATTTAAAATTGGATGGTTTTTGCAACAATGTGAAAGATATAAACATTTGAATATTTTATTTAACTAAACAATAGTTAGTATGAAATGTGAAAATAAATTATCTTTTGTCATTCATTTTCAAATAGTGTAACATAATTTCAAATCTATTCTTTCTGTATGCTTAGCGAATATAAAATTAAGGGCAACAAAATGCTTACTTTTCTTTTCAAGAGCCAATAATAATATAAAAAATGTGCAACATCATAATCAACTTTAGTCACTTCCACTGTTTCCTTGATGTTTACATAATTAAAAAATTCTGCTTCCAATGAACGGATCCTATAATTAAAATATTTAAAAAAGAGTTTAAAAAATGCCACAAGTAGTGGTAATATTTATATGAAAAAATGTAGTTCAACCAAAATGTCAATATGAATATATTATTTATAGATATATTAAAATAAAAATTCATATACAAAGTCAAATTCGGAAAAGTTTTAATTTCAATTATTCATATAGTTTTAGCATAAAATATTACACTTTAAAAAATATATTTCTTCATTCTGAAACAATTAGCGATAAAAATTTTACAGAAATTTACTAGTTAATTTTAAAGTCTGGAAAGGAAACAAAGTTATCATTAAAATACATTTTTATAAATCATGTTTACAACCTCTTTTGAAATAAAGAAAACTTTCATTGAGCATTTGAACTAAAAAACTAAAAAAATCAGGATATTTCCTTAAAAAAAAAAAAAAAAAAAATGTATCAACGTGAGTAGAAGATCTAGGAGTAATTCTTGTTTTTAAGAAGTCAAAATTGTAGAGTTACAAGTGCCCTCAAAAAATTTTCGAATTCCAGGAGTTGTGCAAAACCTGATTTATAAGTGCCTTTAAATCACTCAATTACACATTTTAAAAAAGCATGCTTTAATTTAGATGAGAAACTTTCAAATTAATAGTTTGACTGTATAATGACAGTGTTCTTCAAACTTCAATAGAAACTGAAAGATGCAGAAACTGAGAAAAAAAATTTAATTTTATATTTAGAAACACCTCGTTTTTAAAATTATGTTATAAAATTTTAGGAATGTTTAAAAGTTTTTTGCAGTGTAAATGATTTAAGTAAGAAAAATTTCCAAAAAAGGAATGTTGTCCTCTCTAGGATTGATATAAAATGCATTTATACCTCTAGTAATCTTAGCTTTCAAACAAAAATGTTCTACTTTTTTAAAACTTGTTGATTGCAAACAAGGACCATTAGTTTTCTCCATGTTTAAAAAATCAACAAGACATAGGAAAATATTTATCTATCTATTTAGTCACTCTTTGAGCACCTTCTGGACACACCCTTTAGAATGTGAATTGTTAATTTTCACCCGTTTTCTATTTTTCATAGGAGGAAATTGCTTCCTGAAATTTAAATGATATTACAATGATTTTGTGACTATTTCATATCTTTATTTCATGTCAAACTACACAGTTAAAAATAAGGATAACCCCAATTAATGAATGAATTAATTAAAAATTAATGAAAGAAATATTAATGAAGACACTCCCAGTGGACCAGATGAGATAAAATGCCCAACAAAAAGACTAAAATATGCAAGAGCTTATGTATAAAGCACCCAAGATCCAAAGATAATATAACTAAATTTTTTCCCCACCAAATGCTATAACTTTACATGTAATAATCATTCTTCTGATATTTGTCAGAAGTATTTTTTGATGTAGAATCTTTAATATAAGTAGGAAATTTTTCTTTCATAATTTACAAGATTAAAATTCTTCTGAGTCTCACGCCTTTACCCATAAGATTAGTAAAGTAATGCATCACTTGCTGCAGACAGCGATTAGGAAGTGACATACTTCCCCTCCCAGAGTTGCTGGAGATAAATGAGTTCAAAGAATGTCCATATAAATCCATGATGCTCAAAGTCTACCTATTGGTTTGATGTGGATAATAGGGGAAGGGTGTCAATCTTATCACCTGACTAGTTCAACACTATAAGGTGCTTGGTGATTGACGATTATTCCAAACATTTAAACTTTAAAGTATGTCCCAGAACTCGTCTGCACTGCTATATATGCATGTCCTTCCCATTTGATGGCGTTGACTATTCTTGTCCATCTATAGAAAATGGCAAAAATTATTTTTTCAGGGCAGATTACCTTTTTGCCTCTTGAGTGCAGGACCACCTACAAACACTTATATTTTTGTCCCGACATGTTAGAAAATCAAAAGCAGTATGCATGTTTCATCAGCAATTACGATTTTAAGAATAATCCAGTGATCAATGTCTTTAATTAGTTCAAGGGTTGCTTTGCCATTTAGAGCAAATTCATATTTTTGGTAACCTAATAAATTATAGGGAAATCAATGTTAAATAATTTTTTTCATATCAATTCTTCAAGAAAAAATAACTTTATTATACTTTTATTTAATACATTTTGTAATCTTTCAATAACTATTATTAATGAATGTTGTCCAAATGACAGACACATCATCTGGGACAGCAATTGATAATGGGTTTAGTGTGTGCTCATCTCAAAGAGGATGGTGAGCAGTGGAAAATTAAATGAATTACCTAAATACAAAAAACAGTACAAGTTATAAACACAATTTTAAAATTAAGTCATAGACTTATACAGATAAATCTTGTTTAAACATTTTTCAATAAGTTTTCACCCAGAATTTATTCAATGGAAATTTCAAAAGTAGAATAGGATATATAATTTTAATTTTAAATATTATTTGTACAGAATGAAGAGTATTTTTCTTACTATTCTATTATAATACATAAAGTATTAAATTTCTAAGACAATTTTTAATGAATTCAAAATACTTTAAAATAAATGCCTTTCACAATCATATTAAACTTAAGAAAACTCACTTTTGTAAACGAGCATTATGCTCATCAACTTCATCTTCAGGATTTTTGTCATCATCAACTCCTTTCTTTTTCTTACGTTTCCTAGGAGACTTTGTTGATAGATTTTTCTCACTACATATTTCTGTCTTGCTATGTTTAGAGCAAAAAGACTACAAAAGAAACCAAATCATTACAACAAAACAAATATGATTATTATTATCATAAAAGTATTAAAATAAAATTAAAAAATACTAACTTGCATTTTTACTCCTTCTTCACTAGAATCAATAGGAGTTGTTTTCATTTCCATTTCTAAGCCATTTTCAATGGCACATGTAACATGGTATGCAATTTTACATTGTTTTACCTTAAAAAACAAACATTTATAAACTAGGATTTTTTAAAACAAGAATATTTTACTCTAACTTTAAATAATGGTAAGACATTAATAAGCAAAAATTAATAAATAAATAAATGCTTTTTCAGTTATACAAATAATTTTGAAAAAACAATATATATTTTTAGAGAATTTTTACATTTGTACAAAGTATTTGGTAAATTTATATGTGTATATATATATATATATATATATATACATTGGGGGACAAAATTGTGGACACTTTTGGAAATTTTATGTTTTTGAACTTTGTATGCTTATAGAAAGCGTTACGTTTCACAAAATGAAAATTTGTAAACAAAATATTATTTTAAAGAAAATTTATTACTGAATTCAATACAAAACACAAAATTCAATTATTTGCAATACAAAAAAAGTTAAACGATAATAGTTATTGATATATATTATATAGCGATGATTGCAGTGAGTTATCAGTACTTAGTAGAGTACACAAATTTTCGATAGGATTGAGGTCAGGACTGTTTCCTAGCCATGACAGCAATTTAATGCTTTTTGTACGAAACCACTCTTTTGATATTTTGACCGTGTGGCAAGGAGCAAAATCCTGCTGAAAAATAAACGAAGCATTGTTGAGAAAGTGACCTCTGATGAAAGTTTTGGTTCTAGAATAGTGTCAAATCTATTTTCTGGCATTGATTGCTCAATTGATGACATGAGGGCGACCAATACCATCTGTTGATATGTATGACCAAATCATAACACTAACTCAGTTCTTCACAGTTGCTTGAATGCAGTTAGGATGTAGCTCTTCTCCTATTCTGCATCTTACATATTTTCACCCATCACTATCGAATAACGATAGCTTATTTTCATCACTCCATATAACTTGTGACCACTAATCATCTGTCCGATTAATGTGCTCCTTTGCCCACCGTAGTCTTTTTTTTTTCATTGCTGAAAATTAAAATAAGGCTTTTTTTGTTGAATTCTACCTCTCAGTCCAACATACATTAATCTCCTGATTGTTCTTGAACTGACAGAAACACCAGCATCATTCACACCACTTCTGATGACATTTTTCTATCTCAGAGATATAGTCTTTTTATTCTTCTGTCATCAATAGATGTGGTGTACCTTTTTCGGCGTATTCCTTCTTTGTTTTTTATTGAATGTGTCTCCTGATATCATAAACAAAACTTTCGGACTCCAGATGTAGTCACTGAACCGCCCACCTGTCTTGCAATTTGAGCATAGGAAAGACCACTTTCTCGTAACACAATAATATTACATCTCTTTCTAGGTGTCCAATCTACTCTTGCATTTGATGTCAGTGCTTCTTGACTAAATATTAAAAATTTTTAAAAATTAAAAATTTTTTTAATAGGCGTCCATCAAATAAAAGGGAACTAAATGAGGCTATAATTATTTCCTGGCATCATGAAATAACGAAAGAAGAGCTTAAAACTCTTGTCAGCTCAATGAAATGTTGATATGAAGCTGTAATCAAAAATAAAGGGAATTTTAATAAGTACAGATAACTCACTGCAATCATCACTATCTAATGTATATCACTAACTATTATCATTTAACTTTTTTATATTGCAAATAATTAAACTTTGTGTTTCGTATTGAATTCAGTAATAAATTCACTTTAAAATGATAAATACAACTCTCTCCCTGCATTTTGTGAAATGTAACATTTTCTATAAGCATAAAATGTTCAAAAATATAAAAATTTCCAAAAGTACCCACAATTTTGGCAACCACTGTATGTGTATATATATATATATATTAAAAATAACAATAGTCCTATTTCTTGTAAGAAAATTTTATACTAGGTTTATTGCAACATTTGAAAATATATTGACTAAAACTAAACAATAATATTGAATGTTATCATAAAATTTATATTCAACTTACTGAGCACTGTATGCAAGCACCAACTCTCTCCCTGCATAAACTACATATAAGTGCCCACCTGCTAGTCTAAAAACACAAAATCAACATTTGTTAAACACTTTAATAATGAATAAAATGTGAAAAAATTTCATGATTTTTAAATATTTCAAAACATTTTTTTAAATAAATAATGATACAGATATAAGTAAATTTTCTTTAAATTTTGAGAATGAATATTAATTTAACTTTTTAATAATGGAAAAACTTTCTATTTGTGTAAGACTATTTTTACAACTGCATTTTTAGTTTATGAAGTAATGTTAAATGGACTAATGCAATATTAAAGCTATACAAAAGAATAATCATATTGTGCTTATCAAAGTTCAGTAGTTTAGAAATCTATAACTATTTGAATGTTGGTGATTTACACTAGTAAAATAAATTTTATCATTAAAATTATTTCTCAAAATCTACCATCTTATCTATAATATTTAAATATAAGGGTTACGTAAATCTTAAATAAAATGCTTTTATAAGAGAAATGATGAAATATATAATTTCTTTTGTACATTCTTCTGTCTGTGATAACCATGGAAAACAATTTAAAAGCTTAAAATTTATTAAATTTCCAATTCTCAGTATCAAGAAATGTTTAAACATGTTATATTAATGTTTTACACAAGTCCTAAAAACATAAGAAAATAAATATAAATATAAGAAAAATCAAATAGAAGTGAATAAAAATGAAATGTAATAATTTTTAGATCTAGCAACTTATTAATAGTGTGTGAAATATGTCACAGGATAATTTATCTTTAACACATTTTTGAAAACTAGATAGATTTCTTAATAAAATATAGTGTTATAAACACAATAGCACCAACATCACACCCATTTAAAGAATTATATAACAGTGCAAGAGCAAATAATCATGATTGCAAACATTACTATTTAGTAACCAATTTATAAATTCATAGTTTATAACTTATAATCAGCCTGCCTACATTTTTCAAATTAAACAATTCTTTTTCTTTTCTTTTCTTTTAAAAAAAATTTAAATACTTTGAAAAAGTCTTAATAAACTTATGCACTTGCCATAATTGCTATGTTTTAGAACAATTATCAACTTTTTGACACCAGAAATAATACCATAGCATAGTTATCATGAGAAATATTTTATAAACAATTGTTATTTGTACTACAAAATATTTACTGTTAAATACCATTTGTTTTTAAGTAATTACTCAATGGAAGTCATCATGTTTTTACCTGAAATCTAAAGAGCATTTATTTACACAAACAAAAGTTCAGATTAAATTATTCAATATGGAGGTACTTCTTAAATTGCTCTTAATGCAGTTTAAAATATTAAGTATACTGTGCATAAAATAACCACATTCAATAATGATAAATACCACTCAATATGAATGAAAATTTATTTTTATTTGTATCATTATTACAATTTATTTAGTAAAAGCTACTTTTCTCACTGTATTTAATAAAGAGCAAACGTTACATTCTTAATAGTATAAGATAATTTAATTTAGATTGTTTTGGTGTATATAATTAAACAATTCCTACTACTTTACAAATGAACACTAAAATAATTACTTTACAAAGACATCAATCTATTCATTTAAGTACATTAAAGAATTACAAAAAATATTTTTCAAAATTTATGATAATGGTTCCAGAATTTTTCTCATTTCTTTAACAATTTGTTTAATAATCACTAAAAAATATAACTTGAACAGAAAGATATGCAAAAATATACCTTAAATGCAAAAATATACCCTTAATATACCTTAAAGCTTAAAAAATGCTCTCGTTTGATAAAATTATAACCAAAGTCACTGCATATGTCACAAGATCATTGCAAATAAATCAAAAACTCATTCTATTTAAAGGACCATAAATAAAGGTTCTAAAAATGTTTTAATGTAAATTAAAATTCTTTTAACTAATGACCTACATAATCATTATAAGATAAAGCATTCAGCTCTCTAAAAAAATAATGAAAGAGAAAATTTAATATTTCAATTTCCTAGATAATGGAATTAATAATTTTGATTGTTTCAATAACAATATCTACTATTCAAGCTATAGAAACTATTTAACAGTAATCTTCAGTGTCTTAAACTATAAGCCTATGGCTGCCATGGGTTAATATATATTGAGCATAATCTTCCAGTACATAATTAGTAGGAAGTAGTCGCATGTCACAAGGGAGGAAAAATTTATCATAACATTTACATATGCAGAAAACATGAATGTAATATTTTTTCCAGTTCATTCAACAATAGTTAGGATCAAATTCAGCCCAACCGTAAAGCTGAAGAGACTGGATTTGGCAAATTTCTTATCCCACTAGCCAAATTTAACTTACTAATAAGCCTAACTGACAATTAGTCACCGATACAGATAATTTTAGAGTTAAGAAAAATTACCAGTTTTCTATTAAGATTAAATTTATTTCACTAGAATAATAATAAATAAAATCATGATATTGAATCCGACAAAAATACATCAGATTTAAAATTTACACTAAATAGCAAATTTTTTAATATAAAAGAAATATTTTCTCAATTCAGCATGCACATAATACTAAATTACATAAAAATTTATAACATTTAAAATAGTTTTACTGGTATTTGAGATATCCTCATTATTGGTTCCATTTTTTCGGGACATCCAATACTGACTTCAGGAATCCATAATGCGCAACTAACATGAGCCCACTTTTCTCCACTACTGTATTAAAAAATATATACATATATGTAATTTAAAATATTGTATTACTATAAAGTTCTCAACAGAGTAAATTTATAAATTGAAAAGATTGATCTCTTAACATTTTATTTAAAACCCTTAAGTGCTGAAAATTAAAATGCAATCTGCAATGTATAATAAAAAATACATTAAAAAAGACATAGAGTCATAGCATTTTAAATTACTACTATTAAAATAATAAAATCAAACTATTACATCAGAGGTTAATGGATTCCTCAACTTGAAACTGTAGAATATGAACAGATAAAATAATAAATTTTAAAATGAATAAGAAAAAGATGGCATGCCAAAATTTAAAAATCCAACTTTTAGATCTAAAATACCATTTTTTTACCAAAGTCTATTCACACACCTTTCTTTTAAAATAATTCTATATATTTTATAAATTTTTATTAAAATAACATCAAACTACTATTTCAATATTTTCCATTTTCTTAACTAAGTTTCATATTGTTAAATATATTTAAAAATGTATAATTTTGCTGAAAAGTATTTCATTAATTAAATACTTAAAATATTTTTATTAATGAAAATCTTTTCTGAAAATATAATTAACACACAATTTTTCATAGTTTTACCTTCAAATGAAAAAAAAAACTGGTACACAATGTAAGATTTACCGATTTAATAAATCAGTAAGAAATACAAAAAATTTTTTATGTCCTCATTTTTACATAGTAATCAATTCATAAGTTTTTAAGAACAATTAATAAAATTCCTATTAAATTTTGTTAGATGAATAGGAATGCATTTTTACATATTTTTAACAGTTTACATACTAAAAGAAAAAAAAGAAAGAATTTTACATATTAGATTTTCAAATAATACAAATATACAAATAATCAAAAATAACAAATACCAAACAAAATGTTCAGTTTTAAGCATATCAGAAAAATATTCTATATAACATTATATATATATATATATATATATATATATATATATATATATATATATATTACATTTTTACAATTACAAGAAAGAATAAATACAAAAAAGAAATAATTTTACATTTTTAACTTAACACTGTAATAAAAAAGTGAGAATCAAAAGCATGAGAATATTAAGAATGAAATTCAATTTAAAAAGTAAAATTAAAGAATAACAATTTATAAAAATTAAAAAAAATTCACAATGCAATTACATACAAGCAAAATATATTCCTCTACTAAAAATTCAACTTTTCTCTAACGATTTTTTTTATAACTTCCAAGAATTCTTAAAACTCTAAAAAACATCTTATTAAATTCATCAATTAATATATAAGAAATTACAGATTTGATTTGTATCTATCTCAGTGATAATTTTTTTACGCAAGATGGTTGATTAGAAGTTGAAAATTGCTTCAAAAAAGAAGAAAAAGTCTGACTTAAGAATCAAAATCACAAATTGTTGAATTGAAGCTCAGAGTGATAACCACTGATTTGGAAGCTCAGTAAAGTCCCACGAACATTTAATTACATGACTTAGGCATGCCACTTAACTTTTTTGGGGGATTTAGTGAATTCAAATTAATTCAAAGGAGCTGAGGAAAACTCCAAATTTAAGCAAAAGGAATGAGCTTAAGTAATTTAAAAAACTGAGTGTATGCAATTAAGGCGGTGAATGAACTCTTATTGAATGCAAGCTTTATGTCATAATTATATAAGCTATGTAGTTAAAATATACTATAAATTATCATGCTAATATATGCACCTCAGTTTTTCATAAAAGTTTATTTTTTGTATATCAATTAAATGCAGTGTATGCAGTTTTTTTATACTCCCATATTAAAGTTCACTATACAAAACAAGCATTTTAAAAAATTTAAAAAACATATCCTCAAATAAGTATAGTTATTATTTAATATAAAAATTCAAGGAAATTTATAAAATATTCAAAATTTTTCAAAGATAAAAAGAATAATATTTCTAAACTGCAATGGGAATTATATTTTGAAAATTTTTTTTCCATTTTGAGAACCAAAAGTATGGCTTGTAAAAATAGGTTGTTTCAACATGAGCTAAGCAGTATGCTCTAACAAAATTTTTAACTATTCAAAATATTACTCCAACTTATAATTACTATTATTTAATGGATATTTATGGTGACAATGCTGTTGATAGGTCTACAGGTAATCCCATGTTCATATAAAAATTCATGACCATTAGGCTGCAATTCTTTTGATTGTATTTTAGGATATTTACTGAATTTATATGCATACTTTCAAGAGACAATGGGAAATCTTTGCAGGTTATACATATTCAAAAATAATTTGCACATCAAATTTGTATTAAAGGCACCTGAAGCTTAAAGTAAGATATAATGCTTGCCCACATATCTGGCATAAAACTGCAGAAATGTATAAGTTTCAATGATGAATTTATTGGAAAATACATATTATTTGAAGTTTAGGAATTTTACTTTAAGATTCTTTTTGATTGGTCTTTCTTATCTATTTCTGTTTGTGTTCTACATTAATTTTTATGCATTACAACATTAATTTTTATTTATTACTTATCTTCATATAATAATTAAACAGAATATTTAGTGCTGTGCAAACTAGATATATATACATAAATAATTTTAACCAGCCAAAAATATAAGTTACAATGGTTCTGGAACAACTTTGTTTTTTCAGTTTATTGTACAAATTCTATGAAAAATAGTAATGATTTATTAAAAAAAATGTTATATCACCTGGTACTTTTCATTGCTCCACCAGTGTTAGGACAAAGTACGCAAGGAGGTTTGATATTCAAGGCACAAGGTCTACAAACCCAGCTACCTTCAGGAATGGCCATAATGCCATAACAGGCTTGATGAACACAGATATTACAAATATCACAAAATACCATCTCATTTCCATCTTCATTTTCACGCTGAAATTAATGCATTCCAAATTTAACTAGATAAATATAATAGATTTAGCTTAAAATATAGCATAATAAAGAAATAAATCTTTTAAAGAAAGAAAAGAATAAGTTACAAAAGTTATTTAAAATTAGACAAAAGATATGTTAAATTGGAAAATTTCTATATGTATATTAATAAATTTAATTTGAAATTTACATGTTTAAAACACCAAAGATCTCTAAAATACTATTCTTTGAATAAAAATATAAACACACATTCATTAGCACACACAATACACATATTTAATTAGTTAAAATTCTTTCATGCACATATTTCAAACTTTCTAAAAAATTTATCTTTAAAGAAAATTTTTTTTTAGTTTCATGAATCAAAATTATAAAATCTGTAGTAATACTGCAAATTTGAATAAACAATTTACAATTAAATCTTCAACAGAAACATAAGCAAACTTTCAAAAGCAAATTATAAAATTCAAATGTTAGCTATAATACTATGTAACTTATTCCAAGTCAATAATCTGGATAAAAATTTGTAGAGAGAAATATTATTAAAATACACATACTTTAGATAAACTATTAAGATTAATTTATCATTAAAAATTTAATAAAAATAATGCTAAGTACTTGAAAAATGTTAAATTTTATGAGGATTTGCAGTAAGGAAATTATTTCAGTAAAATTAAAGACATTGTTAAGGCATACAATAGTACAAAAAATAATGCATACATATATAATTATAAAATTGAGAGAAATTATAAATAAGGGAATAGTAGAATAATTATAAATCTGAGATAAATATATAAAAAAATATGAAACATGAACAATTATGTTAATTAAAGTGATTGAAATAAGTGGTTTGATTCTTAAGTCACATTAAATATCATTACATATTTTATTATTTAATATGGCTTATCAAACCATTTACATAAAATTTGTAATGTTATATATTTCTCTATTTACTTGTGTCCACCATCCTCTATAGTATAAATAACATTTAAAAGTCATTTAATACATTTTCTTTTAAAGTTTTATCATTCAGCAAGTGAAGAGAGATCTAATCAAAAGAAATGAATTGTAAATCCTCTGATAGTTACAGATCAAAAGAATTGTCAAAAAATTTAATTTTAAGTCAATTTGTCAAAACTATATGAACTTGCTCAGTAGATGTGAGCACAAACGTTTATCAAATATTTAATTAAACAAAATAAATGCAAATAAATAAATAAAAAGCCTCAAAGCATGAGAAAGAATATAATCAAGTATTTTATAGTATATAATCAACTACTTACAGCTCTGCAAACATCGCATACAACATTTTCATCATATTCAATACCTAGACCTTTCTCTGTTTTCAAAGCATCTTGAAAACCATTTGAACACTAAAAAAAAAAAAAAATCAAATACATTGCAGTTTTTAAAATTAGTACAGGATTGGGGAATTAGTGTATTTCAAGTTACCTATATGACAGATATTAAGGCAGAAGTTTGTAAAATTTATTATATTCTTAATAATAATTTGAAAATTTAACTAATTTAATTGGTTTAATTACTATATAATAACACTGATAATACATTAAATACATTTACACAAAAAATGATCATTAAAAAACAAAATATTTGACCTTTTACATAATGAGTGACTAAGAGAAGTTTGGTTTTGTTTGTTGCTCAATGATCATATTTTACACACAAGGGAATTGGACCAAAATCTATAGTTTTTAGTGGATTCCAAACTATTAACAACATGCAAACCCAAGGTAGGAGTTGAACCCATAAACTTAAACTACCTTGCATAGTAAAGAGAAAAAGTTCCAGATTGTTACATGTTGCATCAATCTGTGTTTAGCATATCTGTAGCATTATATTGTTGCTTATAACACATTTCCCCAGATTTATGTTATATGCACATGAATAAAAATTAATTGAATTAACTATTAAAAAATAATTAGGATATAAATTTTTAATTTTTATAAGAAAAGTTTAATATACTCTTGGAGAAATGTCTTTGAAGAAATAGCTGCAGGAAAACAACCATAAGAATTAAAATAATCATAGAAATAATGTAACAAATTATTGCAAAACAAGTATAGGGTGTAATCATGGCTAATCTAACACACGCACAATCAGTTTACATCAATAATTTGCTTTAGATTTAAAAACAAGGACAAGATTAAGGAAATGGATGCTTCACAGGGAGTATCATGAATATCTGTGCAATAGTTACATATTCTCAACAATGCTGATTTGCTTCTGATATAGATAATTGAAAAGTATTTACAAGGTGGCATGATTAACAAGAATATCATTTGAAAGGCAAAACTGATTTTCTTTCACCTATGAAGACAGACGATCATTAATGGCTGCAGAAGTTTTAAGTGGTCCAAGATGTTTAAGAAGAGAACTGGCATCAATAGTGTTGTGATGCACAGTGAAGCAGCAAGTACTGACACTTAAGCAGCCGAATACTTTATCAGCGACTTAAAAAACTAGTAGATTTGAAAGGTTATTTGCCAGAAAGCATTTGGTGACCAAACAGGTTTTATGGAAAACGACAAAGACATCAGCCAAGGAGAATGTATTGCCTGGCCATAAAACAATGAAAGTAATTCCCAAATAAAAATTTTTGCCAAGCAACAATTAAAATATAGACCACTGCTTATTTACCATTCAGGAGAGTTCCATAAGCTTTTAATAAATCCAAACTGCAGAAAAGCAGGCTAAGATGTGGAAGTCCAACAAGGCAAGGCTTCTGAGATGAGATTTTTTTTACTGAGAAAGTATGTTAATTATCTCCTTCTCTGAGAAAACATTAGCTAGAACTGATGAATCTGCTACTCATGCCTTGCTCCATATGGATAATGTTCCTGCATTCTCCAGGCCTACAAGATATCTGATCTGAAGAGTTTAATTTCAAGGTCTACTTTCGGCCTTCCAGCAACACTCCATTATTCCAGACTACACATCAGAAATTATTTCAAACTTTAAAAAGCTTAACACTAAAGCACTTTATGAGCATTATTTTCAAATGACTGATGAAACCAACCTTACTCTTAGTGTTCTGCTAAAATGTTGCCTACACCAAAATAATTAACAAAGCATTTGAAGTGTTTAGCAAGAAAACCCCTAACTTCTGCTTGGAAGAAGCTTTGGCCATACAGCAATGTCAAATGACTTTGAAGGGTTTGAGACAGTATCTGAGGAACTGCAGTCAACAAGATTAAATACTTAGTCACTATCACTTAGGGATTTGGAGGTGGAAGAGTCATACAATTTTGGAAGAGCATGCACAAGCAAAGCTGATCATGAAAGAGCTTATGGAGATAGATCATTAAAACAAATGACTTAGCAAGGGATATATACATGCACATGTCAGACAAGAGGTTAAGAGTCAATACTCAATTTTGATATTCGAAGATTTTCATTAAAAATTTTAAAATATGAAAACAATAATTAAAAAAATTGTAATATTTCCAAACAAAAAATAAATACATTAAGGCAAATCAAAACTCCAGGAGTTACTGAAAATTTTCAAGGAGTCAAAGTCAAAATTCCTGGAGTTTCCAGGAGTTGTACTAATACACCAAGAAAAAAAGAACTAAATTTCAATAGCTCATACACTCTTTTCCCTAATACTACAACCTACTTTCAGCTAGTATATACATTTTACTAGAATACAAGATAGTACATTTTACAAGAATTAAAAATTTTATGAACTAAAAACAGTAACAAACCTGGAGCTCAAAATCTTCTAAAACTAATTCCATTGTTTCTTCCTTAATAGGTGTTTTACCTAGAAAAATGAACAAAATTTTTTAGAGATAAATATCATTTTGAATAAGAAGCAAGAAAGATGAATGCAGAATTTAAATTTTTCTATGTTATTACAATTTCTTAATATAAAAACTTGAATAAGAAATATATAATAAGGAATATTTAACACATAAAAACTAAGTTTCAATGTGAAAAGATTTGATGAAATGAATACTTAATGAAAACATAAATTAATACTTTAAAACCACTTTTTAAACAAGAACTTTATTTCTTTCAAAAGAGAATTAAACCAAAAGTAATTAATAAGTAATTAAAATTATCAGTTAAAAAATTACCTTAGTAAATTTACGTAAAATAAATGGAATCTGATTTTAAATGACATATCTAAAAATTCTCTGGTATAAATCAGTTTTATAAATTATAAATTATCAATCCAACTTTAAAAAATACTCATTAGGATATAAGAAACAAATATTTTTCAATACATCTATAACTAAGATTTTGAGAAGGTAACAGGTGACGGAGGATATAAACAAGCACATGCATTATAGGCATTATTTTACTTCCTGGCTTATATGATTCACTTCAGTCAATCTAAAATTGTTAATCATAAATAGAAGTGTAAATTTATTTATGCAATGACTAATTTTTGAATAAGGAATTTGCATAATTTTTTTTCTCTATTTATATATATATGAATAATCTAACACTATTATTGGTAGTTTTAATTTCCTAACATATTATTTTAAAAAAATGTTATTTTCTATCGACATGTTTTCATATTATATAAACATAAAAATAAAAATTTTTACACAAATAAAATGAAAAGTGAAGATTCAATGATTTGATTGATTGGAACTTGAAATTTTTTAATGAATAATCCATGGATTATATACAGGAAAATACAGTAAGTAAGAAAGGAGAAATACTATCGAAATTGCCCTCAGTCCTTTTAATAACAAAATATTTCTGGCCATTTATCATTTGTTGCTCCTATGGAGTAAAAAATTAGAAGTACATTCCATAAAAAAGGTTGACTTTTACAAGGTGTGACTGCACCAGTGTTAGACAAACATTATACTTTTGCAATATATCTCAAAAACGGCCTTCACCCTTACTGAGTCACTTAGCAAGTATACAATTACTTGATCCATGGAAGCTGACTGATGTATTGAGGACCACAACACACATTCTGTTTACATGAAGTAGAAGCCAAAGTAATGTGTTGGTCTTTGAGAACCTCAATTACAGGATCCTTCTTTTGAGGTACATGGGTCTCCCAATACAGTAAACATGTGGATGATTTAGTCCCAAATAAAAACTAATAGTAACAGAGCAGCGATAGCTGCCCAAGGGGAGTCCTCAACCTTTTCACAATGAGAGAGGAAATAAAGAAAATGAGAAGTAAAGAAAAATGAGGATAGATCACTGAGAAACCTCGGTATTGTGACATCCGTGTTTACTTAAAGAAAGTTAACTCCTTGAGGGAAAGCAAATATTCAGTACAATATTTTTGCTTTTCCACCTACAAAAATAGCAAAAAATTATAATGTAAAATACAAAATATATTAGGAAAGTTATTACAGTTGAAATATTTTTCTCAATTTTAACTTTAGAGAAGGTAGCAGTGTTCCAAAGCAATAGCATCTAAAGGATTATATAAATCCTTACTTATATAATAAAACAATTGACTATTTTTGCAACAAGATTTATATTAAGTTGACTCTGACAGCATTTTCAAGAATCAAAAGTTTACACACTTATAAATTTGGATATTATAATAAAATTTTTTTATAAGAAATTAAATAAGTTGTTATATTAAC
Source organism: Latrodectus elegans (assembly GCA_030067965.1). Classification (NCBI taxonomy): domain Eukaryota; kingdom Metazoa; phylum Arthropoda; class Arachnida; order Araneae; family Theridiidae; genus Latrodectus; species Latrodectus elegans. The sequence continues at coordinate 91,355,205 of CM057820.1, read as the reverse complement.
AATATAGTAAAATTTTATACAACATGGTATATTTCAAAAAAAGTTATAGTGTAAAATAAAATTAGGTGTGTAAAATAAATTTAAGTTTAAAAAGGCAAAAATTTAGTAAATAATTCCAAAGTTTTCAGTTCACAAACTTTCCTTTTCTTGAAAATTGGTTGTTTCATTTAATCAAACCTAAAATAGTAAAGAATGAAAATAAAATAAACATGTTTTACCTCCATCTTCTCGAAATTCATTAAATAATGTCAACCATTGTAAATCTAAATCATCCATATCATATTTACAAATCTTTTCTGCTCTAGCACCAGTATCAGTCAAGACATGATGATCATTAGAGAAAAAATCATCTTCTGCTGTTCGTATTAATTTTTTCGGCCTTAAGAGATACATTACAATTTTGTTTTAGAAATAAATCAAATTTCAAATACAATAAAAAGTATTAAACGAGATAAATCAACAAAATTATTACTCACAATTTAAAAAGAACTGCTTTACTCTTTTCCCGTAGAATTCTGAAATAAATATCTTTTTAAAATAAGTTACCAAAATATTTCCACGAATAAACGATACACCTACATATATTAACAAATTAAAAAATAAAAAGCATTTAAGAACAGTCACATATCTCTCCAAACATGACATAAACTAGTTCTGTCACTAAATATAAATGCAATTTATAATTTAAACATGATATACTCAAGAATTTTCTGCTACAAAAATATAAGAAAAAAGTTGAAATGAAATCATAATATTCTTAGTATCACAATTAGATTTGTAAATTAAAAAATGATTCAAAATTTTGCAAATTAAAGAGTTAATGGCAATGTAACACATTTAACCCCTCAACTGGCTATCCCAAGCCCCTTGACAGGGGCAACTGGCTTCACTGTAATGGTTTAAATTCAACCCCCAGAAATGATGGATTGCCAGGAAATCGTAGTCAGGGAACTTACTTATCGTTTACAATTGATTTAACTAATGCGAGCAAAAATTGCAAGTGTTTCAAGGAACAAAAACTTTATAATTGCGTTTTTTTTTATATTATTCGCATTAAGACTTTCATAACTAAAGGCTATCTAATTATTGCAATTTATAAGCAATATATATAATATTCATTTTTTTAATCAAGTTTTTAAATTATTAACATTTTTTAGTTTCTTTGTATAATATAAATAATTTTTGCTTAGTAGTAAAAACTTGATAGTTTAAAAATATGTAAATACACTCAATGTCCATAAATTAAGGATAATTCCGAATTACATACAAATTGAACTCTAAAATAAAAATTTCACAAGTAGAATTATCACACACATCTTGAAGAATAATATGCCAATTACAAAAAATTACTAGATGGAACTGATAGTACATCATTATATCATAGTACTTCAATATATCATTTAATTTAAAAGATTTTTCACAAGAAATAACATTTATAAAAATCAATTTTCAACTGGTTTATATAAAATAAGTTTGCTTAAAAAATTAAAGTTTTTTTTTAATAAAGGACAGTTAATGTCTGAAATTCAACAAAAATATGTATATATATATACATATATATACTTTGAAAATTCATTGATATCATAATAGATATCTTAATTATTTGATTAAAAACTTAAAAACTAAGTTTTAAGGAACTCAACAAAACTTTTGTGAATCATAATCCAACATATTTCAAAATTTCCATGAAAAAGGAAAAGATAATTTCATTTTTTCACAGAAAAGCTTTTCTACACTATTTTTAATCAACACATAGTTGAATAAATTTTGAATATATGGTTTTTAGCTTTACACAAATACTAAATCTATTTTCATTTACAATTTTTTACTTTAGCATACATATATTGTGCAATTATTTTTTAAAACCTAAGTGTACAGTACACAATTTATTCTGTTATATATATATATATATAACCATCAGAAACCTCAATTATGTAATTTTTTTTTAAAAACTTCATCAATATTTAGTGAAAAATAAAATTTAATTTGCTGACTAACGATTTTCTCATGTTTTTAAGCTATATTAGAAATTATTATGTATGTTGCATAAGTTTTAAAAAGCTTTAATCCAAACAAACTTTGCCTGAGGTTATTAGCAATAAAACTTATTAACTCTAACATTTGAGTGAGCTCAATAAACTTTAAAACTAAAGTATAATATTTTTATTCAAAAATGAATTTATAATTGTTTTTTGATTAATAGTCCAATTCTTCTAAAAATTTTGTTTAGAACCTTGATTCATTGTTTTGATAATAGTTTCTGGTATTTTAATAATGATAGCTATAATTTATCTTTCTAGATTATATACAGCAGAAAAAGCTACATTGCAGTTTTTTCAATTTCCTCTACGACTTACTCATCATTCACACTTTTTTCAAGAATCTTATTCCAAATGTCATTCATTTATAACAGTAATGTCAAACAGGTTTTTGATTTCAGAGAACTCCAAAGCAGACATTTCAGAAATTTTAAACCAAATCTAACAATGAAATTTTCTATTTTTCATTCCATTAATATCAGCCATTCTTTTGAAAGAAATAAACAACACAAAAGGAAAACACATTTTCAGGTTTCCATCGGTGATATCAAAATCAATAATACCTAGATTACCAGTAGTATAGTTTAATCACCAGATTGTACAACGAGGAAGTTAAAATCACACTGTAGACAATTAAATATTACATAAAATAGATTTGAAAATAGCCTTTAAACTAAATTTTTTTTATTGATATAAGGATAATTTTAGAGTTAAGCAAAATTTCTGTTAAGATATAATTTTGGATTAATATATCAACTTAAAAATTTTTTTAAAAGATTAAATTAGTCCCCAATAGAATTATGTGGTTATTTCTTCCAGGATATGGGTACTCATTACAGCCAATGAATTAATTAAAAAAATTGAGAAAATAAAGGAACAAAAATTGCTATATATGCTCTGATAAACAATTAAAATAAAAAATATGATAGAGAAAATAATTAAAAGAAAGTAAATGCAAAAAAATCTTTTGTCTAATTCATTAAGTTTAATTTGACAAAAGAGATTATTTTTCATATATTACTTATTAAAAAATAATCAAAACAATATAACAAATTTAGTAGATTGTAGTGATTTTAAAAATTGGCATGGAAGTTTTCCATGAAACTTAATGAAATATGAATTCATGAAACTTATACAAAACAGTATTTCAAGTAAATCCTTAAAAAAAAAAATAATAATAATTAGCGAAAGAAGAAAAAAAAGTTTCCCTAATAAATAAATAAAATTATGTTAGCTGTAGATTATATTATAAAAATGCCAGAACAGAAAAATTTCTTATCTTAACAAAATTATTCAATTGCAGCTTTTTTTAAAATTAAATGTCTTTATGAATATAAGCAGCATACATTTTAATATAGTAATTCAAAATTTTAAAATACATGCACAACATGTTACTTTTGTTTCGTACATTCTTTTGTATACTTCAATGTTTTATCATGAAATGAATAGAAAATATCAACCAGAAATTGATCAAAATTCAAGTAATTCAATTTTATTTAAAATTTTTGGGATGAAATATAATAAAATAAATGTTATATACTCTAAATACATAAATATGATTTAAATATGAATTGTATTTTATAAAACATAATTATGTAGTGAAAGTAACTTTCAAATCTTAATCTGTATATATATTACATGATTTATGGATACTGGAAATGATTTAAACTTATAAAATAAAATAGACATTTAATTCATTTTTAGAATGCATTAATTTTTAACAAGGGTAAACAATTGTTCATCACCACAAAACTCATTCACAATGTTTATAACTAAAGGCAAGGAAATATAATGAAAAATATTTTACCTGACTTCAGGATTAGGTACATTCTTAGAATTTACAGGAACTTGAACACCTCTTTCCCATTCTTGCTTCCAGGTATCAGTAACGTCCCAAAATTCAGACTCATCAAGTTGTTCATTATCAGGAAGTTTCATTGCACTAATTAAATCTTTCCGAAATAACTAAAGAAGATACATTTTATATAAAATTTTTCCTTCAAATTTATATACTAATTCAAATACAAATAAGTTTAATTCAGACACAAGTAAAGATCACTATAGAATGAAAAGAAAAACTGCTAAAACTGAGAAATAGGCACTCTATTTGCAAAAAAGGGGGAAAAAATCATGAAAGTGCCTTTAAATGTTACATATTATCAAACTTATGTAAAAATACCTAAAATTAGATAAGCACAAAAAGACTCAACATAATTTTGTATTTGGAATGATAAAATAAAGACACTGTAATTGTTCATCCAATAAATAGCTGGCAAAGTAGATCAAAATGTAAACAAAGTGAGATTCTTTTAGAATGATCCCTGCATAATTAATCCTAAAGATAATGGGATGCAGGAGTAAAGTCAGCTTAACTTGCAATGTTCTATTTAACATTAATATACACAAATAAGCAGCAGGAGAGAATACATAAAGACGCACATAAAACAGATAATAGCCTCTACTTGTGAACTATGTTGTTATAATATATCGATCTTCAATGTTTTAAAATGTTTGTCTATAAAATTTTCATAAACCAATATTTCAAAATTGTCATTAAAAAATGTCACATTTCCATGAAAAATATGACTAGAAAGTGAAATATATGGAAACAAAGTTGTAAAAAGCCATATTTATGCAATAGTTTCCATAACTTTAAACTATTCATTAATGCATTCCAAATCATCAAAATATGAAAGTTCTATGAACTCAATCAACGGAGAGAAAAAAAATTAAACATCAACCTAGACATACTTCACACACACACAAAACAAATCTCACTGATTACCTTAGGAAATTTTAAAATATAACATTTGTATGGAAAAAATAACAAGAAAGGGAGAAGAAATTTCGGTTTAAAATTGGCTCAGAGGGTTGAAATTTTAATAAGAATCCAAGTGATCATTAGGAACATACAGTTAAAAAAAAAAAAGAAGAAAAGATATTATGTGAGAACAGTTTCACTTTATTAACAATAGTATTGGAGTTTATATGGACAAAACCCTTGGAAATGCCATGTATATGTCAATTTAGGAGCAGATAAAAAAAAATCTGTTCAAACTTTTTTTTAATTAAAAAGAGTTTCCAGGAGTTGTATTAAATTTTCCAGTATGTGAAGACATTACAAAACAAAAATTATTTTTATCCAAATATATCTGCAACTAATACATATAATATTTTTCAATTATATTGATAAATATTTGTACAAAATATAATTTTTAAATTAAATTTGAAATTAACAATTATTTTAAAAGCATTAAATGAATCTACGGTTTTGATCAAAAACAATTTAATTTCAATATACAAATTTCTTTATGCTATTTACTGAAATATTATACATCAATATTTTTAAATTTGTATTACTCACACACATATTTATAGTATGTTAAAATATATATAAAAACAAGTTCTGTGTGTTAAATTGTTTTTATATATCTAAAAAATTGTATTTACATAACACTTTAATAGAATCGCAAAAATAAATTCAAAACAAAATAAATGGTTATTTTAAGCAAATGAATATTTTTTTTCAAATGTTTTGTGCCACGAGATACTGCAAGAAGCACTATTTTCTTAATTTTTTTTCAATGATTTCAAAAATTATTAACCAACTTAGAAAATTCTATAATTTGTTTCTCAATTATATATATATATATATATATATATTGTTATAATAGGCTTGATTGTCTTTAGTGAAACACTAAAAATTAACACCCAAATTCTTTTTAATCAAAATAAAATTTTCCAAATATATATATATATCCAAGTAAATCTAAAAAAATGAGAATATTTAAGAAGCTTTTCAAAAATTTCAAGGTTTTCATAGCTTTAGAAGAAAAAATCAAGCTTAAGCAGTATAAAAAAAAAAAGAGTACACATTTTGTAATAAATAGAATGAAAGTTCATAATGCCATAAAAATTAGTTGATTGTAAAGGCAGAAGGAATAAGACATAAAATGTAATAATTTTAAAAAAAAAGACAATATAAAGTAATTAACTGAAACATTTATAAGCAATTTAAGGAGATGAAAATTATACTACTTATCTACTTACCATTATTAATATAACATTTTTACTACTAAATTTTGATTACTAGTCTAAAAACAAAAACAAAAAATCAAATTTACTTTGAATGCAAAAATACAATACATTTTTAAAATATAGAAAATTGATAAATTGAAATTAATTAACATTTTATATGAACCTTAAATGTGACATAGTGTATTAGTTTGCCATCACTGAATAGCAACAGTCATGAAATAAACTTGATTGGCTACATTCTATGAAAATTATAGGTGCTTCTTGTATTCATTAAACCAATATATTTTAAAATTGCTAAGATATTTCATGAACTAGCAAACATTTTTATTAGTAAGTAATTAGATGCCTTTTACTTAAATCTATAAATTAATTCAGCATTTACAAATGTTAGAATAAATTATTTCAAATAAAAAAAAATTATAATGAAAAACTGAAACTAGTTTTGCTATTTCAGTGATTCTGTTCTAGAAGTACACAGTTTTGCTTGGTTAGCCATCCTACACAAACTTATGGCTTACTTAGATGAATTCAACTGGGAATCAAAGTTCAATATGGATTCTCAACCATAACAAATACTCACATCTACGGTTAAAAATCAAACAAGCTGCTGTACTAAAGATTACAACAATGACCATTCAATTACAATCTCATTAAAAGAAAATTATGCTAAATATAACCAGAATTTGAGATATGAATGAAGATGTGTGTGAATTTGATGTATTATTTTATAACCCAGAAATATGAAAGCAAATAAACAATATGAAACACATAAATGCTTTCAGTACAATTCAAGAATGTAACAAATAGTATTGTTTGAAAGGTATATAGCAAATATAATTTTTTAGTGTTTAAAAACAGTTTTATAAATTACATAAGTATATCATTATTTTAAATTTTAGTACAGGTATGAACAAATACAAAATTAACTAAATAATAAATGATAGTAATATAATGTTAGTAATATAAATATTGGAGCAATAATATAATGCAAAATAAAAACAATGAACTCAATAAAAAATTTCCATTGCTATGCCATCAAGTCAATTAATAATATTATTAAAAATGAAATAAGTAGAAATCATTACTTCATCTGGTTTCTCCTTTCTACAAGAACTATTATAGATCTTATGTAGTGGCGGAGATTCACCATAGTTAGTAGATAAGGTATGCCCTCCTAATTATTCAAAATAATCAAAATATTACACATATCAATAAAGACATAATTTCATAAAAAGACTTTTTTACATACATGTAAATTAATGTAACTTTTGTAAAGGGAAAATCTAGTTAATTGCAATGGTAACAAACTTTTAGAGATTAAATACAAATAAGTGCAATAGTTTTATGATGGAAATTATGGATCAATCGCTAAGCTTTCCATAAACAAAACTTCTGTCAAGAATGAAAATATATATTAAATGATAAGTAACATTATATTTATGTAATTTATAAAGTCAACATATATTTATCATTTTTGGAAAATATAAGTGACTAATCACAATAGCTATAGGGATTTTATCTAATTTTTAAAAATCCTCTCATAATAAGCACTTTGATTCAAATGATATATTGTTGGCTGATGATGTCTATATGTAAAGTATGTTATGTAAAATGATTTTTATACCTAATCATATTAGTTATACAGGGGATGGACAAATTATCATTATATGTTGATTGCATTTTGCACATTTGGTACTCTTGTATATTATATTTTGATTAATAAATCAAGAATGATTGATAAACAAGATGCACTATGACCATTTTCCTGAAAAAAACTATTTTTCCATACACTATTCAGTGGAAACAAAACAAATCAATTAAAATTCAAAATCTACAGAAATGTAATTTTAATATGTATTAATACAGTATTACTGTCCAGAAAAAAAGTATAAAAATCAGACTTGATCTTGATCACTATTTCTTAAAAGCAACTTTGAAAACTTTTTTGTTTTCTACAGTATAAATTTTGAAAATGCCAAATATATGAATTTAGAAATATAATGAAAGCACTTTGCTTCAACATTTGATTGTGAATAATAACACACACAACATTTATAAAATATGATAACTCACATGTTATGAAAAATAAAGTTTAGATTAAAATTATTAACTTTAAGTGTAATAAATGGTAAAAACACAATGATTTAAGAACTTAAAGGTCATATTGCTTTAAGTTTTTAAAGAAACAGAGATTAAATGTATTTTTTACATGCAAATTGAAAGGCTTTTCATTAAAATAAAATATACAATACAAATTTGAAAAATTTTTAATCTCTCCAAAATGCACTCCACAAAATAGTATGTCAAAGTAATTTTTAAGTATTTAAAAGAATGAAATTAATGCAATTATAAATATACCAGCAACAATTGCATTTTTTGACATATGTTATGTATATGATATATAGTAACCATACACTACACATTTTTAACAACTCAACATTTTGTCAGCAGTTTCTGATTAAAATGATAATGCAAATTAATGTATATTTTAGTAGTAGAGTAGTCAAGTAGATTTTAACTATATATTTTGTAAAATATGTTTATATTACAAATAATTTTACAAGTATAAAAAAAATTGTAGCAATGAAAATTTATATCATATACTTACTCAACCAACAATGTGAACATTGTAAAATAAGAATTTGATTTATTTTAGAGAATAAATTTTGTAGGAAGGATGACCATGCAGGTGGCCGCTGAGTAGGCTGCAATGAAACAATTAGACTTCATTTGCAGTACTTAGGTAAGACATACAGGCTACAAGTTGGTTTCTCACAGGCTGTTGAAAGTCCATAAGTAACAATGAAGAGCAACCTGTTTTATCATTGCTTTCTCAAAACTGTAGCATATCCATATTCAATCAAGATCAGTGACAAAAAGTGGGTTCTATATGATACCTCCAGATGTTCTAAACATTGGTTGTCACTCCAGGATACTTAGGCTGCTGTGACCTGGTTGGTTGGACCACCATTCTCATTATCGGAAGGTAATGAGTTTGAATCATGGTTTAATAACACATCTGACATGTTTTGCAAAAGGCAGCAAGGGCACATTAAAACTGGGCATGGTCACAATGTCCTCTAAGTGAAATGATATCCTTCGGGGTAGCAAGCCACATATTGGGGACCTTCTGCCCTGTCCTTGCTGCAAAATCATGAAGACTCCATCTAGCTGTTTCTTTCTATAACTGGTAGAGCCCAACTCAGGTAGGTGGGAGAAACATACTGGTCCAACAACAACTCCAGAATATCATTCCGCACAGCACACAATTATGCTTTTTGTCTAATGGACTAGATGTTAAGTGATTCATTGTGATCTGCTACAACAGGCCAAATGGCACTGCTGACCTGTAGCCACGGCAATTGTAATGTGTGCAACAGATATTAAAAAAGAAGGAGCCAGAATAGATTAATCGCAAGGATGTACTATTCTTGACCAATAACGTAAGGTAGCAAGTAATACAGATAGCCAGGAATACTATACAATGACTTGGTTGGGAGACTTTGCACCATCCTCCTTACAAACCTAACATTGCACAATCAGATTACTCTCTCTTTCAAAAATTAAGCAGACTTGCACTGAGCACTCATAGGCTTCTTCGTGTCCAAAACCCAGAGTTTTACTGCAAGGAGATTGCACAACTGGAGACATGTTGGGACTTATGGACTAACAATAGGTTGCACTTTCAATACGCCAAGTTCTTATGGTCAGCAAAAACAGCATGAACTTTGTTTATCTTGTATTTTTACAATATAGTTGGCAACTAACAAGAATGTATGTAAATCAAGAACTTTAATTACTTTAAAATTAAAATATTATTCAACAAAATTTAAATAATACATTACAATTTTTTCTCTTTGATAATAAAATATATACAGCTTAGATTAGTAATTTAAATAAAATCAGCATCAACTGTTACTTTCGTAGATCCTATTCAAGATATTTACTATGATTTTGCAATTTCTAATTAAAAATAAACTACCAAAATAACTTCTGCAAGCATAAGTTTTAAATACAATTAAACTTACTAGAACAATCATCATCTTCACTGGTACTAATGCGTCTTCTTCTTTTTGAACCAGTTGCTACAGGAAATAGAATTTATTTATGATTAAGCAGGCATATCAATAGAAATAAATTTTAAAATTAAACAAGAAAACATAACAAAAGATATATAAGTTCACCTATTTATATTTTAAAAATAAACAATTATCAGTTAATTAGAGGTTTAATAAATTGAAAATATAAGTAGAAAATATGATAATTTAAAAAATCTTGCATTATAAATATGAAGTTAAAAGTAGAACCAAATTTTTAATAAACTATTCTGTTATTTTTTTAAAGGAAACAAAATACAGTTAAATTATATTCATTTATTTAAGAACTAAGAAATTCAGATAAAACAAATATCATAAAAATCAATTTACTTTTCTGCATGCATATGCCATTAACAGATAATAAGAAAGAGAATACATCAAACACCTTAATAGTTTATTGCATATTTCCTGTTATTAATGTACTTTACTTTGCCTTGATATATATATGTATGTATAGAATAAAGTAAGACCACACTGAGTGCAGGGTATTCCTTTCACCAAAGTAGAACATAATATGCAACAGCAATAAATGAGGTTATCACATCATGCAAATATTGGGGTAAGGGAAAGATGGGTAGAAAATTGATCAGCTATTTTACCATTAAATTTATTATTTTTTTATAACAATGAAACAAAATTTCTTACAAGTATAGAAACATAATAAATGAATATACATATAAAAATAAATAAAATTCTTAGTATGTTTACACATGAGATTACTCAATCTCCTCTGTATTTCCAATTTCCTGCCTTTTTATCCATAAGGAATGAAATGTAATTTGGAATTTTCTTTAGCGCTATGTAATAAGTTATTCGAAAGTGGATAAGGCATCAATGACTCCCTGATTTGACTTTGGACACCTTCCAAAATTTTGGCCATTTTCAATCAATTGGTCAATAATTTCTATTATAATGGTCAAACTGGTTTTTAGAAATGCTGCTGTTAGTTCCTTTTGCTCTTCTTCAAAATCATTACTTTCAATATTTTTGTGGTCTTCTTAGAATGCTAATTCTGTGAGCTCATCATTAGAAATACTTGCTGATGTTTCTTGCCTTATTTCTTGACATCTACCACACATTTACCTCTCTTAAATTAGCCTGTTTTGCTAATTCCACTATTTCTTCCAATGTTTCATTAATTTTGACAGTGTCCAACATCAACCACCCTTGCATAGATCTGGCCACAATTCATTTTCAATCCATATAGAAAGTCATTTTTTTAATTTTTTCTACTGTATTATTTCTACAATGGATAAATCTAGTTGCAGTTGCCAAATTCAATGCAGCACCAATTTGAGATTGACTTTTACCAGTATCTAATCTTCTAATCACTTGCATTTTAATTTCTAGTGAAATGCTTTTCTTGTTCTAAAATTTTTAAACTCATCAAACTATCCGGCATTAAGGTAATTTGTGAATTTGAAAGTTAAGATATTTTATGTTTCTCCCTCTCTAAGCAGAACTCTATATCAGGTGGCTTGTTGAATACTTTTTACACTGATCTTTAACAGTTTTTAATTAACCATTAAATAATGTCCAAGTGTTTAATTACTATTTACACTCTTAAAAAATGACCACTGTTTAAGAAGTCATTCTTTTATAAATTCTTATCTATCATATATCAAATTTCTATGAAAATCAATAACATAAATTACCCAAAAATATGAACTATATTTTTGTTGCAATAAATGTTAATCTTTAATTTAGAATTAATAATTTTGTAAATTTTAATATCAGTAAACTTAAACCACACAAGTTTAAATGAACAGTAGATGAAAAAGTCTCCCCTAAACTCAATTATATATATTGACTATTAAAAACTATAGCCTCAAAAACTAACTTTGAATGCATAATTTATACAGTTCACAGCCTTAACTTTTGTGAGTAAATCTACAGATACAGTTAATGTCGTGCCTCCAGTTCAGCTTATGAGTCTGAAAGAAACAATTAGTTGGATCTTATTTGGACTCGTCTCATTGCAAAAAAAACAAAGCAGTGTTACATCAACAGATTACATTGGCAAAATGAATACCTTAGGTGAAATGAATTTCTAATTGAATGTAATCCTGTAACAGGAATACTTTTCTGGGTCACAAGCAATTGTTATATTTTGTCTCATTATCACCTTCAATGATGATCAGAAGTTTAGCAAATACATTATCATGTATGTAGATCATTAAAATTAGCATCATGGCTAGAGCAAAATGTCTTTCTGGTTCATTGGTTGATTTTGATCCCCTTAATGACCACACCTGAATTATAACACAAATTCTGATATGTACAGAAGTTAACTGCAGTTTCAGCAAACTTAGCATTTTAGTGTATCATTTTTTTAAAGTTGACTAAATTTGTTAGAGCCATTTAGTATTTTTAGATAATTTAAATTTGTAGGCAGAAGTACTTAAAATAAGCATTTATTTGGACTGTCAAATTATAAGTTAAAAAACTGATTGCTTTGTCTTTGTTTATTGCAAGAGATAGTAAAACGAAAAATGTTAGGTTTTAAATTTGGATTCTAAGGAAAATAGTTTAAAATAGAAATCAATATAATGTTGATTTCTTTTATTTCTCTGTATGTGGATTGGTTCAATTGAAGATATATTTAACTTGAATAAAAAAATAAAAACTACTGTATGTATATACATACTTATATTATTGATCAATAACGAATAAGAAAACTGCAAATGCTTTACAAGAAATTGTACAAAAATGTTTAAATAATAATTACACATCTTACTGCTTTACATTTACATTATTTCATACCAATTTACTTACTTAGACATCTTTCTTTTGAAAAAGTTTATAATTATATGAGGGAAATTTTTTTTTTACTACTAACAAAATGAAACCATATCATTGATGAACTTTTCGCCAATTAAATACATTTATAACTTGTCATAAATTAAAATACTAATTAAATTCTTTTATATACAGAATTTATATGGATTCAGTGTTTATTACACTATTACTTAGTAATAGTAAATATTAATATCTTTGAAATATTTATTCGTACATTTTATTGAAAAATTCTAGAAAATGAAAAAATTTATATTTGCATCTAAAATTACAGAAACATTTTAGTCAAATCTTTATATCCTAATAAATGAAAGACTAATAACTTGTATTGACTTTTCAAAATTAAAATACACATTATATGTTCTCAGTACTATTTGTGGACAAGAAATAAACTCGTAAGATAAAATTTTAATGAAATTTCTGAATTTACACTTTTTTTGAATTTACATAGTAAACATTTCAGTTTCCTTTTTAGAATTCAAAGTGTGTTATAACCAAATCAAAATATTGAACACAATATTGTTTCTTTAATTCCAATATGTTGACAATTTGTAGGTAAACCAATTGGCAATATTACACATGCATAATGTTCATTTCAGAAAAAACTTACAAGATTCACAATCTGTATTTGGTGGAGGTCGCTTCATCGTTTTTTTCTTCAAAACATCATCATTCAAATAGTAAACAATCTGCAAAGCATAATATTTTTGAACATTTATGTAAAAACTCCACTTAACATTACAAAAAAGGTTATTCTATGTTAATAAGTAACAATAAATTCAAAATATACACAAATGTATAACTTTATTACATACATGAAAAATATTTTTTTTTACATATTTAAAACTTTTTCCTGTATAATTTAAAAACAAGTTACGAGACAGTTTCGGGAATTTTAAGATAATTTTTTACCAAGAACATAAGATTAATCATAAATTTATCATTATGGCTTTGCTAAAACAAATTATGAACTATTTTCTCAGAATTTTGAGATATAAATAATGTTCTCATACAAGCCCTTCCAGATAGAATCCAGCAATCCAAAAGAGGGCGCCTCCATATTTGTTCTAACTAGTGATACGAATAGTAAAAAAAAAGTGATCCCATCGATGTCAAGAAGAAAAAGGTATTATTTATTTTATATCATACATCATTAGTATATGCTCCTATTATTTGTATATGATGAATGAAATTATAAAAAATATAAACAAAAATAAAAATTAAATCATCCTGTTGGCGCCATAATAAAATTCTGACGAAATTGGATCACGTGACCGAAAATTATTTAAGTTAGTTTCATTTGATTTCGTGTTCGGTGCAGTGTTTAATCTGCATTGAGAATTATTATTATTTAAAAACAAAAAATTTATATATTTTTATTACTCTGAAAGGTTAAAAAATCTCACTAGAGTGTAAACTACAATTAAATGCAAAATTCATCTTTTAGGTAAATTTATTAAAAGATGTAAGTGTAGAAAATAGAATAAAGAAATTCTTACTTTATAATCTATATCCAGTATAAAATTTTAGTAATTTTTTATTCTAAATAATATATTTAAATTGATTAATTCTCAGTTAAATTAATAAATTCGTTTAGATTTGTTTTCACACTGACATAGTTACAACTCGACTCAGTATTTTTGCTTTTATTGTTGTTTTCGTTTTTCACTTTCTGCCGGAAACGCAGGAAGGTGTTACTCAAAAAAATAAATAAATAAATAAATAGAAATATTAATAATAATAATGGTAAATTTAATTGTATTATTGTGTTTCAGTTTTATAATATTATACTATATATACTTCATTTTAGTAATGTCTCAACGATTTTCTTAAAAGATTGCTGTTTGATTTAGAATTCAGTCTGAATCGAAATGTTTCTTAAAATTTATCTATTTTATAATTTTACTCAAGTTTTTTACAATTTAGAAGATAATAGGTATATATATTAAAATAGTAGTTAGTTTTAATTTTTTATTTATTATAATTTTAGTCTGCAACTTTGAGGCCATACCTTACCGCAGTACGACATACATTAAATGCGGCAATGTGCTTAGAAAATTTTTCCTCACAAGTGGTAGAAAGGCATAATAAACCAGAAGTCGAAGTTAGGTAATATTTATCTTCTACATATTTATTTATTGTTTTGTTATCAATATTGTGTTTCTGATACATTAAAATGTATTATTGCTTTCAGACATTTATATATAATCATTTTCTTTTTAGTTTCTATAATTTATTTGTGCTTTGCTTTTAAAATAATCTTTATAAAAGGCTGTATGCACAAAAAAATTGTGATTGACACTTTCGAAAGAATTTTTCAAAATATTTCCTGGTTCCTTGTAATTTTTTATATGTTTGTTATAAAGATTATATTAACATATGTGTCATTAAAAAAAGTTCAACAAAGTAACATTTGTAAAATTTAAAGATAAAGTTATCTATAGATCATAAGATAAAGCAAAAATATGTAAGCTTTGTAAACTTGCCAAATATGCAGATTTGTATATTCCTATGTCGAAATGTTTTTTTTTTTTTTTTTTTTTATGATAATTCTAAGACATTATGACGTGCATGATTCATTTGTAGTTTTAGAAACTTTTGAGATTATGCATTCTATTATTTTATCTAAAGTTTATTTTTAAATGTCTGCATAAAAAATTTTCTGTAACTTCAAATAATTTAAAGGTTTATTAAGTGTTACAAATTTTTAAATTGCTAAATTTGTAATTTACTGTTTTAAATTTTAATTTATTTCGGTTTTTTTTTTTTTTTTTTTTTTTAAATTTGGAGTGCATATTAACTTGATAATGTAAGTATTTTTATTTTGTATTATTCTATTTAATTTTCTATTTTATATTGTAAACTACTTATAATTCATCAAAATTGTGTAGAAATATTTAAGATGTTTTTTGTTCAAATTCATTACTCAATAAATTAAAACTAGAATAATGTCTTATTATAAGATGGCCGTCAGTGCCTGGTTAATTAGAAACCTGAGTTTTCATCATAAACTATATAATTTATATTTTTGATTTTTGACACTGTCATTAATACCTGCTTGGTTTTGTTATATAAAATGTATTTTTATTCTCTTGAACAATTAAGAGAAAAATATATTATTTTATATTTTTCGATAAGAATTTTTGTTTAATGTATTGACATTTAGAGATTTACATTGGTTTTATAATATGTAAATTCTTCAAAACATGCAGTTTTTAGCCTTTAATTCTGTTTGTTCTTTACTAAGTAAATATAATGAAATATTCAATATTTAAAATCAAAAATAGTACGAGAGTATAATGTTCAAAGTTGAAGATAAGACAAGATTTAGATTTTGAAAACTACGTTTTATTCCCAACTTGTTTAGAAACCAGAGTTTTCATAAAAATGTATTTTATGTTTTTGATATAGATTTATAGTGCAAGTGTTAAAATATGCTTCATTTTGTTTTATATGGTTTATTTTTAAAGTGCTTTTATTTCTTTGATTAATTAAAACTCTAAAAAAATTCATCATGATTATATTTTAGTATCCAATTACAAATAATAATATTGACTTTTAAAGATTTATACATGTTTTGTAATATGAAAGATTTGTAAAATATATATAGTAAAGTTTGTAGCCTTTAGTTCTGTAATTCTTTTAAGTAACTATAATAAAATAACCGAAGTTTAAAATCCATATTAGCGTGATATTGTAGTATTCAAAATCAGAGATAGAGCACGATCAGGATTTTGATTACTGTGAATTTTATCACAGCCTGTTGTTGATTTGGCAAGATTTAGTGCATTAATGCATTTTAATCACATCAACCGTGTCATGAACTTTAGGATTTTACCATCTTTGATTTGTAAAAACTTTTGTGATTGCATCTATAATATATACTATGCCAGTGTTGTCACATCATAACAGAATAAAATATCTGCAATTTTTGAAATGTCTTGCAAAATTTTTATGTAAAAGAAATTGATTCTTTAATATGTTTGTTTCTTATTAACTATATGAAAATATTTTATGTAGTTAAGATTTTCTTAATAACGCTTAAAACTTTTCCTAAAATTATATATTAGTGCAATTGTCACATTGCATTTTAATTTATGTAAATTAGTATTGTAAATTATTTTTGGTATGATATAATTTAATTAGCTTTTAAATATGATTGTTTTTTAAATAAATGTTTGTAAAATAGTGCTAAATATTTTTGAAACAAATCATTTTAACCGTGCTCTCGTTAAAATGATTTATACTAAAAAATAATCATATATGTTATAAAAAATTATAATATGTTTATTAATTTTTTTTATGACTGCAATGACATTGGACTTTAAAAAACATCTTAATTAGTGTTTTAGGAAAAGTGTACCAAATTAATTATGTGTATAGCACAAGTTTTTTTAATAATTGGTTTTCAATCAATTGAAGGTAAAATGTATGCCTAAAAAATTATACTGCGTTTTATTTAAATATTGAAATAATTTACTAAATAAAAAAATATAGTTGAAGTCTCATGAAAAATATATAAATGTAATTTATAGGTAATTTTTTATGATTATATTATGCTTGACAAAAAAAAATGTTTTCTTACATACTTGTATCAAAATATACTTATTCAAATCTAATGTTTTTTTTAAATAAAATAAAAAAAATTAGAACTTCAAATTTTATTGCTTACATATACACTTTCAAATCTTTATAATTTATATAACATAAAATAACTATTTACTTAAATTATAAAATGATAGACCCCCAGCTTTGCACCTTAAGCATGGATGTTTGTAGTGGTTTGGAATGCACTTTAAATTGTAGGTCCCAGTCTAATTAATCCTCGTGTGCAAAAAATTACCGTTAAGCGACAAACAAGCCAAACCAAAACCCCTAAATTTGAGCTAGGTATAAGGAAATATGTTAATGGGCAATAACAATTTATTGATGATTGAACCTTAATTAACAAATTTATAATAATCTTGTCATGTTTAGCATTTTTTTATTCTATCTAATGAAAAGTATCAAGGTTTTTTCATTAATATAAAAAGAAATTGTAATTCACAAAAGTTCAAATTTAATAAATCATGACTTGGATGTTTTTATTTTAGGAGCGGTAAAGAATTGTTACTCACTCCTGTTGTTATCAGTCGTAATGAAAAGGAAAAGGTTTTAATTGAAGGTTCCATAAATTCTTTACGTATCAGTATAGCAGTAAAACAAGCTGATGAAATTGAAAAGATATTATGTCATAAATTTATGAGATTTATGATGATGAGAGCAGAAAATTTTGTTGTCTTAAGAAGGAAGCCAGTGGAGGTATTAAATTATAGATTTATGTATTATCTATCATGGAAATTTCAATTTTATATCTTTTATTGCAATATGATTTATTTTTTACTTCATTTTTATGTATTCAAATGATAGTTATTCTCCAAAATATTATTTTTTATTATAATTTTATATTCTTAATAGTTAAGTACTCTTTTAATCCATTATATGTATAGCCATCTTATTCTTTTAAAAATGTAAATTGTAAATTCCATATTTAATTTATTGTTATTTTTTTATTTTTCCACTAAAAATATATTTTGTTATGCGTTTAAACGTTAAAATACCATTTCATCAATATTGTAAACTTTTTAACTAAAAAGTTACTTAAATAATGTTAGCAAAATTTATAAATTTATAATTATTGCTTGACTTTAGTGTTGCTTAATGTTCATTTAACTCAAGTTTTAATTTTTTTTTTTTTTAGAGAACTAAAACTGTCTGATGATGTAAAAACATGTTAAATAAAAATATTTTTGAGATTAATTATGTAGAAAAATAAATGAATGTCATCAGATATTCATTAATATTTTTTTGCATGTGGAAAAATGGTCAATATTTTATGAATAGATAAATTTTAATTGTTTTTATTTTCCTGTTAAATCATTCTTATCTTTTTTATCATATATGTTTTATATTATGCAATTTGAAAAGATGCAAATTAAAGAAAAATTTTAGTTTAACTTCTATTTTAAAAAAAATTTACCAATTGTACTTCATGTTCTTAATATATATATTAAAATACTGAAATTTTAATGCAATCAAATGAAATTTTATTTTTGTGATTTTTTATGCTTATTTAGGATTTTTTTATATAAGCAGGGTTGAACAATACCGTTTTAGTTTGGGTGATAAAATGCGGCAAACAGCCTTACTGAGTCAGAATACGTTTGTATGATGTAATTTGATTGTGTACATGCATGAAATTTATTTTCATCTTAATGACTCTTGATGCATTTAATTAGCAATTAGTTTTTATTTTATTACTGTCTAAACTTTTAATGTGGATGATTTAATATTTACATTTTTAAATTTTTTTTAAAGCTTAAATTTTTGAGTATTAGTTTGCCGTCATTTTTTTTTAGTTTAAGTAAAACTTTTTAAAGTTTATAAAATAAATTAATTTTCATATTGTTTTCATTATTTTGAATTATTTTCAAGTTTTTTTTCCACTGAATATTTATGGTCACATAATCATTATGATAACATTTCACATACCAGTACCGATGATTCTGCAAATAGTGTATGTATTATGTTATATGCTAAATTTTTTATAATTATTTCATATATTGCTATTTTGATTTATTTAGTTGGGTAATGTTGATTAATTTGATAGTCTAGATTTTATATAACTGTTTGTTTATATTTTAGATTAATTTTTATTAGCCAAATTAGATTGGGGTTAGATTGCACCACAGTAATTTTTTTGCCCAGTTATTTAAAATTAGAGATTTTTTTAAAATGTACTTAATTTTCAACATAAAGTTAACTTTATTGCTCAGTTATCTCTGTTGTAGATTGTTACTGCACTGGAGTTTTTTTAGTGTAGATACCACTAGCCAATTAAAGAAAATTTGAGCTTTCATAAAAATGTAGTTTATTTACATGACATATTTAGCTGTATTTCCCAGTCATTATCCCTTCTAGACTATATTTGTTTTTATTGCATATTTTTGGGCAATTAGTTTTTATTTAGCATTTTATTAATTCTGTAGTAAATAATTATTGTATGGTATTTGAAATTTTGATACATAAAATTTAAAATAGCGTTTATTGTAAATTGAAGTTTGATACTGATTTGTATTTTTTAACCAGATATTGTGTGTAATGACAAAATTTAGGCTGGCAAGATAACTGTGCTGCATTTTGTGTGAAAATTAGAAATCACATACATAAAATTTAAAATAGTGTTTATTGTAAATTGAAGTTTGATACTGATTTGTATTTTTTAACCAGATATTGTGTGTAATGATAAAATTTAGGCTGGCAAGATAACTGTGCTGCATTTTGTGTGAAAATTGGAAATCACGTCAAAACTGCACAGTTCTGTATCTTTTACCAAAAGTAAAATTTTGTATCATAAATTTTTAACAGTTATGTTGTTTTTTCTACTTCCAAGGAAAAAAAATTGTGGATGAACTTATTATTTTTTTCCAACAACTATTACTTTGTTTCTATGCTTTACATTATCAAACTTCTATCCATAAAATTTTTAATTTTCATTGAAATTTCCTTTTTATTTTAACTCAATTTTGGGTAAATCAATAAATAAAAATGTTCTTAAATATTACAGATAAGGTCAACATAGACTTTTTTTTTTAATTAATCAATCTTTATCATACCACATTTTGATCAAAGCTTCAAATTTTAAACTATGAATGTTCTTTACAACAACCTCATTCTAATTCCTTATAAGTGAAAATAGATTGTTTTGTTATTAATTACACAGATATTGCTATAAGCATTCTATTTCATCATTTGCATTAAGAATATAAACATTAATAAATTTTTAGGGAAACTTTCAAAAACCTAGAAAATTGTTCTAAATTCTAATTTACTTTTTAAAAGTGATCTTTCTTTTCTTTTCAATTATATTGTAATATGAAGTAGAAAGAATTGATATTCTATTTATATATATATTTATATATATTTATATTATATATATATATATATATATATATATATATATATATATATATATATATATATATATATATATATATACATTTTAAAGTTCCCTTAAAAATATTATCAGTCTCTTTTCTTAATATATAATCTTATTTCAATTTTAATTAAAAATTTATGATTTTTATAAGAACTCATGAAATATGGTCCACATTTTGTCTAAATTCTTTAAGAAAATATTATAATATTTTTTTGAAAATTATAAACAAGAAGACTTGCAAGAATTTCTATAAAGACAAGATTTAATCATTTCAAGTTTAAAAGAAAACATCCAGAGAAATGAAAGAAATTATATAATTTAATATATATTTATATATATTTTTCAAGTTACACAAAATATGTGCAATTTTTGTGAATATATGACAAAGTTTCATTTTGTCTAAATTCTTCATTTTAAAAATGTTAAGTTGAATTGTTTGCTTTATTTTTTTATAAGTTATACAGTAAAATTGGGAATTATACATACAAATATATATATATATATATATATAATATATATATATAAATAATTAAGTAATTATAATACAGTAATTTCAATTACTTACCCATGAATATTTAATGAATTTTCCTGTTCAGATTAGGAAAAGCAATTTCTTGATAATATTACATTAAATCCGTATTGTACATATTAATATTTAATTTATTTTTAAAAAATTCTTATTTGTGATTATATATTTTAAATATTCACTAATAGTTTAACTTGTTATATTAGTGAATGTGACACTTTTAATAATGGTATTTAACTTCAAAGAAAATGTCGAAATGTGAAACAATTCTTTTTTCATTTTATTTTATTTTTTTCACCAGATGTATAAGTGTATACATAGTTTAAATGCTTTCTTTTAAAAATATCTAATGGTTTTATATGTTCCCATTATCCAAAAATTATAGAGATGCAAAATTAAAATGTGTCATATGAATTCAATTATGAAGGTTCTTTGAGTTGAAAATTTATGTAAAGTCAGTTTTGATAGCATGTTGTAGTTTTAAGTTTTTATCCATCAAACAATTCAATCATTTATTGCTTTGACATATTCATTTTATTTAAAATTTTTATAAAATAATTTTTTTGTATTGAATAATTAATAAATTTAAATTGAAAAGCAAATTTCCATTTCTGTGGTTTTCTTATAAAATCACTTTATATTTTTAAAATGGAAAAGTAGTTTTGGTTTAAAATTATACATTATTAGTGTTAAATGTGAACTATATCTATAACTATCTATTTTAAACTATAGCTCCTTGTCAAAATAGACCTCATAAACAAAAAATGACCCTTGATTAATCAGCAAATAAGCCTATCATATTCCTGATGTGTAATTTCTCACTGGCAAAATTATAATAGCTATCAAATGTCTTTTTATATTTGTAAAAATAATAAAATATATACTGAATTTCATAAAATGAATTATTCATTATTTCTCTTCTTAATTTTATATCAATATGATTATGAAACAAAAATTAATGTTTATCTCTATTTTTTTCCCCAATATTTTTTTTTTTAAAAAAAAAAAAACTACTTTTATTTCTGAATAGTAAATTTTGTGTTTATGTATAAAAATGTCGGATATTATCTTTTTCTTTATCTACTTTTTATTTTATTTAGTTACAAAAATGTTTTTTGTTTCATTTATATATGATTTATTAAAAAGTTATTTTACAGTTCCATGATAAAATATAATATGTATCCAAAATCAAAGTATGTATTTGTAATGATCTTCACATCATTACTTTTTATCTACACTATGAGTGCATCTTAGAACTGATTTATATTTTATTCCACACTATTTCAAATAATGATTTTTTCCATTATTCATAGGGTTATGATATTTCATTCCTTATCACAAACTTCCATACAGAACAAATGTATAAGCATAAGTTAGTTGATTTCGTTATACATTTTATGGAGGAAATTGATAAGGAAATAAGTGAAATGAAATTAGCTTTAAATGCACGAGCAAGAATATGTGCAGAGGAATTTTTAAAAAGAGTAAGTGCTATCTATATATGTTAGTATTTCTCTTTTTATTTAATATTTTTATTCTGCTGTTAAAAAGATTCATTATCAAAATATTAAATAATTCTAAATTTTTATTTTGTGTACACTTTGCAAAAAATTTTCTTGTACTGTACCTTCATTTTTCTCATAAAAAGTATTATATTTACTAGTTATAGAAAAAAAAAATTTGTACTTCCTGTGATAAGATTTCATTTTAGTTTTCACTTATTTTTAAAATATATTTTAAGTAGATATGTTGTATATTTATTCATTTTATTGTGATTGAAAGTTAGTAAGCTAAATGTGTTTTGGACTTATACACTCCTCTCTTTCTAAAAACCATAACTTCTATAGGATAAATTCATTTAATCTTCTTTTCATCTTATTTTGTTAAATGTTTTAAATTTATACAGATATTTAAAAAAATTTAAAATTTAAAAGATATTTAAAAGAAAAACATTTGCTTAATTAATCATTATTTTTAAAACTTGAATTTATAATTTTTTTTAATAGTATTAAGCTTATTATATATCTTCTGAATGTGGTCAATTTATTTTCATACTGAGCTTAATGAAAATTTCTTTTTTTTGGTTGTTACTATTTCACCAATGTTAAAGTATATATTTTATGTGTAAATGTGCATTTTAAATCTGAAAATGTGATCATGAAATTTAATATATATTTGTAAGATATGGCATAAATAAAAGTTATTTACTTTTTTTTACAGTTCTGATATCGCAACATAATCAACTGCTACTTTCAATGTTTGTTTTCCATGTATGATAGCGTTAAACTATTTTAATGTTCCATTTTATTGTCAGAAAGAAGAAATGGATTTGTCATCATCAAGTCTGATTATTATATAAATATATATATATATATATCTGTTTAGTATGAATGATTCAGCTAATATAATTTTGAACTAGATTAAAATAATTTTTGGAACAATTAAAATGTGCCAAAATTTTAATTAGTGTGTAATTTTCTTGAGTTTAATAATTAAAATTCTGGTATTTGCTTTTTGTAATTATATATGAGTTTCATTATATGATTTTTATATTATATTTTGTTTATTACTATCTAAACTGAATTTCCATTTTATGTGACTTTTTTTTTTCAAATAAAATTATTTTGATAAGAAATGGCTTTATTATTTTTAATAATATTATAAAGTTGAATGTGAATATATTATTTTCCATAAGATATTTGAAATTATACTTTTTATTTTATGATGAGACTTTTTTTGAAAATATGCAGGACTTAATATTTTAAAATTTAAACTAAACACACCAGTATTCAGATATAAATTCAATTAGAAATATGAGAATTTTCTTTGTATATGTTTGATAGGGATAAAATAAACTGATACATTTTTCATATTAGATTTATTATAATATATATATTTTTTTATTTGTCATTTAAATTTTTTCCTTAATTGTTTTTAAAAATTGCATTGAGAAACGCTCTATAATATATTTGTAAAAATATTAGAAATCAAATTCAGAATTACATTTATATTAATAGTATATAAAATTCCAATTAAAATCAGTAACTTATTTATCTTGTTCATTGTAGAATTAGCTTAAACAAATTTAATTTAATCATCAAAAATAGTTTTTTACATACAAATAATTGCTTGTAAATGTTAAATATTGAATGAAGACATCCAAATCTTTGCTTTTTGTCTATTTATTTTGTGTCTATATAATCATACAAATCTCTTAAATTTGCTCTTACAAATACTTTATATGAAACAAATTTTCCTATTGTGCTACCACGTTCTGAATATCTTTGATTCATATTACTTAACTTCTTTCATTGATTATTTGAATATATGAATGGTATTAACATTTAAATGAGATAAACTTTCACTGTGTGTCTTAAAACTTTTTGTTATTAAATGTAAATATATAATTTTATAATTAATATCAAACTTACTGATTTTAGTTTATTTATAGATGGATATTTTATCCTAGTAAAATAAAACATCATTGAAAAGAAAAGTTTAAAAATATCATTTTAATCATTTATCTGCAGAGTATTTATTATTATTATTTGAAGAAAAATATTTAAAGTTGTTAGTAACTGTAATATTCTTATTTTAAAAATAAACTTTATTTATTCAATGTTTCTTTATTATAAATAATAAAATAAGGTAAGTGCTACATTATTAAGCAGTACTTAACCTTTTAAAGGCAAGTAATCTGTATATGAATTCCTCATAAGCATCTGTTTCAATTAGGCTGAATATGTAGCAATGTTTGATGCATATTGGATGGGCAATGTATATGTGCATTATGTTGGATCTTTTTTTAATAAATACTGAATAGTGTTTTGTACTCACCATTTTTTAATTGAATGCTGTTTTAGGATTTTGACTTTTAATTTTTTTTCTTAATGGCCTGATTATTTTATTTTGCTACATTGATACTGAGAATTGGGAAATGTAATTTAAATAGAGTTTAGCAATTAAAAATTTTGAGTGTTAGATGATAGAGTGTTTTTGTGTTTTTTAGAGTTTTTCTAACAGTTTTGTTAAAGTTACATTATTTTTGTGATATGTGTTAGACTTTCCTTTATATTTATGAATACCTTAATCCCTGATTGTTATGGGCATAGAGCATTATTTTTCGTAAGATGAGCATATTCAGTTGATAGTTTATCAGACTATGAATATGCTTCCATTATCAATAAAACATTTAGTAATATGAATGAAAATAATTTTCTAAAGATATTGAAAATTATATTTTGTTTGATTCTTATACACAAATACAACGAAAAACATACTCTATGCTTTTTTTGGTGCTTTGAGAATTTTTATACACAGTCTTCATTTTAAAGCTTTATTCTTTTTGTAAATAGTTATTATTTTCAAAGATTGTTAGTTTATCATTTAAAACTTTAGAATAATTTGTATAATACCTTAAAAATTTATGGAATAAACTATTTTTTTCTTAATATTTTTATGTTAATTGGGGGGAAATAATTCAGTTGTGATTTTAATACTTATGTGATAATCTTGGTCATAAAATTTCTGTAAGTATTTGTTTGCGAAATTTTTAAAAGTTGTCTACTATCACAGAAGGAGATTGTTTTGTTGAATGATATGTTTTCCTTATAATATTTTATAATAGTGATTCAGTACTTGAGAATTTCTAATAATATTCATCTGCTTCACCCTCACTACTAGTAAGTACAAGCAGTAGCCACATTTAAAGCTTATGTTAAACAGATTATGCAAGAATGTAATATATATATATAAGTTTCAATATTAATGAAATTAAAGTAATATATATTATAACATAATTCAATTCTACTTAAAATTCAGTTTAATTGATTTTCTACCTCACACACTGACACACAGAAAAAATATGTGACTTAATAAGTATCCACCAATTTTGTGATGACTTCATAAGCATAGAATCATTAATGGATAACCTAAATTGTAAATTTATCTTCAATGTGTATGGTATATTTATTTGTATATATTATGTGAGATTTAATAAATTCTGTTTTTTAATTTTTATAAAATCATGCTTTGAAACTCTTTATTTTACAAGTAGTAAGTTTCGATCTCAACTTAAGGAAAATCAGTTATCTTCTCTAAAGTTTTAAAATTTGTTGTCATAAAATTTTATTACTAAAAAAGGATAACATTTTATTAATAAAGTTTTATTTTAAAAATAGCTGTAATATTGCAGTGGCATTTAGATTTTTCCATGTATATTATAAAACTTAAAAATTAAAAGGTCCGATTATGGTAATCAATCCAAACAGAATGATTTTACCTTTCAAAGACTCGCATCCTTCTTTAATACTTACATTTTTTTAATTCATCATGTATTATGGTTTTGCATGATGTCTTATAATTAAGTGATTTACTAGAAAGTAGAAACTGTCTCAATTTTCAGTTGTATGAGTTATTGTTATATGGTTGTTGCTCAAGCAGTTATTTCAGTGTCTTGATAGAGAATGTTAATAAAAGTGAGAAAGCTGTCTTAATGAATTTATAGCTGGCTTTACAGTAGCATTCTATCTGAGGTCATTATCATCATAGTATGAAATAAGAGCTTTATGATTAGCCATAATTAGTTTCAAAGGCAATAGCTCTATGGAGGGATCATAATGTGGAATAGTACAATTAAGTTTTGACACCATGTAATGGATGCCTTATTGCCAAAAGCCAAGGCATTTTAAGATTCATTTACAAAATTGTATTCTGAATGGATTTTCCTTTGATGTGATCTGTGTTCATGTAAAAGAGGCTTTAAAAATTCCACCCACCTCAACATATGTATGTACAAAAAGTGGAAAAGTAACTTCCAATTCCTGCTAACATTGGCTGGGTTTGAATCAGGGACCTTATTCTCTTAAAAGTGCTGTCATACTGCTAGGACATAGTAAGTCCTTGTTCAAATTTGAAATAGCATTCATGTTGGTAAAAGCAAGTTTTTTTAAAATTCAATAATACTTATTTGTATAACTTCTGCAAGAAATTAGCAATATATATATATTTCATTTATATAAACTTACAAATATTCTACTGGGCTTTGATAAATAGATAAGTACATGGAAATGAAAGAGATTATCTATAACAATAGGTTTAAAAATACTTCAAGAATATCTTTATATAAAGAGACTAAATCACACAAGTACATTCTTGTGATGATCTGGCAGATATATGCTGTTTAGATTTTAATTTAGATTGTTAATTCCTAAACCTTTTATAAATTAGGACAGTTAAGATGCATATTTTGAAGTATGTAAATGATGCTTTAATTTACTGTATTTATTTTTTTATTTTTATTGAAAATTAAATTTTGAAATTTTCTACTTATATTGACTTAAATGACATTTGTTGTAATATTCATTAAAGTGTAGTATATATGTAGTGAAAATGTACTTCATTTAATGAGTAAATATAACTGTATGTAAGGATATAAATAATTATACTTTAAATAATTTTTCATTATAATTTATTCTACAATTAAGTTATCTTATTAATAATTTTTCTTAATATGGCATTTATAGTTCAATATATTAAAATTTTGCAATTTTGATGCTTAGGTCAATGCCATTTATAATTTTCATTAAAGCAGCATTATGAAGATGATATTTTCTTCTGGAAATAAATATATGACTGCTGCAGTTGATAATTTTATGAAGCTATGCACATTATCGAATAGCATCCCTTAAGTTAAAGTTTACTTGTCATTTCTGTTTTCTCATAAATTTTTTCCTTAAAAGAACTAATAGGGATATATGTTTATAGTTGATTTCTATCAAAAGTAAATTTTCCCTTATAAAGTTATATATTGATGACTACATCTTGAGATAATGGAAAAAAATGCAATTTTGCATTGTCTAATATTTGATGAAGTGGATAGATTTAACAATTGATCTTAATTTTGCTCAAAAGTTTTTTCTTTCACCCTAAAATTTATTCTAAATATGTGATAACTTAATTTTAAATTTCCTCAAGACTATAAAGTATTAAATAACTATGTGTCATTTATATGGAAATGATGATTCATATTACAGAAAAAATTACTTTAAAATTGATGATTAATATTTCATTATATATAACTTAATCAGAAAAGTTAAATTTTAGAATATTTTATAGTTATTCTTTTTATCAAAGTTATTTTTAAATAAATTATAAAATATTTTTTTAAATAATAAATTTAAAAAATGCATTTCTAAAAAGAATTTGAAAGAAAAATTTTAGAGAAAAAGTTATTTTTTAAAGTTAAATTTAATTAGCGAAAACTTTAAAAAATATAGCAATCATCAAATATAAACATATATCATATTTCAAAGCAAAATTTGAAAAATCATTGAACAACTCCCCGATCTCTAACTAATTTGACTAGATTGTACCTTTTCCAAGCTTCACAGAATATGTAAAAAATATTTTAATTCAATTTTCTTACTTTTATAAATAAATTAAACAATGTAAAACAGTTACTTCTTTATTATTTCTATAAAATACATAACAAATATTACAATGAACACATGTTTTATCGAAACATCCATATGGCAGCTTATAGTTAATGAATATCACATAACACACAGAACACTTCAAATCACATAATATACATATATTTATTTTCAAAATAATAATATAGATGTAAAACCATCTTATACAAAAGTGAAAG
Source organism: Latrodectus elegans (assembly GCA_030067965.1). NCBI lineage: Eukaryota > Metazoa > Arthropoda > Arachnida > Araneae > Theridiidae > Latrodectus > Latrodectus elegans. The sequence goes on along the minus strand of CM057820.1, from coordinate 91,326,080 downwards.
CAATATAAATTACATAATGAATTTGAAATAAAGATGAACACATTTTCTTTACATTCTTCTATAAATGAAACTTCTGTTTAAAAATATGTTCATTAGTATTCTTGTACAATGTTAGGAAATACCAAATTTTCATTGTGTGCAAAATGTGAAAGCATAAAATTCTTGTTTTTTGATTAATTTCGAAAAGGAACACTACATAAATTTTATAAATGCATGTGTAATTATGATAACCTTTAATTTTTTTCTCATAATTGATTTGTTGAAAATGATGTTTCATTTCATTGCATGTATTGCATTAACAAAGGATATCCATTAAAGTTGTTCATTGTCTTTTTAACATACATGCAATATTGTGTGTGTAAAAAATAGAACGAGTTTTTAAATAATTTTTAAGTAATATAAATTATTTTACACATAAAAATTAGCTTTCAAGGCAAATGCTTTTGTGATAATTTTTTCAAATAGCTGTTGTGTGTGAATAAAAGTATAAATATGTATGCTCGGCGTATGTAATTATTCAACATAAATGTATGTACAAATGCACTGCATTGTTACAACATAAGTCTTATAAACATCATGCATTTTAGAATTGTCTTATAGGTTTATTGTTACACATTAAACAATGTTGAAATGATCTGAGCAACATTGTTATTCCTGTTATTTCCTACTAATTGCTTATAGCTTTAGTTGTGTGATGCATGCATGCATGCAATTCAAAGCTGATATTTAAAAAAAATTCTCATGATGCGATTGTTTTTCTGTGGTTCAGTAAAATTAATTTTGATAATCATTTATATTAAAATAAATTATTGGACAATATATTCCGATCTATCATGAATGTTAAAATCGATAAATAAGTGTTCTCATTATTTTCCAAAGATTAAAACCCCCAAAAGGATAGGTTTCTGTTTGACATTATAAAATTGCTTAATCGTTTAGTGAATAATCGCAGTATTTTTCTTCGATTTAAACTACGATTTATATTGGTTAGAAAGCAAATATACATTCACTCCTCGACAGCACATAATCTTTGAGCTTTCATTGGTACTTTATGAATTAGTTCTTCATCACTGTCATAATGAATCAAATAACCTTCGGGATATCCATTGGAGTTACTGCTGGGGTGACGTCGTTTCTTGTAAAAGTGTATACTTTGACTGCTATGCGTGCTGCTTGTTGTAGGTGAAGATGGCCTGGTCTCTACACCTTGTTCCATGAAGTAGCGATCCATGTGTGGCTTGACAGCCTTCCAAACCTTTTCATCTCGAAGAATTTCAGTGACTGCATCCATATCTGGTGCCATAAAGCGATCTTTTTCCAAAGGTCTGAATAAAAAAGAAAATGTTTAAAAATTTCATTTTAGTCTTATTCATTATTTGACTATATTAAATTTTATTCATCAATATTTTTTTTTTTTTAGCACTTTGATGTTTAGATCATTATAATCTCTTTGATTAATGGAATCTGTAATGTTGAAAATATGAACGTTCTATATAAAATACTTAAACCTACTTCACTACAGATCTAACAACGTCGTAAACTGCCTCAAGAGGTGCAGTAGTTTTCAGTGGTCTGAGGAATTCTATGGCTTGGCATGCAGCCAGCAGCTCAATGGCTATCACCCTTTCAACGTTTTCTACTACTGTCAAAGCTTTCCTTGCTGCAAATCCTCCCATTGAAACATGATCTTCAGTTCCAGCACTTGTTGGCAAAGAATCCACAGAGGCAGGATGGCATAGAACTTTATTTTCAGATACTAAAAGATAATATTTAATATATCCTTTTTGAATTAAATAAACCTAATTTTTTTTATAGCTAGGATATATTACATTTTATATACCAGAGAAAAATGGTTCAAATCCTGTCGCTTTCAAACAACAAAAACACTTTATTTACAAATGATTATTCTTTTATCATCAAAAATATATTTAAGCTATTTTTTATTTGCAACAAAGCTTATCCTTTTTTTTTTTTTTTTTTTTTTTTAAAGACAGGAATTATAGTTAAAATTTGCTTTCACTTTTAATAATAAAAAAAAACAGGTAACATATGAAAAGGATTTTTAAAGAGGTAGTTGAAGAGTAATTGGTTAAAAATTACCTGCTCTTAATTAATGTCAACCTTTATAAAAACTGAACAAAAATTAACTATTTTATACTGATAAATTAATATATAATCTTATTTTTTATATTATAGTCATAATATTTAATTATGAAGAAAACTACATATTTCTTTTATTAGCCATTCAGTTTGAAATATTATTGATAATTGTAATTAATTGATAATTATAAATGAATACTAACCAAGAGCTGCGGCTGTGCAATGTGCCATCATAAATCCAGAATTCAATCCTCCATCTTTGACTAGAAATGCAGGTAATCCACTCAGTGCTTTAAGGAAAAAATTTATTTATTATTATTATAATAATTATTGTTTATTCAATATAAAAATTGTTTATTTATTGAGAGAAGAGAATTTTTATTAATTTTTATAAAACTACTTTGCCATTTAGCTTGTTTTAAGTGATTAATTAATTTTGTAAAATTAATATATGTATCGCCTTATTTTGGGTTAAAAATTTATTTTTATGACTTCCAGAAGTACAGTTCAAATTAATATGTATTTAATGTTTTTTTTTTTAATTAATAACTTCCTGTCCCCTTTTGAGATATTTTTACATGCATACAATATTCTACCTTGAATTTTGATTTAAGTTGAAATTTATTTGTATCACTTTTGATACATAGTTTCAACTATTTTCCATTAATCGAATTTTTTTATGGCTGTTTTCTTAATGTTAATGTACATTATGAAAAGGAAGAATTATATAGTATAATATTACTTACCTGGATTGATCAGACGCTCCAACCTTCTTTCACTCATGCTGCCTAGCTCATGAACAGCAATGGCGAGATAGTCAAGAGCCTGTTAAAATATTGTATTTCGTCAAAATATTTCAATTTATAGGAGTAGACTTACAGATGTTTTTTGGATCGAATTAAAGTTTACAGGGATGGTTAAATGTAAGTTCTTTTAAAAAAAAAAAGCTTTAGTTTACCTTAGCTGGGTATTCTCCATGAAAGTTACCTCCAGAAATAATTTCTTCTCGTTCCGTAAATACAAGCTAATTTTGAATTAAGACAAAAACCAGAAATCTATGAAATGATAGATTTGAATTTTTAACACTAGGTACAAATTTGTTGTATTTATATTTAATTTTTATGTAATAAAAATATTTTAATAAACATTAAATATGGGAAAATATATTGAAGGATACTGGATTGTCTGTAGCACTATTCATTTCGGTGGTAATGATGTCTCTTACAAATTCCAATGTGTCATGTACTATACCGTGTACTTGTGGACAACATCTCAAGGTATATGCATCTTGTACTCGCTTGCAAAATCTATGGCTTTCTGAAAATGTCAGACAATTATTTTTCTTATTCTATTCAATGTAATATTTAAAAATATCTTAAACATAAATGAATACTATTGCAAAGAAATTAAGCAATAAAAATTTTTTAAAAAAAAATATTTTTTTCCAGTTTAACAAGTTATATTAAAAATTGTCATGATAAATTCATACAAATATCATTACTTAATATTGAACAAATATCGTTCAGACACCATTGCCTAGCTTTTACGGAACGGATATGAAACAAACTTCAAATTTTTTTTATTGATGTGTCTGAGATTTCATTAAGAAAAAAATTGTATTTTAAGGCTTAGATAAAGTCATATGCAAAGGAGTAAGAAATATTGTGCTATAAAAGTGTAATACTGGCTTGGAAACAAACATATATTCCCAGAGGCAATTTTGATCCTAAGAAAGTCATAAAAGTGGCTTATTGGAATGTTAGTAAATCTTCACCATTTCCCATAAACATAGTCTTATAAATATTAGTAGTATAATATGTCAGTTTAAATAAAAATCAGTTCTTTAGCTGTGCTCTTGTCATATAATAATTAAAAATTAGGTGTTGTGTGTCAAATTAATTACTAAAATTTAGCTATGTGTCAAATTAATAATTAAAAATTAGCTATTGCATACCTAAATTTGATAGCCGCGATTTTATAAAGTTAAAATATGTAACCCTCTCAAAGAATGCTATGTATTTTCTCCAATGGAAACGTTGTTTGATTTATATAAGTCCTTATTTGAAGAGCTTCATTGGAAGATATTTCATGCAAATGAAGTTACTGGTCTTTGATTACAGATAGTTTTAATTTAACTCCAATACACATTCGCCTAATTTAACTAAACCAAAAATTGTAAAGTAAAATTCTAAATACAAATATCCATGAGTGAAAGGATCGTTTTTTCTAATGTACTAGACCAATAAGTGCAATATACATGTTTTGTTTCCCAGAATTAAAATTTGTTGGTGGAGTAAATCTTGCAATTCATTCTAAATAAGAGATCAAAAAAATTTTAAAAATATGAAAACTATAATAAAATCGTAACTCCGCTTTAAGTAATATTCTAATTGAGTGAAGTTTGATCACTGTGGAATTATATTTCATTAACTCTTACATATTCAATATAAATAATCGATTAGAAATGGAATATATTAAATTCTTATACATTACCGGCCATTTCAGAAGGATGGGTATCAGAGTGCAGTAAAGATCTTAATCGTTTAGCCACTTGTGATTGACCTCGATGAGGGCGAACTTTCTGAATATCTGAGTGAAAAAGATTTAAAAAATTTATGTTTGATGCACTTACTAGTATTTTAAAAACAGTTTTTAAAAAAAAAGATTTATAAAGGTTTTTCTTTTAAGATTCAAATTTAACTATCCAATTTCATTCTTAAATACATGATACAAATTTCATTTTTTTTCCCTGCAGGTTAGCAAAACTACATGACTGCAAAATTGTTTATTATTTGAAGATTAAAATTGAAATTGTTTTTTAATTATTATTTTTGACTTCACATCAAAGTTATTACAATGTCATCAATGTATTATGAAATAACCTTCAATTTGTTTTCATTAAATCCTTTAACATCTGTTATTATTGTTATTGTTATCGCCAATTTCGTGAAATTTTTTTCCAAATTAGCCTTCACAAATGGAAAACTGACTTCCTAGACAATTTTTTCAGCAAAAAATAGCAATGCCTAAATTGTACGCTTTCAGGAGCAAGGTATTCACGGTTTTCCGTGTAATTGACATCCATATAAATAACCTTCAAAAGCATTAATTGATTTCGGTCTTCTTAAATGAATTAATTATCTAATAATACGCTTACAACTTCATAATTATATGCAATCAAAACACAGTGCGTCATTATTTTTAACATTTGATATAATGGAGGTCAATTTCTAATTTAGTTGATTTAGCAGTTTCGAATCACTTTAGTATGAAATAGATGTTCATGTGTTTAAAAATGATGAAATTTGCTAGCATAATGTAACCAATTGATATGTTAAACATTTTAGTAAAAAGAAAGGTTGAGAAAAAATATTTATTGTTCACTCTAAACGGGATGCCAAGTATATCGATGATTTTTTTTAAGAAATTTATTTGGAAAATGATTTAATATTATGTTCTCAATAGAGATATTTATAAGACTTTACGAAGTAAATAAAAATATAAAAAGAAAATCTGATAATATAATAAATGATAAGAAACAAATATATATATATAAAACATGCAATCACAGTTGTATTACCTCTTTCTTTTATTCGGATAGTCCGGAATGTGATTAATAAATAAAAATAAAATGCATTTTTAGGAAGCAAATTAAAATTTTTGAAAGAATTTCAGTTATAAATTTTGCAACTTGGTAGACGAATTTTATACAAGATAAATGTTAATATAATTTTCGTGCAACTCACTAATCTGTGACTGTACAATCATTTTGTAATGTTTTACAAAATGTATTGTAATTAAAGCTGGTTAAATCTTAATAGTTATACATTAATCTCATTTGATGTAATAACATAATTAATCCTCATATTCTTTCGTTTGGTCACTCCTAATAGTTATTTATGTATATTTCTTTAAAAGGAATACAATTTTTTGCAAAGGTATTGATTTTTAATTATATATATATATATATATATATATATATATATATATATATATATATATATATATATATATATATATATATATATATATATATATATATATTGCTTTGATTATACTGCTGTCTGGAAATCAAATAAAAATTCCTTCTTATATCTTTCAAGCAAATGAATATAATTTAGTTATATTTATATTGAGTAATAGAAAATCTTTTGCAGCCTGTATATATTAAAAAGCAGTCTTACCGCCGTCGAAAGCTCTAGTTGTGCCTTTCAAAACCTCCAGAGAAAGTGCTGCAACAACATCTGCTTGTTTAGCAATATTCTCTCCTCTTTGCAGTGCTGAAAATCACAAAATACGTGTAATGCCCTTTTTGAATATTACGAATAAATTTATGTCGCCTTATAATGTTTAAAATATACAAGTTTTTTATGTCTAGCATAAATATATAACTAGTTTAAAAAAAGTTAAAAAAAAATAATAATAAAAACATTGAAATTACAAGAAAATATATATATTTTTTATGAAGGCCATAAATAGGACATTCAGATGTATAATAACAATATTTTTATGTTATAAAATCTAAAAGGGAAAAATTTAGCGTTAAAAATATTTTTAACTCTCTCTTCATAAGCAAACAAAACAGAAAATTAAAAACTGTACTATAGGTTTATTCAATATTTATTATTAGAATAAAACTATTGTGCATAGGTTTCACAATAGCTTTATTCATTATTTATTGTATTTATATTTTTTATATGATTTTATTTTCTTATTTAAGTTATCGAAAATAGATTTTTCAAATTTATTAGGGATTTTAAAATGTATATATTACAATGTAAGGTTTGAAAAGTTATAAGTGTTTTATTTATCAATGGTTTTGGATTATTTTATTATTACATTATGACACATATTTCTATATGAGTCTGAGAAAATTATTATGTATTGAATTAATACCTTCAGCTCCAATTGAAGTGATTAATTGAGTCCCGTTAAGTAGTGCAATCCCCTGAAATAAATAGTTATCTAAATTAAGAAAATTGTATTATTTAGAAGAAATAGGATTCAAGATATTTCTGAAAAATTTTAAAATTGTATTTTACCTCCTTTGCTCCTAAAGATATTGGTTTCAAGTCGTGACTCTCTAGCACCTATAAATAATTTAGTTCTAAATTAAAAAGTAAAACAACATAATGTAAAGAATGGTGCATTACTTATATCTCAACGTAAAATTCATTTCTTATAATTAATAAATAAAAAATTAAAGTAAATGGAATTTTTTTGAAAAAGAACATTTTATACCTTTAATATGATGTCATATTTTTATGCATGGTACGTATTCATAAAATTTCTTTAAAAGGGTTTATTTCATAAGGGATAATTTAAGTTATGATAATTTATGTTGGGGAATATCATTTTTATCAAGATATTTGGAAATTAAATTATAACTTTTAACCGAAATTTTATCTCATTGCATTTTATGATACACGGCTATGAATTTAAATTGTTTTCTTATCATTTTAATAATGAATTCAAATATTTATATATATTAGAAAAATTACCTTACGACATTTTTTTTTATTTTTAATTTTGAAGAAAGGTGTAATTTAATTTAATATTACAAATTAAAATATTTCCTAAAATTACTGACTTATTTCTTTAATATATTCTGCAGCATTATTTAATATAATATTTCCTTATCAGATAGCTATCTTATCAACTCCGCCTATCAGAATTGTTTTCTAATCTTAAATGATAGACATATGCAATACATTTCATTTAAATTTTAAATTAGCTACTATTATTAAACAACTGTCATAAAGCTGGTCATTTATATACTTAATTTTTTTTTTTTTTTTTTTTTTTTTTAAAGTAAAAAGGCAAATCAATCTTGTATAATTACCCACAAGTAAACTTCTTTTAACAAAATTAGCATAAGTGGATCATGTATAATGTCAGTACATTAACATTTAATCTGGTAGTAATTATATTTTTTGCATTATATTAAAATTTGTATGAATATAACAGTTCTTCCGCATACCATGTTACGTCAATTACATGGAAAAACCGGAAGTACAAAGGAATCTATTAGTTCTGTTTTTGCGGCAACATATCCTATGGATAACAATTAAGGATACTTACGTATTTTGCTTCCGCCCATCCAGATTCTGGACTCCACATTTTACCTTCTCCTATCAGCCCCAAGGCAAGGTGTGCTAAGGGTGCAAGATCCCCACTGGCGCCGACGGTACCTTTTTCGGGCACCCAGGGTAAACAGGAAGCTGAAATAAAAAAAATAAAAGTATTTCAGTTTTGGAAGTGTTACTCAATGCAATAGTGTAAATGTCAGAGTAATTGGAAAATAATTCCGTATATCGACAATACAATATGCAAGAAAAAGTAAAGTTATTAAAATTAATTATTTATGTATGTTATCATTTTACTAAATAGAAGAAAAATTTTAAACAACAACAATGTTTAATAAACACATAAATATTTTCCGTAAGCTCATAAAGGTAATTTTTAAAATTAAATGCTGCTCAAATATTGTATATATATATAAAAAAAAATGGAAGAAGAAAAGATAATTTCAGAAAAAATATTTCTTACAGATAATTGAATAACCCGGAAGGAAAATTTAAGCATACCTGTAATTGATTTGGAAAACATGAACTGAAATATTATACAGTTATGCTATAATTTCCGTCAAAAATTAGTTCTTTTAAAATGTAATCAATCATGTAGAACATATTTCAAACGATTGATAGGGGAAAATGCGTATTGATGAAACGAAATATAAATGAAAACCTTTCCCTTTTATTTGTAAAACGTTTTCCTAAATTATACTCATCACTAAAAAGAATGTAAAAGACTTTTCACTGTGTATAAAAATTACTTAAATTTGAGCAGAGCGGATTAATTCGGTACCAAGAATTTCCAAAATCATGTAATTGTAGGGGTTAAAGGAACCAGTGTTTGATGAAAACATCTGAAGGCTACTGACAACTCGAAGATTGACCTCATGAAAATGCAATTACGTATACAGTGAAGCTTATAACGTGTTATTTAAGATGCCAAATGCTATTAAAATAGCCTGAATCAAAATTAATTAATGCAGTATGCAAGGTGATGAAAACAAATAGGAGGTTAAGAAACTAAGCTAAGAAATGTTGTCGTATAAATAATACAAAAATAATAGAACAAATTGTCCAAACATTTTCTTATATTAATACGAGAGATATTTATTAGATGTAATGTCATGCTTGCTTAAGACCTTGCAATTTATAAGACCTTTAAGAAGTGAAATTGTGTCGCTTGATATATTTATTTTAATATTCATTATTAAAATAAATATATCAAGCGACACATTTTTGATTGTTGCGAAGTGAAACTTTTCCTTCTTAAATTCTTAAGCAATGAACAAAAACATTAGAATTTAAAATATGAAAATATGTCTATGTTTACATTTTGGAGAAACAGTGACTTGTTTTATAATAAATTTTAAATGAATTTTTAAAAAAATGTAAAAATTAATTAAATATTTATATAGTTTTTCACTTTAGTATTTATATAGTTTTTCACTTTGTGAAAATGTATTCATAACAGTTTGTCCACTTTGGCTTACAATTTATGTTTTATAACTGTTAAAATATGAGTTAGTAGTCAGATGAAATTTCATGGATTATTGAAATTATGTTAAAATTAATTGCGCTTATAATAGATGGTGATTTTGGGGAATAGTTCTAAAGTTATATGTTGCATTTATAATCTTGAAATTCTTGAAATTTTTACATTTATAACTTTTTTTTCTATAATAAATAAAAATTACTGCTGCAGGAAATTATTAACTATATCATTAGAAACTCTCATTAGTTTTTATTTTACTGCGTAAGATTAAAATTACCGAATTAATTTTTTAGTATATAGTGTGGATTTTGAACTATTACAAATATATTAACATAATATATATGTATTAGTTATCCAGAGGTGTATATTGTATTTGCAAACCGCTAAATTGAAGACTAGGATACTAATAATCCAAAGTTTTAATAAATATATAAATTTATTATATCAATAAATTGTGTGTATGTTTATATTATATATAACATAAACATACATACAGTTTAGTGATTTTACTAAGGGAATACATTTTTTTTTTAAGAAAAGAAAACATTTTTAAGGGAATGCAAGCAAAAGCAAGCTAATATTAGTTAGGATTCATCTCTTAATATTTTTATATTTATCATTTTATCTGTGTTATATATATATATTTTAAGGTTGTTAATATTTTAAAAAAAATATTTTTTGATTCTAGAATAGATTTTTGTGATAATAAAAGAATATAATTCCATTTTTGTTGAAGATAAATTAGAATTCTTATTTATAAATAAAATAAAATCTATTATGACGACAGCTGAAAATAATTTGGAAAGCTGTCATTATATGTATACATTGGATTTATTGGTGAATTTACTAGTAAAATTGAGGTAGACCAGTGATAAATATTAGCACATTTAAAATTAGCAGCAAAAAGGGAATCTATCTAACAGAACTGTAATTGTAATTACACTGTAATCATTTAATACGGAATCGAAGAATCTAATAAAACTATAGTTCTTGAATTTATTTTAGGAATCTTAAAAAAGTTACCAAAACATTTATTCTCGTCAAAATTATTAATTGTATTTCACGACTTTGCAGATTATGAAAAAAATACTCAATTTGCGTGTTTCCAATATCTTCTTTTCTATCTATTAAGTTATTTCTTTTTTTCATTTGTTAGCTTATTCAAGGGTATCGCACTTTAATCAACTATAGCATACGCTTTGATGATAAACTTCAATTCCGGTTTTTTGTAATCATATTTAATCGAAGTCTCTTAATTTTCGTAATTTTACAACATTTCATTTTTTGATTTTGTAATATGTTTCTCAATTTCATATGAAATTTTTTCTTAAGTCTTGTGTTTTATTTCCCTTTACAAAATATTAATTCTAAACATATGTAGAGAGTGAGGGAAAATTTTTAGGTAGATAACTAACTTGTCTGCTTAAAAAAGCTTATCAAATTAAAAATAAATTCCTATTATAATCATATATTCGTGTTTTTGTTGCACTAGTATGCTTCTTTGTACCTAGCGCAGTATTGGGGTCTACTGTTAGATAGAAGCAGACGAATGGAGTACATATGATTTTGAAGCAGAAGACCCCCAATACTTGACCTACTGTCCCCAAAGGCATCATTTCACTTGAAGGATATTGCGACCACTCCCAGTTATAACGTGCCTTAATTGTCTTTAGCGAACACCACAGATCTTTGATTAAACTCTGATTCGAACTCATTACCTTCAGATAATGAAAACGACGTCCTACCCAACCAAGCTACATCGACCCCACATATATTTTTGTGAAATCTTTATAACTATCAAATTTAAAGGATATTTTTAATGATTTACAATAGGCGTATTCTAGAAATGAGTCGAACTCGTATCATATCAAATTTAAATTCCTATAATAAAAAAAAATCATAACATACCATTAAAAGCATTTACGACAGACAAGAGTGTTTCCAAGGAAATACCACTAAAACCTTTGGCCAAGACGTTAATACGCAATGCCATCAGCATTCTGGTCTTTTCTGGATTCAGAGGTTGACCAACACCTTAGGGAAATTTAAGATATTACTCTTTTCACATCATATTAACAATATGATTCATATAATTAACACAACAGTAAGTTTTCATATTATAAAGCAATAAAGAATACAATTTCAATATAATGCATCTCAGTTAACTGATTGAATAGATTTATGTATTTATTGCAACTTACCAACTGAATGCGATCGAATCAGATTCACTTGAAGCTCTCTGTAATAAAGAAGGACGCATTTAGATTTTAACGTTGATATGTACCATTAATATTAGCAAATTATTCAAAAAAAAAGTTTATACACGTTTTGTAATACATTCATAAGTTAAGTGTAAGAAATAAGAGAAACTATTTAAATTAATAAAAATAATTTATACTTGTATAAAAATATATATATTGCTTAAATATAAATATTGAAAACGATTTTTTTTTCTTTTTGAGATAATATATTATATTTGGTCTGGAAATGTATGCTGGAGAACTGGTGATAAATTGGAAAGGATTTAGTTAGAAAACATCTAGATACAATTTTAAGATATGACCAATCAAAGTGTTGGTTGGGTTTTATGGCGCAAAGTGAGTCAAAGTGTTGGTTAGGTTTTATGGCGCAAGGTGAGTCAAAGTGTAATACCAATTATAATATGTGAATTACGTCCGGAAGTTAATTCTTTTTAGTGAAAAATTGTTTTAAACAATCAATGATATTTCAAGGAAAAATAGTGAAAATTTTAATTTAAAGTTAAAGCAAACAATAACTAACCTAGTTATAAATGGAAAAACCATAATGCTTCCAAGATAAATTAAATATCGTAATATGACTTACAGTTTATGCGATTTCTAGCTTTTATTTTGGAAAATTATATACTTGAATCATATTAAATCCTAATTTACATATGCTTATAAAATTTTAAAGAGATAAATAGTTTGCTTTGTTTTTAATATAAATGGCTTTTTTATACTGCTTTTGTAAGCTACACTAAAAAATTTTTATTTTAAAACGTTTCAAGCAATTTATTTGTTATAATGCTTAGAATTTCTGTCTCTTTGTTTTAAGTTATTTTTTCATCTTCTGAATCTAATTTAAAAATGTAGGAAAACGTGTTAATCGATGCTGCTTTTCATTCAATCGGGTGAAAATTTTTTTCCAGATGTTTTTTTTAAACTTTTATCATTTTGTGAGCGATATAATCTTTTTTTACTCAAAGTTTGAATTTAATCTATGCCAGCAGCTCACTGTCCGCATTCAAGTAGTCATTTTAATATCAATAATTTTTAAATTTATCTTACTTTATTTTTGGTCCCTTTTGGAAAAATATGTTAATTTCAAAGCGAAATGTGAAACATAACTTTTCAAACAAAATTTCTTTTTTTTTTTTCTTGAAATAAACAAAATAATTTTCAATAATGAAAAAAAATTCTATTAGAATTTATTTCTGAAATTATTTTTATAAATGTTTTTATTTACTATAAATTATAACCATTGGACACACATCCAGTTAACAAAAGAATTGTTAAATTCAAAATATTTATTTCTGTACAATTAATTAATGCATTATTGCGAATATATTTAATAACCAACATATATTATGCTAAAATAAACTGTACATGAAACGCAATAAAATAAAATAAATAAGAGCTACTTACATTATTTTTTCTTCACTGATAACAGTGTTAGCGAATTTTCCAAAACCTGTATTCACGCCATAAGCAACTTTATTTTCTTTCAAGATAGTTTCCAACAAGGATCTGGATTGGCTAACCCTTTCTTGTGCATCAATACTCAACTAAAAGAATTAAAAAGAATAGTCACAATATTTTCTAAGCCTTATTAACTCATTATGATTCATAAATATACATTTTCAAAAGCACACAAATGAATATGAATAAAAAGGTTTCTTAAACCTCTTAAAATGTGGAACAATATATTTCATCACCTTAAAGATTTTACTTAACAGTCATTCTATATCGTCATCATTATTTCAAATATTAAAAATGAAAGATTTGTTATTTAAATTATTTTACAAAAGAAACTTATTAGATTTGAGCAAGTCAAATATTAATAAAAATAATGGTTGCCCATTTATTAATCATTTTTATACGTTCATTATGAAGATTAAAAATTTTCCACGCATAATTCATTGACAATATATTATCAGAATATAAATTTAAAGCGAAGAATTTAAATAATTATATATACTTTGTCCGTTACTGGCAAGGAATAATAAACTTCCCTCGTTAAAAATGAAGTATTTTTTTAATATTTCCCCATAAAAATATGAGTCAATATTGCTTCGTTCGTGATTACTGATCGAAGATTTTTTTAACTAAACTTAAAATAATTGGAAAAATAAAAATGAATGCTTTTTATATACTTTAACAAAGCAATTATTATGATTTAAAAAAGCAATATTTTAACAAAATACTTAAAAAAATATGTATAAAAAAGAAACTTATTGTTAATTTTTTTTTAATTTTAAAGTAATTTAATTATCTTATGCAGTAGTAACTTTTATATTTTATAATGGAAAATAACTTTATAATAATAGTAAATATTTAAAAAAATTAAAATTGGTATATTGTAATAAAATAAAACTATTTTATTTCTTAATTAATGTATTGTTATAATTTTACGTTTTACATGCCCATTTAAAATACCAGATTAAACTTCTATTTTCACATGAAATTCCAATTTTTTGAAAAAATAAATAATATTATTAATTTTATGATGAATGCACAAATATATAAATTTTGTAAATGTTTATAGAACTTCAAATTTACGTACTTTGATTTTATATAGACCTTTTCCTAACTTTACAAGATCTTCTGGACTTAGATTGTAACCATCCAGAATTAAATACTGTAATAAAAATAAAAAGTTTACTATGTATAAATGCATAATTTAATATATTTTATGATACATAATTTAAATGTAACAAAATTAAAAATAAAATAAAACTTACATCATTTGGAATCTGGAATTTTCCTGGTCTATTTGTGCAGTGAAGGATTATCACAAGAAAAAAGGCAAAGTGAATAAGCATTTACTCTAATTATAAAATAAAATTTTTATCATTACATTATTAGTTAGTTCATAAAAGTGAGAGAACCTTTCGTGAACTACTAACAACATTAATTCATTTTCACATCAGTAATTATATTCTAAATTTGTGTAAACTAAAATTTAAGTAAAATAATAATTAAAATTTTCGAACGTCAAATAATATAAGAAATATATTCGTTTTCTATTCATTAAAGATAAAAATGTGATTTAATTACTATTTTTCCTATTTTGGGTTTATCAAGATAGATTGTTTGAGTAGTAAAATTTGCGATAAAAAATGATATTTTGAATTATAAATGGAGCCTTTTTATCAATTACTCGAAGTAACGGAAATATTTTATGAATAAATAATGTAAATTCCTGCTATTAATTATTTTTTTTATCTAACTTTTTAAGTAAAATAATTTGTATTAAAAAATATTCATTTTCTTTTGAATAATCATGGAAGAATTATGTCATTATATTTATGGAAAGTAAACTTAACATAAATACTCCATTTCTACAAATAATAATTTTTATATTTCTTCAATTTTTATATTTTTTCAGGAATTACTTTAGAGAATAGGTTAATTCTTAATTCACTATAGTTATTTAACATTTAATGATAATATTATTATTATGCAAGTCTACATTTCACCAGTATTATATTTTTTTCTATAATACACCAATATACACACACACATTACTATGATACAAAGTCACAAATTAAAAATTACAAGATTATTTTAGAATAATTTTTTAATGAAGTTTGCTTTAGTATCTAATGTTATCTCTTTAACAGTATTTTCATAATTTATTTTTTTATCAGTTTTTAATATATGCTACACCGATATAGGACGAAAGTTTCATATTTAAAAAATTCATAAATTTAATTATTTGTAAGACAAAGTTAAAATGAAAATATATAGAATTTAGAACTATATATATTTGAAAATCCATATTCATTTGTAAAAATAAATATATACTATTCAAAAACTTTCATCGTATTTAATATATCCGTAAGTTTCATTAAATTAATAGTACTCAACCATTGTGCAATATAATTTTAACTGTTCTATGGAGTAGCAAAATACTCGTTAATTGGATTATTTATTTGGATGAAATTATATTTGTTATGTTCTATTTGTTCCTGCAATTAACGCAAATATTACTAATTGAATAAAACATTTTACTTCAAATATTAATAAATCAAAAAAAAAACTTTGCTTTCGAACTACAAGCCTTACTTTTGCCAGGATTCAAATTTTGAAAATCTGAATTGTTAAGTCCTTTATTTGAAGTCATTAAATAAAATAATTTTGGTTGATCATTAAATAAAATATGGTAATTTATGTTGAAGTATTTAAATAAACTAGAATGCTCACATTTTGCAATGAATTAGCAAATTTTTTTCTGAATAAGAAATTCTGGTCAGATGTAGTAGTGTCTCAATACACTTTTAAGCTCAGTATTCTCAATGAAATGGTTTTAACTTGAATGACTTACAATTATATTGTGATATTTAATAGCACAAGTTAAGTGAATATATTCGCAAAATAAATTTTGTAACGCAAAATTCTCTTTTTAAATAAAAATCTTAGAAACTAAAAAAAATTAAGATAATTCGTTTTTGAAAGGATACACTTGTTCTGGTACATAATGTATTTCTGCTGGTGCAGTAACTGGATTAGGT
This sequence comes from Latrodectus elegans, assembly GCA_030067965.1. Taxonomy (NCBI): domain Eukaryota; kingdom Metazoa; phylum Arthropoda; class Arachnida; order Araneae; family Theridiidae; genus Latrodectus; species Latrodectus elegans. The sequence continues at coordinate 91,309,660 of CM057820.1, read as the reverse complement.
TTATCGGTCTCCAAAACTGCAAATATATTGATAAAAAAATTATAACAATTAAAAAGACAATTACAAAATATTCTTAATATTTATATTTTCTTTTTAAAAAAATATGATTCCATTTATTTTTTATTAGTAATCACATAAATGCTGTTGCCATGTTTTAATCAATTTCTGTAAATTAATGTGAGAAATCTTAGGTATAATAGAAATTAATATGCATCTTAATACGCTTACCAACAGAAACGAAGTCATTGTCGTCAAGAACGTAGCCAACTTCATCATCGGGATCAAGGATGGCTCCTCCCTTGGTCTTTCGAATCTGGTAAATGCGTTCTTCTCTGCCTGATACATGAGAACTTAACGGTTTCAATTTTTGGTACCGTCTCAATGCCTCTTCTCCAACAAAACGTACGGTGGTGGTCGATCTGGTACATGGAACTGCGAACCACTCCCCTCGAACTCTAACAGAAACCTTCATAATGGAATTAAATAATATGTTCTAAATTGTGCGAAAGTACAAAGAAATATACAAAATTGTCACCAAAATACACAATATGATGAAGTAGTATGTGACTGTAAAAGCTGTGCGTTCTAACTTTCCAAATACTCTCGCTTGAGTTTGAAATTATGTTAAAGTACAAATATGAATTTTGTGCAGTTTTCTTGTAAAAAAAAAAAGCAAATTCTAATTGTAAAATAAAATAAAAATCAATTATGACGCTTTGCTTTCTTGATACATTAGAAAAATAAAAGAAAGAATTGAGTTTTGGAAAAACTGAAATAAACTGATATAAAGAGATTCTCTAATCGGAAAGAAAAGTCCCGCTTATCAAATAGAAAGAAATGAGATTAAGCTTAGAAAAATTCTCCAGACATAAAGTTCTAAAACAGAAACAAACTTTCTCATTCGTTCCGGGTTTTTATGTACGAATCGAAACTGTATCAGTTTAACCTTTGACCTACTTGACTCCGTCATTTGTAAATGCTTCTTATTAGTCAACTATTTTTATAAGTCCCTAATCTTTTGTGTTCGAAAGCACGTGTATTTGTTTCTCACAAAGTAAGGAGATGACAGGGTTCTTGTGTACTCGTTCCCTCGATACCCTTTATTTGAGAACTGATTGGGGAGTACTTAACATGTGATCTTAAGTTTTGCATGATTTGTAATGAAAATAAATACGCACATGAATAAACAGACTTGGAAATTTTGCGACTTAAAAAAATATTTGTCAGTATTTAGTTTTAAGCAATTAGCATATATATCATCATTTCTTAAACTTATAAAAATGCATGATATTATGATAAACGTATGTTTGATTTTAAAAATAGTACATAAATTTCATGATGATTGATGAGGAATGGTAAATATGTCTTACAAGGCTAAAACACATTGAAAAAAAATCGGGAAAATTTTACTCTCGGAGCAAAGATATTTAAAAGAAAAACAAGAAAAATAGAGCTCAAATTCTGATTTGTAATAAAATAATGATATATTTCAATAGTTACATAGTTGTACCTACCATTCTGTTTTAATTTTAATACTAACGATCAGTATGTGTTTTAAAAACATATAGTTTTGAAAATATTTGTAATTTCATAACCTTTTTAAAAATGAAAAATTCACATTTTCATAAAAAAATTCATCATAATTTAGTCCTATAGCATTTAATATGTTATAAAATTATGATTAAATAATTTTAAAGTATAGTTAAAAATTAATTTTTTTTTTATTTGTGCAGAAACATCGGAAATATTAAAGTTCAAGCCAAATCCTGAAAAAGGCTTCTTATATATTCAAAAGAGAAACTTTAATTCAGAAAATATTTTGCATGATTACCTTAGTTTAAGAAGACGATAACATGCAAAGAATAATTAGTAGTTAGAATTCAATAACAAAATATTTTTAAAATACATTTATTAAACATATAATTTATTTAAATTTTAATAATCATTGTAAAATATAACTATATAATGGCTATTATTTAAACTGTATATTTTAATAATTTTTTCTTTGCTATTAAGAGTATATTAGGAATTTTTTATTTTTTATATTCTTAAATTTTTTGTGATATCTTATTATTTGTAATCTAAAAAAGTGATTTAAATGCTTTAAAAGTTTATGGGAATATGAATAATTTTTTCTACATCACAATTTATTTCAGTTTTTTTTTTTGTGAGAATTTATTTTTAAGCAGATTTTGTCAGTTCAACCCTTACATCAAAAGTGAATATCAGAAACTTGGACAAATTTTCAATAAATACCAATTGTATACTTATATATTCATACACAAGAAATATTTAAATCAGAAAAGAACTAGAGATGAGAGAGAAATCAAATTAATGTTTTACATTTATTTCAATTAATTTGTGTAATTTTCCTCATTAATCCTTGTTAAATTTGTTGGGGAAAAGAAAAATAACAACCCATATTTATTTATAAAAGCAAGTTCAGTATAACATACATTTCATTTCTTTAAATATTATTTCGATATTTATTTGAAATGCTTATGATCTGTTTACAAAATAAATTTTCTTCTTAAATGAAATAATTAAGCTATCAATGTATTTATATGTGTGTATGTCTATTATAAATTGATAAAATAATTCAATATAATTCATATCCAATAAATGTAAAATAATTTATTTAATTTTTCGAATTTTATTGTTCCTAATATTAATTTAAAAAAGGTAACTAAGAAAATGCTTAAGAAAAAAATTATTTAAGAGAAATTATACTAAAAACATTTAGTATTAAATTGAATAATTTGTATAAGAAACAAAATTTCATTTATAATTTATAGTAAATTTATGTTTAAAATTCGTATTAAAACTGAATTTATAATAAGTTTGAATCAAAAACTATATGACAAGTATTTTGTAAATACCAAAAATATTTTTGCAGAAATATTCGTTTTCGAATAATCACATTGCCGTCATTATCAATAATTACAATGATAGTTATTGTATAATTCTAATACCAATTGTACTCATATTCAATCCCTAATAAGTGTATGAGATTATTCATTTAATCACTTATACCTGATAAAATTTTTGATTCTGGTATTTCAGTCTTATTCTTAACTTCGTATTTTATAGAATTCATGCCCTCACATTTACAGAATGCTATATTTAATTACAAGATGAAAACGACAATAATTCCACAAAAACACGTGCTATTTTGTCTATCAAATGAGCTGCTAACGAATTGTGAAACATAAACTAACAATTTAACCACATTTTTAACTTTGTACTGTATTTTGAAAACAACCACTGATAATTGATAAGAAAGAGAAGAAACAACGTGATTGAAAGTCACACTAAATAACCAGTTACACGCTTTACAAATTTTAATAGGAAAATAATTTCATTTGAAAGTTAAATTTTGTGAATCTAATTTATACCATAATTTTTCTATATTCTAAATTAAAAGCATAATTTGTAATTATACATATAAAATTAATGTTTAGAAATTTAAAAAAAAAGTTCTTATATGCAACTAAATGGTGATATATTCATTCCTCTATACATTTAGACGTCAAATAAATTTCTGATTATAAAATATAAACTATTTTATGCCGTAAGAATGACAAGTAAATGTTAAGTTAATCTCTCTCTCTCATTAATGATGTTCAAATACATTTAAAGTATTTAAATTTATTTATATTTTTCGAAAGACTTACAAATCTAGAATCTTCTAGCAAATAATTTCAACTGTTGTGTGCTTTTTTACAATATTTCCTGCCAGAAACTTTTCTGGTTTTCTAACTCGCTGTGTTGTAACATTTAATTCTAGATATTTAAGTTTTGATATTTTAAAATAATAATATTTATTCTCTGTTTTATTTTGAAACACCATATAAATTGCATTTATTTTGTTAATCAAATTGAATTGAATAAAAAAAATTCATAAAATATTCAAAATTGAGTATTAACCCAATAATAATTACAAGACAAGCTAAAAGGATGAAACTTGCTTTTAAAAAGAAAATAATTTTTTTTCAATGGAATCTCGAATTTTATTGTTAAATTATCTCCAAGAAAAAACTTCAAAGTGGTACAGTGAATCCCCGATTATGCTAGAGAGTTTTGTCTATTTTGCGAAACTCTTAAATTCGCAAAATTGATAAAACGCTTCGGATACTGTGATGTTACACTATACTTCAGGATTAGAAAATTCTTCATATATTTAACATACTTGCTTTAACTGGTTTTAACAGATTTTCATGACAATAGAATAATTCAAATTTTAAGAGGCATGTCAGTGTATTTTATAGAAAAGCGATCTTTGATAGATTAATAGTTATTTACATTTTTTATTGAACAATTTATGTATTTTAATATCTTTTATGAAAAGATGTTAGCAAATATTTAAACAATTTCTTATGTTAATTTGATTTTTTTTAATTATACAAATTTATTTAATAATATTATTTTTTTGTAATATATCTATTTTATTGAGATTTATTACAAAAACAGATTTGTAATATAAAGAAGAATAGATTTGTAATATATAGTAATATATATTACAATGAGAATATATATTAATGTGAAGAGAGAGAGAGAGAGAGATTTGTAATATATAGTAATGTATAATAAACATATATCTATTTTATTTTCATAAATTGTTCTTCTAAAATTTTATTCCTTAATCGAAAAACACTCTTAATGAAATACAATATATTTATCATGACAGTAAAATATTTCTTACATTAATGATCGTGAGATTTTTTTTTGATAACTTTTAACTTTATTAAAAGACAGTCTTAATCTTTATTCTAATCAATACTAGAATCATAAACTACTTTTAAATCAAATTATTCAAATTTGAATATCGTACTTGATGATAAATATAAAAATTTGTTTTCCGAATTGTAATTAAGGAATTTCCATTCTTTGAATCCTTGTGGAAATTGACTAATTTTGTAATAATTTGGTCCGAAATTTAATTAAAAGTTAATTATTTGAATTTAATTAAAACTGTCTGAAGAGAGAGTTATTTATAAATATGTAGCATCTAAATTCTAAACTCAACTCCGTTGCAAGACAGCCCATGTAGGCCAAGGCCTATAGTGCTCATAACTGTTTTTATGACCGAGAACATTGGGGTGCGAAGTATATATCCCAGTTAGGTGATCAGCCTAACGTGAAAAACCCAAGTGTTTAGTTCTCAAGCATGCTTGGTACTCATTTTATCAACCCACTGAAGGGATGAAAGGCTGAATCGACCTTGCCCAGCCCGAGGATCGAACCTTGGACCTGAGGCTTGGGAGCTTGAAACGATGCTACTAAGCACCGGGCCTCAATATATATCATCTAATACTAAATACACAAAATTGTTATGAGTATCATCCAAAGACACGATACATTTCGGCAATAAAAAGTTTGGAAATAATTCTTCTTTTAAACAAAGGGCAATAAATTCAGTAAATTTTGTAACCATTACTGTTCCCACATAAATGGTTATTATAGTTGGCGTTTCGAGAGACAAATCTATCAACATTGACTTATTGTGAATATTTTCAATTCTTGTTTGCTCATTAATTAATATTTTTAATAAATCTTAAGGTAGCATATTATTTTCTCCATAACTGCTAATTATGCTGCATCTTATATGTTTTGTAAACTCGGCAAATCCTAGTGAAAATTGCTCACATTAATCGTTAGTTAAATCGTTTTTAACTGAGCCTGAAGAACTTTCGAAGTGCGTTGTATCGTTCTTGTATATTTATGTTTAATATAATTATATCGTGTTAAACATAAAGTGCTATTTGACAAACATAAGACTTACATTTGGACATATCACGTTTGTTCGAAAATATCGAAATTAGTCTGTTTGATTTTTTAAAAAATGCTTTTTTTAAACAACTTACTATCAAATAAAAAAGTTTTCTTCTATGTGAGCGTGCGGAAAATTTTTTAGCAATCAAATTTTTGTTACGTTAAGCACTAGATTAAACCTAGTGAAAATTAACTGTGTTAAGAAGATATATTCACCTCTAGAGAATCAAGTCTTTATTTTTTCTTTTTTAATTAGATAATTAATTCACGTTAAGAAAAGTCTGAATTGTTAGAAAATGACATTTAAAATTAATGTTTCTTTGGTATCACAAGTCAATATTCTTTTAAATTGATTTATCTTTCAACCTTATCTGAATTATCTATCTTTTAATCTCTTATATGAAATATATCTATCCTTAAATCTTATATGAAATATATTTATCCTTTAATATTATCTGAAATATATCTATCCTTTAATCTTATCTGAAACAAGATTTGCATTAAAATTTATAAAAAAATTGAATAGTTTTATATGAGCATTTATGTTTGAATATTAAATGGTTGAAATAATGTTAATTAATAAGCATTTTAAAGTAGGTATATAACGTAACAAATTTATGAATAATAAAATATTTGCATTGTTGCTCATATCATAAAAATTTTTATAAATTATATTTAATAACATAATGTGTATAAGTTATACTAGATGAGTTTAAAATTATCAATCACTTTCTTATAAAAACAGAAAAAATGTACATCATGTATAATATTTATGTTTAATACAATTCAGTTACCTAAAATAAAACTCCGATGCCTCAACTTTAAAAAAAATAAACTTCCTTAAATATCGGAAACTTTTTGATTATAATAATAGATTAATATATAAAGAATTAATTTTTAAGATTTTTTATGAATTTGCAAGTATTTATTCAATTAGCTTTCTCGCCCTACTTCTGTTAAGATTATTACAATCTTCGATTGGTATTTAATCTTGTGACAAGTGATACTTGGGATGTAATCATTTATTGACCCGAAAAAAATACTTTACATAGTTGATAAATTCCTTAAGAATTTATAACTCGCGAGCGATTTCTTAGCTATCAGAAATTATAATGACAAATTATACAAAAAAAAATTTTTTAAAAAGTTATTATATGATACATTTAGTCTGAGAAATGAGTATTTAAAGTTAAAAAAAATTGTATTCTGGATAACTTTAAATACTCATTTCTTATCATATCATATTACTAAAGTTTAAAAAAATTGTATTTTGGATAACTTTAGTAATATAATTAATATAAAATCAACCAATATTTATAAAAATCCTTATTTATGTTAAAATATTTATATCTGTTGTGTAATTACTAACGAATAGATGTTGAATCACTTTTTTAAATACACGTTATGAACGATTATATGAGCGATAATGTTGGCTCAAATAGCATTGAAATTTTTTTAGTCTGTTTTAGGGCTAGAATGTTAGAGCATTTTTATGTTTAATCTAAAGTAAGTTGAGTTGGTATAACTTCTATACCAGAAGAGTATTTGTTTGAAAATATAAACTTGAATATTGGTAAATATGATGTTTTATAACACAACAATCTCAAATTGAATGGAAATTAAAATTATTTTGCTCTTCGGCAATATGAGGGTTGTTTTTAGAAAAGTTTTTCTAACATGTAAAAATAAATTATGTATCAGTAATGATGCAATACATTTCATGTAATAGATATGAAAAGAGTTTTTAAGAAATAAATTAATTTCATTTGTTGTACTTCTTACTGCTCCGAGTTCATTATGATTTTTTTTTCTTAGCCGCACTCTTGGATTGGTGAAAGTTATCTGCATTTCAGGGCTCGAGTGAAAGCATTACGAACATAATAAAGAAATTCTTTCAAAGTTAATTCATTTGATAGTTATATTCGGATAAAAATGAAAGAACGTATTTGTAAAATTCTCGATAATGTGGAAAATACAAATATAAATATAATAAAGAAGTAAGTAAAGTTTTATATTGGACTGGTAGTTAAAATCTTAATTGGCAAACAAGTTCAAAAACGACTTATGTTGAAAAACATCCCAAACCCATACCCAATACACACTCATACACACATATATATATAGATTCATTGACTAATCAGAAGTAGGATTTAAATAGACATTAGCAAACATTTATTTTTTATTTCAGTTAAAAAATCTTGTGGTGAGGAATTGCAGTTAAATTTTAATTGAGGAATAGAAGAAAAATTTATTAAAATGAGAAGCTGTGAATCATCAAACTACTTACGATTATGGTTTGTATTTGAATATAAACAAATGGGATGTTCAATCTAGAATTGAAATTTTAAAATTAGAATATCATATATATATTGCGGCAGCCATTCCTTAAACTTAGAAGTTAATGATAAAGCAAAAATATTTTTCATTCTCCGCGAAATTTTTGAATTAGGCTCAAAAACTATGAGCTCTTTTCTGCATCAACTTTTGGTGTTTATGTGAAAAAAAAAAAAACCCTCAATTCTCTCTTTCTTACACTGAAACCACTAAATGGTTGGTTGGTTTGGTTTGTTTGTCGCTCAACGGTCATTTACTGCACACGAGGGCTAATTAGACCGGGACCTACGGTTTAAAATGGATTCCGAACCATTACAAACATCCATGCCAAAGGTGGGATTTGAACGCACGAGCTGTTGAACAGAAGGACAGAGCGACCATTTAATGACAATCATTGGTAAAATAGCGCAAATCCTCTGAAGCGCTTACATTTTGAAGTCGAAAATATTGACGACATTTTATTAAGTACTTTCGAAAATATAAAAGTAGATAAATGCTATTCGCGAGAGATGAGGCCAGTGAGACTTGTTGATTACAAAAAATGACAATTCAAGTTTCCCTGTTCATTTTTCGTTCTGCAAGTTTCCATGTTCAATTATCATTATTTATAAAATTTTCAGTCATACTAATCTAATAAATACGAGTATGACACGTAAAAAGAAATTTGATTGATCTCTTGACACCTGATCTCTAAAATAGGTCATTAATGATTTTTTTAGAAGGCATACAATATATAATTTGACAAATATTAACTTAAGAACTGAAAAATTAACGAACTTAATATGCGTAGATGAAAACGTTAAATTGATTATAAACCACATTATCGTATAATAAATCTAAAAAAAAAAAAAACGATATTTCTTATAAAAATCTAGATGAACTTATAAAAATTTCAAAAATAAATATTATAATAAAAAACATTCTCTTTACTGGACTCTACTCTAGGTAATCAATCAATGCACAGGTGCTGATATTCAGTCTAACGAATGATCTAATTGATTCTTCTGAGTTTTATTATAAGCTCACAAACAGGAAAATTTTTGTAACGAATTAGCGATGCATTTTAAATATCTGAAAATGGTATGCGTAAAGTAATTTCATTGTTGTTAATGCTTTAGAATTGGGGGGTTGACTAAACATATTTTATTCCCCTACTTTTAGAAATAAATTTTAATTGATGTTCTTAATCGTATATTGGCTCTCTTATTATTATTCCAAATTCGACCATTGCCTTAAGAAATTTTTTTACTTTGTCTGACGGAAACATCTAACTCAATGTTGCCACTAGTAAAAAACTTTTTCTACGTTAAAAACAATAAAAAAAATTACTTAGCAATTCAAAACCATCTTAATAGGTTGGCACTGCATGGCATTGAATATGAATTGAATAATAGATTCGATCTGAATGAAGTTATTTAAGATTTTAGAGAAAGATTCTAAGAGGTTATTTTAATTTTCTCAAACACACACTTATTTTATCCATTGCACTAGTATTTTTTTATCATTTGTTTTTTTAAGGATATCTTTCGCATAGTTTTAATTATAAAATTTGCATTAATTAAAAAAAGGTAATATATGAGTATTATTATCTAAATTCAATTAGATTCGATTGTATTTTTCTGGTTATTACTTGTTTTAACGTGTTATGTTTTCTTTTTTATTTCAAAGGTTTTCAACCTTAAAAAGGATATTTTTTAAGGTTTTCCTATATGGTAAAAATGCTGAGCCTGGATCAGACAGCAAATATTGTTGTATGATGTAAACTAACTTTTCATTTTGTGACAACTGTAAAAATAACTTAAGTTTTTAAATGGGTTTGACTATTTACATTTTTTAATTAATAAAGATGGATTAATATAGTATATATTTGTAGTGCTTTGGGTAAATATATTTAACTGAATAAATATATTTCTATAATATGATATAAAAATGAATTTAATATATGTTTGCTACATCATCAGAATATGTAGGAATGTTTTGGGAAACTGGAATTGACTGAACAAGACTTGTTGCGTTTCTGAATTCAAATTTCCAGGAAATTCATTTCTAAACTAGAACAACATCACAATAATTACTCTTTTATGTTATAAGACCCGCTTATTATAATCCTTTGAATTGTTAGAAAAAATTTGAAATGCTTATTTAAAATCAACACGTTTAGCAATTTTTGATGATTTGAGATAAAAGTCAGAGTTAAAAGTTGTTTCCCATTAGAAATAATTATTGAAGCTGTCGAGATATGTAAGAAGAAGAAATTTAGAACAATACATTTATCTCATCTCTTTCTCACGATTTTTATTTTTGAGCAATATCTTTAATGCAACAGTATAAAAATGCTGAATCGTTGTTTTTCAAAGAAGATTGAAATATATTCGTAAGTAACTGACATTAATCTTCCAATATAATCAAGCAGCCTGCACATTTTCAACTAGATAAATAAAAAGATAAATGTTTCGTGCTGATGGGATATTTAGCAGGAAGTTTGATTTTTTACGTCATGAACACGAGAAAAATTTCTTTTCACATTAATCTTGTTTCGCAAATGGTTTTTTTTTATTTTTTAAATACAAAATTTGCTATTTGCGCTGATTTGGATCACATTCAAATACTCGCTTGAAGTTGGTACTTCATGAAACTAAACTTTTTCCTACTGAAACATTATAATTCTTAATAGACATTAATTAATTTACATCTATTATATCAACTGAGCGATTTTCAGCAAGGTGGAGCCTTGTCATTTTAGACCTGAATTCTACGGATTCTTATTTAGAAAATCACTTAAATGTGAAGGGTTCGATATCCGATACAAAGTAGTGACTTTTATATGGTCGATCTCATTCGCCTTATTTACCATCTTTTCTTGAGGGATGGATATAATTTATCCTGATTTTTTATTCTTGATTATCTACTATCAATGAATTGTAAGGTACATTTATCATACAATAACATACAGTTTGTGAATAATTTTATGGTAACATTGCTAGATCTGAAATAGATAGAGCATTGCGATCATACTGTTAATCAGACACTAAGAAAACCACAGAAACAATCTAATGAAATTCTCAGCTGCTCTCGATAAGATTTTACTATTAAATATTCAAATATATATTTCACCTAATAATATTGCCGGCCAACATGTCTAGTGGTCAGCGTGCCTGACTACGGATAGGGAGATCCTGGGTTCGAATCCCGGTTCAGGCATGGCTCTCTTTATCCTGTCTTTGTCCTTTCCTTGTGTGTGAATAAGGTGTGAATGGTTGCCTACCCTATAAACGGGTCCCTATGGCATGTGTGTGTACTGAAGAAGTCGGACTCTTCACCAACTACGGTTCAGTTGGAAAAGTGGAGTAGCGCACCCCAATTTGCCAGCCACTTGAGAACAGCAACAACTTAATAATAATGGTATACTCTTCTATACAAAAGCTTAAAATTATGATGCTAACTTTGTGACAAGTATCCTTATTTAAAAAAATTTTGTAACCTGATATTGAATAAATAGATTAAAGATTGATGAAAAGAAAACCTATTATGAAAATAAAATATAAAATTCATATCTGTATATAAATTTTTGGTTACACACTGAAAATTAAATTAATTTTTATATCTTTCCTAAGTTGAATATTCTGACTCAATAAATAAAAAAACAAAACAATGGTACAGTTAATTTTTTATCTTAAAATTAATTATAAATTTTAAAAAAATAGTTTACGCTTCAAACCCTAATAATCGATAATCAAGATTCATATCTTGGTCTTCAGAAGCACTTAAGAATATACCTGAATTTACGAGCACTCTTAATATTAGAACTGATGTTATTATCTTTGCCTGTTATGGTATTTCTCAATTCAGACAACCAGATAGCAACAGGCATAAATTTCGTAGAAAAGATTTTTGATTAGGACCAATTTGATATGCATCTAGAAAGTTTGATTGCACATTTTTTGTTATCAGCAGAAAGATAATTTAGTTTAAAAGACGATAAATATTCTGATTCTTATCTTTCTAGATGATGGATAGACCTGTTTATTGGTTCATGGACTGCATTGCAAAATGTACACTATCTGAGTTCATCGAGGTCAGTCAGAGAGCGGATATGATCTAGGAGACCACAGCATCTTAACATCACCTGATTCACATAAGAACTTATTCATATCAGGTCATGTCACGTGACTAATATAAAGTATTTAATATTTCCTTTTGGGAAATTGAAAGCAAATCATTTCGAAATCACAAAGATTGGTTTCAATATTAAAGAACATTGTGTATCACGAATATTGGCTTTAAATTAAAAACTGAATTTATGTATGAATGTGTGAAAAAAATATTAGATTTAAGGAATTCTCTGTGAAATAGCCGTTGCAATTAAATTTTAACAACTCGATGAAATTGCTGCCAATATTATTTTAAATAATTATAATTTTTTATGTACGCTCATACAACGCACAAATTCTTAAAGAGTGAAAAATAAAAATATTATCATATTATTAATATTTAAAATAATGATGATAAACATTTTTTATTCAAGAATAAGCAAGGTTAAAAGAATTAGAGCTCAAGGTTTCCATGGTGATTTAAGATGAATCTTAGAGAAGGCTTTTTGCTAAAGAACTCTTCAAAATACAAAATTGAAAACAAAAGAATTAAAATTAGTTTAGAATTTTAAAAAATATGTAAATAGTTTTGTTAAATTAATTTTAATACTTTTTTTATCGATAATTAGTATATATGAATATTGGACAAATGATTAATAAGATTAAAATGGAAAATATAATTTCTTTTTTAATCTTATTAATCAAAAAATTGTTTCTTAATTAAAAAGCTACATAAATAACTAATATTTCATGTTTGTAGCTAAGAATCTTTTAAGTAAGTTCATGCATCTTACATTTAATCAACAACTGATTTAATTTCAGCAGTGAATGTAAGTGGCCAACAAAGTATCAGGTAAATTGTGAAACTTCGAAAGGATGAGAGATTTGCTTACGTGACCTAGTTTCAATTTTTACATTTGATAAGACTTTTGCTTATGTTAGAGAATTCGAATAACAGGTTTGGTTACCGAAATAATATAATCCACATGAAAATGATATTTGAAGTAGACAGAAGTATACATCCTTTTAAATAAAGTGATAAACAGGAGCTAAATTCTATACATAAACAGTCATTCAATCTGGTTGTTGAAAATAAATTGTTACCGAATGGGTGTGTTCTGAATAGGCTATATTATTTTTAAATTTTATATGTACTCAAAAATGATGATTTCTCATCATAATTTCTATCAATAATAAATGATAATTCATTGATTTATCAGCAAATGATAATTTGGTTAGATGATTTATGATGTAAAAGTATTTCCCACTAATTTAATATGAAGTATAAAATTTGCCTGCTACACAATAATTAATATGGTATTAAATCTGACAATACAATCATAAATAATTATGTATTTTGTAAGCTTTTTATTTGATAATAAAAGATTTTGTTGACACTGCTACAATCTAAATTCCTTCCTTCATCGGGAATATATCAAAATATTTCCCTTAAAATTGTATATTCAAAAGTTCAGAAGAAAGGTAATAAGAATTAATTTCCTTGCCAAGAATTTTTTTTTTTTATCAAAAAAGTTTACGATTAAAAAAGTTTCACTTTCATTGTTATCGAATCGCTATATATTTGTGGTCTCTTCAGAATAATTCCTAACCTTGATCTCGTTATTGACTTTCATAAGAAAGATAAAAGAGAGCTGGAAAAAAATGCGGAAATCATAGAGTGATAAGGATTGCGCATGAAGAGATAAAAACGTGCCTACTTAGAATGTTTTCCTGCAGTAGTCGGCGAAAGATGCTCCTCCAACTTGTAGCTCGGCGACAGATCCCCTTCTAGCTATAATTCGGCGACAGATGCGATCCCGAGGACCATGGATTCGTTCGGCGACAGATATTTCTTGACTCGGCGACAGCTATGTTTCTCAATCGCGATTTATAGTCATGGGAATAGGATAAATTATTGATAAAATCGAAAACTTATCGCGCCGCAACATTGTCCATTCACGGTAATAAGAGCCTTGAATTAAGAAATGCCTCGTGACTTTACATCGTTGCTAAGTACACTTTTTTTTTTAAAAAAAAAAAAAAAAAGAAACATCACTTGCAAGAACCTGACAAACAAATTCTGTTTACTGAAGACAACAAATATTTTATATCTCTGGAGAAATATAAAATGCTGTATCATGAAAAAATTTGATTTCAATAAATTTCATTTTAAAAATATCGTATTTGTGAAGAAGGGATAAACTATGCTCTATATTTTTTAGGAGTTTTTCTGTTGGATTTATAAGCATCATATTAAGTATTCATTACAAATGACAAACAAATTCTGTTGACTGAAAATAGCAATTATTTTATATCTCGGAAGAAGCATAAAATGTTTCAGAATTTAAGAAGTTGATTTCTCATTTTTATTCCAAACACATTTATGAAAAGGTAATAAATTCTACAATTTTATTAAGGAGTCTTTTCCAAGATTTATTAGCATCATATTAAGCATTCAAAAATTACAGAATACTGAGAATTATAATTTTCTTCCAAGTGAGAGATGACTCATTTCATTTATTAAAAATAGAAAATATTATCTTTTTATCTTTCTTAAACATCTGCGATTATATAGGAGAAAGATTTTTTTTCAAAATTATTCTATTGTTAATAATGAAAAATATTCGATGTTACCATAAAAGTATAAAAATAGCCTGATACAAAGTAAAACAAATATAAAAATTACTGATACAGATTAAAATTTTCCTAAAGATTTTGCTTGAGATCAATTTTATTTTCCTTGAAATTTTTTTATAAACTGATTAATTTTACTATTTGAATTTTTATATAGTTAAGAAAAATATTAATATATAAATTAAAAACTCAATTTATAATGTAAATAATAGAACTTCATATTGTAATTAAAGGACTGGTCTACCATAAGAAGACTAATGTAAATAATGAGTAATTTGGGTAAAAGTTTTCTTTTTCCAATATACAGAAAAGAAAAATAGAAATTTAACTTATAAATTACTTTTTAATTCAAAATCTTAGAAATATACTTTATATGAATATTTGCAGTCTATATCAAAAGTTCTTATGTTTAGATTTTCCATGTCCTATTTGGTATACAGATTAAGTTTGCAATCTAGGATTGATGATATTGCTTTGGAAACGGAGATAAACTTTTATCAAAGCAAATTAAGAACAACTGTGATAAGCGTTTTTTTGAAATGTGTACTATATAAAGATAAAAATGAAACTTCGTTGAATCATTAGGAAGACTGAATCAACTTGAATCTTTAGGAAGGAGAAAATTATTCGATACTGATAAATTTTCTACATTTTTTAGCTAATGTTGAAAGTACAAAAAATGGTTATGGAAGTTTATCAGACTAAAGCAAATTGTCTCAAGTTTAATCTTTGAGAATTGTATGAACAGTAGGCTCTGTCAATTCTACTAAAATTCTCAAAATTACAGAGAGAGAATTATTTTAGACCAGGTATAAATATCCCTACTAACCACAATATTTTTACAAATAGAAAAACGAGAAAATAGCTTAATTTTCATGTAAGCGATGGCAATTTAAAAACAAAATGAATTTATTTGTAAAATTTAATTGGAAAAAGAAAAAATTCAGTAGTTATTGGATCAATCTATTAGATTCATCCAACAAAAAGTTATAAAGATTAATTAAATGTATAATTTTTATCATTCAGTGAGAAAAAAATTGTTAAATAAAATAAGATAAACCTCATAAAGTATTTAAACTTATTAGAGTATTAAGCTTACATGAACAAAGTTATAAGAAAAATCTCATGCAATATAACATGAGTTTATTAGCACACATATTCTGTTACAGCAAATCTAGAATCAGAATATATCCATTTAAATTTTATAAAAAGCCAAGAAAGAAAATTCCAAGAATAAGCATATAAAATATCGTTATGTGTAGTTTTCTCTGCAACACTCTCTCATGCAGATCAGTTTAAAGCTCAAAGCAAAAATATATATTGATGAATTTAACTATGCTAGTTTCGTCACATTAAGCATATCTTTTAAAAAATTTACGGAGAAATTTGCTATAAGCCGATGAACATAATTAATATTTTATAACTCTGATTTTATAAATTTAAAGATACGTTAATTTATAAAATTCTGTCTTCTTATTAGCATTGGAATTCGTCAAATTAGTATAAAAGTATACTATTTATTTTAAAATCATGCACTAAAATTTCGAAGTTCAAAAAAAAGAAAAAAAAATAGGAAAAATGTTTTCTAATATTGATCTATTTTATTTCATCAGCTTTTGATATTAAAATTCTATATTTTCTGATTGAATCTTTCAAAATCTTATTGCTTCTCATTTTCTCATAGGAAGCACAAAAATGATAGCGAATATTTATTGAATTACGGTTATAAAAATTTATTGCAGTTAAAAATTAGAGGACAAATTGTTTATAAAAACTATTGAGTTATTATAAATGATAATAATGGTAAAAGGAATAAGTTACCTGGGGTGAGCAGGCTATTCTGATGTGATCAAGAATACCTGGATACATCATAGATTCAGGAGTAGAGTTTTTGAAGTTTAATTCCTCCAGCGTAACGTCTTTTTTCTGAAACGGGAAAATGATTTATGTAACTTATACAGTATATTCAGGCAAATGGAAGCTTAAATACGATAACTCTTCGCTCATTAATGAGGCTATCAATTAATGATGTGGCTCGTATATTTGAAAATAAGAGAAAGGAAATAATAATTTTGAAAGAAAAATGCTAGTTTAATCAAAGATTTCAAATGATAATGTAACTACCATTAGTGACAAAGCATCATTACTGTTTTCAAAATACATTCCTTGTCAACAAGTTCACTTACGTAAATCATAATAATAACGCATTCTAAAATAATATTTCTATAAAATAATACATAAAAATAATAAATTTTATTTTTCAAAATGCTTAACAATGTAAAGCATTGAAGAACCGTTACTAACCTTGTATTGACTTTGTTAACTGCTGGGAGAAAAGATGAGACAAATGCAGGTGTACTTTGTATATAGTACTTTTGATTTCGATATAACACAAATTCCTTTGTAATACGTAATTTCCTCGACAAAATATGCAATTGCGATTTCAGTGTTTATATTTCACGTGGTGTTAAACGTATGTGTTATGCTGTATAAATTTTCAAAATAATGATGTAATTATCATTCTTTATAGTGTAGAAATTCCAAATAACCGTCTTGATCAATTATAAGAAATTATTACCTAATTTTTATTGTTGAGGTATTTGAATTATTTGGCTTATAGCCATTTATTATTTTTAATAAGGAAGTAAGGGAAATAAATATAATTGTAATAATACGTTAATTATATAATAATATATATATTATTATGCATATACATGTGTGTGTGATTTTTCATATTAATATAAACGTAAAATTCTATAATAAATGAAAAATAATTTCAATTATAGAATTTTTTACTAATAAAATTATATAATATATACGTATATTATAAACACACGCACATATATATATATATATATATATATATATAATATACAACTGACTATATTAATATTGCCACACCTAGAAAAAAAAGGGGCCTGATATTTATTGGTTAAATAAATTATACTTGAAATACAAATATGATATATTGGTTAATTTTCATGAAATAGAGAAACATGGATTCTGAGAAATAATTTCCCAAAACAACCATTTCTGAAACCAATAACAGCATTTATGCGCCTTAACACTGAGTAGTCTACAATTCAACGGATACTAAAATTAGAAATGTATTGGTAAAAGTTCTTTTTTCTAACACGAGGCATCAAATTTTTTCAAACATATGTTAGATGATACTTAGAGGTATAAATGGCCATGCAGCTTTTCCATGAGGACACAATTTGCTATAATAAATGATATTTATTGACGAGAGCTAGTTCTTTAAGCATTGGCCATATATTTTCTTCAGGTGAAATATCCAGGACGCTTTGTTCAGAATAAGTACTAAGCATTTCTGTGCCAAGAAGATTCTTACAATTAAGTAAAATGCGGTGTACAGTATCCTACTAAAACATTGTTTCGCAGGTTTTGAATATGATTTAGAGTCATGGACCATAATGGTATATAAAAGTAACACTAACTGTCAGAAATACTGCCAGTGCGAAAGGTAATTGACCAAAATATGTATCCAAGGGTATTCCCTACCATCATTTCAAATGGTAAGCTGGAATGATGATATCACTGTCAATGTGTATTCTCAACGTCACCATCAAATACGGATGTGATTATTGTATTGATATGGACAGAACAGGATTTGTTAGAAAACACCAAGTCTCTCCATGTCAATCTTTTACAGAGATTTATAAATGATTTTACCATTGAGAAAAAATTTTGTTTATAATTTAGGATCAAGGGTAACTGAATATATGGTCATAGAAATGATAATCTATCCTATTTTGAACATCATCACACAGAGCAGACATTTAGTTTTTTGGAAACGATCCCATTTTTTGATACAATGATATTATCTGCGAGTTAATGTTTATCTTTTCAACTCTTAGTGAGAGTAATTCTATGATAACCAATATGATGTTTCTTATTATGATCTTAATCTTATTTCATATTCTGCAGTCTTTCATGGGATCTCGACCAACGTGTGCAAGAAAACCGAGTTGTCTACAACTCAACTTCTATTAAAATTAGAAACGTGCCGATAAAGATTTTTCTTTCTTACGCGAGGTATCATAATTTTTCAACAAGAAAAGGCGTTCAGATGCAGTTGTGTTTTAGAAAGCAAAAATACAATTTTTTTTTATCTCAACACATTGCAGACATCGCTAGCACAGCTTATTTTAGATGATTGTGTTGTAAAGCTTATGATAGTATCTTTTTCCTGTCATATGGTTTCATACGAACAACAAATTTCATCTTCTTATGATAACAACTTTAATAGGCAGTAATATTGTAGTACATTATAAATACAAAATGTCTTATACAAATTTCATTACAATATTAAAAATAGTAAATTATATTTGTAGAACTCGTGTTTGTACATTGTAGTCGTTGTACCGAAGAAAAAAAAATTAATCTCGAATTCTATTTATAATATTAAAAAATATAACTTTATGATAGTGAAATTGGGAACTCAAATCTTAATAGGCAAGACAGCAATGAATTTTATAATTGAGCAATGAAAATTATTTCCCCATCTATCCTTTACTTGTCAATTATTCCGTAATCACCAGCATCTTCTTCACTCATAAATTTTTAGCATTACTGAGTTTTTTACTATTTTTTATTTCAAATTTACCTTTACAGATTTATATTCAATTTATGGTTAGCAATTCCATTTATTTTTTAAATATTGAAAAAAAAATTCTACAGAATTTTATACAACTCTATTTGACTTTTAATGTCATTAGGAATGTTCAGAAATATTTTGAAAACTCTGATTGTAAAGATTGATCTTTTCGTTATATTTTTAATCCTTCAATTTAACTTTTCCAACATGAGGATGAAGGCTGAACTTAAATCTAACGTTATCAAGGTATTATCTTAACTATTTTAAGATCTATAGATTGGATATAAATGTAAGTAGTTTTAGAAAAATATTTTTATTGATCTTATCTGTTCTTTCAACGCTGCTAGTAGAGAGGTCGTTCAAATGTTACTGTTCATAGCAGTGATTTCAAACATGAAGTCAACAATAATATCAGCTTTGTTCTAGATTATTTACATAAATCTTATTTTTACCCCTTAACCTTAAAGGAATTGGGACTTGAATGAGAAATTTATTTGTATAGAAAGTTTGATTTCATTTATTTCAATTGTTCTGTAATTGCACATGATAAAAAATACTTGCAAAATTATCAGAGATTGTGATTATCCACATTGAAAGAACAACTAATCTGGTATTGGGGGGAAACTGTTTTAAACATTATATTACACTTAAATAAATAAGCAAACAACTATAAATAATTTGTATCACATATTACTTTAAGAACACAGATCAGTTCTATATGACGTATTTGCTTCTTGAGGCGTATTTTTTATAAAAGAATTTCATTTAATTTACTATTGAAATATTTTTCTTATTCTGAAATTTGGTTAATCTAAATAAAATAAATTTACTAAAAAAAATTTTTTTTTGGAAAAAAAAATTAGTAAGTGATAGTTTTGATTTTATTTTAGTTCTTATATTCTTTATTTATCCAATATTTTCTCTTTCTTCATTCACATCTTCAGAATTTTCCGTATAAAGGGTGTCTTGGCACCAGTTAGGGTCGATGCCGAAGAGGGTCGTGACATCAGAGATGCAGTTGAAGAGATGGCTCGGAAGTGTTTATTGTATAAATTGCAGATGTATATGTACTCCCTTATGTGCACTAAAAGAATTTAATTTTTAAATTATAGCAAGTCTTATATTTTTCAGGCTGACAGCAAATACATAGCATTTACAGAAAGTTAGGAAGTAGGACAAAATTAGGACATTTCTATTTTTGACATATATGTGGAATAAAATTTATACTTGTAAAAACATTTTCAAATAAAAAATGCTTTTTGTCGACTTGAAATTACTAGGATAAAGATAAAAGAATGTTTATTCCTTCAGAAGAATTTTTGAAAAAAAAATTTTTTTTGAAAGTTTAATAATCCAAAAATCTCCTTCAAAAATTCTTATAGATAATAATTGTTATATAACTCTGAGTCCCTGCAATGTTCCCGTACTGAATCCATGTTGAATTCCTAAATATAGGTGGCTGAATTAACGGTAATATAATGATAAAATAAAAAAAAAAACAATATATATATATATATATATATATATATATATATATATATATATATATATATATATATATATATATATATATATATATATATTAAGAAATTATATGATAAATGAATTGACTTTATTGTGTAATGTTTTAATATTGTAATAAGACTATAAGAATGAATACGTATCATAGTCATCAAGAACTATGAAACCAAGTAAGAGTTGATCATTGTGAAAGTTTAAAACTGTTCTAAGAAATTAAATTCACTTTAAATACATGAGGCGTGATTAGTTTTGAAACATTAATAACACATATTTTAGTTTAAAATTGCCTTACGATGTGCAGTTCATGTTCATAGTCAGTTCTTGAGGTAGGAAAAGATTTTTAAAATGAGTTCTACAAATTTTGATGCAATTTTTAATAGGTTCAAAAATTAAGCAATTTAAAGACACAAATAAAGGTTAAATAACATAAGACAACTGTCTAAAGTATTTTTCAAACACATTACAAAAATACTACAAAACAAATAAATTTTAGTATTATACAGAGATGAAAGAATTTTCACATAATTTCACAAGATTTTCGCAAACATATTTACTTGAAAATACAATTTGATATATTTAAATATTAACGATTAAGTATTTTTAATGTCCGGCTGCCCTTAGAATATACCTTTTCAGCGCTATAACAGCGCGCGTGCGCGGCGAATATGATAGCATCTTATATAGTGGGACACCTAGTGGGTGTGCCATCTTCACCCCGAAATTGATACGATAAAGACAAACAGAAAGAAAGAAACACCATGCCCAAACTAGGATTCGAACCCGTGACCTACTCCTTTGAAGTTAGGCCATCTCATTTAAAATGCAAATGCTTCTAGTATTTCTGAAAATAAGTAAGAGCGAAATTCCTCAATCTATTTTTGTCAGCTGCGATTTCATGCTAAAATACAAGTCACAAATATTTATTGATAGTGTGAAACTTTGAAGTTTCAAAAATACCAAGTGATACAATCTTCTAGAATAAACACTTACAATGGCTAAAATGAATTAGTAAAATCTTATTTTGTTTACAGCGCAAATTTACTTTTTTGTCATGAATCTAATAAGTGACGTCATAACAAAAATATAATCATTTGGCTTTTTAAAATTATACTCTTCAGAAAGATTCGTAATTAAAAACTCATAATAATCGAAATAATTAAATACATTTAGTTTTTTAACTTTGCATATTAAAAGTTAAAATTTAAAAAGAAGATGAAATAAAAAATATACCTCAATTAAATATTTTTGAGAATGTTTTAAATCTTTGTTAAAAAATATGTTTCTGGGTGCTCATTACTGCCAATAATAAAGCTGCTAAACTCACACAAACGTCTCAAAATTTTGAGCTATGGTCTAGTGGTGAAGTCGATACATGAGGGAGACCCTTATTTTCCACGCCATACTAATGGAACGACATTGTAAGCAAGATATAAATTACTGGCCCTCAGTTGCCGTTGGTGAACATGACGAATCTTTGGTAGGGTCAAGAACAGAACTCATCACTTCCCACTCATGAGAATATCTTCCCAACTAATCCACCGCAACTTACATTGTCTTTTACTTATTTCATTGAAAAAAAAATTACAAATTTCGCTTTATTTTAAGAGATAACATTATTTTTTAATCAGGGAACAACTTGGAAAACATTAGCCAGGAATAAACACTCAATATATATACAGTTTTTATAATGATAATATTTTCTATTCAAAGTCCTAAACCTTCAAACAACAATTACTATTCGAAAAGGATAGAAATTCAGGCCACAGTGGCATGGTTGGTTTGAGTCTTCCCTGTGAAATGAAATCTCTGAATTGGCAGGTCAAGTCCCTGTTTTTATATCATGAAGATCCACTTTCGAAGCTACAAAGACTCACTCTGTGGTGGTTAACTGTATAATGTGTCATCAATTCCGTTTTTTGCAGTGCAAAAAGGTGGAAATCCTAATAGCCGGACTCAACAAGTTAGAAACTTGTATCAAGGAAAGTTTCAGAAGCATCTTGCCAAGCACATGGGAATTCTACAAGGAATCTTGTTGAGAAATTTCTGTTACACTGAGCTACACTTTTTGGAACATCACATTTTCTCGTATAATTGTTGTTATTTTGAACATATTGCTATTATTATTATTACTATTATGGCTTTAAGAAATTATACATATAATTTAGTTTTGGCATTTCCCGCGTAGAGTATTCAACAACAAACGAATATTTACAAAACTCATTTTTGTAACTTCAACATTGAAATTTTTTATAATTCAAATTTTACTGAAGAGAAATCTATAATGATTGTGTTCAGCTTTGGATTGCAATTAATTTCTCTCACCAATAAATAAATCTACCAATATTTTATTTAAGGTGACATCACAATATTTTATTACAGATTCGTAATGAACTTTTTGGAACAACTTTAAAAAAAAAAAGAGAACAAAATTTGGACTATTTTTTGTGATCTCCTGAAAAAGAAAATGGACAAATATTAAGTGTAATTAATGGCGATGATAAATAATTCATTAACTGAATAAACAAAGCATAGCATTAAATTATATTAACTATTTTCCTGGAAAAAAATTTAAAAATACCAAAACAAAGTTAGTTATATTTAGAAAGGAATCGCTTCGTGTAAAAAAAATACAGTATAAAAATGCACTGAAAAGCAAAATGTAAAATTCATTTGAAATTTGGCATGTTTTTTTTTATCTTATGTTTTTACAAATATAATTTTAAAACGTAATTTTTAAATGGATATATCTATATTCATTGTTAAAATAGTAAACAAATATAATTCTCAAACAATTACAATAGTTTTTAAATATAATAGTAAAAAATGCTTTTGAAGTTATTTTTTTTTAAATTAATGTTATATAACAAAACAGCTGTTTATATTAATTTCTTATTTTGATTCGAAATTAAATTTATTTATTCATAATTTTAAACAGAAATATTGGATTTAACTAGAATATCATTATTACTTTGTTAAAGAAGTAATGGTTAGAATTTGTAATTAATAAGATCCGTTATTAAAAATTGTATCGTTGCTAAGCAATATTTAATTAATTATAAACAAATACCTAAAGTAACAGCTTATTTCAATTATAAAAGGATGTCAATAATATATATATTTTCCTAAAAAGACACAATTTTTATCGAGCTTGCTTATCATTGTAAATATTATAGTGGTCATAATGATCTATATTTACTAATATTTTAATGTTATTACTGTTTAAAAATTCTTGCTTACAGTAAAATTGTTAACATCAGGCAGACTTGAAAATACATGATTAGTTAAATACAAACCTCTTATGTAATTCAAATGATATGAAAAAAGAATGAAAGTTTAATCTAAAAACAAAAGCGAAACACAACTGAAATTCAGTTTAATGTTTCTGATATCAATCGGGGAAAGTTAAATGCATCATCGAAGGAAGTGAAGTTAAAGCTAAGTTAAATGAAACCAGTTGTATGTAAATCTAAGCCTATATCTAATGGATAAGTAAATGTTTTCTATTTTGAATTGAGAAAAATAAATAGAGTTTAAAGTGTTGAGACTACTTCTTATAATGGTTTTCTAACAGGGACACCTAAGTCTTGAATCCAAAGTAAGACCTAAATTCACAAATTTTCTTATTTTTATACGGCATTTTTTAGAAAACAGTTTCTATGAAACATAATTACTCTTGAATTTAAAAATGCATCTCTGGCCACTTTTCGAACTGTATGTTGTATGCAAAAGGATGACACATGATAGCTTGTAGTGCAGCGTACGCATATTTCTTAAAAATGATAATATAATGAAAAATATTTGGAAGAAAAACAGAATAACTTAACATCACACTATTCATCCAAATTTTACAGTAATGTATTTTAGAAAATGAAAATAAATTTCAAAAAGAAAATAATATTATTCTGATGAAAAAAAATAGAGCGAAATTAACAATTGTAGATTGTATTTTGCAATTATATTTATAAAATTTTTTTACAAAAAGCAGATTTATCTCATTGACCAAATTAGAAGCTTCAAACTGAAATATTAATGATTTCAGTTTAATATTGTTAGTATTTTCCTAAAATTACTAAAACTAAAATTTTTTATCTATCTCTCTGTATTAAGCCTTTTATATTAATTATATATTACTTTCTAAAATGTGAGATTTATGATTATTTGTATGTTTAGCGTTTGCAAGCATTTTAAAATATTTAGAATTAAATTTTTTTTATAATTTTAGTGGAAAATGCTTGCAATTAATTTTGTAAAATACATAAAATTACCTGCTTTTCTGTTTCAGACATTTCTTCGTTATAAGTTGCATACAATAACTTCTTAATTTATTTTCTTTATTAGAAAAAAAATTCAAATGCTGTTTAAAAGTAGAAAAAATAAATAAGCAACTACTAAATATTATAAATTTGGAACAGCTGTTAACAACATTTTTGGGACTGTAAATTATTAACATTTAAAAAGAAAGCAGAGGAAATAAATGTATCTTTAAATTAATTAATTCTTGTATAAAATTTATTATATTAAATTATGAATTTATGGCATAATTTAAAATAGTATTCAATATATTTTCTACAAAAAAGAGTTTTTAGGGAAAAATATGTATATATATATATATATATATATATATATATATTATATATATATATATATATATATATATATATATATACTTTTATAGAAAGTATGAATTTGACTTGTTTTAAATAATACATTTTATAGTTTGTGCTGAATTCTGCATGGGATTCTAAACTAATAAAAGGATATTAAAATAAATAAATTAATTAAAATTAAAACAATGTTTGTTAAAAATGTTAGATTGTCTCTCAATTGGTTTGGTGTTCTTTAATCATTTCTATAAGTTCTGAATGTATTTAATATAGCTGTATAAGTCCTCTAATTTTTTGCACGCAATTCAAATGAAAAATTCCTCTTATTCATAAGAAATTATAATAATTTACATAAATAAAAGTAGCTTTTCTATGAATCCTAAATTAATTTTAAGAAAGATAAATTTAGTTTTGATCTCATTTAATGGTTCTAAGTATATCTGTCAGTAAGATACATTTATTATTACTTTTTGAAAGCACTGTACAAATATCGAAATTAAGGACTATTAACACTCAAAAATGCTTTCCTTAAAATAGTTTAAAATTGTATCAGCAGATGGCACCACAATAGTTTTTCTAAAATGCCTGTGTAAACTAAAAAATTAAGAAATCACCTAAGTGGATTAAATCAAGACTTTCATTCTAACATTAATCTGATAATATAATATGAAAATTAATTTGTGCAAGAGATTTTTTTTCAAAAAGTACATTATTAATTGTCTATTTTAATAGTTCAATTGTAACTAAATTTTGAAAATTACAATTCTTAATTGTATGCAAAATTTTCACCAGTTCAATGTATTGGATAAATGATTTCCATTTTAAAAGCCAGCACACATAATAAATCAAATTTTTATGAATATAAAAAACTCAATAATTATTTATTTAAAAGAATACTTTCTTTTTACACTAAATAGGTATATATAAATTTATATCTAATATTTTCGGATTTAGTGTAATTTAATTTGTTATAATTGCAAAAAAATTGCAATTAAATATAAAAAATAAAGCAACGTAAAAGTTTGAAAATATATTTATTATATATAATTTACTTTTATATTATTATTCCTCTTTTCTGTACATCGCTTTTGTTTGTATTTCTTGAATGATTTTCATTTACTTATTTTTAAAATGAAAAAAAGATTTTAATAATTATGGATCAATTAATAATGATAATTTTTCTGTTTTTTCGAAGTTTTCCTTTATTTTATTATTATTAGTTGTATTCAGTGTAAACTATGCAATACATAGACATCAGTAGCTTTAAATGATTAATTGCGACACTTGGACCTTAAGTTTTCGCTTGAGTTTAAAAAATGCGCTAAAATAAATAAAAAAAATTTATTACTGTAATAATTTTTGTTTATAACACCACTAGAATAGTATTATTTCTTACTTGACAGTAAATTCTTAAAAACTAAATTACACGTAGTATTTTATTTTATTTTGCATACAAATGAATTTTTTTCCTTTTCATGATACCTTTAACATGACTTTTCCAAGCTAATGTATAAATCACTTTGCATCAATAAAAGATAATGCAAACCAAAAGCGCAAAATAATCAAAGTACTGAATAAATGTTTTTAATCAAGTAATTGATAAAAATGTTTTTTCGACATCTTAACCAATTATATATATATTTGTAACACAAATGAAAAAAATAATGATTTCTTTTATCATATTTATAAAGTAGGATTTTCCTTGCTTCAAAATCTTATTAAACTTATTAACACGAAATATAAATCAAAAATGATGAAAAAATAAAATTAACAGTTAAGTTAATTTAAATATTCATTGAACTGAATAAAATCATAAGGACTGAATTTATTTAAAATTAATCAAAAGTGCTCACACAGCTTAAAAAAAAAAATCGTAATTGAAATTCATGAAGCGACATCAAAGCTGCAAAATTCCTAACTTAAAAATAAAACCATAATTTTACTTACATCAATATCTTCCACGCAACGCTGATGAAGCATTTTGAAAACAAATAAAATAAAATTCAGTTAAAAGTAAAAACTTAACTTAAAAATTAAATATTATTTTTTCGTGAAAAAATATGTCTTTTGCCTCTAAAAAGGAAAATCGTTTTATGCCGTCGGAAAGCGTTGCTTTTGAATCGTCTCTTTGATGGTCATATATATAATATATATACATATATGTATATATAAATTTTGATCGAAAAAAATTCGCCAAAGGCAACCTTGATACTATGACCTTAAAACTTACCAACGATAATGTTAACGAAAGTTTTCTTTTCTTTATCTTCTCATTCGCATTCATATCATTCCGTTCAGAATTACCGATCAAGAAAAAAAAAAGTGGTCATTCAGACATTAATAACGAAGAACGAATCAATTATATAAGTAAAAGATTAGAAAGTGAAATTGCCTGAACTCTGTGTGAAAACCTGATATACATGAAACTAACGAAAAATGAACTGCTGCATCCTATTTAATTACAGAAGATATTTTACCTATGTAAAGAAATGTCGACAAAAATAAAAATAGAAGAGAATAAAACGCTAAATATTTAAGAAATATTTTTCCACAAAAAATGTATTTTATAAAATATTATTGTCTGAATAAAAATAAAAGACTTTAATTAAATTTAAGTATGCGGTCAAATATGATTTGATGCAGTCACCTTAAAATTCAACTAGGACAATTTAATTTAAAGGTTGAATGATTTCGGTCATATGGTTCACATATCCTGTAGCTACTTGCGGCGAATGTCTACAATGTATAATTGAATAAAAAGCTGTACCGTGCAAACAATAAGCTAACTAATTAACCTACTGTTTGACCGTGACCTTTCTGCAGTCAGCAGAGGACAGTAAAACACATTCATGAATCAGAAGGCCCATAACCTCAAAGACTGCAACCATCATAGCCTTTGTCTTTCACAACCTCAGGCAATTTTTAATGTTTGACCTCTATCTTACCGTATCATGTTTCTTTAATAATTGATTAAAAAATTGATGGGTCTAGAGAAAGCTTTTCGCTTATTGTTTTTATTTTAGAATACGCACTGGAAATGATCTTATATACCGAGCATAATCTAAGTAGGCAACAAAAATTCACTTCATTTCTTTTTCATTGTAGAATACACAAACATCAAATATAGGTAAACATTTTAAGAACTCTCGAATTGCATGGAAAAAAGTAAATGCTTAAATCATGTTACAAATTTGGAAGATGCATTTATTTCAAAATTAACCATCCCTTTCAGTGCAATATATTTATGTGCCATAGGCAAATTCAGTGCAATAGGCAAATTCAGTGCATTATATTTATGTGCAATAGGCAAATTCAGTGCAATAGGCCATGCAAACACAAGAAAAGAAAATTTATGAATTTTGTAAAAATTTAGCCGAATAATTTTTGATTAGAATTCTAACAAATAGTATTAAAATATAAAGAAAACCATTTATTCATGTTCATAAAAATTATCATCAGGAGAAGATGTTTTACTAAACAATCAATCCTTCTATTACGTAAGCCTCTTGGCTATGATATGGCAATAAATGAACATTTAAAAAAGAATTGTGGCCGAATGCAATAGAATATATTGATCACAAAAGCATAAATATTTCAATCAAAATCAATATTTCATGGCAGTTATCACTTATTTTGGCACTTATTACTTACACTCACACAATCTATTCTAAAGTTAGCCAAAACATCAAAAATTATAAAGATTTTTAAATGTGATCCTTTTGATTGTAATCAATTGTGCAATATTAGAGAAGGATTTAAACTCTAAAAAAAATTGTTCAAATTAGAGTCTGGATTTTGTATTTCGATTTTTTTCATGATTTGAAGTTTTGTGGATACAAGCATTTCGTATGTAGAACTCAACTAACTTGGTCAAATAGCATTTCTTTAAATATTTAAAATTTAGTAGGGCTTACTTAATAAGTATTTTTTTGTAAAATAATAATAAGCATTTCAAAAATGATTTCCTCTAAAATTTTGAAATTAATTCAAATATAGTATATTGATTGAGGATTATAAATGTGAAATGTATTTCCTCTTCCTATTTTTTCTATCTATTTATTTGAATTAAAGGAACGTTAATATTCCTATTCTTCAATATTATTTTAAAACATGCAATAGTTTATTGTTAGCATATTATAATATTTAAAATATGCAAATAATTAATTATTACAGCATAATTAATAATTACTAACAATACATTTATTAATATTGTAATATTTAATAACGACTACACGAACACTTTAAAAATAATTATGCTTTTTTTAGGAACAAATTGTAGCACATAAACCATCGAGTAATTTTTTTACTTTAAATTAAAGATAAAACTTAAATTCATTCTGTCCAATATTTGAAATTCTTATAATAGATTATCAGTATAAACAGTGAAAAATGTTTTATTCCATGATTCCTATACTCATACTATAATCCATGAAATTTATATGCATATAAAATATTATTAGTGTGATTTGTGTCCATTGTATGATTTATTCATTAAAAATAATTTACTTTACGTACCTGACTCAATAATGGCAGATTTTTGGAATTATATCGATGAAATTATAATTTTAAATTCTAAAATTTGACTTCCATATTAATGAATCCTATCACCTAAGCCAGGGGTGGGGAAACGTTTTCGGTAGCGGGCCAAAAAGGAAAAAAATAAAAAGGTTTGCGGGCCAAGATAATTTTCTTAAATTTTAAAAATAACCTACAAGTTTTACAATTTAAATATGTTAATGAGAGGAGAGAAATTGAGATTTCTCTTGTAAAAGTTCTTTATATTAAGACTCGAAGTGAGATGTACTGATTCTAAGGAACGAAGCTAAAATGATTATCTGTCAGTCTAATCCTGAAAAGATTCTTTCTAAGGTTGACACTTGAAAACACTTCTTCACATATATAAGATGAAGCAAACATAGCACTGATTTTCTGGGCTGTCTGGAGCTTAAAATGCGCTGTTTGCTAAATGTGAGGACTAATTCACTGATATTGGATTCCATATGCCTGCTCCCCAAGAAAGAGATAACGCTTGTTGGCGTCAATATACAGCTATAACTATACAGCAAAGAACTTCCGCTTTTAACACTTTAACGATTACAAGTATATGTGCTTGCTATTTCCGCCAAATTATGCTTCGTAGAACAAAAACAGATAAAGTAATAAGATCACATTGCAAAAAAGAAAGAAATTTTTTTTAAATAAAGTAGAAAAGGAAATGAATGTAAAATGTATAAATAATATTTTTTTTTAAATTTCCGTCTGATATACAAATTAATATTCTATCCGCGGGCTGCTTAAAACCTTCCGGCGGGCCGAAGTTGTCCCGCCGCAGTTTGCCCATCCCTGACCTAAACAAATTTAAGAAAATTAGTTAAATACAAAAAAAAAAAAAAAAAAAAAAGAATTCAGTAACTTAGATGCTTCATCAATTTCTCAAATATTTCTAAAACATTTGAAATTAAAGAATATGAAATTTTTAAAATTCATTACGAAAAATATTCTGCGCTCTTGAAAAAAAATGATGACGCAAGATTTGAATATGATTAAAATAAAAATTCATAAATATCTAAACTTGTTTCTTTGGGCATTGATTTTGAATTCAGGCTTCTGCAAATGACCTAGATTAAAACAGCTAAAAATAAAGAAAACTGCAGCACTAACCAGAGCCATTTTTAATCGTAGCTAAAATTACAGTTATGTTCTAACAATTTCCAAGGTCTCGCTTTATCAATCGACAACCAACTCACATTCGCTTGATCAAAAAAATTCTCAGTCGCATGGCAACAGAAAGCCCCGGATCTTTAATCCCATTGACACAGCGTAAGGATCACGAAACATCCATACTTCTTTCATAATGCTGTCATTATAGGAAAAGATCATCAATATTCAGAGGGGTGGCTTGAAGATGTAAATGGCTTATCATAAGAGAAATTGATTCTTATTTTCATTCGTTACATGGAGTCGTTAAGTTATGTAATAGCATGATTTTGCTATTTGAAAAAATCTTGCAGAGTGCAGGTCTAGATAAAATTTACGAAAATACTTCTGAAATGTTGATCATTCTTTAATATATTAATTTTATTTCAGATTGTCATTAAATATTCTCATTCCAGTTTTCTTCTGAAATCTTGATATTCTCATTGATCAGTTTGATTTATTTATCAATGTATAATTTTAAAATACTTATTATTAAATTCTTAAATGAACCAGAATTAGGACTAATTTGTTTTAACTTATGAGGTTCGTAGGTATATTTTAATGTCGTATAAAATTAAAAAAAAATTAATTACGAAGAAAGTAATTTTTAAAGAGCACATCCTGCTTACTACAAATAAAATAATATCGAACTTTGATAATATCATTTAAATAGAGTGGCAATTTCAAATAACTTAATTATTTGAATTTTATTTTGAAACATATTAATCTTACTTGTTTGACTGAGCGAATTAATTTAAAATAGAATAAATATAATATAAAATAACATTTATCTAAAATAATACATTTTATGAATATAAGGCAGTTCAAAAGCGTGTACTAAGTCATTTTCTCTAATCAATAATGCTTTGTAAAAAAAAAAAAAAAAAAAATCGTTGAGCCACATGTATATATTTTTATATAAATCAGAAAAGTTCTACTATTATAAAAAATATAAATTTTTATAATAGCAAATTTTAAGATTTTTGCATGACTTAAAATCTTAAAAGTGTTTTAGAATCATTTTAAAATTTTACATTATATATTTCATTAGTAGTAGAGAAACAAAATGTAATTTATATTAACAGAGAACTGTGTTTCGTTATAATACTAGGGATATTATAAACACTATTTACATTTTAATAAGTACAGGGATATTTTTGTACCATTAAAAGCTATAATCAATTCTTTTCATAAACTTTTAAGACCATTATAAAAAGACTAATTTAAGAAAAGAATAAGAAAAGAGAGGGAAAGCTTTTTATCATATTAATAAGAGTAATTAAATACAACTTAAAAAAGATAAGCAACAAAATCTGAAAAATATAATAGCGAAACTTTAAAAATATTCAAATATAAAATTAACACAATCGAATTCTTCATTGAATACAATATCCTTAATTTTTATTCACATTTTTTCACACATAAAACTCATTTACAGATTAAAATGTTAAATCTTTACGTTCATGGTTTAAGACATTATTTTAGATTTTACTTTTTTGTATTTATAATCTACGT
The DNA here is from genome assembly GCA_030067965.1 of Latrodectus elegans. Lineage (NCBI taxonomy): Eukaryota > Metazoa > Arthropoda > Arachnida > Araneae > Theridiidae > Latrodectus > Latrodectus elegans. The sequence continues at coordinate 91,276,874 of CM057820.1, read as the reverse complement.
TATTCATTCAAAAATAATAGTTTATTTTTTTATCTAATATTTTATTTTTTATTTTATTTTACCCATAAATATAGTTTTAAAATTAAAATGATTTTTTTTGTATTCATGAGTCAACTTGCATAAATAATAAAAAAAATTATGAATTATTTTCATATGATAATAACTTATATTTTATAATCAATATAATCTTATGAACTTTATTAGTAAAATTAATTACTTTATTAAAAAATTAAATAATTTAAAATTTATAGGTCGAGATTAAATCTAATTCTCTTATATTATTTAGATTATTATCATATATAAAACACAGAAGAATTTGTATTAGAATAAATCGCACCAAATATTTAAGTTAATTACATTTATTACGAAAGACCAAAAAAACATACTAAATCAGTATTTTAAACTATAATGAATTCATTTTTATATCTGGTAAATTTCACATTCATAATATACGTAAAAATTAATTAATTTAGTGCTCATTTATTTTTTTAATGTAGAGAACATAAATAATTTTACTTAGTTAATATGCATTCAATGTATAAAATTTTTAGAAAATTCAGTATTACCTTTAGCATCAACATCATACAGATTAGTATTTGGTATTTGTTCAAGTAATTTAATTCAATAATAATAAATTGAAACAATAACAAGAAGAAGAGAACGTACTGATTCTGAAGACTCAGTACTGACTTACTTTTATTCGAAGGAAGAGACAGCGGTTAGTCTTATTATATCAAATATTGTTACTGATTGTGATTAGGGAATCTATTAAACCGGCATTACATAGGAAGCTTTTGTGGCTTGATCAAGGTAATTAATCAAGGACAAAGCAAAAAACTATATGTTCATTCGTTAGATGCGGTTTTAAAAAGAGCCTATCCCTAAACCCGATTGCCTTCGAATATTACATTTCCTATATTTTATTTTTAGACCAAAGTGCGAGAAAAATCTAAGCTTTTAGGTGAAATATGTAAGACGTTTGATTAACCGTTATTAGATTTAAACCAGATCAGATGAGTTCTGGAACACCTCTTACAATTATAAGAGTCACAATGAAATCAATTTCATTATTTTTCTTTAATGATATCCTCTAATAATACCTTAGTAATTTAATCTACTTGAGTACATATTTCAAAGTAGGAAGCGTCTTCATAATTTATCAATTAATTTTATAAATGAGTCTTAAATTTGTTACTTCATGTTCATGATATGTTTATAAATTACTTAAGTGTGTTTATATTTTTTTGTTCTGCATTTATAGGGGATGTTTCTAGTAATTTTCTGTATTTTATCAGTTTTATGAACCACGTAGACTCTATTTTAAAAATAAATAAACCACTTAATGAAATTAATTAAAATTCAGTTTATTAAATCAGACTTTTTATTGAGAACTATTGTATCATGGATTTTTTTAGATAACTTTTTCTTATAAATCTAGTTTTAAATGCATAAACATCATATGCTTAATGCATCTAATTTATTTTAAAATAATATAAAATTAAATCACGCACCTACATCTTGTTGTGATAAAAATGTTATAATGTATTCTAGCTTGATGCATAGCATCATAATTATTTTTTTTTTTAGATTACGTCGGATAAATTTGAATATCTTGCATAATAAAATGATAAAATTCATAACTGTACCTGTTTTTTTTTAATAAAAAAATTCCTTAAATAAGCTTATTGGAACAAATTCATTGGTTGCTAAAAAATCTTATAAAATTTACGTGTAACAATTCATTTTATTATTGGCGCATAACATAAAACTTTATGATGGTATTGGTCTTATGATTTATCAAAGTACATATAAAGTTTTGTAATTTTTATTTTAGATAAGCTAAAATAAAAAAAAAAGATTTTTATAAGAGATTTGAGTAATTTTATCTTACATTTTTCCGTTTTAAAACAATACATTTAATTTTGAGGTAACCTAATTTTAAAATCTTTTATTTCTATTACACTCTCTTAGACACTAAAATCCCTTCGTCAGAAAAAATGGAAATAACAAAATGATATTTATTAGACAAATATATCATACCATAAGTATAAGGAATGAATAAATTTTCTGAAAATTTTAAAATATAGGTAATAAAAAATGAGTCTCCGCAACTCCCGCTTCTGGCAACAATAATGTCATTTATATAAGCATGGGCTTTGAATCAGTGTTTGATGCATATACAGTTCACATGTATATGCAGCCTGAACAGGATGCCACAGTTCATCACTCGTAGTGATTGGCTTGTGGTGATTATTCAGTCATCTGGTGACTGTTGAGCAAGAAATAACCGGCATCTCACCCTTGCATCTGCAAATTGAGAAAGAAGCCCAGGTAAAACACATTTTCAAAATCACTGGCAGCAGCAAAGTCGAGGACAGAGTAGAAAATCTCACAATACATCCGGATATATTCAATATAGAAAATAAAATTTGCCTAGAAAAGGAAGCCCAACCAGGTAATCTCGCAGATACATGCCACATTTATACGGATGGATCCAAACTGAAGGATAGGGTTGGCGTCGCTTTCGTGGTCATCCAAAATAATAGCCTCCTCCACTTGGAAAAAATCCGCATAAGTGACAACAACACAGTTTTCCAGGCAGAACTTTATGTCATCCAACAGGCAATCAAGTGGGCAAACCGGCAAAATTACATCTGCAACATCTGGTCGGATAGTCTTTCTGGAATTATGGCGGTTGGAAACCCAACAACTACTAGCCCTATAGCAAAAGCTATCCAGAAAGATCTGAGCTTGACAAACACAATCAATCTTCGCTGGATAAAGGCCCACGTTGGTTTTGAAGGCAATGAGCTGGCCGATAGCTTAGCCAAAAAGACAACAACCCAAGAAATCCCATGCGTCGTCGTCCTCCCAACGACACGCTCTTACTATAGGGGACTTCTAGTAGAAGAAGCGTGTCAAAAATGGCAGGCCAGTTATTATTGGTCAGAAACAGGAAGGATGGTATATGATGTTATACCGAAGGTCAGAAATAGAACACAATGCTGACCTAGAGAAATGACCCTGTTTATTACAGTGCATGGCCCCTTCCCGACTTACCTTCACATAATAGGTGCCCTCCCAAGTGAATACTGTGCCTGTGAGGACATAGGGAACTCAATTCATTATGTAACTGACTGTTCAATCCCGAGCTCATGCCATTTCACCAAGCCCAGTGCCCATCTAACAAGGTAATGGACCAGAAATATAGTAAACAATGCCCATTCAAGAACCAAAGATTGCCTTAATGAACTTTTTAATAAATCACATAGATCTGTTTATTCCAGAGTACCAAGGAGAGGAGGATGATAAACAAGGAGAATTGGACCTTCTGGATAATGATGAACAAGTATAGAGTGCTTAAGCCTTGTAGCTCTGTGTGCAACTTAACAACCTTTATTTTTCTAATTTTACTAATACTTTATTATTAAGTATTAGTAAAAGCTCATAAGCTTACTTTTCTTTTCTTTTCTTTTTTCATACTGTAGTTATTGTAGTTAGTGATCAACCAATCTGCATTATTCTCGTTGAATTGTAAAGTATAATTTTAATCTGTATATAGCTTTTGTTGCAAGTAATGTGTAATGTTAAGTATAACCTAGCCTTTCTCGAGTACCATATTATTTATATTTATATTAAAGTAACCTAGGGAATAACAAGGAGAACTAACAACCTTGCTGAACCAAGTTTATTCAACAACTTCTCTATTTCTTTTTCTAACTTTACTAACTCCTTATAATTATCTTGCATGTTTGCTTAAGCTAAACTGAATACCCTGATGTTAAATTTTATATCTTGTAATTTCTACTGTGTCAATGTTTTATTGCAATGTATCTTGTTTTGATGTTCCATAAACTTGTCAACTGGGGACAGCCAGAGGCAGCAGAGTGGTGCCCTCTAGATGTGTCTGAAGCTGTTGCGTACGGAGTTCGGAACTGTTGTGGGGGCGGGGCCATTTTCTTATATTCTTTCTAGCAACTCCCTTATAAACTGGTAGAACCCTTCTTGGAATAGGTACAGGGGAGTTGGCTGGTGTATACTTTCTATTGTTTATATATGAAGAGCATCCTGGGATGAACAGTTGTTAAACACGTTTTGTACCATGGAAGATCCTTATAATACTAATGACATTTGATCGCAGATTATCCAGTTATAAATATATCCAGGAATAAAAATTTAAGACATAAGTCTTAGCACGATTGAAATGTAACAGCCCTATTTAAATAATTGCGGTAAAAGTGTTTACATGGTCAATGTGCTCATAAACTATTATTTGGTGCCAAAACGTGTCAAGGCATTCAATGGTTCTCAATACTCAGTGTTACCCAATACCACTACTTCAGATGATAATGGTAGTGAATTAACGCTGTCAATGTGCGTTCTCGATGATACGACTAAACATGGGTGATAATATCAGATGTTATAAATAGAACAGCAATTCGTCTGAAAACACGTCGCCCTGTCATTTCTGTATCAAGATTCATCATTGAAAGTGCTCTTGTCTATGATGTATCTTCAAGGGTAATCATCGTCATGGTTATCAAGTTCATTTTTTGCTTTTGGACAAATGTTCTGATCTATTACCACAAACATTTGTTACCTCGTTTTTTGCTTCAGTATTTGCCACTTAATTATGCGATCATTCTTGACCATGTAGGTGTCAGATATTTGTGTTACCGGGTTGCTTACATCAGACACTGCTTTCTGTACAATCTATTTGGACCTAGGTCGAAGCAAGTAGCAATACTACCATGCGAAGAATGCAATTGCGGTAACATTCAATTCCACCCCTATCAAAGTCAAAAACACATGACTTTAAGCATTTTTTTTTCTCATATTTGATATCACAACATTTTTTACCAAGTTAGTCGATGTTATGTAATACTTGTATGAGAAGTCTGCTGCATAATTTCTTCATTTAAATCCTTCTTTTGTAACTATAACAGTATATCTAATCTAATGAATTAAACTTGTGAGAAGTGTTTATTTTTTGAAATAACAGAATCTCCTTCCTATAGTTTATATTCCTCGTGTACATTGTGTCGACTTTGTGATGTAGGATATAGAAAAAAGTACGTTTTTGGAAGTCTAATGTGAAGAACCACCGCAATTGAGAACCACCACATGTTTCCTGAGATGGTATCTAATTGTTTTAATGTTTCCTCAATTTTTGAGTCAAGGAAGATATCCTTTGTAGTTATATTGTTCAATTTTCTATAATTCACACAGAACCTGATGAATCTATTCTTCCTACGAACTAGTATAATCGATGATGTTTAGAGACTAGAAGAAAGTTCATATCATGGTTTTGCATCTCTTGCGAAAGTTTTCTAACTTCCTCTTGTTTTTCCATTGGATGTGCTTATGGCAGTTGTTCAATAGACAGAAACTGTTTTGTGTTTTACCATCTTCATATGTCCTATAACCTGTGTAAAAACTTCAAATTGAAGTTATTGTAGCTGCTGCATATGAGAAAACTGCGAAAATTAAGTATTTGCTTACAAGAAAGCTAAACATTATTTCTACATTATCGAATCCTCGTAGACAAGAAAAATAATATTGTAACAATATAATTATAAAATTAAAAACAATTGTTCTTATGCAACTTAAAATCATTTCCACAAAAACAAATTAGATAAAAGATATTGAAGCTTAGTGTTCTTAAAAAATTCGAATATGGTTAAGTATTTGCAATCAAGTCAATTATTCATATAGAAAAAGATTTATATAAATCTGATTTAATCGGATTAAGATGATTATGCGAGAGAAAAAAAATGCAATTATTATTCGGTCATTTGGAGTACATGATCAGAAAGAATTTAAAACGGCATTCACTTTATAAAAATCAAATAAAAAATTAAATATTCATTTCATGTTGGAAAAATCTGCATTGCTAATTAACAGGAAAAAGTGATTACATAATACAACAACTTATCCAGATTACATAATACAACATTCCTGTTTCCCCAACGATTATATATATATATATATATATATATATATATATATATATATATATATATATATATATATATATATATATATATATATATACACACACATATTGTTTAATAAAGAAATATATTAGTACACACATACCTACAATCATAATTATATAATTTGTTTGATTTCATTATATTTTTAAAGCTTAATAGACTTAACGCGTATATGATGCGCACTTAGAAAAAAAACATTTTAAGTCAAAATAAAATTGATTAAAAATTATACCGGAAATTCAAGGATGACATTAAGTACAGGATTAGAGAATAAAAATTCATTTTGAAACATATTATACTGCATTGCACAAGGGATTTTAAATGCGTTCATTTTATTTAAAAAATACCTTTATATATATTTACCTAAATTTATAATTTCGTTGAACAATTTAAGTTGAAAATTAGGACAGCGAATTTAATTTGATTGTAATATTTTAAAGACATACGAAATCAGTTCACATATATACATACATGTACTGGATAAAAAATTCAGAAACAACTAAAATTGATTACCAAAAGTAAATATAATATTAGATATTGAGCAAATCAAAGCTTCTATTGTTTTTCAACAAAATTTTTTATTTTGTTTGCTTTTGTATTTGAGAAAACAGAACAAATGGTTTTGTTGAAGATAGTTTTCTTCATATATATATATATATATATATATATATATATATATATATATATATATATATATATATATATATATATATATATATATTGATTAACAATGTTAAAAACTGAAGAAAATTCGAAACAGCATTAATCCTATTTGTTCTGTCATGTTAGAAATTCTGTATTTAAGTCTAAAAATCTGTCTGTAATCTTGAAACAATACTGTATAAGAATATTAGAACAATCTTCTAAATATATTTAAACAGTCAACAAATGAGAAAATTTTTTACTCTTTTTCATTTTTTTTATTATTGATGATGATTGCATATTTATATATTTTAGATTAGATCATCAACATTAGTGGGCTGCTGTTAATGAATTTTTGTCTGCCTATAATGTATGTTTATAAATGTACTCCCATCCTTATATTTTTGTACAACTGTGATTAGTTAATTTTGTCTCGTATGATCATGCTTTCTTTTTGGTAAACTACATAAATTATCTGATGTTTTCATAACAATTTAAAAATTATTCTAATTCTTAAATTAAAGGAATAGACTGTAATGACTAGAAAACTTGGAACGCGAATATTTTCGAAACTGCTCTGTTCATAGGCTGATCACAAGAAGCTTTTATGAGAGTTTATTGCCCAGTGTGAACGAATATTATAGATAAAAGAAGTAGAGGTAGTGTAGTTGGATGCTCATTCCCTTTAATAATGTAAAATATCAGGAGCTCTTCCGCTTCATAATATAAGATCGGCCTTCATAATATAAGTCTCCAAGTCTCATCCTCAAGTCTTCGAGCTGTCAAGTCAGCTTTCTTCAAAAATCACTTAGATCAGTAAAGACAGTCATGCATATAATCACAGGAATAATACATCATATTTTTCGTGACATATCTTTCTTACTGATCACTTGTATTTCGTGTCATCTTAGTGGGTTCAATGTCATATTTAGTAAAGTCATAATGCTTTGAGACTTTTTAGAGTACATTCTTCTGTATAAATCTTTTAAAAAATTGTACTTCATTATTATTGGAAAAAAAAACTACTGTAAGAAGTAAATATGGTTTTAAAATATTTTGGCTTTGTTGGTGATAAGAGTTTTTTCTGACGCACAAAAAAATAATCGAATTTTAAATTTAACGAAGTGTCAAAATTAAAAATAATAAATAATTAAAAAAATTAATAATTTAATTAATTAATAAAATTAATTTTTTAATTTTTAATTATTAATTAATTAAATTAAAAATTTAACTAATTAATAATTAAAAAATTAGCAATTAAATTTATGTTTTGCTACATAAAATGATAAGAAAAGTCACTTTGATAGACTTGTTTTTTATCAATTAATGATTTTCTGGCTTATGTTTCCATATAGAGATGAAAATATAAGCGACTTGACCGAATTATTCTTCATAATGGTAACTATGACTCAACCAAATATATTTTTCCATATTGTAAAAAACTAACTTTCGTCTTATCCATATTAGCATGAGTCTCTAAATGTAGTTTTTTACTTAGTATGAATCCTTTGACTACTATTTCATTAAAATCAAATAAAAAATTTGTCATTTCCTTAACTCTGTTGCATTTGTGAACATTACAGGAGGATCTTTTATCAAAGTGTTTAACACTGTTATTTTTAAATCATTTTTGGACTCGAAAAGTATGATTTTATGTTATGCTAAATCATTGTTATAGTTGTCAAGTAATTTAAATATAATATATTAGCAACTGACTAAATTATCATTTTTTAACACTGATTTTAGTCATCTATCTTCAGCCATGTTTTCTTTATGGCCATTTTAGAGTTATGCAGCAAATAATAATCCAGAAATTTCTTTATGTAGATTTTTATTTCAACTTTTTCAACAGTGCCTGAAGCAAAGACTCGAAATTTTCAACAAAAATACACGAAATATTAAATTTATAGCAACTTATCAAGTTTAAATTGTAATATTGCAGGAACAGCACATTAAAAAAAATTTTTTACTTTCAGTAGTCAATAATATCACCTCATACATAAAAATCATGATAAGAAATACAGATAAAAATATAACAAAAAGAGAAATAGATCTTAAATAACTTTTTTTGTTGTAGGGAAAATGTAAAAATTTCCATTTTCCTTTTATAAATTTTCAAGAATATAACGAAAGTTTCTGGATTTTTAAAACAATGAAATTTGCAAAATTTAAAATGGGGAAATAGCTCTTTAAGCTATTTTTATAAGAGAAATATAAACACTACTGTATTTCATCATCTGATGATAGATATCAGGTATCCATAGCAAAAATAAACACGATGATACTTGGGATTTCACTCTATAGTAATGTACAATTGTTTGTTACTTAGATGAATTTTGAAGCTTCTAAATAAAGAAAAAGTTAACAATGGTGTTTAAAATTTCATGTAAAATTAATTTATCTACACTTAAAAACATGATAAAATATAAATAATGCCAACATCATAAGAGAAATATATACAATAATAAATTTGATAATGCCTACCAATAGTACTACAGATAATCAAAGGTGTCGCTAATAAGTAAAATACAAAAAATTGCAAAAAACTTCATAACCAAGATAAATTCTACAGACAACAGTTAATGTTTAGAAGCATAAAACTCAATTTATCAACGTAAGTATAATATGATAGTAAGAAATACCAAATTACAAACAAAATTTTATATCACAGGAAATAAGCATAGTATATTTTAGTTTCAATTTTTGGACCCCTATGCAAACATTACATTTCAAATAATTTTTTTACTGATTTTTATTTGATATAAATATTTTGAAAGGCCATTATTACTTACAACACATGGGTAGATATAAAAAAAATATTTTTAAAATGGTAATTAAAATGTTCTGTGCTTCACAGTTCATGACTTTTGCAAGAAACATTTTTCATGGCAAATTTTATGTTCTCTTTTATGTTTTTAAATTAGAATATTAGTAGAATATCGACAACACATGTCTTATTCACGAATTAAATTGTAAAGGTAATTTTGTCTTATATATTTATACTGATTTAGGTATGAGGTAAATATGCACAGAGGTAACAGGCACTGAAATTTAATTTTTAATACTATAACTAAGTTAAAATTGCAATAATGGATAAGTTTATTTCAAATTTTATCTTAGCAGCAATGGTAATTTATGTGAAATACTGATTCAAGATAATATGATAACTTATTTTCAAACATATTTATATCTTATTGCTTAACATTACAGAATTCTGTAAACAAGCAAAGACAAAAATATTGAATGAGTTTTTTTTAAAAAAACTTATAATTGATTAATTTTAATTTGCTTTTCATTAAACAACAAAAAATGAAAACTATGCAAATATTAAATAATAATGAATGGTATAACTAAGACTTGTCCTAGAACGAGATCCGTGAAAAGAATTATAATTCGGTGAGACAGTTAGAGTTTATGGAATTTCTTTAAATGAAGTATATAGGACTATTTTAATTATTACTATTATATATATATTTGTATATGTATATATATATATATATATGTATATATATATATATATATATTATATATATGTATATATATATATATATATATATATATATATATATATATATATATATATAAATATATAAATAATCAATATATTAATATTATTAATTAAAAACTGTATTTTAAGGACAAGTAAATAATGTAAAAAAAAAAAAAAAAAAGATTTTAGGTGAAGATATCTTCCACTTTCATAAAATCAATTTCTCAAGCTAACTCTACATTGCAAATCCTACTAGAATTTTTTTAGAATTATTTTAACTAAACCAGATATTTATTGTGGAATCATCTCCTCTAACTAGGATGCATTTCATTCTTATAGATTAATCTTTTTTAGTCATTTTTGCAGCAGTCTGATCTTGGTTTGCTGCACTTCCTACTCTTCTTTCTTGGAAAAAAAAAAAAAACACTTGTAGTAAAATGTAAAGTATCTTCGATATTTTCTGAATGATCGGTCAATGGATGAAAAATTATAATATTTGTAACCTAGCAGAGTATTATAAGGTATAAGAAATATTTCATGAGTTCTTAGATGCTCAGATCCAAGGAATTTTCTTAATCTCATGAATGCGTGTACAAAGTGATTCTAAAATTCAACTATAATTATAGAAAATCGTATGCTCCAACTGATTTAGTTCCAGTAACTGTTATATTGCGCGGAACTCATTCTTGCATACATTAAGTCCTCTGAGAAAAAGAATGAGATTATTCATGGAAATTGATGACAATAACTCTATAAGAAACAAAAGTTCTATTAATTTTATTTTACATTTTATAGGAGAAATGATGAAAAATACTTATATTTTCACTTCCAAAATCAAGGTGATTTTAATACATTCTTGAAAATTTCACATCAATTCTCTTCCTTATATAGCAAGAGTTTTTTTTTATATTTCACTCCTAAATTTAAAATTTGACATCCAACAATGAACCATTTTATAATAAAATAATTTTCACATTTTTGTCAGTGTAATATTTCTATAGCAATAATATTTGACAATATATATATATATATATATATATATATATATATATATATATATATATATATATATATATATATATATATATATATATATATATATATATATATATATATATATATATATATATATATATATATATATATATATATATATATATATATATATATATATAAATATATATATATATATATATATATATATATAAATATATATATATATATATAATTTTGAACCGTTTCTGGTTGAACAGTATGTTTTTATCTAGTAAATATTTGTTAAATAAGCTTTTAAATTTTCATAAAACTTTGTCGTTTAGTTCTTTTGAATCATTTTCCTATCCTATCTTATCTAGTTTTATTTCTTTTAGCTCTTACACTTTTAAAAATCTTTAAATTTTTCTTCAATCTTGCATTCTTGAGCAAATACAAATTTCAAATGCTATGCGTATTCATTGCATAAAACATTTCAAATCATTTTTCTTTTGTTTTAGATAAAGTTATATTAACTAAGAATATGTTTTCGTATTAAAAATTTCTAAATGTACTAAATTTAAATCACTCATAAATACATAATTTCAGTAAAGTTAATATCCCTTATTAACGATTTTCATCAATTAAAAGTATTATGGTTTCAATATGAAAGATAAACATTGCTCAAATAACTAGTTGCAAGTTTTCATTTGCTTCAATCATTCAAAAATTATAATATCTGTTCACGCCTAAAAATCCTGTTTACGAAAAATGACCCAATTCTTTACATATTTTAAGCATAATTTATTTATTTAATCAAACAATAAAAATCACAGGCATTTTCTCCAATTACAAATACAGCTAGGACTATTTAAATTATAATGTTACGTATGATTGTGTGCAGGAAAATTTGCAAATAAAAAACAAAAATTACTTAATGAAATCTTATTTTTTTTGTACAATTTTACAAATTATTTTTTGTTCATCTTTCACTCAAAAAAGAATAAAAGAAGCATATTCAAATTTGTTTGTGCCTTAAAAAATAAGGGGAGAGAAATCTCATTTATAATTTAATGTTCCTTAAAAATAATACCTAAGAATACCTTTCAGAGAAATTATTCAACTAAATCCCATAACGCTAAAAGCAGTTCATTATAATTTCAGGTATTTTAGAGCCCAAAGAAATCATTTTTTCAATATTCTTGAGGAAAAAGCTTCAGAATTAAAGTTACTGAGACGATGAACTCAGTGCGATTAAAATTCTAAAGGAGTGGAGTTAAAATATAGTACTGAAGAAATGTATATATGTATACTACCAATCACATATTGAATTTTACTATTCTAACGAAATCATAATCTTTCGACGAAAATTTGATAGAATTGATAATACTATAAATCTTAAAACAAAGTTATCAGAACAAAAACCATATATTGATTTTTGAAGAGTTGCGTGTGAGTGTAAAATGTCTACTTTACATTAAATCTGGGTAATTTATTTAAATAATATAGTTTTTATGATAATTTTTATCGGACTAAATATATTTCACGTTAAAAAACTAGCTTATACTTTATAATATATGTCTACCAATGAACACATTTGAATAGATAATAGAAAACATTTTTAAAACAAGTCTTGATATTATTAGTAGTTTAGAATCACCTACTATTGTGATAAAAAATAAGTGAAATAGTGGTTAAAAGCAAATTATTAATAATTTCCTTTTAATATTTTTAAATCTCTCTAAATATATTCTCCTCTGATTTTTATACACTTCTACTTTCATTTTTCCAATCATCCAAAAAGCTTTAAAATTGCTTTTGCGAGTGTTCTTCATAGCTTGAAGTGAATTTTCGTTTACTGTATTAGTGCTGAAAATGTTGATTACGAAGAAGAACTTTACATTTGGGAATAAGAAAAGTCACATGGTACCATGCCAAAAGAATGCACAGTCCTTGTAAGATCCTTATTTATTTAGTTTCTTGTCAAAAGTTGAGGAATTAGAACTGAAATGTGTGAATGTATATCATGTTAATGCAAAACCAGTAATCTTACTTTTAATTGTTTCTCACCAATATGATATTGGCGGTTTTCGTTGTTTCTTGCGTGTTCTTATCATATTTCATATTGTCTTCAAGGAAATGCTTCCCGAAAATACTACAGACAACTCAAATTATAATATTTGTTGTTAAAGCATTCAGTAGGAATTCATAACTCACATCATTGTGATATTCAAAGGAAATAGCCAATATCATAATGATGAAAAGAAATTAAAAGTAAGATCATTCTTCAAAGTCACCTAAAATGTAATTTTGACAGGAAGTGACGTGGTCTCTTTTCAGTCTCGCTTCAACCTTCAAACGTTATTCATTTAATTGTTGCTTTTACTGAATAGATTCACGTTTTATCACTGCTATAATGTATTTTAGAAAAAAATTGCTTTGTAAGGTATCTTTCGAGCCCAAAGGGAAATATTTACTTTGAAATACAGTCAAAATTCTTAGAACATCTCGAGATGAAACTCATCGAAATCATAACATTTTTTTTTTAATTTTTGGATGGAAACCAAATGATACAGGAACAGATTTAAAACAAAATCTGACCAAATATAAAGTGAACATTGTGAATTTAATAGTGTTGTTTAAAAAATTCAATGGCGTTAACTTGCAGTTATAAGGGGCCAGCCTTAATTTAATATAAACAAAGGGTGTAATTTCGGCTTTTCTTGGTAAATTGAAATTAATGAAACAAAATATAAGTCTGTGCGAATTCTCCCAGTTTCCGCACTAATCACAGATAGAATGTCTTGATGAGGATATTAAGACTTACGCTCGCAACATTTAAATATCCTGCATGATGACTTAGATAGATTTGAAGATATCCTGAAGATGTAAATAGATTTGAAGATATCCTGAAGATGTAAATAGATTTGAAGATATCCTGAAGATGTAAATAGATTTGAAGATATCCTGAAGATGTAAATAGATTTGAAGATATCCTGAAGATGTAAATAGATTTGAAGATATCCTGCAGATGTAAATACCACCATGGATCATAACCCCATTTGATGAAACGGAAGAGGCGAATGTGGCATTACAAGAGGAGCTACTTGAACTCAACACCAACAAGGAACTGAAGGTGAAAATTAAAAAAGGCTATCAAACATTTTGATTGCTGGCAAAAATCCTCGAAAAATATCCTGGGCTGTGGGAAATTGCGAGAAAATTTTTGATATCGTTTCTCTCTTCGTGTCTCTTCGAAAGAAGTTTCAGTATTAGTAACCAACCTGTTAACAAATAAAAAAAAATAAAAAAAGAAAGAAAAAAAAAGAGGAAGAAGCAGCTTGAACATCACAGAACGGGGAGATTTGAGATTGCTTCTGACAAAACTGAAGCCAAATATTGATCATTTACTGTCAATTCATCAAGTACACCAGTCTTATTAAAAAAATGACTATTTTTTATAGATTTACAATTCAAAGTTCACTGTTGATTTTTTGTCAATAGTTTATTGTTTGTAACAATAAATGTTTATAATTTTGTATAACCATTAGTATTATTTTAATAAATAGGACACAAAAAACTGTGCTACTTTTTTTCCTTCATAACACATTCGATTTATGGCGATATTTTTTAGGAGTTTTGGAGATATAGTAGAAATGTAGAAGCAAGGGGTGTACCGAAAATAGAAAAACTTTAAAAGTGGTCCAGGAGAAAAAAAAAGGTTAGGGAACCTATGGTCTATATGATCATCTTCAATGAATTGATTGCCTATCAGTTTTATTTCAAGTGTTTTGTACCATTAATTTCACTGCAAAAAATGCATGTTCTTTGCCGAAAAGTCTTCGGTACTTCGGAAAACTCATAGAAATAAAAAGTTTAATATTTCTCTCATTTCTTATTCCACCGGAAAGGTGAGAACATGTGTATTGTAATACGCTTTTATATTTATGATGCGCAGCAATTGAATCTAAGTTCATGCATAGACAAACACAGGTGACCACAGCAAATAATTATATATATATATATATATATATATATATATATATATATATATATATATATATATATATATATATATATATATATATATATATATATCTTAGAGAACATTTGGTGTGATAAATTATTAATATCTTCTACTGGCATGGAATGAAGATTTCGGAAGGTAAAGTAGTTAATATCTCTTAAGCTGATTCTAAGAAAGAAGGAATCACAAATCGCATAAAAACTGGTTGAGTAACTTTAATTTCTCAACCAGCTTTTCAGTGTTTTGCAGTGCGCATAAAAATGAAATAAAAATATAATTACATAAGAAAAATGTAATAAACATGAGAAATGTTGCTTCTGACTAACTGTTGAAACTTAAAAGATGTTTTTATTTTGAATCATCTCAATTTAAAACTTTTTGTTTTTACCTGTTACATATAGATTTTTACATGTTACATCACATGTTATGAGTACTAAGTTGAGATCATAAATTATACGTGAGAATTTTTAAAAACAGGATAATGTTATTATGATAAAATGATAAAAGTAAAAAAATTAAAAGCAATTCGTAATAATATATATATATATATATATTATTACGAATATATATATATATATATTATATATTTACGAAAGTTAAAGTATATTATATATATATATATATATATATATATATATATATATATATATATATATATATATATATATATATATATATATATATATATATATATATATATATATAATATACTTTAACTTTCGTAAATATAAAATATTTAATAACGTCTAAACTAAAGAAAATAATCTCTCTCTCTCTCAACATTTTTTAGAATTATTTATAATAAAATAACTATAGATATTCGACATGTAAAGCAATTTTAATTAATTTAAGTAATTGTTGATAAATAATAATTCAATTTTTTTTTCATTTTACAAATGTTGTCAAATAAATGATAAATTTTCACAGATTATTGACTTTATTGATCTCAAATTTTTATCATTGTTTATCATCTGTATGAGAATAATTTGATAAAATCAGTTACAAATTTTATAAAATGTCATTACACATATGAATATTTTTAAATTGTAATGCTCATTATAAATGCACGTTACATCATAATTTTTTTTCCATTAATAGACAGATTCTTACTTTTTTTGACAGTCTAAAAGTTATTGATGATCTAATATATCCTTATAATCATTAAGGAAACCACAGTTTGTAGAGATGAAATGTTGCAAATGTCTTCCGACCACAAGGTTGGTTATGCAACATTACTTCTAAAAAAAGACAGTATTTCATTGTGCCGATCCTATCAATGTACCATTCTTAATTATATCGAAATTCTACTCTGTTTTCTCATAGCTTAAGAAAGGCATACTTTAGGTAATGTTTTTAGAAAACAAAAAGTCTCAACAAAAACAAATTACAAAAAAGCTTTTCAAGGTTAATTTGTCTGTAAAGTGCTTTTTTTGGCATTCAAACATTTTCATCACGTCTGATTACACGTGTAGGCTTAATGTCCTTGTCAAATCGGACCTGTAAAATGAAAGCTGTTTCCAGAAAAACGTTATGTAATGTAAAAAAACCATAATTTTAATAAAAGTATCTTAATATGTAGTTAATACATTGTAGGCAAACTCTACCTAAAAGGAAAATTTTTCGGAAAATTTTAAAAAAATGTTTTCTCTTTTACCTAAAAGAAAAATTTCGTTTTTCTTGTATTGCGCCTTTCTTTATAAATATACTTTTTTTTTAATTTATAACCTTCATAGTACCAGATTCTTACGAGAGTTTTAGCAAAATATTTTTATCCAAATTAAAGTTGAAGAAAACCACATTTTTCGCATAAATTCAAATCCTGAATTATTGCTCAACATATTTATTAATTCTTTCCTTCTTTTAGAGAAGATTTGAAAATGAATTTGAAGAGAAAACATGACTGATATACTTTCAATCAAATCATATATGAAATATTTCCCTGAAAACAAGCTTTTAAGAACATGAATGAGAAAAAAATTACTGAGAGACACTATTCATTCGATTTTTTGCCTATTTGTCACCCTCTGAAATTGTATGATGTTAATCTAATCCGTAGATTATGAATGGTAAAGTTTCCACATTACCTTGGGTGTCTTAAGAATTGGATATTTTTCTCTATATCAATTTAATCAATCTAATGTAAGCTTGCAACAAATTAAGATCCTTGCCAAACTATTATTCCAACACCTTGGTAACTGTGTCTTTAACCGATGATGAATTGATAGTATCTAGTGTTTTGTTCCCTCCCCTACAAATCAGCAACACACACATCTATTTATCTATATATATATATATATATATATATATATATATATATATATATATATATATATATATATACATATATATATATATATATATATATATATATATATATATATATATATTTACAAATGCAGGCAAAATTCTTTTTAAATTTTAATCTAGCGAATTATACTCAAATAGTTTCTTTAAGCTGTTTTACAAAAGCAGATTTAGAAGATGATATAAGAAATTTTTCTATTACTTGAATATTCAAGATTTCGAAGAGTAACAACGCTGGGAGCTTTTGCAAAAATTGTCTTTTTTCTGTAATTATCACTCTAATAGAGAATTATAATTAAACTACACACACACACGCAAATGACATTATTTTATTCTAATCATAGATTCTACTAAAAATAATAAATTAAAAAATGAAATAATAATAAATTTTGAAAAATCTATAAGTAACACTTCAATTAATGTTGATATATTATTCCATCTTTTCTGGGAAAGCTTGTCCGTAGTCCCCATGCCATCATAATGTATCATGAAAGATAAATTATGTTATTGGAGAATATCTTTATTAAAGTAATAACACTGAATACTAAGTTTAAATTCACAAACACTATTTTAATGATCTCGAATATAATTGGTAAGTGAAAAACTATGTTTAATTCACTATCATTATTTGGTTTTCCTTATATAAGTATAATAAGAAATGAGCAAACTGGTAGAATAACGAAGACAATTAAAACATTTCTATGATTTTGTCATTAACTTTAATATAATTAATTTAATAAGTAAAAATTAAATACTTAAACAAAGAAACGGAAATTTGTTACTTGGCTGTCAATGTTAAAGGGACTGTTCTGACTTTTGATAAAAAATGCTTTACAACAATTTTCTGTCTAATTGTAAAACAGTAATATCAGATTAATATCCAACATTTAATTCAAATATCTGGGATTATAATCAAATTTATTCTGTGAAATTTTGTAGAAAATGAATGTAAAGATTTCTTCATCAAATTGCATTGGTAAACATCTTGCATTGCAACATGTTTACCAATGCAATTTGATGCATATGCAACAAACAAATTGCATTGGTAAACATGAGCTTGCATCTTTTCCTATGTATGGAAGGGCATTATGACTTCGATGCATTTTGTGTGCTTTAGTCACCACTAATGAAAAAGACAACATTCGATTTTATCAGGTATAGTAGTCATCATTTCCACACAAGAATGACTGTCATAAGCAAACAAACCACCGTGATCTATTTGAATTTGCTTTATGGGGTTCCGTGTAGAATCAGGCTTGGCGATAAACTTTAATTTCTGTTAATCCTGAAAACCCTATCTTTATATACCTTTTGTGTAGCGCCATCTTGTTAGTTACATCTTGGCACTTATCTTGGAGTCAAAAAAATCGCCAAAAAATCAAAAGGTACCTAATTGTAAACTTTTATTCCTTTATGTTATTATTTTTTTTTGTCTAATTCACCTTGAAACATTCTTCAATTTTATATAAAACAATTTTAGATCACCTTTGGGTTATGAAATAACTTGAATGTAACTAACTTTAAGATTAATCGTGCAAAGAGTTTAAGTTCTTTCAATATGACACAGTGTCTGTTTCGGAAAACTAGAGAAGTTTTCTTTGGAGAAAATAATGATAAAACTTGATTTCAAACTTTACTTACTGCAATGCTTAAATTACATGCTTAAATATCACTATCATATAAGTTTTAAATATTACGTTGGCCAAGATAAAACTAAATTCCACAGTAAGTATCGAAATTATCTGCTTGCATAGTCTTTTGTACTCATAATTCTAATATCAGTGATAATCAGCCCTAACTCTTACACCTTCTTTAGCAGTTTAAATAAATTGGTAAGACACTTTTTTTAAAAAAATGGTAACTCTTGAAAAAATAACGTCTTAAGATATAGTTTGAGAATAATTAATCTCCCAATGACAAAATTTTGAGATCAGATGACAAAATCCAAATGGATCTTAGTAATTATTTGAAAGTTCTATTTCCATCGTAATTAGGCTAATAATAAGCACTATTACTAATTCCATTTCAATTCAATATATTATAAATATTATTTCAACAAATCAGATACATCTTAAGACACGCTTTTCCTTTCAAGAGATATCCTTTCTAGAAAAGCGCTTTCCAATTCATTTACGTTAAACTAATCATGGTATTATTTTTAAAGATCGGTATCAATAAATTTTGAGCCTTGTGTATAAGACCGTAAAATGGATAACTATCCATTTTGATACTCATTGCGGAATTTAGTTTCATCTTGTGTGTGTGTGGATATAGTAATATTATGGTAATTTTAAATATAATTTAATCAATTCCAGGAAATATAGTAATTACCAAATTTAAAGCATTCTGAAATCACTGATTTGAATTTACAATCCGATGAATATCAATAATAAATAAGCATTATGATAAGGAAATTAATGAAATAAGAATAAGAGATTACGATTAACAAGGCGTTTGTGTGGGTAAATTTAGAATTATTGAACAACGCTATTAAATGATTAATAAGAACAAGTTTTGCACCTGAACCAGATTTTGTTTATGATCAACACTAGCAAAAACCTTTTCATCAAAAATATCTAAAAAATAATATTACATCCTATCAAAGAGCTATCTAATCAAGTAATCAAAGAGGTAAAAAGAATTCAAAAGTGTATTTTATTGTTATTAGAACATTTGATTTGATTTTACCTCGTGATTTAGTTATGACGTCAGACGAACATTTATTACAAGTAAGCGAATTCTAAACAAGCATTTATTTAAGTATCCAGAATTTTAAAATGTAATTGGAATTATCAATATCCTATATTTAGAATTTAAGATTCTATATTGCGTGTACTAACCACAATATAATACGATAATAATGAATAACGAAAATTATTTTAAATAATCATCAAACACAGAAATTTCTACACTATTAAATACTAACCCGAAATTCTTGTTTTACGTATTCCTTCGAACTTCAAAAAAGCTATTTTTTTTAACTTTGCAAACTGATTACTTTACTTGTTTAAAATGTTCTGATTATATTTAAATTATGACGATTCTAAAAATAATCTTTTAAGAATAGCACCAGTATTTTATTCATAAATAACTAAATTATGTTTTAAATAACTGACTTCCATTTTTCAATAAAAAATATTTTGCCTATAATAATTAAAATTCTTCAAGCTTTGACAATCATGGCAGCCATTTCTTTTCTTTTAACAGCCTGTCAAACATTTTTGCGGAAACATTAGCTTGAAATATGTATCATTGAATAATAAAAGTTACTTACTTTTGATACGATATATGAGTTTTAGTACATTGGATGTTAAACAATGAAAAGATTTTAAAGAAATTTATATATTAAAAAATTTAAAAGGTAGTTCTCTAATTTTAGAATATTTTTAATTTATTCTAAATCAACACATTATTTTTGAATGTATACTGAATAGGAAACGGAGTAATATTTTACAGCTAAGCAAATTTAATTGATAATTAATTTCTTATGAAAAGCATCGATAAATTTTAAAAAGATATATATTTGTAAAAAAAAAGTAACTGGTTAAGGTGGCCAATTTTCGCCAGCCATATCATTCGAAATGAAGTCTCACATATAGAATAACCAAAATAAAATCGAATGCGGAGTGAAGGTTTGAAAAATTCCTTTTGTAGAAGTTGATAAATAATGAGGGTTTGAAAAATGGATTGGAATGGAATGTGCCTCCTTTCATTCACATTTTAAAGCATTACCAATCGCTGACGTATTGATAAAAAGTAAAACGAGTTCGCTTCTAGGAACAAAAATATTGCTTTTTTTTAAAAAATAAAAAAAATGCATTTATAATGATCGTTATTATTTAAAAGCAAATGACACTTGAAAATGCAGAAAAGTTGAGAATTTAATTCTGTGTACATTTTTCTCGCTTCCGCATTGAACAGTAATTACGTATAGACGACAATTTTAAAAAGCAGAAAAACACATACCTTCGTTTTTGAAATAAGAAAAATTCTGGAACATTCTCCCTCGTGGCATTAGTAACTTTACAATGAGTTCAAATCAATGTTAATTATGGTTTACATTAACTGTTGACGCTGTATTAAAAATTTTGTTGTAAAACATAAAATATATTTTAAGTTAGTTAGGAGCCTATCACTTCGATGTTTCTTTTTTATTCATGCAACTATTCTCAAACCAACTATGGATAAAATTTCTGTGGACACATTGAATTAAGTTGCAAAAAGCACGCAGAAAGATGTTTCATTTTCTTTTTCAACTTATGTCTCGATTCGAATTTGACTTTTTATCCTTTTAAATAAGATCCTATCAACAGTCTATGTGATGATCCTTAAAAATGAAACAATGCGTGAAATTAATTTTCGATATGAATGTATTTGTCAATGAATTTAAAAATTTAGAAAATATTTAAAGATTTGTGGAAACTTGTCTATTGAAAACAGACTGTGAAATGAAAATGCTTAGTTAAAATCAATGATTGTTTTAAATAATAATAAAAAGCATATTGTAAGTTTTAAATAAAATGTAATTATGAAATCATTCAAAATCTTGACCATGAACTGAGAAATACTGTCATAGCCGAGCAATAAAGAAGATACTTGAAGGATCAACGACACAAAACCATTCACGCAAGACGCTATTCTTTTTAATATTCTTTTCATACGCTCTTTAAAGCTGTTAGTTCGACTATTCGTCCAATTTACTGGGTTGTTGACAGAAGAAAGCGCCGACTTGGCAGATAAGAATAAGATTCGCCTTTAAAATATATTCTAAAAATGCTGTTTTCACCATGCATTTTTTTTTTATAAATTCTTTTTGTTATTTCACGTATTCGAGAAAAAATATTTGAATAACTATTTGCATTAATTTTTTACTCATGACGAATATATCTTGAGGCGATAGAATTTTGGAATTTTCCATTTTCTTTCAAAATGTAATGTATTAAAGATGAAACCATTACAAAATAATCTTCTTCTGCATTCTTATTCGAAGCATCATTTTATTATTTTTGTGTGACTATTCTAACGAAAAATGAAACTATTGCAATGCTTCAGTGAATTATATTAAGGAAGGAAATTTTTTTATTCAGCTATAAAATTAGAATAATTTTAAAAGACTTTGAATTATTTATGATCCACTTAATAATCATGTACCGATATGTAAATATTAAGTACTTTTCAATAACTTTTTCCATAATAATTTATATTATATAAAAAAGATAAAATTGTACTATAAAAGGTAAAATCATGAATCAAAATTAATCAAAAACATAGTTGCAAGCATGAACTTTTATTTTAATTTTCTTTTATAAAACAAAATTATTCTTGGATAAATTATTTTAAAAGTCATTATATATATCTTGAACTGCCACATTAATTTCTTAAAAAAAATTGCTCAATGCTATTGTTAAAAAATATCAAATCTATTGTTGAAAAAAGCAATAAAATATATTTTAAATAAAATTAAAAATCATCACGTGCTAAAATGTTTTAAATTGTTTTTTGAATTTTATATTGTATTCTAATATTTTTAGTTTAAAATATAAATAATTAAATTATTAAAAGTGAAAGACTCATTCTTCAAAATAATTAATTATATGTTAAAAATTATAATTAAACAATTAGTCCTATAAAGTAAAGTTAAAAATAATTTTTCTGGCTTTCTCATTAAATGTTGCAAAAATTTATTTAAATAGTTCTCATGATATGAACATTTTGCAAAGTGAGCAAAATCTTATGATAATACATATAAATTTTGAATTTTAAATGCAAAAATAGGAAATATATTTGACATAATGCATACTTTTTAAGGTGGAATGAAAGCATATCTAAAACGTCTTTGGAACACAAACGCTGAGATGTCAGAGTCAAAAAACCTTTAAAATTTTATCTGACTGGAGAAAAGATATATGAGAAGCAGTAAGAGAAAATAGGAATTAAAAATGATTAAAGTATACAGTTAACAATCACTCGTCATTGCATTAAAGACCTAAAACCAATATTTTTGGAACACCTTTTGCAAGGAGATGGCATCTTTTATTCGTTTGGACATTGAGTCTACAAGCTTTTGGAATGTATTTATGTCCAGAGATTACCATGCATTGGTTTTTAGATGTGGTACATTAGTTGGAAGCGAAAAGTGCTGCTTTGCATGCGCCTTTCCATCATATCTCTCACATTTTTCATGAGGTTAAGATCTAGACTCAGCGGTGGTCAGGAAATGTGTTGGAAGATATCTTGACATTCAGTGAACTAATTTTAAACATTTTTGACATGACATTATTGTTTATGAAGTATCTGTCACCGTCAGAGTAAAAATGTAACATTGCAAAGGACATTTGATCTGACAGAATATCTGGGCAACTATATATGTTTTTTTTTTACACTCAAGGAACACCAAGGCACTATCTTCATGCTAGTAAAGATTGCTCCACATCTTGATGCATCCACTAAACTATTGTACAGTGCGGGTAAGGCAAAAATAGATTTATAGTTTTGTGAGGTTATCACCAAGCACGATGTTTTCTTTCATATAAAAAGGAGAAACGTGATTTACTCAACATTATCCAGTTTCAATTCCTAAATGTCCAGCATCTTTTTTTCCGGTACTCAGCAAACGAATTGAATTTTTGTATTTCGGGCAGAAGAGAGTTTTTTTTATCATAGGCACTTGACTATGTATTTTTCCTATATGAAATTTTCTGCATATTTCGTGTGAAAATCTTTTAAAAAAAAAAAAAAAAAAAAAAAAAAAAACTCTTGCCTGGAGATAATCTGAAGATCAGCAGAGTCCTTGCTCTGCCGTACAATTTGTCGAAGATAACGATGAACAAGCTCTTGGAAAATTATGCTGGAACAGCAGTTACCTCTTCTAGGTAAAAATTGCAGGTTCTTTTCTAATTTTGGAAAATCCTTGATATGGCTGTTTTTGAGAATCTAGTGAGTTTTTCTGCATTCGGAATCAAGGTGTCTACTAAGCGTTCACTAACAATGCGTCTTTCTTCAAGTGGTAAAATATTGATCCATATTTATTTCACTGTCGTGAAGTGTACGCACTGTTGCACCTTACTTAAGATAGGATTCTTAAAACGTGTAATCCAGGAGGCAAACAAATTTGAACACTTCATTTCGAACAAGCATTTAAATGAAAATCTGAAATCTTCTGTTTCATTGGCAAGTATATATACATATATACGTAAATATGTATTATGTATTCAGGATGGTCATACAAATAAGAACAAAATAATTTTGCAACAAAATAGTGTCTTTTCAGGAATTAGAAATTAGCTAGCCTGATTCATACAAAATTAACCCTGTTAATTCAGATATGGATCCTGATTATTTTGAACTTAGAATTATTAATTAAAGACTGATTACGTTATTTAAATGCAATTCATGCACTTCTATCTTAAGATACATAGCGACTGTATTCTAATTATTAAACCATTATCTTCAAAGCAATCATATAATTACTGTTTCCATGTAACAGACATTAATAGCAAAATATACAATTTGATAGTATAATATCAATAAAAAATCGCAATAATATATAGGGCTTCTTATAATAATGACATTTATCACTTTGTTGAATGCATAATTTTATATAATATTGCATATTACATTTTATTTATTATTTATTATGTACCAATAGCAATTAAGTCTGAACATCAAATTATCTCATATTTTATGAAATCAACTTGTATCATAACAATAGTATCATTAATTAACTTATTACATATCATTCTCAAAAAAGTTCTAATTATTTATTTCTAAACATTTTCATATCTTTTAAAGAAGTTTTCTAAATTTTAAGATAGATAAAAAATGTATTTTGTAACATATACATCGTAAAATCTTTTGAAAGATTTTATTGTAAAAGTTATTTTAACATTCTTAATCTATTCTAAAAAGTTTTGTAAAAACATGTTTCACTTTATTTGCTTAAAGAATATAGTAAAAACTGTAATATATCTTGCATTTTTATAGTAATATATGGGAATGAACAATGTTTATGATCAAAACATTTGCTGATAATTGTCAGCAGAGCAAATATTTTATAAAAATGTTCAACTTATAAAATTTTGCATAAATACATTACTTATAAAATATTAAAAATTATGATCCTTTTAACGAATTAAAACCGAATATTTAATAACATAATATTTAATAATGAAAATGATAGAAAAAATTATTAAAATATTTTTTGAAGACCTTACATTTTAAATGAAATATATTATTTATAATTTGACTCTTTATTATTATTGTTATAATTACTCTTGCAGTAAAGCAAATCGTCTATTTACCTGTAACACATTTCAAAGTTTCGAACACTCTCCTTATTCAGTTCTTTTTCGTGCGCCTGTTTTTTTTTCCACATGACTTCACATCCGATAAGAATCAACAAACAAGTACTTCTTTGGGAAACAATGATTCGCTACAGTGAGGACACCAACCGGAATTAGCCCAAACAATTTCGAGAAGATCATTTCGTGAACTGTGGTTTAACTGAGAGAATGGGAAGGAACGCGACGAAAGCCTTCTGCTGCTGTCCGTGCCGGATATTATGGTCAGATGCTACTGATATAGAATGAATGTGGCAAATAATAAACCAGAATCCTGAGTATTTTTCCTTTGTTTGTGTTTGGAAGTGACAAAAGATATTTGGCATCGTTTTGAAGAGATTAAGAGAAGAATATAGGATACCAGTGGAATGAGAACTATGGAACATCATCTGGATTGACGTAACATTATTGGTATATTCTAAACAAATTAAATGTTTAGATAATTCTCTTGTTTGCATATGTATATTCTTATTGAGTTTGTTTGTTGAAAGAATGAAATTTATTGATCTCAGTTTTTTAAATTAATTTCTGTGTAGTTTTGATCAAATGGATTTTGAATTCTGAATAGATTCTCTTTCTCTCAGCATATTAGAAGATATATCGTTCGTAAAGCTTCCTTAGTGTATTTTACTGTTTTGTGTAGAAAAAAATATTCTGTACCTGCATATAAACTATAAACCTCGCAGACTTATCTAAATATGGTGTTTAAAATATTATGTTAAAGACTATATCTTTTTTAAAGTCATCAGCATAGTAATCGTCTCTCCAACAAGCAATATTTTCACAGAAGAATAAAGAGAAGTGAAAATTTCACTTAAAATTTCCTAGCATTTTCTTTTATACAGAACGTCTGAAGTTTCTGTTGCGTCTGAAATTATGATACAGGCATCTCTCTTACTAGACGTGTAATTTATCTGAGAACCAGACTTGATGGATATTGAATTGATATCCATTCCTACAGAAGAGCCAGTTGTGCTGAAACTTGCTAGCAATGCTAGCGAGACTTTAAGACTCTTGCCCAGTAGACCCTCCACAGTGACATGTGCTGTCGCTGCATTTTGTTGCATCTTATTCGCCATCATCGGGTGCTTAGGTAATTTCTTCACCATCACCGCACTCATCAAGTGTAGAAGACTGCGCAATGCGACAACAGCTTTTGTTGTCAGTTTAGCTGCTGCTGACTTCCTTTTCTGTGCTATCTGCCTTCCACTTACAGCAACTCGATACGTATACAAAGAATGGATTTTAGGCGAAGAACTCTGCATATTTTTTCCCTTCTTTTTCTACGGAAACGTGGCTGCATCACTCATGTCTATGACGGCAATAACATTTAACAGGTAAGATTCTCTTTATTTTATTTTTATATTGAAATTATATTTGAATTGTTCAATATTTAATAGTAATATTTTGTACAATTTATCATGTCTTAAGTAGGGTCATGTTACAATTAAAAAAGATTGAATTTCCAAAAAAAATCAGGAATTTAAAAATATGAAATTTATTTAACGTAAATATAAATTATCTAAAATTCTTAGAGCACATAAAAAACGTTTTTTTTGTGTTGTCAATTTAAAAAAACTTCTTATTTATGTAAGCCCATTTCACATTATTAAAAAGCTAATTTTTTGGGGTTTCTAAAAACTTGACTTCCAAGTAAGTTAGATTTCATGTTTGACGAATAAAGGATTTTAAAATTTGATTCACTTTTAAAACGTTTCGTGGATTCATACATAGATAGGAAAGTATGAATATAGATGTCATTCAAAATTGCATGAATAAATTTTTACTTCATAAGAAGCTATATTTTGTCAAATGCTTAAATTATAATTTAAACTATAATTTATGCCAATAATGTTGCCTATTTCATAAGCAGTATAAAAATAATAAATAGTAATTATGATTTTTCAAAATATTAAGTCAGTTAAAACTAAAATAATATAGTTTCACCTAATTAAAACTAACCTTGAATATTTATTGTGAGATGAATGATATAAAGTAATTTTAATAGAAAAAAAAATGTTTCTCCTGTCAGTGAATAGTAGATTAAGAGCGTCATAGTTAAATGTCAATTTTGTATAGTTAAGCAAATTTTCTCCTTATAATTTATTTAATGATGCAAACATTAATGAAAAATGCATAAATATAAAGATTACTTCAAAATATGAGCAAATAAGTAATAGATAAATTTTATTTAAAATATATTATGACACTGAAAATTATTTTAAATGTCAACATTTTTCAGATATAACGTTTTGAAGTTTCTTTGCGTTCATACGAGTATGAGTAAAATATTTTGTAGTATGGAAAACTAAAAAACATTTGCAAGTAAAAAATTAGTCCTTTTTTGTGTCTTTAAATATTCTGTAAGAGAAAACTATAATATTCATTAATATAATAGGAGTATTCATAGAAATAGATTTTTTACGTTGTTCTTAATCTACAGGAACAGACATCTTGAATTTGTCACTAGATAATAAATAAATAAATCACAATAAATTTTTACATCATATTTATTGCTCAATATAACATATACTAACAATCGGTACTATTTTATGAAATCAATAAATAATTTTTCGCTTAGTTGCTGATTTTGTAGAAGAACAGTGTAAAAATATTTCATAAATTGACATAATTCCTTTCATGTACTCTCAACCACTACTTATTTATTTATTCTCCAGTTAAGCAAGTAAACAGTAAGACATTTAATACAAAAATAAATTTTGAAATTGTAATTTTTTTATGAGTTCCTCAATGTCCAGTAAGGTTTACTGATTTTTTCTTGATATGTTTGATTTTTAAATTTTATTTCAAATTATAAGTCTATATTACTAAAGGACTATATTTCTACATTTCTTCAAATTACACGATTATAATAATTAAATATTTCTTAAAGTTGTCTGGTAATGTACACAAATTGAAGTGTAAAATTCATTTAAAGGGATAACGTGTAAGAAGTGTATATAACAAATTAAACAAATCAGAAAAATAAGATTCATAAAACGTATCGTGCTTGCATCAAAGAAATTAAATGTTGTGAAGTGCAATATAGGAATGTCTTTTTAGATTCTGGAAAAAGGAAACTTATTTTCAAAGCATCCGAATTTATTTGCAATCGTGAATATATTATAGATAATTTTTCATAGATCCTTTGATCATTTATTTTAGTACGCCTTCTTAAGATAGTTATTCAATGAGAAAACACGAGTACTTTTCAGATTTTCAAAAATATATATTATACATTAAAATTTTATTTTCTCAAATATTTATAGATATTCCTATTCAGTTCAAATGATTATTAAATACCAATTAAAATATTTCATTGTACGAATTTTCTCATTTTTTTGAAGACATCAGAGCAATATAGTTATTTTAAAAAAAATTGTAAGTACATTTAATTTGAGGATATAAGCAGCTAAAATTTATTTATTTTTTCCAAATTATACTGTTTATTAAAATAAAGAAGTAAATAATTCTATGAAAAAGTATCATTGAATCAAAGGTTGTTTCTCTGTTAATAAAGTACAACTGTGTTTGGTTTCTTGCTTTTCATCTATATATTGTCATTATTTGTAAGTTATTTTATTTAGAACTTTATATAGATTCTTACCTTAAAATGAACATTTTTTTATATTTTTAGTGATCCTTTTCAAATATAAATATGAAATATTAAGATTATTTTCTATTACTATACTACTTTTTTTACAGTTTAATTCTTTTAAAATATAAACTTTTAACAACTTCTGAATTATATTACTATAAATATGTGATGTGATAACATATTTTAGTGTATCCTTTGCCTTTAGTTAATATTATACATTTATACACGTGATAGAATGATAGTATTACTTTAGCTTTATTTTGTTTTCCTATACCCTTAAAGCTTTTACAGATTCGAATTCTTACAAATTTAAGTATTAATTATTAAAGTTATAGGAAATATTAATAAAAATCAATCATAATTGTAGCCAAAAATTGCAACAATGTGCATGTTTTTATTGACTCTTATTATATTTTTATAATACTGTTTATTGAAAGTTATTATATGAATTCAGGTATATTGATTCTAAAAACTGCAATGTAGAAAACTATTTAAATTTGTTTTTATTTTTCTTTTCAATCTTAATAATCTAAATTCAATGAGCTCTAAGGGAAAATAAGTTTTCCGATTTATTTAATGTTACCATTAAAGATATTTCTAAGGTTAATATTTTAACGTGCATTCTCAGCGTCAATTTACGATTACGTCCACAGTGCTGTAAAACGTCCCCAAGAGCTTCGAATCTACCAAAGCGTTAAAATTTAATTTGTTTAGCTACTCACATACTTCAAGAAAGATTTGTTAAGCTATTCACTTAGAAAGTTATACTTAAGAATCAAGTTTAATTTTCTAAGTGGGTAACAGTGCAAAAATAAATAATTATATTCTGAGTTGATATAACTCGAAAACAATGAATATAATATTTTATTCCTTTCATTATAGTACACAAAATTTTAAGAGGAAATTTTTGCCGAAAAATGAATAGTGAACAATAATGTTCTTGTAACAAAAGCTTTAATTTAGTTTGGTGAAACTGAAAAAACTAAACTTAAAACAAGGAACATAAAATATAAGACATTTTTTGCTTAAAATATTATGATTAAATTATTTTAGAAAATTTTGTTCCAAATTATAAACAAAATTTTCATTATTTAAGATTATTAGTATCATATTAGTAAAATATTGTTTTCAAAACTATCAGAATTATATAAATTTTAAATAGGAATTAAGATTATTATTGTGTTTTTCCACCCAGTTCAAAATTATATAATATGATTAAAAAAATGCTGTTGTGTATAAATTATAATTTTGCTTTTTAATGATGTAAAATATTTTACATAAATTTCTAGATTTACAATTTTCATACGATATAAAACGAACATTTATATAAAAAAACGCAAATATTGATTACATGAACTAAAATGGAATTGTATAGTATATATTTTATTTAATAAAGAATTTCTGATGAGAAAGAAATTTTGAAATCAAACTTTTCAATAATTAACATTTATTAACAAAGAAATGTATTAAAAAAAACTGAATTTTATGGCGAAGAATCTGTTTATTATTGAAACTGAATAATCAGAGAGGTTAATTACAACGAAACTGAAATTACGCTTAAAATTAACAATGTTTTGAGAAACAATAATTAAAAATATTATATTAATTTTTTTATAAGTAATAAGTACAAAATCATTACAATTTTTATTGGGTCTAACTAATTTTAAATAGCTGACATTATTTTATACTTTATTATTTTTCTCAATTTTCTAACCACGAAAATTTTAAAATAAATTAAGAAAATTTAAAATGAAACATATAAATAAAGTTTACACTTTGTACCTAAACTCTCAAATTTGTTTTCAAAACATTTATATAAGAATTTTGAAATCAATAAAAGTTTCACACAAATTAATACTAAAAAAATACATGTTGTAATGACCACTTTACACAATGTGACGTGTTTCCTTAATTAGAAAGCGATGGCATATTATTTATATGTTAAAAACTCTTAATAAACTATTTAAATAGCATAAATTATAAGATTTGATATCTTTTACTGTAACAAAGAAACAAGTTTTTCTTGAATTATAAAATAGTGTTAATCTAAATTAAATTTTCAGTACCTCGTTTCAAATCGCAGTACCTGCAATGTGAGTGTACAAAAATATTTAAGAATAATCTTGAAGAGATTTAATCTATTTAAATAACTTTTTTATTGAATGATAATGTTAAATACTTCTTTAAGGTAACATCAGATAGAATTATACAGATAAAATTCATAAAAATGAAGAAAAAATAAAATTATTGCTAAGCCAAAATTATTCCAAGAATCAAAGATTTTTCCCATTGTAAATAGAATACGTAAGAAAACAACTATTCTATCGTCCATATAATATTATAAATAATTAAATAAAATATATACATTAATGTGGAAGAATATTTTGGCATAAGTAATTTGCCTTTAAATTATGTGTGCTTTAAAAAATATTTTTATGCTTTTACTTTTCCTTGCAATTATTTATTTACACATGTGTATAATTAACTATAGAAATATTTTTGATATTGAATATTTCATAAAATTTAATAAGGTTTTATTTCCTTTATTACATGCACAAATAGAATTTTAATCCTTAGATTAGTATTGGAACACGCTACGATCATCAGAAGTTTATTTATGGGAAATTATTTAAACTGTCAGTTCAAAAAATATTGTAAGCAATATTCTATTGCTTTTGAAGAATTTTTGATGTCATTTACTTTAATTTTCTTGAATAATACAATTTAGCAATACGTATAATACGAAAATACGTATTACACGTATTGCTAAATTGTATTATTAATAGTTGTCTTTGTTGTTTGATAGAGTTGTCTCTTCCACGCATTTTATTAGCATGAATGCTGTCGAATGATACAGCTGTATACACATATTTGAGTAGAACTGATTCAAGTGTTTGATTAATGACCGCAAAAAAGGATTGCTTCTCTTAAACAATTTAAGAAGATATTGATGCATATTTATTACATAAAAATTTCTATTTAGGAACTAAATATCATTCTAAAATATCAATGTATCACATAGCATAAAATGTTATTTCATTTGTTAAAAATTTGATCAATAGATTCATACTATTCTTTATACGAATTTATATCATTTATATATAGTATTTAAAAAATACATTAGGTAAAGTACAAATTTCAGAGATATAATTCTCCGGTTTCAAATTATACTCATAAAATGTATTGAAAAAGTATGTAACATTTGATAATTGTATTATATCTTTATTATATATATATTATATATATATATTTATATATATATATATATATATATATATATATATATATATATATATATATATATATATATATATATATATATATATTATATATATATATTTATCTTAGGTTTTCTTATTTAAGTCAAATTTGTAAAATATCTCTTTTTTGTCCGTTAATAATATTTAGGAAATTTATATCTAAAATCAGAAATCTCAGTAAAAGTATTTACTGTTTGTAATTGCTATAAATTCAATAAATATATAATGCATGTGCAATCAATGTTCATTCAAATAAAATGTCCTGTCGTTGTCATAACTGATATATTAAAGTAAAAATAGGTTTTCCAAGATAAATTGCATCAAACAAAGTAAATAAATAATGTTAAATTCCAAATATTCTTAATAAAATGTGTTTTTGCATCATTTCTTGTAATAATTTTTGCTTATAAAGTTTTTTTGATTAGGAAAAGAAAACAGAATAAAACATCCTATTCCAATCAAAAAGTTGTACATGGATCATTTTCATTATTAATATACATTACGCAAATGTGCGCAAAAAATTAGCAAAAATATTTATTCTACGCATATAAATATGATTACCAATCATATTTAATGCAAAAGTAACAAAATATGTTTTTGTCGAGAAAGTAATTTGGTATTAAGAAAAAATTTCAAAACATTTCTGACATTTGTATGATAAAATATTCACTAATGAAAAATAATCATCTTATTCATTGATAAATATTAAAAATATCATCTAGATATTGACACCCAAATGATAAAAAAAGCCCAAAGAAATTCTAATTATTATTTGAGTAAGGGCAGCTTTAAACGGATTCGTCGCATATTTGAGAGTGGACAGTGTAAACTTTCCAGGAACCAAAAAAATCAGATTTCTGGGTGTGAGGAAAGGTCAGTAAAAACTGAAGGTTAGATAGGCCAGAATGTAAGAAAAAAGACACTGAATATCATTACTTACACCTTCGCTTAAGCGCGTCATTCTGGTGATATGTAATCGAAGGCCTTGATATCTTTCTGCCTGAAATAAAAGCGGAAGTGAACGCTTTCTTTTCCTGTTCATTTACCTTGAGTTATTTTGAGCGGAAGAAATTTTTTTTTCACACATTGTTGAGTAGTTGTCTGATTGCTTTTATTTTTAAGATCTAATTTTGGATCAGAATTAATTAAAAATTTTCATTTTATTTTTTACTTGAAGCAGTCTAAAGGTGATCAGCATCAGTCGATTTATCCATGAAGACGGCATTTGTATTGGAAGTACATTTTCATTGCTAAATACTTATGGCAACATTAAAACGACAATACATATTTATTTAAACGATGTCTCATGACTATAAACCATAAAATTTCCTTATTTATTTATTTTGATTACAGTAATTTACAGCAAAATATTGAAATTGTATGCAGCTGTGTGTTAAGAAATTCGATTCATGTTTAATCTGCAAAAACGTTTTTACGTAACAAATGATTGAAATTGTTTGCATTTTGCAGGGATGTGAATTTCACTGTTGGCGTAATCTGCTCACTAATTTGTATTGCATACGTCTTGAATCGAAGATGTTATCTGTTTATTCTGAGTATAATAAGGACTAAGGAATTCTGTGATACTTGTAATTTTAGGCAAGCAATTGATTTCAATGAAAGTATGAAATGAGGGAATATCTTATAATTTAACAATATTCATTAGGTAGTCTGTATTTAAAAATATAATTTATTTGATTATTTAAAAATTTAATATTTAAATATTTAATCGAAAAAAAGTAACGAGTTAAATTATAAACGTGAAAAATAAGTTTCAAAACAAAAATATCAAATGTTATATATTTTAAATAGAGTAAATTGTAAAATTTAATGTCCAATCCTTTACTTAATTTTAAATTATTTATAGCTTAATAACGATATTTATAGTGTATTATGCAATTTTTTCTGGCTTGTTAGTCGACTTTGTTCATAATTATGCAAAATTTTGCATTGTAATTGCTGTTAATTAAATTTATTGTGATTAAATTTAAAAAATTCCGATTGTTTTACTTAAAATAAAATAAAATGTGAAAAACCTAGAGTGAAAAAAAATTTTTAAGCTCTAATTTGATTCATTGTCAATATATTTTTAAAGAAAGAAATAACGAATGAAATGCATATGATAAAATATAATTTAAAATAGAGGAATTTTTTAAAGTTAACAAGGTAGTATTAAGTATATTATATTGTCAATTTAAAAATAAACACATTCATCAAAGAATTAATAGATGGAGAATAGATTGCATCAAATGTACAATTCTTTTCTGTTTTATGAAAAAAAAATACTTTTCAAGTCTAACTACTATTTGTTTACAGGAATATATTTAGGAAATTTAGCAAATTACAACTCTTTATCAAATAGTTAATTTGCATAAATGTTTTTCCCTTTTATATTGATTTCTTGGATAAAGGTAATCAGTTTAGGGTAAAAATAAATCTCAATAAGTTTAACCCACGCAAATTTTTAAGGTCAAACTACGATTGTTTATTTTGCAGCTCTAAAATAATTGATTAAAGTAATTATGATTGATCCGTGTTTTTAAATTTTATCTTAATATATATATAGATAAATAAAGTAAATAATTATATCATTATTTCAACAAGTGTCTTTCAATTAATATTGCCCTTAATTTAGTAAAGACAAAAAATTTATCTCATTTACTGAAAATTTATCAGGAATTTCATAGCCTAAATATAATTTTTACCTTAGTGATAGAATTTTAACTGAAATTTTTCATATGAAAAATAATTTTATGCATATTAGTTAAAAGTTTTAATAAAATTACAAATTTCTTTTTGAAAATAATAAAATTATTTTCCCTGTTTGGATTCAAATACCAATGCTGAAATGAGCGCCTATTAAATTGAAATGATATTCATTTATTACAAAATGTTTGTTTTATTGACAAAAAGGAACATCTTTACTTCCACGAAAATTCATGAGGTATTCATCTCCTTTTTTTTAACCACAAATATTTTAGCATACTTCAAATAAAGTATTTGAGCTATGAAATAACTTGCGTTTTCCTTGGAGACTATAAAAAGATTATACAAATATTTTCAGAGGAAAATATTCTATCACAAAGATTTAGAGATTTTTTCGTCCTTCAGACGTAACAATAGAAAACAAAAAATTTGTTCTAAGACACATGCTTTTTATAAATCTTCAGCTAAACTTAAATTAATGTGTATGTGCTGCGTTTAAATGTACAAAATATTTTGTTTTAACATATAAAGCAAGGAAATTAATAGTTTAAACTTTTTGTAGTTTTAATTTAAACAAAGAATAAAATAGAAAAAGAGATATATAAGTAAAATAATAATGTTGGTAATTCTAACCACATTTCCTTAATCATAATTGGTTAAAAGAAATACAAATATTTTATAGTTTTTCAATGAAAGCATAAAATCGAATATAAAATTTGAGCAAAGAACACTCTTCCACCACACCTAGAAAAATTTGATGCAGGAAAATAATGCTTAGGGTACTATGACTTGAATATGAATATCTAAAATGGTACACCTAACAGGATCAAAATACAGTCACAATGATTTAATTCATTTATGTCTGTTTACCTGATTTAATGACTTCTTTAATGAAGGAACTGAAACCAAACTCCGGTTTGTATTCAAGGGTTATTTATCATAAAATCCTTCATATATTCAATAGAAATCAATAATATTTTCTTCTCTTTTTTAAAACGCTAGGGCATAAAAACACTCCTAGATTGCTGCTGAAAAATACATTGCTTAAAGTTTACACTTTAAACAAATATATCTAAACAAAGTTTAAATGTTAATGTTCAATTTTTAAGCATGCAGAAAGTATAGTATTAAAAACTTAATTTATAGTTGAATTCTGTGAATAACAGTAAGGTTAAATAACATTATTAAAATTCGATAATTTTGAAAAGCTCCCGAAATGAAACCACAAAAATTTAGAGCGTTCTTTGCACATCATGAAAATTTTTTAACGATTATTAAAATGGAATGTTTTAAGACACTTTGTGCTAATCACTTTTTCTTCCTTGTTTTTGAAAGCTTTAATGTTTTGATATTTTTAATCGATAAAGATTGAAAGAATTTTAATATTTTTTCTTATAATCATGAGCTACAATAGAGCAAGAGCGATAAGAAAAATAACTTAAAAATAAAAATATAACATCTAGTTTGTTTTTTTTAATTCATTTTTCTAAAACTTACAGTGAAAAAAGATTTTCTTATTGTGCAGCATCAACTCGAATAGGGCACAATGCAACATTATGCAACGAGTGTGAAAGCGGTGAATCAGAAAACCAGTCAAATCAAAAAACATAATAGATTGAAAACAAAGAATAATAAACATTTGGCATGTGCATGGCAATGATGGACCGTTCAGCATCGTCTCAAAAATTATTTGAAAATGTGTGATCTGCTGTCAGTGCACACAAATACCAAATTTTACCTGTTCTTTAACTGCACCGTGAACTAATGACAAGACCAAAAACATTTTCTTAAACCATATTTCATTCTATTTCTTTTTTACATTTCATTCTCAGAACTGCGCAAAATAATACTTAACAGAACTTCGTGCTTAGGACATTAATTTGTAAGATGCAATCATTGAATTTAATGTTAACTTTTAAGCAAACATTATAATTAGTAATTTAATGGTCAGCGTATTATAGACAGATTCAAATATTATGCAAAAAATACCAAAAATTTGTAATTCTGCCTTTTTTTTTCTTAATTGCATCCCAAAGTTCACGAATTGTTGATTTGTTTCTAGTAATCTTAATCATATTTTGACAAAGGAAACGAATAAATTAAATGTGAAGTTTCAAGACAGTTCTATATTCTAGGGAAATTGTAACCAAACTTTATTAAACTACTCAACCAACATAATCTAATACATCCTTCTCATTGATTTATATAATAATTATATTTTGGATAGAAAATAAATCAATTAATAAATAAGTAATTTTCTTCTTTTTTTATCATTTTTAAACAGGTGGGTAAGAGATTTATAAAATTCATCAGTTGTCGTTCATCATAAAAGCTTGATCATCGACACCCGAAAGGCTCCTGATATAAATTTAAAAAAATCTCTTGAGAAATCCCGATTTAATTCCAAGTAGATTGATTACCCAAGTTGATAATACATCAATAAAAACCTTTTCCTGGATTGCCTTTATCTAATATCATTGTAAATGAAGCTTTAGCAGTGTAGTTGAGTTACCTTAGCTGCTACAATTCAGCATAAATGCTTTGGAGCTTAAAGTTGCTTTTTTCTCTTTAAGGCATTGAAGAAGCTGGATTTCAATAGGGCAATATGGAAGTAAAAGTATCAACAACTTTTTTCAAGATACTAAATGTAACTTCCTTTTTTAACTGTTTTTTCATTACATATATTGTTGAACACAGATGGAATTTTATACGCTGATGTCTCGTACTTTATTATCCTCCCATATTTACTACAGGTGAATAAGCCTATGGTGAGCATTGAGTTTACCAGAAAAAATCTGGATCGTTTTTCCTCTGGTGTACATTCAAAATTCATTTGATTTAATAGCATATTATATGGAAACTAATATTCTGAGCATTGTGTAGTTGTCACTCACTCCCTTGAAGCAAGAAAATCTACATTAAGTCCCACAGACCCCATGAAATGTGCGATCAGCCTATGGTTAAGAGCAATGTGCAGCTGCAATTGAACGAAGAACCATGAGGTCAGAAGTTTGACCAAGTCTCAAGATCAGTCTGAAGATATTAGCTTAGTATATGGAACTACCTTCACGCTTTGGATGACCCTGCCATGGGGAATATTCCCCAGACATGCGTCACCCGTTTTACAACAGAGCACTCCCTCGCCACTTTGAGGCTGTTGGCAGGACTAGAGTAGGCCTGCGAATTATGGTTTCAATAAATACTTGTTTTGGTTGCAAACTCCGATTTCTAAATTTAATCTTATATTTGTGTTAACAATAATCACTTGTGGGCCTAGTGGTAAGGTATCGGTCTTCCAACCGGAAGGGTAGGGTTCGACTCCCAATGCCGCCATAATCTCCCGAGTACATGCGATATACGTGCTCGTTAAATCTGTGGAATCGAAAGTTCTGTGGTCGATCATTAAGCAGTTACCATGAGTGCAATGGTCGGGAGAAAATTTCCTCCCCTTTCAGATCAATGACAAAATTTAGGGAATAGGTCTTCTAGAGGTGCCATCTATCGGAGAATTTAAAAAAGAGCGAAATCGTACTTTCACCTTCGTGGTGCTCTGATTAATACGAAAGATGCTCCCTATTGACTTAAATTTGTATTGCCAAGGCACAGCGAGCTTGGATTGCCCCAAATGCCGTAAGTAACAACAACATGATCACTTATTAACAGAAATTCCTTAATTTTAATTGAGTTTTTAATAGAGCTTCAATTTGTGCAAACATAAATTAAAAATTTATATATATCTATTTAAAATAGAGTCAAGATTCTTGTTATTCAACCAAAAAATGTTTTGACAATACAGCAGAGCAATTTTATAAAAAAATATATATACTTCAATAAATTTGTTGGCTATTTACCTAAATAAAAGAAGTTTAAAAAAATCAATAAGTTATTTTATTTAAAATATGTATAACGTGTATCTCTCTAAGCTCATTTTAATTTCTATACGTAGGTAATTATTTTGTTTTAATACAAATTTATAATGCATGTCTTCCGAAACTAGCGTTTATTAATAATAATTATTAAACATTTCTGTAGTTATTTTCTTTCAAGTTACATTGTTATTTTTATGGTAATTTGATCAAAACTAAAAGATTCATTGATTATAAAAATGAATATCATTAATTTTTATGTTGGTCTCTGAATAGTTAGTAGCATCTTCAATTGATTCTGGTTTAATTTCATTCTTACCTGCATTTAAATTATTACCACATTTTTGAAATAGTATTAATCTTAACTTAAGCAAATATATTACGTACATAACACCGAAAATCATTCACAAAACTATCTGCAGAAATATAAATATTTTTTCAAGAAAACGTACTAAAATTCTTGAAAAAAATGTAAGCTATTATTAGAAAAAAAAATGAATCAAATGAAACCATAATATTCAGTAATAGAGAACGACTAACAACGATATCAATATCGTCAAAAGAAGCACATTTTCACGATATTGATATCTTTGTTTGTATCATTAAATCATTCAAAATGTATTGTCACTCAAAATATAGACTTAAGAAGTAAGATCACTCACTGACATTTTGGTTTATAGATAATCTTAGTGATGAATTTTAAGCTTAATTTTACAAATATATATATATATATATATATATATATATATATATATATATATATATATATATATATATATATATATATATATATATATATATATATATATATATATATATATATATATATATATATATATATATATATATATATATATATATATATATATATATATATATATATGTATATGTATACATATATATTAATAATATAAGAAGCGAATACTTTTATAAATTTCTATAATAAAAGTCTACTTGTGTGTGTGTGGGAGAACAGAATTATTCTTATTTTTATTAAATATTGAGTTCAGTTTTATTTATTTAGTTAGCATATTTGTAGATTTATATTTCAGTGTCATTACTCATTTAGTTAAACTAAAATATAGGCAAATACTATCCGCTTTATATTTAGTTGTTTTCTTCATTAGAAAATAATTAAATTTAGCTTTTATTTGGCAATTTTTCTAATATACTCATTATGACCTTGTTTTCTTAATAAAACTATTACTTGAAAACTCCATACACATTTTAAAAGTATAAAAATTTTCTATATACAAAATTATTTATTAATACCTTTAAGTAATCTCATTCCATTAAAGATAATCATATGAAAATAAAATATATTATAATCCAAAAACCACATCCTTTTTAATTTAAATATAAAAATAAGTAAGGCAAGTCAAGTAATGATTTAAAGAATCTATAATTATCTGTTATATACATTTTATTATATCAAAAACATTATGTTGTTAACCTCACTTTATATATATATATATAAGAATCTAAAAACGTTTCATTCATTAAAAATAATTACAATTATAATTTTTGATAATCATAGTAAGACATTTTTCGCGGGACATTTCGCATGGAACCCTGAAATCATAATCTTCCAAAGAAAAGTTTTTTTTTTATTTATTCAATAACAAACAAACACAGTAACACACACACACAACTGTTATATTCCTTCATGCCTAAGATATGTAATTGATTTTTACTGTTGTAAACTCTTCAATACAAAAAATGTCTCAGTGCGGAAACTTTTCATTTTTTTAAATTATTGGATTTTGCTTACTTCTTTTTACAAATGTATATATCTCTTAGAATTCTACATTGTCAAATAATTTAAGAAGACATTTATTTATACAACAAATAATAAATGATACTTTCATCTTTATAGAGCTCTGCTTGAACGAAAAACGCAGTCTTTTGACTTAAAATCGCATGGCTGTAGGCGGCTTGGCTTGTTTAAGTCTCATAAGAAAGAATTGCATGCCAAATGAAAAGGAAATACGCATTTATATTTTTAAATAAGCAAATGTATTTTATTCACGCTATTAACTGAAAAACATAAAATATGACCTCATTTTAAGTGGCTCTGCCTTATATTAACAAGATAAAAGTTAAAATATCAAAAACAAGTTCAAAAAGATTTACTTATTTACTAATTTCAATACCTAATATTAATGATCTTAAAGCTATAGGATTAAAAACAAAAGGAAAATAATCGAATTCAAAACTTATAAGCAATTCGTATCTTTTACCATTTCAAAAGTATCAAATGAAAGAAGCTTGAAGGCCAACCATGAAATAAATAGCATTTAATAATCACGCTTGAAAAAATAATATAAAAAAAACATTAAAAATCTAAGAGTGTTTTGTCATTCATATTAACATTAAAATTTTTAAAAGAAAATTATGTGACATGATTTCGTAATAAATGATTCGTCAA
This sequence comes from Latrodectus elegans, assembly GCA_030067965.1. Lineage (NCBI taxonomy): Eukaryota > Metazoa > Arthropoda > Arachnida > Araneae > Theridiidae > Latrodectus > Latrodectus elegans. Next base: position 91,235,246 of record CM057820.1, on the reverse strand, counting down.
CAAAACAAGTGATTACTTTGGTTGCTTGTTATTATTCAAAAGAACAACAAAAAGTATGTAGATAAGTTTTCTTTAAATAGACTTGATAAAGAACCCGTTATTTCTCATTAAAATTCATTTTGATGCATAAAAAAACAGGGTGGTTCAAGTACTATTTAAAAATTAGCATTGAAGAAAATGTTCAATGAATATATATTTTAATATATTCATTTTTATAAGCCCATTGAATATAATATGTAATATATTTATATTTTTTAGTTTTCTATAATCAAATTGATGATATACGTGAAGAATTGTTCCAATAATGTACAGTCAAAATTTTTAAGACGAAATTATTTACAATGAAGCGCACTATCGATTTAATCGAAAGTGTACAAAAACAACGCATTTAACGTGAAGTTTTTAATGCAAAATTCATTTAATATAAAAAAAAATGTCATTTATTGCTGTAAGAAATATTATGCTTGCTCCAAGCGAATATTTTTTTTAACCGAGGAAACACTTTGGCTATTGGCATTCTTATATCTTCTCTTATTCATTTATTTTATAAGCTCTAGGTTAATTTTCTGACAAATATGTAAGAAATAAAAAAAAGAAAATGCAGGAAAACGGCTGTGTTTCGATTAATTTCCATATTAATTATGTTCATTTCTTTCTTTCTATTCAAGCAATTCCTTTTTATTTAATTGTTCACTTCCATTTAAGCCAGGCGATTTTTATTGTTCTACAATTAATGAACGATTTTCATACAGACCACTTTTCATCTCAGAATTGGTATTCAATGTTTATCTATGCAAAATTCATTTTCGAGTGTGCACAAGAATGTTTAAAGTTACTTTACAATCAAAAATAAATGAAAATTTTCTTAAAGAAGTTAATGGTGATTATTGTAAAAAAAGGAACAAAAATTATTATAAAAATATGGCATTCTAAACAATATGCTATTACTATTTGTAAATTTTTAATCGGAAAGGAATCAGTTAATGCTTTGAGTAAACTAAAATTAGAAAAGTATAAGAATGGGAAAAGTGAAGTAAACATTACGTTATTGAGATGGATTCACAAAATACACAATGAAAATTTAACACTAACTGAAATACTTTTTTAAGAAATTGATTATTTTTGGTGATTAACTTTTTTGAAGAAAGAACTTAAAATTTTATGATCTGCAATAAATGGCTACAAAGGGATCAGAAAAGCAGATGCAAAATACATTGCAGAAAACAACTCTTGATATATCAATAAAAGGGCTTAATTTTTTGTTGATAAATAGCTAACTAAATATATTCGATAATATTATCCTAATATATTTAATACCAATAAAGCTAATTTTATTTCAATATTATCTGATTGAAGTACTGAGTTTTAAAATTATAAAATAATTCTGAAAAGAAAATAACAATGTTAAACAATGTGTAATATAGATAAATATGAACGAATCTAAGAATTTTCTGCAAATAATTATGGTTAAGTAAAAGAATAGCAATTTTTTAATCACAACACTTTTGTTTAGTACGACACGTTGCCAATCAAAATATTTGATGCTCAAACAAAATATCTCACAAATTATCTATGAAATTTAGACTCTAATTCTTATTTCATATTCAGTTTGATAATTTACGTTGGTTGTTTAAGATTAATCATGTGCAATGCCTAATACAACTTCAATATGTCTACAATGCTATCAAGGTATAATTTTAAATATGATGATATGTAAATAAATGTGATTACCAGATCAAAAAATTTAAACATTTATAAATAATATGGTATTTCCATTAATTACCTCGATTTTTTTTAAGTACTTACCAGCTTTTTCAAACATTTATAAGAAAATATTTCAGGCATGTAAAATTCATTGAAACTGGTGCAGAAGTCTTAAATAAAATAAGATAACGTAACGCTATTATTTCAGAACAATAAAAGAATATATATATATATATATATATATATATATATATATATATATATATATATATATATATATATATATATATATATATATATATATATATATATATATATATATATATATATATATATGTGTGTGTGTGTGTGTGTGTGTGTGTGTGTGTGTGTGTGTGTGTGTGTGTGTGTGTGTGTGTGTGTATATGTATGTATGTATGCATGTTGGTACGTATCAGGTAATCATGATCCTGCTGGTACCTTTAACTCACTAGTCAACTTGTAGTGATTTGACTCTCATCATGAGAAAATCAAAAAACGATATGGGCGACTTCGAGAATGGGATACTTGTCAAGATGGATTGAATATGGTTCCAAAATGAAATAAGACATTTAAAAACTAAAATATTTGTTATTCTTCCCTTGAACAGACATTTCAAAAGTCTATCAGGACAAATTAAGAAATTAAAAAAATAACCAGACTTAAAACTTAAGGTTGCAATATATTTGCAGTCCAACGGGTGAGAGAAGAATGGCAGTACTTGTTCGTACATAGAGAAACGTCTCGACTCTTTAACAATCTGTGGAGTATAGGACAGGAGAGAAGAATAAATATCTCTGAATATACTAAACTCCATACATTAGCAAAAAAAGGCTACAAAAGTTGGTAACCAGTTCAGGTACCGTTAATCAAGCACCAAAACAGCAAAAAAGATCTCCAATTTTTTGGTGATCATCAAAACTGTACAGTCGATAAATGGATCAAAATTTGTAGTTCAGATAAATTTCACTAGCTATTGTATCATGCCTGTGTTCAACACAGAATCTGCAGACAACAACAGGAAACAGCGGAACATTTCCTGTCAAGTTTCCATAGTTCCGGCATATAGAATGTGTGTAATAGTGTGGGAAATGTTTTATTAGCATACTTTTGCTCCGCTAATACTTGTATAGCAATACCTTAATGGTTAAAATTTCCTCAATATAATCATTGGCTAGTTTCAACCTTCTAGGCTAATGTACTCTTTGTATTATTAAGGAATTTTGATTTCATCATATTCGTATCATTGTATAGTGGCGCCAGAAGCACTGTAATACAATTATTGCTACTCCGACCACTACTGTCTCTGACTGATATACTATGAGAGGATCTTTGGAATGAAGTTGAACAAATTCTTCGAAGCATGAATCCATCATTATCCAATGAATATCTACTGGAAAAAGCAGTTGCATTCTCATAGAGAAACATTCCGAAAAAAGTTCTTCAAAGACTAATAGAAATCATTGGCATTGAATTAACACTGTTACAGCTGCCAGGATAAAATAACAAAGAACTAGTGGCTTGTCCTTTACAAGATGAATATTCAAAATGAGTAAACATTATACACTGAAAGTAACTATACACAGTACTGAAAATTCTATAGAGCAATTTAAAAACAATTTTTTCTCTTTAATGAAATCCACGCAGTTGAAGCGAATGCAATTATTCTTTTCTAAGATACAATGTTCATATCATTGACCATACATTCAAAAATTCAGTTTAAGAAGGTGGAAAAAGTCATTGATGCGATTTTAAAGAGTTGGAGGAGTTTATGCCAGACTTTCAGAATAGAAATTTATAGCCTGTATTTACAAAATTTTATAAGAGGATAATGAAATTGTATAAGAAACCTTTATCTAAAGGCTATTAAAAAGACAGCATTGTTTGAATGATGGAGAGTTTTATAAAAAAAATTCTATGAGGTCCTTTGTGGATATTTTTTGCTTGAATAAGGCAAACTTCGATTTCGACAATTTAAACACATGTGACGATCATGAAATCATAGACATATTATCTCGGTAACCTATTTGGTCCTAAGAAAAATAGGACAGTATGAATCAGAGCTGGACATGCTAATAAGTGATTCTCTGGTTATATTTTCTGAATATTCATCGCTGAGGATTAGATGAAGATCGTGGACTGTACGTTCTAACGGATTTTAGCATGTACGTAACTTTTATGTATTGAGAATATTCTTTCAATGTGAAGATAAGATTTTTCGTATTCTCTTAGAAACTATCTCTTTTTATGATGATTTGTTTTACTACAATGATATTTTGACTCTTCAGGTTATTTAGAGTTTTTTCTTCTGGTATATGAATCAAATCCTTAGCAGGAAAAGTCGCAGGAGAAGGTGAGGTCATTAAGTCAAAATCCTTACTTGAACTCGGAGTTGGATAAGTGCAGCTTGTCTTCCAGAAGATGTCAAAACAAACATGTCATCAGATATCCCACCGATTTCGCCTCATCAAGGTAATCAAAAATATTAATTTAAATCAAAGAAATTAAAAAAAAGATATCAATTTTTTATCACAAAAACTTTTGTATACCACATCGAAAAATTTATAGTTCTTGCATTAGAGAAGCCTGAAAAGTATTGCTCAACGTCGGAAGAAACCTGATGCCCCCATTTTCCACGAAATGCAAAGAGAGGGCTTAATATTATAAAATCAGTATTGGAGAGTTCTTTTTATGCGACAGATCCTATGTACACAGTACAACTTGAAGAGGTCTCCATCTTGAGTCATCCAATGGAGATAGCATCTTATCCATTTAAGGTAATTAATGTGTTGAAGACCACAACACACCATCTATTTCTAGGGCAAACTAGCGGTCACAAAGTACCCCAATTACCAACACCTTACTTTCTAGGACATGAATCTCCACTTCTAGTACATATGGGTGAAATTTAGTCCTCATGATAGACTAAAAGAAGGAAATCAAAGATAACTTTACAAGAAAAACTCTCAACCTTTAAAAAAAAATTATAACAAAGGAAAGAAAGAAGGTAAGAAGAAATAAATAAAAGAAAACATAATTTATTAGAGAACCTCTGGATTAAGACACTCATATTACACGAAAAAAAAATCTTTTAAAAAGCATACTTTTGCTTACAAGAAATACCCTATTAAATGTTGATCTTTAAAATCATTTTATTCAAAATTTTATGATTGAGTACACTGTTATTACAATTATATGAAAATGATACGTGTGTGTACCTATTGATTGTTTTTGTTTTCCTTTTTCATTTTAAAGGAAATATTTCTACGAAAAATAAATTATAAATACTAAGTTTCAAATTGTTTATCTTTTAATTTATTCATGTGCTCCCTTAATTAAACAAAGTTTAGTAATTGAATAATAAAGAAAATTAAATTTAATAAAAAGCTTTTTTTACTGATATTTCATTCAGTATTTTCTTAAAAAAATTCTTATTTCTCTTTAATATATATATATATATATATATATATATATATATATATATATATATATATATATAATATTATTCATACAAATTTTTGTCATTTTTAATATTCATTTAAATCTAAAGAAATTTGGAGTTAAATGTTAAACTATTTATAGAAAATAATAAAGGAATATTTAATCACCTTGAATATGGTGTGATAAAAATTTTGATATTTTAAAACGATATGTAATCTTGTTGGCTTGCGATTTCACTGTTTTTTATTTTATTGAGCGGACCTTCACGTATACTATGCAGATGTTTTCAATGAAAAAAATCCGTTTCCAAATAGTACTTAAGTTTATAGAAATGTATAATAAGTTTGAAAATTGTATGGTGCAAGAATTATTAACTTGTAACAGTAAAAACTACCTTACATTTTATGGAAAAATAAGAAATTTTAAAATTGTGTAAGTTTTTGTAAGTTAAACTAAAACATAAGTTTTGTATTTACGTTAAAAAATTTCTCTTTCTATATATTAATAATATATATTGTTAGTTATTTAACTATACTATAAAACCATTAAAATATACTATAAAATGAGTAATATTTAAAATTAATTTTGTAAATGATCATTATGAAAATGTAAGTGAGACTCAAGTTAATTCTGATTTATCATAATTCAATTTTTGCGGTTTATTAAAAAATAATTCCATCAAGAATTTAAGACATTGTAAAATAGGATCAATGAAAGACCTATTTGAAAATGAAAGCTTTCATTTTTTAATGAACAAGTAATTATTGTAGTTTATCAAACAAGTTTAATTGCGATAATGCCGAAGTAAATATCACAACAAAAGTCACTTCTTAATACGTGTAAAATCTGATCTATTTTTACTTCAGATAAAAAAATTAACAACAGTGAAAAAATGTTGAAAAATTGAATTTTCTAAGCACATCATATCATTAAGGATTCTAAGGTGTTTGGAGTAAAAATTTAAAAAAATTCTCGAGGAACATTTTGAATTGCTATAAATTTGTATTGATTAAAAGTTAAAGTTCATGATATTTATCATAGCCATTAATCTTAAATTTGAGAATTCCAAGTAATACTAAAATTGATTTAGAAATATTTCTGAAAGTTTTTTTTTAAGGTATATGTTTCCACATGTGATTAGTATTAAAGAAGTATATTCTAAAATTACTAACTCGTTAGCTACAAACTCTAATATTTGTTCATGTATATGTACTGATACTAACAAACTTCAGTATTTTCACATCAATGTTTGTGTTGATGTAAAGCATGACGCATACTAAAAAACTTCAGTATTTTTCACACCTGTTTGTGTTGGCCGCTTGACACGAATATCATTCTATCAAGAATGTCCCTATCACTCAAACTGGTGTGACTTCAAAATTTTGAGTTCCATTATCCAATAACATGAAGTGGTCCTCGAGGGAAACATCACAGAACAAGCAGTAATTATTTTTAGATAGAATTTTTAGATATTTTTAGAAAATTACAATGTTAAAGATAAGTGTACGTTGTGCTTCAGAAACTCAAAATTAAAAATTTAGCAAAATTAAATGTCTGAATATTTTAGAAAAACTAAATGATTAATAGTTTAAGATTAAAGACAAATATATATTTTTATCTAATATCATGATTGTTGGAGTATTTTATCTTTGTAGATTTGTATTGATAAACTGTTACCCCATCTACAGTAAAGTGTATAAGAAATGGAACGTGGCAGCTATGATCGTCTTTTGCTGGGCATTCAGTTACTTTATCCTAGTTCCGACCCTTACTGGATACTGGGGAAGATTCGGATACAATGAAACTTCCTTTTCCTGCACCATTCTTAAGAATGAAGACGGCAAATCACCAAGAAAATTTCTTTTTTCTTTTGCTTTCCTCCTACCCACCATCACAATCGTTGTCTGCTATTCCTGTATATTTTATAAAGTAAGTTAGCAACTTCTTTATATTTCTGTATCTTTAGAATTTAATACCAAGTGAAAACTTTTAGATACTTACGCAGCGTTTAAATTTAAATAATGCTCCAATTACCATCAAACAATAATTGTTGAAAACATGATAATAATGATGTTAAGACAAGATAATAAATAACAATCTTTGTTTGTATTAAATATTATTCAATAAACATACAGACTTGTCAGGAACACTGATTAATATAAGCTGCTTATTAGGAAACATCTATTGTTATAATTACATTAATAGTTAACTAAGAAATCTGCTTTTTGATTGTTACTGATAGATAAACATTGATTGGATAAGTACATGTGTCATTTGGTATTTATTAATTTAAAAAATTAGCCATAGTTCTTAATCAAATATTGGTTTTATTAAACATTTTAACTCATTTGCTATTGATATTTCCTTTTCAGAAACAAATATAACGTCAAAAAAATTTAAAAGTACAATCTGACATACAAATCACGACGTCATATGTGAAAGACAGATTAAAAAATTTACAAACGATAATCTTTAATGGAATTTTGATTGAGGAGTCGCCAGGACTTTAAATCTCTGTTGGGGTGACATTGGTAAGATTCTCAGTAGTAATACTGATATTACAAAAAAACTGGATGAAGTATTTTGGTGACCATCTTGATACTAAACACCTAACAGAACTCATTTATGAAGCTTTTAAGATTCAGCAAGGAATTAATTCATTTACATCTTCCCTCGAAATGGTGACAAAATAAAGTGGTTGATTAGATTGCATCTCAGAAGAATTTTTGTTGCAAGGTGGTCCTGAGCAAACTGAGGAACTGCACATGGTTATCTCGTCAGTCTGAGAAGATGAAGTGTTACATTTGAATTTTTCATTTTATGACTGGTTATTAAAAAAGAGTTTCCCCAGCAATTCACTCAAATTATTGTGGCACCATAAATAAGGTTGAATATTAGTTAAAAGGCTTTCTCGAATATTTTGAGGGATCCTCACTTGTTGTTGGAAACATAGATGGAAAATATCAATGTGGTTTTAGAAAAAGGAAATCCGTATGTGAACAAATCTTCAACTTGTGTTGAATCATAAAAAATTCCAAAGAATTTGAAAGGGATGTGCCCTATTTATATATTTTAAAATGGTCTATGACCATATAGATACTCGAATGATCTTGAGAGCTTTAAATTGCCTAAATGTGTCCAAAAGAATTTAAAATAAAACTTATAAAATTAATATTAAACCAAACTTTTGCTTGCATGAAATTTCTTGGAAATTCTATGGATTATTTCAAAACCAAAAATAGTGTATACTGTAAATGAGATGGTTATATAATGGCAGGGTGTGAGTCCTTGGTTACTTTTTTTTTTCAACTTGGCATTGGAAGGCTTTCGTGATTTTTTAATTACTAGCAAAATTATTTCTATTAAATTAATATAGATCTTTACTTGATAACGATATCCTTTTTTTTTGCTCGAGATAAACGGTTATTAGAGGCATTCACTACAATCGAAATATCAGCAGCTAAAATCCATTTCTGTGTTCATGAGGGAAAAACAAAATATAGGCTATTGACTAAAATGGTTGTCAATTAAAAATTTCTCACGCGTGAAACTGAACATTACAAATTTAATCTTGTTGACAACCTTATAAATATTCAAATCTAAATGACCAAAATAACTTGAAAATTGAGATAAAAAGACGTTCAGTTAGTGATAAACGATTTTTTAAAGAACTAAGGAATGTTCTGCATTCTATAAATTGATAAAAAGAAAATTGAAATGATATTTTACAAAACTATCATACTAGACCTATACTCACATATGACTCTTGAAACTCGGGCTTCTCGAGATCTCAAGAAAATTATGAACGCTATTTTTGAAAGAAAAATGTGGAAACTCATAGGTGCAGTAAAGGTTGATGGTGAATTTGACACAACAATAAGTTGTTTGGGACATAAATAGAACATTGATGTAATTATAAATATATCAAAGTTAATCACATAAAACTTATTTTGCCACATGTACTACATGAAACACATTCTACCATGATATTTAGGATCTTTAAGTACAAACCAACGGGAATCAGAGCACTGGGAAGGCAAAAAGTAAGATGGATAGATTGTGTTGAGGAAGCTTCAAGATTTTCTGAGTCACCAACAGAAATTTATTGACTATTAGAAGAACGGAATGGAAGAATGCGGAGTGGAAGGTCTTGGCTCACAGTGGGCTGTCGCGATGATAGAAAACGAGGCTTAGACGAAGAAAAGAAGCTTAGAATAAAATCATTCAAAAATCAGCTGCTAAACTATCTAACGGTCACATCTCATGACGATAATAATTTCACTTAGTTAAAATTACTGAACATCATCAAATAGAGTTTACACAGTTGGTGAGCATTTAGTGATCATATATTTAATAATAATTTCAATATTTCTCTTTATTCATATCCATAATACAAAGTCCTTACCTAGAATTTCAACTCCTGTTACTTATTTTTGGATATTTCTTTCATTTTACTATTCTTTGTAATTTATCTCATCTTATTTTCTAATTTGATTTTCAATTTTTAGACCAATTTACAGAAAGCAGAAAATTTTATAATCAATATTTATTGATTCTCAATATTATTTTATTCTACAGTAGTTATATTTTATTTGTCATTAATGAATAGTATAGGTGTGAGTGACATCTTGACTTATTTTCTTTTACTAGTTACTACTTTCTATTCATGTATTGTGAGACATTCTTCATTGTGAGACATTTTTAGTCTTACTAAAAACAACAGTATCTTAAATTCAATTTCACTTATTTAGAGCATCTGAATTTTTTTATTTGTCTTACACGTGTTTAGTAATGTTGAGTGAATAATAACTATTTTACCACCATTGTCTGTGATTTGATATTGATCTATGATTTTTTGCTTGACAATAACTTAAAATGACTGTTTGCTTTTAAGATGAAAATTTATTCCATAAAATAACATTTAAAAAGTTAACATGTATAATAACCTTGTTAGATAAATCATTAGTTATAATATTAGCTATCATACCTAATCAGAAGAGTAAAATAATGCGGAATATCATCGCGCATCAAATTGATAAATATTCGATTAGCTATTGCTTCAAATTGATAACAAAACTTTACTTTGGCAATTCTATATTTTTTTAAATGTAACTTCAAAATAATGATAAATAAAGAATTCTAAGAAGTTAAAAAAAGATTAATAAGAAAATTGTGTAATGCGTATTTCAAAATCTGCAGATGATGCATACAATAGGAAATTCATAGCTTCTAAGATTTAACACATTCTAAAGGTTTTATGTTAAGAAAATATATTTTGTCCATGATTATAAATCAATTGGTTATAAAAATTAAGTATTTAGATTATAATATATTTTCACTCTAAAAGTCCTTTAATATCTGTATACAGTTCCCTCAAGACGCTGCTGTAAACGTGTGGGTCTAATTTCATCGAGTGACATCGTTACCTTTTCTTATCAGGTGCTGTATTTTGTGATGATTAAGATAAATATTGAAATTTGTAGGCTCTACGTAGTTACTCAAAAATTTTTTTTAATATCAAAAAATCGCTACGCTTGAAAGCACTATGATTTTGAAGAATTTGGCTTTGCTTGATCTCCTATGTCATATAAATAAAACAAATTCAAAATTTATATAAAACCAAAATTTAAGGAAAGTATATCTATGAAAAATATTCTAATAAATTTCTAGTGAATGATTCCTGAGTACTTTTTTTTAATCTGAATTGATCTCTAACAGTTTCGTTTTGAAGCAGTCACAACTTTACTCACGTTCACATTATTATTCCAAATGATTGGCTGATAAACTGCAACTAAAAGATTCCTTAAAAATTAATTCTCAGTTTGTGATTCACACACACACACTTATTGCAAAAATTTCAGGGTTTTAGCAACCACAAAGTAGAAATATGTTCTATTTACAATGTGTATTAAAGATCTGTGAAACAGGCCATTTTTTTTTTTTTTTTAAAGATTTTTATAAAAGAGTCATGTATACACATAGGCAAACAGACGGATAGATATATAGATGGATAACTTACTTAATAATAATGAAAATACTTAGAGGATTATTTTGATTGTAAGAATGTCTGCCTCCTAAATCGCAGGTCAGAAGCACAGCGATGAAAGTGCTCTCTCACGGCAATTGTGAAGCATCAAAAAGGAACTCGAGGCTTTTACCACGAAGGAAAGAAGATCTTAAAGTCACGCTCACCATGCTGGCTTGCTTTTGCACATTCCAAGTGTGTTTTCTACCTCTGATGGTCATGAATGTTTTTGAAGAGAGCATTAGGTGAATTTTTTTAAGTATTTTGCTTAATATACTTTAGATACAAGTCTAAAAGTTAGAATAGTTGAAATGCATGTTTCATCCATCAAATTTAACTTAAAATATTTTAAACAAACGAGGATTTAGAATTTTACGAAAGTATATTTTCCAATGTTTATTCTCTTATTAAAAGTGATCTAAAAATTTTGTGTAAGATTATTCATTTTCACTTTAAGTATTGAAATGACCTGGCAAATTTTTGATGCATCAATAAGATTATTATTTGGTAAAAGTTTTTTGTAACTGTCCATTGTCAACATTGTAATATATATGGTAGGTTGGATTATAATATATTCATATCACACACACACATATGATAAAAATCATTCTCTCTTATTTATATGAAAAATATTTGAATTTCACTTATACTATTTTGATTCTTATGAACGTACAACACCATGTAAAATTAATTAAGACTTTATATTGTTGGCACTTTTCTTTTCATAAATAAGAATGTTTAGGAAATCTGAAGCTGCTTAAGTTTGCGATGTGTATTATATTTTAAAAATAACATTATGAAGGGTTAATTAGATTAGAACCCGAGGTAAGATACAAAACCACAAACTGTTGAACAGAAAGCCGAATTGCTAATATCTTTCATTTAAGAAAGAGTCATATCATCATATCATTGAAAATGAAATACTGAAAAAAATTATTACACTTTAAATAGTGTACTTTAAATTTAAATGATGTGTGTGTGTGTGTGTGTGTGTGTGTGTGTGTGTGTGTGTGTGTGTGTGTGTGTGTGTGTGTGTGTGTGTGTGTGTGTGTGTGTGTGTGTGTGTGTGTGTGTGTGGAAAAGCGGACATTATATAATTATTTTTTCCCATATTTTGATTTTAAAAAGTTTAAAATTAATGTATGAAGTTTTAATGAAAGAAAATCACAAAAATATAATTACATATGTTATATATAAATGTTATTATATAGTTAATAAAGTGTTCCGTTAAAATGGAATAACATACTCCAAATTTTCAATATTTCCTCTCAAAATTCGGCCGAAAATTTAAAATACAGTCACGAGCATTTATCAGTGATTCCTGATACATATCGAAACATAAAGAAAAATTGGATTGTTACATAATAATAATGTAAATTAGTTACTGCTGAATAATTTTCTTTAGTTATTTTATCATTATTTTTTTTAATTATATGGACACTATTACAGTATTAGAATTGCTTATTTTTTTATTTCTTATAGCAATGTTCTATTTTTTCTTTCCTAGTTTCACATTTGATTATCATACTGTTGTTTTAATTTTAAACAAGTGAAAAAATCTTTAATGAATATTTTGCTTCTTTTTTATAACTTTAATTTTCTATCAAATGGCATTAAGATTTTTTTAATAAGTATAATGTGCAATATTAAATAAATATAATTGATAAATAAATAAAATTGAATAATTTTTATTTCAGATAGCATCTTTATAGAGAACGATTACGACTTAAAACAAACCTCAATTACAAGAAAAAATATTGTATTTTTCTATGTACCACAGTGTAATCATATGATCTAATTTATTCATGGGGCCCATAGTTTTGTCCGAGTTGAGTATTTTAAAAATATGAGACTACCGAAAGCGATCACATAATTATGAATTCCTTTAAAAGTAGCAATGAAATGCTCTTATGATAGTGCTAATTTAAAAATGGTTTTTTAAAGTCACATAACTGAAAGGGTTACATTTTTAATTATTATCATTATAAGAATTAGTTAAAACTTATTTATCAAATAGTAAAAAATATATCGCGAATTCTCATAGTTATTGAATCACATATTTTTTCATTTAGTTTGATTTTTTAATTATTTATTTTTTTAGAATTTTTAACATATTTCCATCAAAAAAGTATAACATATTCCGAGCAAGTTATATTTTTTACAAACGTATATATATTTTTATAAGCCTATTTTTAATTCATTTAAATAATATACACTTTGAATTTAAAATGCTTTGTAAAATGAAAAGAAAAGGATTAATGTTTTTAAAAGTGATGTGTGTGTGTGTGTGTGTGTGTGTGTGTGTGTGTGTGTGTGTGTGTGTGTGTGTGTGCGTGCGTGTGCGTGTGTGTGTGTGTGTGTGTGAGTGTGTGTGTGTGTGTGTGTGTGTGTAATGAATGGTAAACAGAATTGTTAGTATAATTTTTAAATATTTCAAATAAATGTGTGTGTGTATGTACATCAATACCAATAAAAATATTAATTAATTAACATAAAATAAATTATTTGGAATGCTTTATATTCTTTTAATTGAAATAAATCTACGAATTTAGGAATAGTATAAAAATTTTACTTAAAATTATAATTTCAGTTAAATGGAAGATATTTGTTTCTATATCCTTATTTTACAACTATTAATCCATATGAAAGGCGAACATGTATATTCATTTCAAAATTATGATTCTTAAAATATAATCATTGACAAAGGAAAACATAACTAAGTACAAGTTCTGCTAAAAAAAAAAGTGAAAATTATGTAGATTCTGAATTAATTGACAGTTAATTGAGAATACTTGGTCTATCGGCCAAGAAACTTTGGTGTTGGGTTTCAAAGTTCTTCTGCAATATTGTAAATTTATCCTCATAAAAAAAACTCTAGCAGAAGGTAAATTACACAAAAAATAATGAATTAAGATTTAGTACCATGATTTCTGGTGATAAAGTAAAACCTTGACGCAAGTCTATCGAATGAAATATGATAATTTCAGGGACTGCTTTTCGACAGAAAGATCGAGTGACAGTTTAATTACGTTATATAAACTGTCTGCCAACGGTTTTGAGATCTTTGGACGGTCTCACCTCTGGGCGAATCGATTTGAAAATAGCAGGAAGTTCCTATTGAAAGAATGTTGAATAAAAAGCTTTCTGGATATCGATTTGCAGTAACATTTTTTTTCGGACATGCTTCTATTTACGTATTTTAACAAATAGCCAAATGATAATTTTCACGATTTCGATAATGAGTGGATTTCCAGGAAACAAAGAAAATTAAATGTATGGGAACATATAAGTCAACAGAATATTTTTTTTAAATTTTTACTATTTTAAAACTACCGAGTATTAAATGAGACAATATTTAATAATTTGTCAGTATATTTATATATACTGACAAACATTTTAAAATTCAGAGTGTAAGAATTTTTTAACAAACAAAAATTGAAAAGCATATAACTAACTTATCATTCAGACTATTTCTTTTTTTCATTTCTATCGTGATTATTTTCCTGTTTACTTAAATATTTTAAAATTTTATTTAAGGCTGGAAATATTCTGTGGTTTTAAATCTTTATATTGAAGAATTTTAGAACACAAATTTGAATGCTAGATAAAAACCACAGTAAAATTATTCCACGAAAGTTAAAATATGTAGTACTAAGGAAAGCAATAATAATAAAATTAAGATAACACAATTCTAAATGCATCTAGTTAGAAGGATACGTGAAAATTAATGCGGGTACAGAAATTAATCGAAAATATTAGCACACGATAAATATCTATCAGTGAAAAAAAAAGAAGAAATCATTCTTAATAAAAATTCTATAACAATGAATATTCATAAATGTTAGTAAAATATTCTTCCATTAGTATTACAACGTCAAAACAAGTCTGTTGTTCAAAAATTTTCATTAGAAATGCAGTGGTGGCCAAAATTGTGGACACTTTTGGAAATTTTTATGTTTTGAACTTATTATGCTTATAGAAAGCGTTACGCTTCACAAAATGCAAACGCGTTTAAAGACAATTAATTACTGAATTCAGTACAAAACGCAAAATTCAATTATTTGCAATACAAAAAAAGTTAGACGGTAATAGTTATCGATATACATTAGATAGTGATGATTGCAGTTAGTCAGTACTTAAAAGAGTACCCTTTATTTCTTATAACAGCTTCACATCGACGTTTCATTGAGCTGACAAGAAATTTAAGCTATTCTTTTGTTATTACATGATGCCAGGAAACAATTATAGCTTCAATTATTTCCCTTTTATTTGATGGGCACCTCATTCGGACAACGATTTAATGCTCTTTGTACGAAACCACTCTTTCGATATTTTGGCCGTGTGGTGAAAGAGCTGAATCCTGCTGAAAAATAAGCGAAGCATTGTTGGGAAAGAGATCTCTGATGGAAGGTAGAAGTTTTGGTTCTAGAATAGTGTCAATGCATTTTCTGGCATTCAGTGTCCCATCGATGACATGAAGGCGACAAATACCATCTGATGACATACATGACCAAATCATAACACTAACTAAGTTCTTCACAGTTGCTTGAATGCTGTCAGGATGTAGCTCTTCTCCTATTCAACGTCTTACATATTTTCGCCCATCACTACCGAATAACGATAGCTTAGTTTCATCACGCCATATAACTTGTGACCACTGATCATCTGTCCAATTAATGTATTCCTTTGACCATTGTAGTCTTTATTTTTTCGTTACTAAAAATTAATATAAGGCTTTTTTCATTGAATTCTACCTCTCAGTCCAACATCTGTTAATCCAACATCTGATTGTTCTTGAACTGACAGAAACACCAGCATCCTTCAGATCATTTCTGATGGCCGCTGATGACATTTTTCTATCTTGAAAACAAAGTCTTTTTATTCTTCTGTCATCAATAGATGTGATGCACCTTTTTCGGCCTCTTCCTTCTTTGTTTTTTATTGAATTTGTCTCCTGATATCGTAAACAAATCTTTCGGACTCTAGATGTAGTCACTGAACCACCCATCTATCTTGCAATTTCAGCTTCGGAAAGATAACTTTCTTGTAACACGATAATATTACATCTCTTTCTAGGTGTTCAATCTACTCTTTTATTTGATCTCATTGCTTCTTGACTAAATATTAAAAATTTTTAGAAAAATTCTTACTTGCAATTGCAGTGTTTAAGAAACAGGTTTGAAAACTCTTGTCCGAATGAGGCGCCCATCAAATAAAAGGGAACTAATTGAGGCTATAATTGTTTCCTAGCATCATGTAATAACGAAATATGAATTAAAACTCTTGTCAGCTTAATGAAACATCGATGTGAAGCTGTAATCAAAAATAAAGGGTACTCTACTAAGTACTGATAACTCACTGCAATCATCACTATCTAATGTATATCGATAATTATTATCGTTTAACTTTTTTATATTGCAAATAATTGAATTTTGTGTTTTGTATTGAATTTAGTAATTGATTGTCTTTAAAATGATATATACAAGTTTGCATTTTGCGAAACGTAACATTTTCTATAAGCATACCAAGTTCAAAAACATAAAATTTCCAAAAGTGTCCACAATTTTGGCCATCACTGTATATGCCACAGGGAATCTCTTTTCAGGGAATAAAAAACAAACAAATCCAAGAGAGTTAGATCTGGTGATCTCTATGGCCATGTAAAAGACTTGTGGTATCAACTTATCACACGTAGTCACGTAAGTCAAAAAATAGTTAGAGACGCTTAAAAAGTATACAATGGTCCTATTTGTTGTAAAGTGACATTCATGCATGAAAACATAAGAATGATTTTAAGTAATCGATGTAGACGTTATTTCAAGAGTCCAAAGAAATATTGCTTGTTATAAAACCCTTAAAGTATGTGACTTATCAGCAGACTATAAATCTTAAAAATTTTAATCTCATAAGCACACAAATACAGTCACTCTATATCAATCCCAAACAATCAACATCAATAAATCATGACTAGCATTACATTAATGATATTAGTTAATGTATAAATCCGGTAATTTAAGATTAAAATATCATTAATATATAATTTTCATTGTTTTTCAAAACATTGAAAAACAATGAAAATTATAATAAAATGAAGAAAATTGTAATAACAATAATAAAATGTGTCGAAATTTGTTTGAAATCTAAAAATATCTCAAATCGTTAATTTATTTAACATTTTTTTTTTTCATTAATATTTTTAACTTGACATTGATTTTTAAGCAAGGTCGAAAAATATACACGGAGTGCCATTGGTGCACAGCTAACATGGCTTCCCCTGTTCATATTTTAGTGTGTCTAAATTTTAGCAAGAACGAGAATCTACGGGACCTTCACCTTTCTTTTTTAGACTATAGATGCACAGATATAACTTTGTAAATGATTGTCTAAAACAATTAAAAACAGACAGATAAAGAGGATAATTTTCCGGTACAATTAATTTACGGCAATTCAATCATTTACTTACGCTATTTCAATTAACAGGCTGTAAAAGTATTTATTTTAAATTAAGAACTATTTATTTAATAAAGGCTATTAGTGATATAAGAATCCAATTTTTTAATCGCTACCAATTTTCTTAAAAAAATTAATTTCTTTTAAGTTTAGTGCTGCCATCTAGTGACTTGAATAGTTATATATAGTTTAATAGGAGAAAATATACATGATCTTTTAATGTTATATTTAATATTTTAGAAGTGTCATAGTAAAATGTAGTTAAAGTATTTACATTATTACATATTAAAAGTTGAAGATATTTTTAGCATTTTATTTTTTTAAAAGCAAAATTTAATTTTTTTTGACATTATTTTAACTTTCTTTAATGTTTTATTTCATCGATCTTTATTATTTAATAAAATGGTAGATATTAATTGTGTCCTCAAAAAGCTTTAATTAGTGAATTCTAAACATAAAGCAATAATACTTTAAATTACATATAAGACTTCTTTATACATAATTAATATATGCAAATGATACTTGAAGGTAACGTTAAATAATAACAGACTTCTTTTTTCAAGATTTATAAATAGCATTTTTAATAGTGTTTTAAAAATTGTATACATAATATCTCTTAAAAAACGACTATTTAATAATTAAGGCTGAAATTTATGTTTACATTATTAATTTTATAAAGGAAATAAAATTTCGCTGAATTTTTACAACATATAATTTTTTTAAAAATATGTAATTCGATTATTCAAAATTAATTGTTTTCATTGTAAAAAAACCTAATTTTAATTTTAAAAAAATTTATTCGGAAAAAATATTTTACCATCATTCATCTGTATCAACTTCTGTATTCTACATAAAATCCCATTATCATAAAAATCAACATATTGTTGGTACGAAAGAATTTCAAATAAATAATTTCAACATGATTTTTTATATTTATTAATAATTGATAATACGTATTTAAGATATATCTTTTATACAAGATCAATTAAAAGTTTAAGTAAACTATGTGTGTTTAATAAACAATTTTGTTGCTTTTTTTCATTATTTTCTTATGTGTTTTGTTTTATTTATATGGCAGTATTACTTCAATGCACTCAACAAAAATGTTTTCTTAGATGCAATACATAATTATAAAATTTGTGAAGGATTGGTTTTACAGTTCTTAAAAAATTTTTGAGTTTTGAATGAGAAATTTTCTTAATTGTAGCTTACTCTGCCAATTGCTTAACAAATATTTTTACTGCTCTTTAAGTATCCATAACTTAAAAATTTTGATTATTATAAAAAAAATATAATACTATTTGAATCATTGAAAATAATTCTTTGATAAGTATAGTTAACTGTTAATTGTAGTAAAACCCATATTATACTGCTTCTTAGGTATCCAGTATTGCATACAATGGCTTCGATTTTGGCATGGATGTCTGCCTGCTCCAATCCATTCATTTATGTTTTTCTCAACAAGCATTACAGAGAAGCCTACTTCCAATTACTCATTTCGTGGAAAATTATGTCCGGCATCACCCAGGAAACTTCATGTGACGGAGCGTCTGCTGCTTCCAAAACCACGAACCTACGCACAATATCCGGAGAGAATGCCAAATCTCAAGATGAACTCTCCGTGTCTCGAGATTTGGAAATCTAAATTATAAGAACGAAAAAAGACAGAAAAATATCAGAGATGCTTTTGGGATTTTCATGTTTTCATGTTCTATGCTAATTTATTTTTAAATAAAAATTGTTTAAAGGAAATCGTAGGTGTAATAATTATTTTATATCAAGTAAACTTCACTATCCTGTTCATATTAGAAGTGAACAAATGATCTAAATAATTCCAATATATTTTGAAGTCTATAATTCACATGTGTTTAAGTAGAATATTGTTTGTAATTTAAATATTAAAAGTTAAATTAATCTATATCCACAAACGAATTAAAAGATACTTTGTCTGCACGCTAAACTGAACATCTATTTGTAAAAATTTCTCTATTTAAACAAATATTCAAAAGATTTTAATATGAATAAACTATTTTCAGTTTTCAATTTCATGCTGTTAAACATATTATTAAAAGTAATTCAGCATCATAAGAATTTTCTCTTTTTTTTTTTTCATTCTCTCTTTAATTCTTTTTTAAGCTAAATTCTTTTAACATTCTATCCGTTTTAGTTGCATAAATTTTACGGAATTATTTTTTCGTGTGTGTTTTCGATATTTTAATTTAATTTGCTATTTAATGACTTTTTAAAAAACTTTAGAAAACATTTTGGTGAAGGAGTGTGTTATCACTTATCAGTGCACTGAATATTCTAAAATGATTAAAAACTAAGCAAATAAGGTAAATGGAAAATATAGCTGTTTATGCATATCTAATTACATAAAAATATTCATCTTTAAAAGTTTTGAATTAATCATCATCATTAAGATGAAAGCCAATGTGTTCAGATCTAAGTTTCAATTTACTAGGATTTCTGGAAAATGGTATAAATTATAATTTATTTTTTTCTTACCTAATTCATTATTGCTACCACCGGCATGGGACATTTTCTGATAAGATTCATTATCTTCTTATCGAAGTATAATGAACATGCTTG
The DNA here is from genome assembly GCA_030067965.1 of Latrodectus elegans. Taxonomy (NCBI): domain Eukaryota; kingdom Metazoa; phylum Arthropoda; class Arachnida; order Araneae; family Theridiidae; genus Latrodectus; species Latrodectus elegans. The sequence continues at coordinate 91,215,016 of CM057820.1, read as the reverse complement.
AAAAAAGAGCTAGAAGGAAAACCAAGGAAGTGATGAAAATATGCATTATTTTGTATTCGAATTATCTAAAAAAATGGAAAAAATATAATTATAAATGTTTTGTACATAAAGTTGATTGTTTTTTTTAATATGTAAAATATTTTTGCTTTGCATAAGGACTTGTAAAATTGCAGAAAACTGCACTATCGGTGAGAAATTTGGAGTACATACTTTAAACTTAATAAACATTCCATAAGTGAAGATGGGAAATAATAAATTTAGACTAGCCTATCGTTCATAGTAAAAAGACCATAGAGAGTCAGAGATTTTTTATATTATTTCGTATTTGGTTGAGCAACATTTCTTTCATTATTCCGTGATACTTAATGAAGTGTAGCTGGACCACATTGATTGAATAAAAAATAAGCAAATCATAAAATTCTTTCCTTTAAGAAGTTTGATTATTTACTTGTAAGCTTCTTAGGCTATGGACATTCTATTAAATATTTAAAATGTCCAATTAAAAAATTTATAAAATTTCTGATGTTGCTTTTAAATGTCAATTTAATCACTATTTCGATTTTTCTAATCATATAATGTGTATGTATTTGAGAAAAATTATAAAAAAAACGATCCAAAACAGTAAAACATTTTGGTAGTGGACAGCGTAACCACTGGAATTTATTGTACGGTTTTTTAAGCCTTTGTATTCATATTTGTCTTTTGGAGGACTTTTCATTGATAGTGAATAGTATTCGTATATCTCAAAGAAGAAAAACTGGGAAATTCCTGAGTTGCGTACAAGCAAAAGTTGGAACTTAAATATCCATTTCAAGTTATTGAATAATAAGTAGGATTGAACCTGCCCCATTTAATTCCGTAGAGCATGGTGACACCACTTGAACAGCTTGAACCTTTTCAAGAAAGCGATTTGAGATTTGATGTTTCTAACACAGTAGACATGATATATATATATATATATATATATATAATATATATATATATATATATATATATATATATATGATATATATATATATATATATATACATTCCAATGGAGGGCACTTGGGTGAAGAAAGCTATGCCACGCCACAAGAAGGCCAGACACCGGAAACTGCTACACATTTGTCGTTACCCAGCGAGCACCCGTGAGCCAAGTCATGCGTTGCCCGCGCCATACCACCACTAAGCCGTCTATAGGGTGGACTACATTCATACATCATCACAGAAGAAAGCACAAAGAAACACAGAGAGAACAGAGAAAGAAAGTAACATCAATGCCCTAAGCAGGATTCGAATAAGGGACCCACAGCTCAGGAGTCAAAAACATTAACCACTCAGCCATCGGTTGGCAGACATGATATATTTGAAGATAAAAGATACCCCTAAAGTAAGCAAAATGAAATGTAGAGGTTTTTGCGGTGCTTACCAATTCAATTTATTAAATACTTGGTTTCTTGGATTACCTAAAAACTTAGGCATCCAAATAAACTGACTTATCTAAATTAAATGTAGGATATTATAAGAAATTTAAACTATTGAATGATATTAAAGATATGAGGAGGAAATATAGGATAAAAGGAAGATTAAGGGAAACTATTCGAAATAAACGTTATTAATGTTTGAAAAAGGAACGATTAACAGCAGATTTAAAATAAACGATAATAAATCGAAATAAATTATAGCAATGTTATAAAAATGAAAGAGGAAATTAAAAGATTCAAAATAAATAAAAACAAAATATAAAGATTTTTTATCTGATGATACGATGCTAATTTCCAATGGTCTACAATTTTTCTTTTTTCGTTAACAAATGCTTATGACATAATGACATAATCATGACATATAATTTATTTCGAATAGTCTCCCTTAATCTTCCTTTTATCCTACATTTCCTCCTCATATCTTTAATATATCATTAAATAGTTTAAATTTTTTATAATATCTTATAAATCCTTAGCCAGTGAAAAATATGCTAATTACTGTAAAAACTTAAATATTATGTAAAAATCGCATGAAAATTTATGTTTTAAAAGGGAAAATTGCTTTTAATATTGCATGTTTCGTCTAAAAATTCATCGTTATCACATGAGATGATTGATAAGCAAATTTTACAAAACAAAGCGATAAAAAACATTAACTACAGTCAAATTATAAGGATAATTTCTGTTTTGTACACATGTGACGATAAACGTATGAACATGAACAACATTAAATTTAACTAAATGTAAGGAAACAAAGTAATTTGTTATTAAATTACAAAATATTATTTTATATCGTTCCTTGTATTTAAGTCAAAATAAGGATGTCTAATGGGAAAACACACCCTTGTTTTATACTTAGTTTAAAACTTCGGTGAAAACTTGCAATTTTAAAACGTATATATACAAGTGAAAAATGAAAAATAAAAAAAATAAAAAAAATTAGAGTTTCTGTGATCAATTTGGGACGTTATTCTGAACTTTTTTGTACATTAAGATTGAATGTTAACGTCAAAAATTTGTGCTGTAAATATTTTACAAATTTTCTTTAACTTTCTATTGTCATCTACGTTTAGTTACATTTATTGAAGTAAATATCATATTTAACTATATAATAATGCATTTATTAAAGTCTCAATATTCACTTTTGTAATGCTTAATGTTTTAAACTTGATAAGTTTAGTAAACTATTCAAGTTTTCAAATAACATTAATGAAAAATTTCACATTAATTGATATGATTAAATGCATTCCTATTTTTCTTGAATTTTCTTTATATATAGGTCTTAAATTCACAATAAATGCGATCAGAGGCATAGACGAAGCGACACTACTAACTACTGTCTTTATCAATAGATTTCATATAACTCAATAACAAATTATTTCTTTTCGTTAAACAAATTGAATTTACATTCTAAATCATCGTCAATATTCTTGATGGACATTTATACGTGTTTTTTTAGTCCTGTCTTGTTGTAAATGTATAAAATAAATTTAAGAAGAGTATATATATCATTCACTCATCACTCACATTTATATTAATGGAGACAAAGAAAAAGATTAAAGAAACTTTAAATGTGCATTCAACTTTTTACTTTCTTTATCAAGTACTCCTTAAAAAAAATAATGCATTGCCTTTAATTTTTTTCCATATAATGAAATCCATTTATTTGTTTAACACTTACAACACATTTTTTGCTGTAATATATAAAATTGGACAATAATAGTTTAATAATTTTGCATTTATAGTTAAATAAAATTTTATCAAATATATTTGTCTTTATTTGACGTTTCCAATAACTATACAAGTCATTGCATTTTAAATATTGTGATATATATATTAGGATGTCTATCATTGATCATTAATATCTTGAAAGATGATTGAATATTCTTATTAAATTTGAGTCTGAGAAATAGATAGTGGGGAAAACATATAATATTAAAAATATTTTGTAAAAATATTATTTGCATTATCGATAGTGAAGGTCATTGTGACAGAGTGGTAGGAATTCGGTTTTGTAATTAGAACTTTCTGAGTTCGATATTAGTGTTCTTAGGCTATATCTACTGAGGTCAAGTGTATACATTGTTAATCAGAATAGTTCTGTAGGAAAAATTATTATAAATAGGTTAAAAATTAATTCTCTTGGCAATATGTTAGCATCAATTATCGATTGCACAGAAACGTTTAATTTCGGAACTTTACTATATTGATAGATATAGCTGTTTTTTTTATTTTTTGTTTTTATTGAAAACCAAAGAATAATTATATTCCTAAAAATATAACATCTTGTTAAACAATTTTATAAATTTTATGATAAAAATATAAATTATTAATTGCAATGATTAACTGCTTTTTTCCATATTCACTGGCAATAAAGAGTCATTCAATTATATGAAAATACTTGTAAAATTTCCCAAAAGTTCAAAACTGATACCTATTTTTCTCTTATCAAGACATTATATGATAGATATGATAGGGCAATATATCTAATCTATTCATTCTTGTTGCAATAAACTGTAACAACTCTTAGTAAGTCTTGATTTCCGCAACATGGATTAATACAATTTATTTTAAGTTCTGAGAATAATATCACGTTCTAACAATAAAATAATCAGTAAATATTCAAATTTATTTTTAATATAAAATTTTTTTAAGATACGTTAAAGTAACAGAAAATTAAAAATCCTGTCCCGTAAGCATATATATCTTGCAATTATCGTGTGTGTTTTATAAACAATAGAAAAAAAAAAACAGAATAATGTCACTTAAAAAAAATAGCCTTTTACTTCTGCTTAACTAAGTATTGAGTCAATTTATGAAAGGTATATTTTACATTTAAATGCTAACAACAGCGAAAAATGTAAAATTAATTAACTTATACAAATTAAATAAAAATATAATTAAAGAACTTGTTTAAGAAATAGTCAACAGATGGCGCTACATAAAGTAGTATTTTAAATTTTATTTTACTTTTAATTTTATTTATCGAAAAATAAAATTCGTGGTGTCATTTTTAAATAACATTTATGAAACTAAATTTCTGAAGTTATCACACACACAGAAAAAAAAAGCCACCAAAATTATTGAATTTTAAACTCATAGGGTAAAAAATGTTTCCCTTAAATTTTGGTGTCAGATTTCTGTAAAGTTTTAATGGAAAATAGTCACTATTTGAAGGGTGGCATAATATTTGCTATCTATAAAAGATTTACTATTGATGTATTGATAGCAAAAAACATTATCCAAATACGTCACTTCTATATTTTATCAATAATGTTGTTTTCTACAACTTCATATCAGATTATTCTATTGTTTTACATAAAATTAAAAAAAAGAAACTTTTATTTTAGTTTAAAAATTTTATAAGTATGTGAAATAAACTCTTCCAATTATATTCTTAGTATTAACATATACTTTGTCTTGAACGTACCTTTCACATCTTTGAAGTTATTTACTTCATCTGATATAAATAAAGAAAACATAATATTTATTTTATTATAACTGAAAAGAATAAATATAATGATGGGTTAAATATAAAGGTAGATATTCATAATATATATGAGCCATAGAGTTAATAGGCTTAAGCATGTCGAATAACAAATGTCAGAAACTATATATCGAAATTCCTATTTCTTAAATAGTAAGATGACTTCTCTGAAAATTCGAAATAGTCATCAACTGTTGAAATTTATAAAAAAATAAATTTTGTAAAAGATTATTAAAATTTTTGAAATAAAATAATTGTTTCCTTTTTTTTCATCCGCAAAATTAGGCATAACTATATTGATACGAACTCAGTTGTAAATCAATACTTCGCTTTAACACAAATAATTTTTAATTTTACGTGACCAAACTTTTCAATGTTTTCGGTTTCAATTTGCTTATTTTAAAACCAAATTAGTTAAAATATTTTAATACTTAGTAAAATTAACTAAAATAATGTAATGGCAACTTTTTAACATTTTCCTGATATTAATAACTTTAAAAGCTAATTATTTAATGGTTAAATAAACAAGTAATAATAAATTTTTTATTAATCCTATTTTTTAAAAGAAAATTAAAGATGAGGAATAAAATAATTAAACCCATACAAATTATTTATGAATATAATTTTGAGAGAGATTAAAGAATTTGCAATTTAAAAACTCATTTACAAAATAAAGCCTCTCAATAAATGTTAAATAATGTTTAAATTAACTTCTATTACTATAAATTTCAGTGCAAACTAAAATTTGCGTAGAAAAATTTTTAAAAAATATGTATTTTTGCAAATCTGAAAATATCTAATTACGAAATTCTTAACAGGATAAAATTATAATTGCAAACATATATTTATCTGTTTATTTTAACATTTCCTGTGATAAAGTGAAAAAGAAGCAATCTAGTTGTTGTGTTTTACCTTGCAACAAACGATAGTTATGATAACTTCTGTTTTTTATAAGTGTCGAAACACATATCATAATATTACAAAAATATGCAACAATTTTTATAGATAAAGTTTTTAATTAATAAACTTAGAAAAGTTCAATTTCTTGCAAATATGTCTTTATAATCAATATATATCAAATTGTAAACTAAGTTTCAAATGGATAAATTTAACTATTACATTTTAATAGTTTTCTTTGAAATTGTCACTCAAGATAGACAGTATTTTAAGATTTATTTAAGAAAATGTATACATTTACTTTTAAGAGATGGCAGCACTTACCGTATTGATGACTAAATACAGTTAATGTACAAACTCCAAAATCTCTTCATATATATATGTTTCTTTATTTACTATTTTTAAATACTATAATATAAATAATTAAATACTACTTGGAATATTTTTGTAAGGATGTACTAATTATAATCATAACAAAGTATTAAAAGTTTTACATATAGATTGGTAAAATAAAAATTTAATAACAATAAATATTTTCAATAAATGGTTTTAAAATACTTTTATATATATATATATATATATATATATATATATATATATATATATATATATATATATTTTACAATACATGTGCTTATTTAGAGGAGTATCAGAGAATTAAAATGCATTGCTGTTAAAATCTATCAAAGAGTTAAAGGCATAAAGGGAGCTGGAGAGAGAATGGTGTAAATAATAAAATATAAAATGTTTGTCCACCATGTAAAGCCATTATTTTTTTATTACTGTATAAAAAGAATGTCTTGGTGGTTGTTATATATCCCTTGTGGTTTTTTTAACAGCATAAAGTACATTTTATGGGCATCATTCAGTTTGTTTCCTTACCGCATCAATTCTTGAAATTTCTGAATTTTTAAGCAAGGTTAAATAATTATTTAGCATCATTTTATATGTAAATACGTCTACTTCTAATGATGATCTTCCATTCTTACTTAGAGGCGTAGTTTCAAATTCAAGCAAGGCTAAAAGAAGAGGGAATTTTTTTCGCGTCATCCCGATCTTCTGTCTCATGCATTCCACTGAGCCCTGGGATGGGCAAACACTTTTGGTCGTGGGCCAAAAATTGAATGCAAAAAAAAAAAATAAAAATAATAAAAAAATAAAAAAGCTTGTTGGAAAAAGATAGATTTTTCTAAAATTTTAATAAATAATATGCAAGCATTACAATTTAAATATATTAATGAGATAATGAAATTGGGATTTCCTTTTTAAAGTTATACTTACATTGAATTTCGAAGTTAGAGGTATTGATTTCAAGGAACGAGGCAAACATGGTCATATGCCCCCCAATCTACTATTTAAATAATTCTTCCTAAGACTCTTAGATTCATATATGAGATGAAGCAAACATACCATCGATTTTCTGGGCGTGAGATATTAAATTTGGGAAACTTACTTTCGATAATGCTTTGTTACATTCAGCTTTGGCATATTTAGAAACAACTCCTTGGAATGACATTTAAATTGCAGCTCAATTAATTTAATTGGCAAATTTGATATTACTGTTTTAGAATTTACGTTGAAAAGCATAGTAAAAATATCCAATTCTGTTTTAATGACACTGAAATCTTAAAATCTGTGTTGAAATTCAAAATGCAGTTTTTTCAAACTATTTTCATAACTCGTAAGTTTTTCTTCATTTACTCAGGGCATTGAAGTTAACCTCGGGAAATGAGTCAAATCGTTTTTAGATAACTGCCAAAAAACATATAAAGTTTTAGTTTAAAAGCTGTCAGATAGGCCCATATATTATCGATAAATTAATTTTTCCCGCGCGTCTTGATTTTTAAGTAGCTCGTTTGACATATAAGATAGAAAACCCGAAAGTCATTCTGTATCTTCTAACATTTCACACTCCACAAATAACCATTTCACATGGAAGAACTATACAATATCATCTTTCAGCTGCTATACTCTCTTGAAGACACATCCTGTTATAAGTCATCTTCATTTCATGTAATACAGTATACATGTGCATTCAGATTGCACGAACTGAAGAAAATCCCGAAATTTCCAGTGAGTAATCTCACGAAATGAAATAATATTTACAAGCTTCAAGATAGTATCGAGCATGGGTTTCATAATGTAATACATATTTATAAAGAGCATCTTAATGTATAAAACAATGTAGAAAAACAACATCGTTCCCGGGATGATTTCGATTAAAAAGTTTAAAAAATCGTGATTTTTTTCCTGTCATATTTGGTGTTTCATTGATCGTAATATTACATATGTTTGTTATTGGCATTTTCAAAGTTAAACGCTCTTCCTAAAATTCACGAAAATGAAATATGGCGTTGGAGTTCCTTTTAAAGAACGTATGCAAGCCAGTTCATTAGTACTTTCAAAGTTCTCGTCAGTATCTCTATAAATAAAACTTTTTAGACATTTTGCATATTTTGTTTTCTTTTATATTCGGATATTGCTTCGTAATTGGAGTTCTCATGGTTAGATGGGAAATAAGAGCATATATTTCATTCTTAGAGAATTGCTACAAACCATTGCAGACGAGACGCACCGGCTTATATTTTACAACTGTAAAAATATTTTCAGGTTCATTTACCATTAAAAACTCGGTATTCTGAATCAACTTTAAGTTTTTAGTGGCTATTTTGGGGTCTTAAGAACAATCCAAACAAGCACCAGATGCGTTATGTTAGTAATAATTTCACCACTATTAACAATTATGCTGTAAGTCTGCAATCTTTCTATACGCAATCAATAATATTAAAATTAGCACCAAAAACAGGTTGCTGGCTAGAGCTTAAAATGCGTAGTCTTCCACATGTGAGGTCTAACTTACCAATGATGGATTCCCATTTCTCTGCTCTCTGAGAAAGAGATAATTCTTGTTGGCGACAATCTAAAGCAATTAATTACAATGAATTTCCGTTTTTAGAATTTTATTGAGATCCCCGCCGTTAAAATTTTTTTTAACCAGTACTATGCTAGAATACAGCTATAGCTACCATCTCCAGAGCAATTACAATCGAGGTTAAGGGTCTTCAACACGAGAACTTCAAAAAACAGGCTGGGACAGATGAAAGCTTGCTCACTTTAATGATTAAAATTATATTTGCCATTTCCGTTGATTTATGTTTTGTAGAATGAAAATAGATGAAGTAAAAAATCACCAGTCTTTTGAAAAAAGGAAGAAAAAAATATTTTAATAAATTTAAAAAGGGGGTGTATGAATAAATATATATTTCTTTTAACTTGCTTCGGACAGACAAATTAAAATTTTATTCTCGAATATTGAGTTGGCTCCGTGATCGTAACTTGTCCATCCAATTATCCAAATTAATACAAGTGTAAATGATTTATTCATTTTTTACAATTGTTTGATGTCATTTATACTTGAATGATTTTAAGCCTTTAACTTTAAATACATGTTATATCAATTAAAAATTATTCAAAAATATAACTATTTACAATCTTTTTTTTTTTGAAGTTTTTCGAGAACTTAATCATTTAACTATTATTTTCATATGAGTCACAAGAGGCAAAATAAAATGTTTATTGTTATTAAAATAAAATATAAATATAATCATTTATTTATAAAAAGTAAAAAGTTGATTTTTTGTGTCTTAAAATAATGTGGAAACTTGTTAAAAATATTGTGGTTTGAAATTTTATGCTAACTTGAATACACCATAAATCTGCAGAAAAATGTATTTATATATATATAAAATTAAATTAACAAATTTTGTAATCTATGTAGTATAATAAGGAATCACATTTTTTAATTATTCAAAAAATATGTAATTAATTCAAATTGCTTTATCCCATGTTTTTTTTCTTCTAAAATTTAAGATATTACCGATACAATATTTTTTAAATAAGATCATACAAATAGTGAGAATGTTTTCAAGTCTTATCCTTTTTCTTCATTGGGAAACTTCGTTTGTTTTGAGTCATATTGGAAACACAGGAATGTTTCTTACAATTATTTCCCGAAGTAACATTCCATTTCTCAACCAATAATGTTTTCAGAATCTCCTAGATAAAATCTTGACAAAGTATTTCTTAACATCAAGCAATGGCATGTCATATAAATCAAGTTAGAGTCTTACCACAAGAAATGGACGTTTGATTTAATCTTACAAAATGGATATCTACAAACTTTTAAGAAGCTTTCAAACGCTTTTCACAAAAGAAAATTAGCGAAAATATATTATATAAAGAAAAATATTTCGTACAAAAACTTCCTCTATGTATATTTTCTTAAAAATACCGTTCTATAAAAACTCATTCATATAGTTCTATTAAACTATAAAAACTTTTAAAATATGGGTAATTAAATGCAAAAATTTAAAAACTACTTATGTTTTCTTAATAAATTTGTTTTTTTCTAGTTGTTACCCATTCACTACTTTATTTTCCATTAAAAAATTCGATTTTAATTCTTTCACCAAATATAATTATCTACTTTTAAGACAAGATCAAAGTAAAACAAATAAATTCTTAATATGCAGACTAATTCAAGTACCTAACTTCTTAGTAATTTCTTAAGAATTAAATAAATTTAATTTCATTCTAATATAATTGATAAAAAATGCTGGCCTTGTAAGCAAAAATCTGTACCTCAACATGAAATGAAAGATAGAGAATATTACTGTTAAATGGTCAGCTTGCTACATGGATTATGTCTAATTAGCAAGAAAACTATATCCATAATTTTATAGATTTTGAAATGGCAAAATACGGATTAATAAAAGCTGATAAATAAACGAGTTCTCTCAAGATGTCTTCAGTTATTGCGTTGCCCATTTATCAAGTTTCCTTTTGTTGACAAGTTATTCTGTCATTTAGATTATTGCAATTTTTATTAGACAGAATGTAAGCAGCAAAATATGTGTTTTATATAAGCAGAAAATTTTATAAAAAAAATTTCTTCCTATCATTTGTAGGAAATAAATAATTTATCATCCGACTTTCTGGCTAAATGAATAATTTCATCACTATTAAAAAATATAGAAAAATTTATTTCTTTACATAATACAGGCAAATAAAAGTATTAAAAAAATTTAATTTCAATCGGAGTGTATAAAAATGTGAATTGAATATTTTTGAATTTTTTTTAATAAAGCAAACATTTTTAAACAGAATAATTTATTAAAACAATAACAATTACTAAGGATTAATGTATCATGACTATTAGTTGCAATTAGTATAGTTAATAAAAATTAAATATATCAGTTATATATATATATATATATATATATATATATATATATATATATATATATATATATGGAGTTTATATATATGCATGGAGTTTTACAAATATCCATTTTACGTGTTTAATAACGGATGTAATAATTTATATACATACATATATATATATATATACATATGCATAAATGTATACTTATAAAATGTTCATATTAAAAACTTTCCTCTGTATGTTAAGGATAGACTACATATTTTGAGGAAGCTTTTTTTTTTTTTTTTTTTTTATTATGAAAGTCGGCATTCTGACAATTATTTAGGGTGAAAACGTTGAAAATTTCCTTGATCTCGTTTAATACTCATTTCAAACAGAGCAACTGTCAAAATTTCTGCTTCTGTTTCTCAACCACATGATTAACGACTGCAAATCAGTTCTCTCTTATCAGATCTTGATGTTTCCTAACAATCGTATAATAATTCCATGATGAATACCTAGAAAAAAACGTTGAGAAACAAAGGTCTCTTCAAATCCAGTTCACTTCAACCTTTGGCGATAATAATAAAAAAAAATATTATGATGAACATTCCAACGATAGCAATTAAATTCAATTTTAATCTGAAATTATTGTGAAAGGTGGAGAAAAACACTTTGCCTAGTCGAGTGAATCACTAGTGATTAATCTGCTTTTCGCCAACCACCCTGTCGAAATTGGATTGCAATTGAAATCTTAAATTTTCGAATGAGAAAGACTAGAGCGTGAGCAGGGTTTTAGTATCGATAATTTGAAACTGAAGGTGATAATTTCAAGAAAATGTCGTAAAAGAATCAATTTTTCTGATTCTAAGAATTTCGTAAGACCTACTATTTTCAATGAAAGGAAATTCGGCCAAAAATCATCACAAAATTATGCGACGAATTAGTTGTAAAATGGTGTCATTTAGCACTAACAAAGACAGTTGTTTAATCACCATATAGATGTCAGTATAGATTTATATAGATTTACTAATTTGTCTAATGTTGTCTAAATTTATTCAAAGATGCAAAAAGGTTTAAAAAAATTACTTAATACATATTCAGGGATACTTGTTTTGGTCGTTATAAAATTAATGATTTCATAAAAATCATAAAGTAAGATTTCTCTTCAGAATATGAATGTTAAATTAAACATAAGTACTTTTTTATAAATATCACAGACAATATTACAAATATCACATAGCAATCAATGTCGATATTTTTTACACAAATCATAGGTGATTAATGATGAAAAGGATTATAGTTTTATTTTTTATGAATTTTAAAATTTGTTTTGTACATTGTAATTGCAACTATTTTTCTCCCGATTTCTTCTAAAATATTTTAATATATATTATGTTATTATCTATTATATTGTGTACAAATTACGTGAAATCCAAAAGGCAATTGGTGGAAATAATTATATACTCATGCCTATAAAAACATGCATGTTATTTTATGTTTAATTTTCGTTATTGGTTTTCCTCAGTCTAAATGTATAAATCTCTTCTTATCTTAATATATATAAATATAATAATAAAAGACAAAGTTATATTTTGTATTTAAATATTATCTTATGCCTACAGTGTGATCTATGAGAGATACTAGTAGATTAGAGAGTGAGAGAGACTGTAAAAATTAACATTTAACTAAAAAATGTTTTAAATTTGCAGTATTTGATTTTAATAATTTTATTTATTAACATATATTTTATGGTAAATTTAAGATACATAAGTAAATTATCTAAAAAGTAGATGAAAATTTAATTTTCAGAAATATTTTTAATAAATTCAAGAGAAACAGTATATATTTTTATATGGATCATAAAAATTGTTTTAAGACCCTATATATATCACAGTCGACATTATGCAATGCATTTCGAGATAATTTTCATGCTGTCTCCAACTGTTTACTAAATAAATGTATTTACAAAAAGAAAAACGTTTTATCATTTATGATACTCTGAGAAATAAGCAAATAGGAGTATTTTTATAGTATTTAATGTTCATATTTAAAATTTCAAACAAAATGCTTAATTTACCTTTTAATTCTAAAGTTTAGAAAGTGATGTGCAACTTTATGATAATTTTTTAGACGACTCTCTCTTTGTCAAATTTATTTTGGTTTTTCAGAATATATTATATACCACCACTTTACAAATATCTTAGTTTATATGAGATAAAACTATAATTTAATGAAACTCTTTTAAAAACTGTTAATTAACATTTAATATGTTTAAAATTTTTACATTTATGAAATAGTTAGAATTTCGAAATTATTTGAAAAGCAGCAAATAAATGTGTCTTAAGTAAAAATTATGTAATTTGTATTATCGGTTGTTCAATTAAAGTATTCTATGTTTTAGATTAATATAAGACGCAGCAAAAAAATAATACTATAAAAGAATATAAAGTTTTCATTAAATAAAGTAAAAGTATGCAATTACGATAATGTTCCCTTTGCCAAAATAATGCATGTAATTAAATTTGTCAAATGATAACCTTTTCACTTCTTTTATATTTATAAATTCTTTTATAACTGAAAAACATCAAAATATTAAGCTCACTAAAACAAAAATAAAATTCGTAATTCAATAAGCGGAACAAATATAATCTAGAAATATCGTACTTTTTCATCATTTAATCTAATTTATTATGCCAGTAACGAAAATGACCCAACATTTCTGAAAAACCTCTGAATGATACGTTTTAATTACTAAATTTCCATTTTGATATTGCTCATAATTAGATAATATGCATTATTTCGTTTTCAAATGGCGTAATGGTATATTTTTTAGTTCTTATTGGCAACATTGTAAGAAAGATTACTCCCTGTCCTGAAGCAGACCTTACTGTGGCGTGAGGTCAGAGAAGGAAAAAAAAATGCTTCGATGCAAATCATCGATGATCTGCAAACGATTTTATTGCTGCCAAGCTAAAATGTAGAACAAAATTGTTCTTTTTTAGAGCCTTAATGGAAACTCTTTGAAGTAGGGTAATAACAGGTTATAGACTGATCTAATTAACAATGACCAGATAAAGAGAAAATTCTTTTCGATAAAATAAAAAAAATAAAAAAATGCGAAAGTGAAATCGATGGAGGGTAGTCATGTGGTCAGAAGGACGTAAACAAATGTGATAATTATCATTTTACTTTCGTTCAGACGCTTCTTAATCCTAGGTCTCATTTGATTCGTATAAAGAAATGATTGAGGGATATATATGAAGAAAAATATAACGATACACATTAATATAAAAACTGTAAAACAATTCAAAGTTTTATTTAGCTCCAAACGAATTTTTATTTTTGTTATATAGTGATCTCAATTTTATTTTAAATAGAATACAATTAGCAAGTCACATTTTTATAACTCCCAATTACCGAAAATTTATTCTAGATTGTAGAACTTTAATATGCAGATGATAAAAATAACATTTCGTTTTTAGGACACATATTAAAAATAGTATCTAAATTCGGTGCAATATTATATTCGTTTCGTAATTTTATAAAAATTGTTTATTACAAATAACAACGTAATTTTATAATAATTGTTTATAAAAATTGTTTGTACAAAATTAAAAAAAAATTGTAACTTTATATTTCAGAATATAATAAATAACGCTGATTAAATAAAATTAACTTTGAAGTAATTTATGAAAAAAAAAAAAAAACTTTCCATTTTGAGCTCTTATTATTGGGAAGCAAAAAAAAAAATAGCATCAAATTAGTTTTCTTCTCATTTGTTCAACTTTTTTAAAGATGACTAAATCTATGAGATATTAAATCGAATTGAACAATATTTATACTTTTATTTTTAAATTGTTTCTTAGTTTTAATTCACTAATTTATGTATATTTTCTTAAAAAAATATTTAGACACAACGTACTGAAATTACAGAAGTCATAAGAAATATAAATTAAATATGAGTAGGTAGACCTTAGCAGGTATTTTTCCTTAATAGATGTTAATTAAACGCTGTAATGATCATACTCAAAACGCATACAATTAATAATAAGAAATAAATAAACCCCTTAAAATCAAGAATCTAGAACTGAAAATTAATAAATTTGCAATTATAAAAAGTAAGTTATATTACGAATTCATTAAGTTTCTCAATATAGGAACAAATTTGATGCAGCATAAATATTAGAAAGGAAATATATTTTATCAAATTATTTTAAAGGTTTCAGTTTAATAAAGTGATAAAACTTTATCTTTAATAATTTTTTGCTGAATATTCAACTTAAATTTGAAAATTTAAAATATATTTGTAAGTAAGAAAATTAGATTCATTTTTAAAAATGAATTTTAAAGATAAAATTTTTATAAAGTTTTAGAAAATATTATATTTACTACTACATTTTTCAATATAATTCACAAAAATGATGAACTTGCTTCTAAAATGTAACCAATTATATGCTTTTCTCAGAAGAACAATTTAATTAAAAACAGGAATCATATTTTAAACCAATAAATAGTAAAGGGTTGAACATCATTAGTTTTATAATTCGAATATAATTTGAGTTGAAACAAAATTTGCCTCAAAGGTAATGAATACAAATTAGTATTGAAAAATTCATGCCGCTGTTTTTTAATTTGCAATCCATAATTCATATGTAATCCCAAATAAATGAAATAGAAAATTATTATAACTTGAAAATTACATAAAAAACTTTATTATTTATACATTATATTATAATAGTTATACATTTTTAATTTTGTAAAGATAATTTAATAAACTTCTGAGGATAATTAAAAAGTTATACATTTTTAATTATCCTCAGAAGTTGAAAGAATCCTTATTCATGTGAAAAATACTGATTATAATTTATCGTGCCAATGAAAATAAAATACGGTATTTGTAAAAGAATGGAATTATGTCATCAAATTAAAGATTTCTCAAAATTCTG